>CAWUFW010004087.1:0-622500 GCA_963921515.1 Calotriton arnoldi | reverse complement strand
GGAGCTGCTTGGTAGTGGGAAGAGTATGACGGACCCTTTTGTTGTTGGCCACATCCTCTGCCATGTCCACTGGAGCTTCAAAAAGAGCTGAATGGGCAGAAATAGCTTTCTCTGTTGGCAAGTAAGGCTGGTTTCCAAAAGAATACCACCAGCCTTTTGGATGTTGATTTAAGAGTTTGCAAAGCCCCAGACATGATACTAAATAGAACTTTAAATAATATAGAATGAATTTGTAACTTGACTTTTCTGCCTTTGGTTACTTTATACATTAGTCTGGGATAGTTAAAGTAGCTCTAGACCACATTTAAATGTGTGTACTATTTATAGTTGCTGTTTGAAGTATGTACAGATAAGGGCTAAAAATACCGGTTTTAAGTGATTTTTCTGATCTTTGTACCAGTTAAGATATACTGGTAGAGCTGGTAGAGAACCAGCCAGGAGTTACCCCTGAAATTCCAGCAATGTTGATAAAACTGGCAGGCTGTGGAGATTTGAGCCAAAGGAGTGGGCTGTTACTCAGCTACCTTTCAACTGCTCCAAGGATGAAACCACTGTCTAAAAATGACTGAAGTCATCAAAAGGCATATTCATGAGGGTTTCCTGCATGTCCCCAGAGAAACCTACAGCACAAATCATGGTGTGATGGCAAGTCACCACACTAGTGCCCATAGCACAACCCGCGCAGTCAGTGTTGTTCATTCCAGCCAGTAAAATGTAACCTGGCCACATTCTGTATGCTGTTGACACCCTGGGAATACACATTTCAAAATTTCTAAGGAGAGTGGGCAAGATCTAGCTCGCCATATCCCAGAGAACATGTGTGTGTACCACAGCAGGCCAACATTCAGATTCCACACTGCTATACTGTTAGAAGAGAATAACTTCTTGCCAAGTGTACAAATGGCTTTGATTCTCTGTTTAGTCAGACAGAAGGGAAGGCATTCGGGTACACTGTGTTGGCCAATGCCTTCACTACTAGACTACAAATGTTAGGTGCTGTATCAAGAGGACCAGAACACCTGTAGCAGGCTTACAGCAGCAAATATGGTTTGGCCACGCAACAGATCACGTTTCTGTCAGTGCTTCACTGAAAGGTAGTAAAGGCTATAAAGTTGAATGGACAGGTTGCAGATTTCTGTAAGCAAATTAACGTAGGTTTCCACAGTTGGCAACTGTAGCTCCTACATCTCTGCAGCCTTATGAACCACTATGGCAAAGGAAATGCTTTCCATGGTGGGGGGCCCAATTCAGTGTCTGGAGAGGTATCAGGGCCACAAGCATTTTGAAGGTATAAATCCAGGCCAGCATCAGTATAATGAGGGAGCAAAAAACTGCGTTATCATCCTTGTCAAGTGGTACATTCTGATGGTTCGGTATGGTATGAGTCAGAACCAAATAGGTCCACAAGGTACTGAATAAAGATAATCGAGCAGAGGCACAGGCACTGCTGGAGACTCCTCCCACAACAAGGTCTGAGCCTTTGTAAGCCAGTAGGCGAGAGACTGGTTGACATCTACCTGAACTCTAATCCAGATCCAAAAATTGCTACAGACTGGCAATATCTGAATGCTTACAGGAAAGGAGTGCGTGGTGCAGCTTGGCACTGGCAGAGGGGCCACGTGGAGGCCAAACCATGTCAGTCAGCGCCCAAGGAGGCCCAACTGGTTGAAGTCCGACTGGGAGCTGGCAGATTCATGGGGCCTGAGGGCACTACAGGGGGACCTATAATTGTTCAGAGAATCTGCAGCATAGACTCTTTGAAGGCCTCTATGCGCTGCTCATTAAAGATGGCCTAGGAAATTTGGGGTACATCAGTTCCCAGTGTGGAATAGGGCTGGAGTCAGATGACTGGTGCAAAGTCAGGCTTTTTGAAACCTGACTGCATGGTCTTTCCCTGGAGTATCAGCGACGGTGAGACGAGATTTGTCCTTTGCATTAGTCTTGGACTTAACAGAATGGAGACCTGGACCGCAACTAGGCCTGTGAGCATGTTGGGCCACTTTTCTTGGCGTCAGCAACATACAACTTTGGCTCCCACTCCCAGATGGTTTTTAGATGCATTAGGGTCATTTGTCAAATTAACTAAAATCATACTTTGATCTGAGACACTAAAGACAGACTTAATGTCGGTCCAGAACAGACATCTGCTTTCCTGCAAAGGGGGTGGGGTCGGGGAGCCGAGTGAAGAAGACATTTCTCTAACACATTGTCACTGAAATTATCACATTTGATGTGGCTGAAGAACAAAAAAAATTTTAGAAGCTCAGCTCTGGATCAGCATTGACGGGTACAAAAAAATCAAGAACTGAAGGCAGTGTGCAGGTGTAATATCTACATCAGCTCCATGCCGTCACTGCCGGTGGCAGGTTGAAGCCACCATAGAGTCCAATGGCATCACCTACCAGTTTGTGAGAGCATTTGCTGGAACTAGTTCTGGATCCAATCTGGCACCTGGGTGAATTTAAAATGTGTTGAATCTGTGGTTAGGAGTATCTATTAGAATGTAGAGAGTAATATAGGAAACAATTTAAACAGAAGAAATTGATAAACAATAGTGGTCCATAAACAAAAATGTGGTTGCAAAATATTGAATAAAAATTAAGTATATTCAAAGAACATTATAGGTAAACAAGAATAATCATTTCCACTAGCGGAGGTAAGCAACCTACCCATCATCAATTTGATCCTTCAGGTTCAGTCCATTGGATGATAATTTACTTCGCCTCTGAGGAAAAAAAAGCATAAGAAATATAAATGAGTAAAATTGCAGCTGTTATAAAGTTCTTGCATGCTCAAGCCTGGAGTAATTACTCTCACTTTTTATTTACCTTGTGATGCTCATCGGCTTTTCCTTTAATGTTTTCCTTTCCATTTTCATTCTCTTTGTTTTCTTCATTGTCTTCAGCACCACTTAGGGTCTTCAGGGATCTTTTCAGCATATCTGTTTTCTTTGACTCAGACAATTTATTCACCATTTTTCTAGAATATTGACAAAGATGTACTTTACCACTGGGAAACAGTTTAAGGGAAGTGAATTATTATAATTATCATTCACTCAACAAAAGACACTAGCCAAATCTTAGTAACTATGTAGGGAGTCAATTTAATAAACCAAGCAACATTAATAGATTATAGTTTCATGAACGTACCAATAGAAGGGGATATCTATTATGCTCAGGCCATCCATAGCTCAGCTACTAAAGAAGGGCATCTAGTTTAATACTGTGACATGTTTTTAACTAGAATCTCAATTGAAGGGCCCATCGTCTAACATCCAGTTTCACAATTAGATAGAAAACTTGGCACTAGCAACGAGCAAATGCTGTACAATACCTCTAAACTGCAAAGCATTTGAGACACACAGTTGGTGTCTGGTGGCATAGTGGACTAATGCATACACTAAAGATCTGGCATTTGACCTCATGGTCAAAGTTCAAATAACAGCAGTTCCACTCATCTTTTCACCATTTTGATGTTTAATAAAATGTGTGCCATGGAGTTGAGCAGCAAATATGTTATTTAGTGCCAAGATGCCCCTTGTGGTTAACACATAATACACAAATATATTAGTTATTTAATCTGCTTCCACATTAAGTTTAACAGCATACTGAACTGCATGTCAATAAGAAAGAAGGGGAGAAGAACTGTTCGCATAAAAGTCAGACAGCTTAATATCCACACCCCATTGGGTTCTGTAAACTCAGACCGGATAATACGACATGCCACCACAGTCACGGACCTTCTTCTGAAGAACCCAATAGGGTGTGGATACTAAACTGTGATATTTATATATGGTCACCTGGTATTTCCCTACAACATTGAAGAAGCAGTACTAGTGTTACAAGAATTTAGTGGAGAACTAATCCATTTTACACTTCGACGTGATATTGCTATAAAGAAATACATTAACCATGATGAAGACCTCCCGGAAGACGAAACGCGTTGGCCGGGCTGTTTCTTTGATGTATTGAAGAATAGTAAAGAGAATTGTTTTGAGACTTCATACCACAGCTCCCTTTTTATTTTGATATTAGAGAAGAGTACATTGATATTGGCACTATTGAACTATATGTACTTCATGAAAGGAGGAGAGATGAAACAATGAGAACCAACTCAATACAATCGTTGGATTCTTGAGGTATTTCCTTTTGTGTGCTTTTTTTCCTGTTTGAATGCATTTATGGTTTTGGAGTAGTTTTACAATAAGAGGGTAAACGCAGACCACTATTACCTTGAGGAACTAGCACCTGTGCAGCTGTCTTTAGCCAGAACTACTACTGCTTTGGGATTATAAAAATACATGTCACAATAAGAAAAAGGATAAATACAATCGAACATAATAAACAAGAACTGGCAAAGACAATCGGCCTCGCTTGCCTAGAAATGAAAGGAGCAATTTGGTGATATATTAGAGACAATTCCTTTCTGCTCTATTGCGAGATGCTAGTGACTTTTTTTTACTACATGTTGGTTTCACCCATCACATAGGGACCTTCAATTTGTGTCACTAACATTAGACAAGAGCGGACAGCTACAGAGTAGGCATATGTAAAACCTGGTGAGTAGGAGAAACTATAACCAAGTGACAAATCATGGGAAACTATTGCTCGTGTGAGAAGCACAAAGAAAAGGGTGTTAGTGCAAATGTTTTAAGTGAAGGTTATTTTATGTGTTTTGAAATTGTGTCAGAGCTTTAAAGCTGGTGACACTAGCTGTTGTAGAGACTAGCAGTGAATGAAATTCATTTAATTTGTTTTTACATACTTACTCAAACGTTTGGCTAATTAGGAGAAACCGGTCATTTAGTAGTAGATTTTGCACGGAAAAATGCCAAAACCAAAAGTACCAGGAATAGTTGCTCATATTCTCTTGTTCCCATGTATTAACGGTAAAGTTTTACCTCTAATGGTGTATAAATTAGGGGTGGGCGGAATTTGCGTAGTCGCGCTACGCAAAGCTCCGCGAAACAGTAAAAAATCTCCGCGAGCACGCAGAGTTCCGCAAACACGCGAAATTGCGTGTTCCGCCCGTTCGCGATGCTTTTTTCCTGTTCGCGAACGCTGTTTGCGTGCTTGGGGGGAAATACCTCACGAACACGCATTTTGAAAGTGCGAACAAGCAAAAAATTCCGCAAAGCTGCAGAATTTGGCAATTCCGCGTTCTCCGCGGAACACGAAATTACCCAAATTCCACAAATTCCGCGAGCGGAACGGAATTTACCGCCCAGGCCTAGTATAAATACATAAAGTGGCAAAATGGCGTCATTTTGGGAATTTGTGTAAGAAGCATGAGTTATTCCCAAAATGGCATGAATTGCACTGCATGATTAAAATTCTGTCCCTGCCAGGTAAAGATATATGGTGAACACTAAGAAATACAAATTAAATGATGTCTGAACACCGGCAGGGTGTGGAGCCATGCACTGTGAAGGCAGTAAGAGAGGCCATGCACTAGAAATATGGTAAGAAAAGAGAAATAAAAAAAAAAAATGCTTCACAGAGACCCATTTGGGAATTTGGAGCTCACCATTGTACAAGCGGTAAGAGACTTCATGTCAGCAAGAAAGGCTAACCCAGAATAAGAGCTTCCAGCAGAAACTCAGGAAAAGTAAAAACAGAGGCAAGTGAAAACGTAGCATGCCAGGTCTGGTGGTTCAGAGTACTATGTTCAATCAGCACTTTATCCTTTCAAGATTGATAAAATTAGTAATGTTGGGTAACAAAAATCTGTTATTTTGGCTCCAAGACACCCCCTTCAGGGTGAAGGTGCGATTTATTAATATAGGTTCTAAGAAATATTTTTCAGTGCTTGTAATTTAACATCATTAAAGCTCCTGTGAGCTCTACTCAGCAAGTGGAAAGAGAATTACCAGCAGTCTCACCAATAACCACCCCCTTTAGCAGCCTGAACCCGGGGGGGGGGGGGAAGGAGGATGGACATGGGGCAGTGTGTGTAACTATTGTTTTCACCAGTTTTTTAGGGCTCTCTTGACTTAGATTGGAGACTCTTGTCTTCAAACAAGTCATAAATAACCCTCAGTAGACTAGTATGATGGAGGTGTGAGATGGGAAACACAAATAAAGCAAGGATGGAGGGATGGAGATAAGGGATGGATGGAGAAAGGAAGGATAGAGTGGATAAAACAATAAAATGACAAAACTCATTGAAAATGGAGGTGCAAAAGGCCCCATTTGGCTACATTGTTTTTAGAATTTCCCCAGGGAAGTAAACTAGTGCCTGCTTCCCTGCCCTCACTTGTTCTTTCAGAAAATGGTTCAAAGTGGGGGTATGTTATTTTTATGGCTGCTCCCTGGCTTACCAGGCAGAGCTTTCGACAAACCTCTGAAGAGGCATTAAGAGCAGACAATCGCTGAAGAAAATGGAAACAATATTAGCCACTAATACAAAGAACAAAGTCATGTAAGGTATCATTTTTCATAGGTGCAGCATTGCTGCAGTGCAAAGTCCTCAGTATATAATAGATAGCAGGAACTCTCAATAATAAAACACAATAAACACAAAAAAATGTAAATAAATAATGTCTGGGTGAGGATCCCATCAACAACAGCTATGCACTCCCGATGACTGGCAAAGTGAAAATGTAAAACTGCAGAGATGCAAAAAAAATGTTTAAAGCACGCGCTTAACACATCTCACTCATACTGAAAAGCATGGTGAAATATCTATGCTACAGGGATGGGACAAACAGGAATTGAAGCAGACAAAGCAATCCAATAAGAGCCTGCAGTTGAAGGAAAAGTATGGAACAAAGGCAGACCATAGTGAGACCGAAAAAAGATTGTACAATAAATATTTTAAACTGCTATATTCTTTCAAAAGCAAAAAAAGTAAAAACAAAAATGACATACTTAGCTTTGATATTTTTGTTCATGGTTTTATTGTAGTCTAATTGTTTTACCCCATTTTATGGTAAAATGATAGAGTTGATAATATTGTTTTTTTTGGGCGGGGAGGAGACAGTCTGAAATCTCCCTCTCACCCATAGTCTTCACCAAAAGTAGGTTTAGAAAAACAAATGATGCAAACTGGTGCATTTCAAAAGTAATAAGTGATAAATACAACTACAATAAGGCATCTTCCTCTTTTCTCTACCACTCAAACTAATTGGATTCTTACAAAGCATTCAAGTTTCAAATTTGTCCCTTGTCCAACCTGCTTTCCTTTCATATCCTCTCCCCTCGTCTCATCCAACTGCTCCATTTTGCCAACATGCCCCAGTTAATCTTCACTTTATCCCACTTCACAATGCGCTTTATAACAGATATACGTCAGATTATGAGGATTTGGACATTTAAAGGGGATTTCAAGAGGAGACTAATACAGAACCAATGACTTGAGTAAACACCACAACTGGGCGTCAGATACAGAGTTCCTGAAGTTGAATGTAGATACTTTTCTTCCCGCTCCTAGATAGGGTGATTTATAACTAAACTCAGTGCAGCCCAAGAACAGAACACTGGAAAAAATCCAGTTCTCAGAGAAAAAAAACTGATTACAGATAAAAAAAATTATTTTAAAAAAACTCTGAAGGCAGGCAATGAACAAGCAGGGAACAAAGGAAGGGATGAAGGCAACAGTTCAGACTGATCTAGAGTGAGTAACAAATAGTGTTGTGATGTGGTGAAACTCAGCGAGAGTCTGCTAATATAGGTGGCTGTACTTTTTGACTTGGTATTTAGTTGAAGCCATCTTGAATTGGATGGTTACATGAAAAAAAAAAAAAAAAAAAAAAAAGAATGTCAGCAAAAACAAAAAGCAAAGTATGCCATGGCACTGCAACCAAATTTAGGGTAAAGAATCAAGGTACACCACCAGCAATTAAACTCCAGCAGAGGCCGCCAAAATGTCACTGTCAGAATATGCATTGTACACTGCGGTAGCCTTAAGGCCGGTAACAGGAATTGCTGACAATTTTAAAGGGGAAAAATGATGAAATGAAGACTCACCCAAACATGGTCACGGAAACAGAAGTAAAAAGCAGAAGCGGGCACAATATGTGGTGACACCCCAAAAACACTGTACAAACAAAAAATTTGCAATCTCAAAAGTACCCAAAAATATACTTACACTTAACACTGCACAAGCATGTGTTTGTCATGGTATGCGGAACTAATATATGAAGATACCTATCCTGTCTGGTAGGCCACGAGGTTTCAGTGCCCAAGGTCAAATAATTTAATGATGCATGTTATAAATAGTGTTGCCTCAAATTTTACCCATAGTTAAAAAGCGTAATAACGTGCACAAGTTAACGTTTGAATAAAAAAAAACATATGCTAAATGCAACATCTGTAGTAGGTAACCATACCTAAATGTTGTAGGCCTGCTCGTGAATAAGGTGATGAATTGAGTTAGCCTAACTGTCAATGCCATATTAAGTGAAAAATAATGCCTTCGCATTGAAAGGCCTTTTTTCACATTGCAAGATGTTTTTCCTCTTTGCTGCAGGTGTTACCACTTCAGAAGCCTACTGTTCGCTATTGAATAGATGCTTGTGTTGTATTAGACAACGGATAGTAAGGTTCTCACCAGGAGGAGACGAAAATGACAGTAAGGATCATGCAGGGGAAGAAGTTTTTGGACTGCAAGAAAACAACATTGTAATTCTCCAAGGATGAATGCATGAAAGTCTATTATGTTCCGATGAGAGCAAGAGGGGTTTGCCTGTTCCCAGGAGTTGCTGATATTATACTGGTGGATGAATAAGACAAAGAAAATAATGTTGCAACATAGAATTTGTGTTTATATTAGTGCGTGTTCCTAGAGCAGCTAGCTAGATTCCAATTCCTTCCCCAACATTCTGGACATGTACCAGTCTATGATCTTCTAGACTTCTCTGCATAAGAAGTTATTTAGGCTAATTCTCTATCTCTGCCGATTGAAGACTGACAATTTGCGAAGGCTTTATGCTTGCACATTGATCTCACTCTTCTCTGAACTCTTCATTGGGTTCCTGAACGGACACCTTTTTCTCTTTATACCACATTTATTTAGAATAGAGCATTTCCTTTATGGAACGCTAGTTGTGTTACTACTATTCTAACTGATTTTGGCAAATATTTGTTGTATTTTATGATCAAATATTGATTGATGGATTATATTTGCTTTTAATGCTGAAATCTAAAGATTACACTCAAAGACTGAAATATAGATAACCCCGCTCCCTCAGAGTACTTCAACTTCATCAGCAATCGAGGGGGAGGGTAGGGGTTACAATAGGGAACCAGTAACTGATGTTGCATGCTACTGATTTTACAAATGCAGCTCAATGCTAATCAAAATAAAGGAAGGTCAAAAGTTTCATCATTTTTTTGCCTCTAGGAATGAAGGGTATTTTTGAGCAGTGGAAGTAAAGTAGTAGAATCACATTTATTTAATTTTAGGCAAGGACGCCTGCAGCCTTTCCTTCCTACAGTAACTTGACTTTATATATACGGATTATCTTAAAGTAAATTGAATCACTTACTCAAGTCTATTGTTTTTAAATAGAAACAGTTGTAGGCTCTGGCCTAATGGCTTAGGCATTAAACTAGGAGGCACGTTCAACTCAAAGTCTCCTGCTAAAAGCAGAACAAAGACTTCACTTCTTCACCTTGCAGTAGAAAAGGGGACACCTTCCAAAAGCCACCATGTATGCCCAACAGTAACAGATTACTGAAGAAGGGCTCCCTGGCAAGAAGCGCCCGAGGGTGGGGTAAGGAAAATCCTAGAGGCATAAGACATGTGCGAGTGTCGATACATTTTAAATGAACTTTAATTGTGAGAAAAACCAGTGGAATGGTACAGACCGATTGAAAGGTTTGTGAAAAGTTCAAAGGTTTTATGGATTGATTTGAATACCTTGTTTGACAATGTGGTTCCAGGTGACATATGGACTGAGTACAATTTCTGTGGATTGGCCTGATGCAGGACCAGATAGGGATTCCTAAGCAGGTACACCATCTCCCGTGGTATTAAAGAAATGCCAACAGGTAATAAAACACCTGAAAACAAAGATTTTTCCTAAGGAGAATGATTGGTTAAAGATTGACAGAACAACCCAAGAACTTGAAGAATCCGTTCATGTCTAGGCAATTACGAGAGATTGATCATAGTTTTCCGATGGCACAGTGGAATGGAAAATGTGGCCAAGATTGATATAGGGCATTTTGTTTACAGATTCGTGAACTGTTTGAGACCCGAGATTTCTTCTATGATACATCAGTATTTAATCTGTTTGCAAAATAGACCACTTGATGAGATTTTGCATTACGCCAAATACAAACACAAAGTTGAAAGAAAAGCGAATGATGGCACAAATTAAAGCTGTTCAGAAAGGCAGAATCAGTCAGGTTTTCAAAACACTGTTCCGGTACAGGGAGGATATAATCAAGCTCCAATGATGAATGAGTCAATGGTTTCCAAAGCAGAATCTCAAGTCACAAGGTAGAGGTCGTGGTGTTCCAGTAAATTCTAGAGTGGGTGTTGAGGTGTCAGATTTGAAGAAAACAAATCCATGTCACATGTGCACAAATTGTGGGCATTGGAAAAGCAAGTGTAGGTTTGATGTGAACAATGCTGGAAATCAGATACAGAATGGAGGGTATGCAGAGTCTCAGGAAAATAAAATGGTCCAGAATCAGACGCAAAGACAGATTTCAAAATCCTAATGTATCCCAATCAATGCATATACCACAAGCTTTGAAACCTCAACAGAATGTTCAGGTACAAAGGTACAAGATGAATCTGAGTCAGCAGACAAACAAATTCTTTCTGAAATCTAAATGCAACGCAACAGTATTTGGCTCAGACAGACTATTTCAATGAGGCCCCATCAGCCTGACGGTGCCTGAGTGGGGAGGACTGCATGCTTGGCGCAGCCTTCGAGGTAGACCAGAGTGGTCCATATGTGGACGGAGAGGTAAATGGGAGTCATGTCTCATTCCTCAGACACTAGTGCTACCCACTCTACTGTAGGAATAGCAGGGGTTCCTAACCTACCCCTCTCAGGAGAAAGTATCCAAGTTGTAGGAGTTTCAAATAGAGAGTTGTCCGCCCCAACTTTTGAAGCAGTTCCTGTAAAAGAAATATGGTCCTTTGAGGATCCACATTGATTTGTGGTGTGTAATTCAAGTCCAATGAATCTACTTTGGCGGGACTTTTTGTGCAAGGTTACTTGTTCCATCTATTGCACTCCAAAAGGTATTGAATTTCATACAAGTAATAAGGATGTTGTTTTTAAACTTGCTAGACAGAGATCTGACATGGGAATTGTTGGAAGCCGGAGTCCCCGTCCCGCACCACTGTCACCAAATGCGAGACCCGGGACTCCTCACTCAACGTTAGGCCAAGTAAGGACACCGTTTGAGATAGCCCTGCTCCCCCCTTAGTAGCTTGGCACGAGCAGCCAGGCCTATCTCCAAGGCACGAGTGTACAGTATGTGCAACCACACTCATAACAACCCACTGGTGACACCACAAATGGACTCCACATGAGTTTGATAAAACGAGTATAAACTTTATGTAAAAAGATATACGATCAGACCACACGATACATAAGCCAACATGTAATAAATGGTAATATTCGTTCCGGCTGGCTGGTAGGTTCAAATCCCAACCACCGCTTTCAAAATGCTATGCTGGTCACAATGCTAGAATCACACGTTGCAATGGACAAACAATACTGCGCTGCATAACGATACAATCCTGTGCTGGGCAAAGGAGAAATACAATGCGTAACGATACATCCCGGTACCTTGCAATGGGAGAAATAATGCAATGCGTACCGCTACAATCGTGTACTACGCAATGAAGGAATAATGCAATTCGTCACACCCCAATCGCGTACTTTGCAATGAAGAAATAATGCAATGCGCGCCGCTACAATCATGTACTTTGCAATGAAGGAATAATGCAATGCGTAGCTACAATCATATACGTGCAAAAGTCTTTTTCATTATTGCTTTCATATTAGTTGCATTCCTGATTATTCCAAGTGTGCAGCATTATATACTAATAAAAGATCCTAAGCTTACAACTTCTTTTAAAGTGTCAAAACTAATAGCACTGATTCTAATGCTTTAAGTGACAACATTTTACATTGTTTCTTTACAAAAACAGACTGTTCATTAAATGTCTACACTAGCTAGCTGAATGACTACATAGATACAATGGATGTTAGTGATTGCTACTTATGTATGCAATTACATTCATTAGCTGCTGAAGGTGTTACCTATCCTAGTTTACCGTTAACCTATGGAGTTTCTTGCGCTCTATTACCTAGCTTGTTTTATGGTACTGATCATTTGAAGCATTATCATTCAAATGAAGATCTGATTTTTCTGAACTTCCTGTACTAAAAACTTAAATCCACATCCTGTAGCTTTACTAGCTGAGACAATGGGCTATCCGTTTAGACTAACTGAATCCTTGGACATGGCTTATGCACATAGAAAATACCCCGACGTAATCTAGGAAGGGCTGAAAATAAATCCATCTATTTAGAAGAAAGTACACAAGGCAATGCAACAATTAAAACTACTCAACCTCCTAAACTAACTCTTGGGAACTTACCAGAAAAAGAACATAAAATAGTTGAAGGAATGGCTACACTAGCTTAAGAGTGGCAACATAAAGGGAAGCTTTGTCTATATAGAAAAAGGTCAAGTATTAACACTAAACCTTTAGGTATTAGTGAGTGTGAACATACATTTGATTTGTATGAGAACTGGGGAAGATTTTTAGAAGGAGTTGATCCTGTCTTTCCTGGAGTGTATTATATTTGTGGAAGGAATGCTTTTTATAAATTGCCAAATGGATGTTATGGAAGTTATAATGTGGGAATTGTGTTTCCAAAGATTGATCATGTGAAACTGATTGAAGGAGAATTAAAAGACGAATGGGAGAATGAAGAGGGTGGTGAGTGCAAGTGAGATAATGGTTGATATTTTTGGCGCTTTAATACCTTCTGTAGGAGTAGCATTAAACCCCCAAAATTAGAAATCTTTCTACTATAGTTGATGAATTAGCCACCAATACAGCTGGAGGATTTTCTGTTGTAGATCTTGAAATTATGTCAATTAGATCAATTAGATCAATGGTGATGCGAAATCAACTTGCCCTTGACAGCCTTCTCGCGAAGGAGGGCGGAGTCTGTTGGCTGTTAAAGATTCAACAATGTTGCACCTACATATCAGATAAGAGAAACAACATTAAAAATATTACCGACTTAAACAAAGACTTGAAAGGGTTAAAATATGATGGTGCCTGGGAAGTGATAGGGAAAGGATTGTCAACTGTTAGCAACTGGTTGGGTAGCCTAGGTAATGGATTAGTGATTTCTATCTTGAGACCACAAGTGGCGATCTCTTTTTGCATAATGGAGATGATCTGGTTTATCAAATTCTGTAGGTATAAAAAGAATATGCAAGGAGTGAAAAGAAGATCTGATCTTGAACTAGAAGACGAACAGTGTAAATACTTTGATGAAATGAAAATTCTGGAAGAGTCCAGAAGAAAAATCGTTAAGACAACAAAACAGTAATTTGTGATGATCTGATGTGGATAAAGTGTGAAGGCTTGATTCGCCATCAGAGAGGGGCTTGTTACAGCGCAAAAGCTGATAATTCTTTATACAACACAAAAAAATGATTATGACAACAAAACCTACTGTGCACTTTCCACACGTCTAGAAAAATAATGAAATTGATTAAAAGTGAAGTAGCAGCACCGTAAAAGAGGGCTTGGATTAGTAGAAAAAGATTTGAGAATAATCAATTTAACATGCTTATTAATGGATTACCTTATATTTTAACAAAGTCGTAATGAAAGATTATTGATAAAAATGTTTATGTTGCAAAATGCAAATTATTAATGTGGCAGTATATCCATGTAACAAATGAGTTTTAGGGCCTTATTAGGAGTCTCACAGAGGCGATGTCTTAACCGCCCTATTAAAATTAGCGCAGTCGGGGTGCCCTGGGACCACCGCAACCGTCGAAACCACCAGGGAACCGCCATTCCCTGGTGGTTGCGCTGCAGTCCTGAGGCCGCAATATGCTTGGCGGGACTGCCACGGGCCCACCAAGCATATCACGAGTTTCCTCTCCATGATGGTTTTCATGGTTACAGGGTCCCATGTTGGCTCACGCCATGAGGATGCATGCAGGGGGGCACATCAAGTGCTCCCCTTTCTGCATGCACCCCAGTACCTCAAGGCATGGACTACAGCAGTCCATGCAAAGCAGGTACTGCCTTTGACGTTCTCATTGCGGTGCCTATTTCCCACCAGACCAGGAGAAAACTCGTCTGTTAATACATGGGGTCGGCGGTGGGGGAGCAGGACAGTCCTGCACCGCCAAACTCATAATAAGGCCCTTACACACAATTGTGCAAATAATAATGAGACATCTCTATTGCTTTCATTGTAATGCACCATAGCAAATGAAATGTTGGTGCTATACAAAAATGCTTCATTTTATGACAAACTTTCAGCATAAATGCTTTACATTATTAGAGTCTTCGATTTCCTGAAACTATTTTATAACGATTTTTAATAACAGTTTGCATGTATGTACTTTTAAAACTTTTGGTAGTAGGCCATATTTACAATTGAACA
The DNA here is from genome assembly GCA_963921515.1 of Calotriton arnoldi. NCBI lineage: Eukaryota > Metazoa > Chordata > Amphibia > Caudata > Salamandridae > Calotriton > Calotriton arnoldi. Next base: position 607,883 of record CAWUFW010004087.1, on the reverse strand, counting down.
TTTCTTTGCAATAACTACTGACAAATGTTACAATTATTTGCTCCTATGATGCTTGATTTATTTCATTATGCATGAACCTAATTAGGAGTTTCTTTAACTAAATAAGAAATGCTGACTTTAAATGTATTAAATTGCCTTTCCCCTTAGGCCTGCATCATTTCATAAATCTGGCAGGGTTTTTGTTACGTCTCCTCAAATGCTGCTTCATCTGTCCTTTTTACACATCATTTCTAAGTAAACATACTTTTTTCAGAACTTCTTTTGTGAATGAATTGATGGGAACTTGATCTTTTGACTTAATAAATAAAGAACAAAGTAAATAGGCTCTTTGTCAATTAATCTGCAAGGACAGAATGGACAGTTGTTTCTCATGAGAAACATAGAAAAATATGTTGAAGTATCAATTTTGTACCTGGAGCGGAAGAATGATCACATGATCAGACCATTGTGGAGTGTCACAGATGCACTATTTGGAGAATTAAAAATGAATTTCCAAGGAGGAGGGAGCCTCTCTCACGATTGCCTATACAGCCATTGCCCTCATGACCTTGTCATGTGTATGTGTGTGTGGGGGGGGAGGGCAAGGGGGAGTCTTGTCTTTTCCTCTGGATCCATTACAGAGTCCCTTGTCTTTATCCCTATGCTGATGAACTTGCCTGCTGAACGATTTGGAGCTGTCTGGTGAGAGATCAGACTCTAACTTTCCCGATTATTGCTCCATTACCCCTGCCCATGCATTTTCACTTAGTGGACTTTAACTTGACCCTTTGTCCAATGCTAAGAGAACTCTTTGAACCATCCTCCTGCCTTTGTGTTGGTAGGAAACCCCAATCTAAACCATCCATTATATGAATTCTTGTATTCAGCAATAGATTTTGCAAAATGTGCGGTTTTATAATACGAGTTTTAAGACTCATGACTGAACTGCTTAAAATGTTACTTACATGAATTGATTTTGGACCTTTAATACAACTAACCAAATTATCTCAATTTGTTGGAGTCTTATTTTGTCTTAATGTTCTTTCCACAGAAACTGTGCTTACAAAATATTGATTTCTAAATGCATGATAGGGAGAGTCAGATTATTTTCTAAACATCAGTTTCTTTTGCTCTTTTTCAGTGTAGAGACAGCAGAGATTCTGGTTTGTATGATTGCTAGATTGAACTTCTTTAGAAGGTTGGATCTTCCAATTGCAATGCTCTATTTCTATAGCATGGTTCTGATAGTAGTGTACTTGAACAGGATCTCTAATTTGTCAGTAGGCTACCAATTATTGGTCCTCATTGGGTGGCCAACAGTTCGACACCCTGATTTCTCACCCCTCACAAGGACGAAGCAAGGTCCATTGGAGTACCAATGCCTCTGTGGATGAAGTGTAGAATCTGAGTGAAGTGACTAGGTGAGTATAATTCGTTATTGGGCCCTGAACTGAAATGTTTACACAGCAACAGCACTAGAGGTCCCAATATACCAAATAACGAGATGCCTGCACAAACACATGGTGCTATGAGATGGTTGGAAATTGTACAGAGTTCACCTTTCAATGTGTCGAAGTCATCTTTCTTATATGATATCAAATGCTTGAAGCTTTAGGCCCTGTTAAGTTGACATAAGACTCAGTGCACAAGATGCTTGTACTTTTCCATTTTGCATCAGTAAAACTGCATTTTGTAACGCAAGGCTTGCTCAAGAAAGATACGAGAACAGAGGAAGATGCTAGCTTAGCCTGAAGTGTTTCACTATATCACATTTAGAAATATGTCTGGTAAGTGCTGTAATTTGCATATTGTTACTTGGAAAAGTACCAAGGCTAATACATTGCATTACAGTGGAAAGTCCCAGGAGCTGCCTACTTGAGACACGTGGCCAGCAACAGTATATTTCAGACCATAAATGGTATAGCGCAGCTTAGGCCTTTGCTAATTGGTCAAGCATCCCATGCTTAATTTGTGCTACGTACATTATGATGCTGCATCCTCTTGTGGTTTGTGTCTATAAAAACTGTCAGAAATGTCACATCTTTGGACACTCTGTGACTATACTGTCCGTCTCTGTGCTGCACGTATTTTGCATTGTTTGTTGGTCTCCAATAATTTCTGCTATCTTCTGTGCTGACAGTCATATCTGTGGTATTTATTTCTTATTTTTATTTCAGATTCCACAAATGCATAGATGAAGCACACCATCATTTCATTGGCACACTTGGAATTTCTTGGGGAAATTAGCACTACATTTATGGATGAACTATGGAGAATGAATGTATCAAATTAGTGCAGACGTATTTCACATCAATGTATGTATTGTCCTAATCATGTGCTTGTCATGCCTTGTTCACATCTTTGTTTTTCAATTTAGTGATTCCAAATCAGTTGTTTACAAAACAAAACATGAGATGTGGAATCATTCAAATTTTAATGAATGCAGGTCAGTATGTTCACCTAGCCAATACATAGCGGGAAACACCAAGTCAGCTGATGGATGACTCAGGTCTTCTGAGCCAGTATTGTTAACATCTGTACGGCAATGCAAACACACACGTTAGCAGAAAACCATGAATCCCAGATAAATGAGTAAGTGGAAGTGCAGTCGAAGAAATGTGAGGCCTTTGATGCATCAACTTCAGTTTTTGATCAAAAATATTATAATGGGGCTACATCACAACTGGGAGGTCAGACAGTTTTGCTCTAAACTTGGTAGGCTACAATTTCTCTGCTGGTTTTGTAACTACATGTCCACATTTTAAAGCTGACTGGTAATAGCATTGTAGCCTTACATTTCCACACTGATATCATGGGCACATCGGTGACAATTTGTCTTCTTGTCTTGCATAAGATGCTTAGATAATGAACTTCCCTCAATTTCATTCAGAAGGTTCAATTTTAAACATGGTAGTAAACAGGACTTTAACATGTGCAAGTCTTTTCCTATGACACCTAATCAAATACTCTTCAAAAATTTTAAGAAACTATCCTTTAAGACAATTTTGTGTGTGGAGGCATCATAAGGCAGTTTTACAAATTGAAAAGCATGGAACATTTTAAGGAATTTCCCACAACTTATTTACAAGAGTTTTAGCTGTATTCCACTTCTTTAAGAAGGAAAATAAAAAATGATAGCCACAGATTAACAGCTAACCATTGTCACTGATTCAACACTTTCAGAAATGATAAAAACAATCCAGAAGTTCTGCAGAATAGATTAGGCCAATGGAGGAGGTCCATATTGTTAGTTAGATCACTTGTAAAAAGCTTTGCTCAATTTCAGACACGTCATACACACTGTGCACAAGCAACTTACCTTCGGTAACGCTCTTACTCACCTTAAAAACGTCAGACACCAGACTGGATCTGAAGAATTTTCTCAGCAATGCTTCTGGGAGCTAATAAGTAGAGCTGTGCAGGTCTTGGATGACTCCGCACCACCAGAGAATTGACAGAGTGGAGCAGCACATATGTTCCACCCCTTCATGTCAGTTTATTAATCTTTTTCCTACCAAGACGCAGAGCACACCAAAAAACATGCTGGTGACCATACCAAAATCTAACTTGGACCTCATTGTGATGTCCATGATTCCACTCAACAGAATGGGGGGGGTGGGAGGGAAGTGAGAAATATGTGGTTACATAGAGTAGCATTTCTACCACCAAGATATTGGATGTTAGTAACTTGTCCATTTGATGAATACTTCAAGCTGCAGATTCCTCACTTTAACAATAGATATTGCAGCAGTCTCCCAAAGTGGGAAGGTCTGGGTAGTGGACTCAGACCAGAAAGTCTTAAATGACTGAAAGCAAAATGGCTCTCTTGCCAATCTGACATTCAGACCACTAGTGTTTTATCAATGTGTGTACGGACATCCACGTCACAGCCTGGCCGATGTCCAGAACCAGCACTCCCCTTGCCAATGTTGTCATTGTGGCCTTGGCCGTCTTTGAAAGTGCCTGCAGGACTTCGTGAGGTGCTTTTTAACCAGTGCATAGGAATGTTTCATACAGAGAACAATCCAAATTGACAAAGTACTTCTCTGCATAGCCTTCCCTTTCTTTTCTCTAGAAACCTTTACAAAGAGCTGGTCATTCACACGATGGTCTCAGCAAAAAGCTGTGCATTGGCTCAAAGGCATGCACTTAAGTCACAACACTAAGTCCAAGTCTCATTGTGACATGACTATCTGCTTCGGGACTAGCCAGCAAGTCAGACCTTAGATGAATGCATCACAACATGATTCAAGTAGAGATGGTTGATCAGGTAAACAGTCATAGCCCTTGCAGGGTCAATGACGAGAAAAAAAAACCACATCCGAACATCTGGACTGCAGGGGATCAGTATGAAGAGCACCACAACAGGCAACTAACCTGACAAAGGGCCTCAGGCTCCAGATGGATCACATGAATTTAACTGTTGCTGCTTAGTCATGGAGGAGTAGGTTGTGGAAAAAATCAGGTGCCAGACCAGATTCTATTCCTGAGGCAAGAGGTCCTCTCGAAGTGGGAGCCAAATCGGAGAGCAAATGTCCATGCTCAGGAGCTCTGCGGTTGGGCCCAGTAGCCCCTGTGTCCCCCGTCTTATACACTGGCTGTCTCTTTGTGATCTCATAGCAAAGTATAGACGTGGAGCTTGCAGACAATGGCTTCAGTTTGGACACTGGCATCTAAATTGGGTCCTGGGCCTGCACCAGCAGTCTCCACATCAGTGTTGGCACAGAAGGGACTTGCATGGACCCTGGAGCCAGAGTAGAATTATGAACCAGCATTGTATATGTCTCTGGAATGGGTGTCAGAAGGCATTGAGGAAGAGCCTGTGGGCAGTGGTCTAACTAGAGCCCCTTTTGGCTCAGTGGAGCCTGGATGCACACCAAAGGTAGGTGGGAGTATCTGAAAAAGAGCTGTAGCATGATCTTGTAGATCATTATTTGCTTCTGGCCGAAGATGGCTCTGGGAATTTGAGGCACACCAGGACCAACTGCAGGTCTGGATCAAATTCAGAAGACCCTTTTGGTGTATGACCTTTTGCTTGAGGTCTTATCACCCAATTTCAAGTGGCTGTACCGGCAGGTGGGTGGAGGGTTCGAGTCCTGCTTGGTCTTCTTTAACTTATGGCATGTCTCCAACTTAACAAAAGACTTGGAGTAGGAGTGGTACCAATATCTTGAACAGGATCACAAACTGCAACTATTTGTGCCCCTGTTCTTATGTTTGGCGATGTAGAGCTTTGCCTCCCCCACCCAGATTGCCTTTATGTGCATGTGCCAAAATCACATGTCATGCAGGTCCATGGCAGACGTCTGCTTTCTGCAGTTACGGCACAGCATGAATCCACTTGACTTCAGGGGAGATATTATCGCTTCCACACTGCTTGCATACATTTTGATGTTGCAAAGCAGACAGTGTTGGAGCGCCATATCCGTAAAGGGCAGGAAAAGAAAGAAAATGACATCAGCATTTAGGGGTGTTTTATATGCAGCTCTGATTCATAACTTCCTGGGTAGTGTGGAGTCACCATTGTGCCGCACGGTGCTACCGATTTGTGAGGGCTGAGAAAATTCTCTAGATCCACTCTGGCGATATACTACTTATGGTGAAGAGTCTGCAGTTAGAAGTATCAGAAAAACTCAGTTTAAGGATGGACAAGAAAAATGATCAAATTCCCCAGATCATCGCCCAAGCTATAGATAGAATGGTTTTTGCCCAAGTTGATCTTATAAGAAACAATTATTAAACTGTATAAATGTGATGACCTACTACATCTAGGGCTAGAGTATTTTGAACAACGAATAAACCCCATCTGAAGGGGCTGCAGAGGAATACCCCCAGGTGATGTCTACATTATTATTAGAGCAGGAGAGGATACCTGCAGCTAATAACTCGTCACTGGGAACAATACTTAATTTGCTTCAATACTGTTGTGGTAGTAAAACTTGGAGATACAGGACTGTTAGAAAGGGGGGTCTCTAGTTGGCAGAGGTAGGTACCCTTGTCCAAGTAGGGACCCTTCTTCCTAGTCAGGGTAAGGGAGTTACACTCCTAAAATAACCCCTGCTCACCCCCTTGGTAGCTTGGCACGACCAGTCAGGCTCATCTCAGAGGCAGTGTGTAAAGCATTTGCACATAACCAACCGTAATACAATGAAAACACTACAAAAGGACACCCCACCAGTTTAGAAAATTATCCAATATTTTTATATATCCAAAACAAGACCAAAAAGGATAAAGAATCCAACATACAGTACTTAAAAATATATACTTTGCAAGATATCCTTAAAATTGTAGAAATAACTCAAAAACACAGTTCTTACGAGTCAGTAGCTCCATCCAGGGCTACCGCAATGCAGAAAACAGTCTAATAATTCTAGCCAACTGCGTCAGTACGGGCCGGCGAAAGCGTGGACAGACTCGTGAACAGTACCTTTCACGTTGCAGCGGGCACGTTGGTGCGAGCCAGTCGTGGCAACCATGGGGTTGCATTGCAAATTGGAAGCAGTGCAGGGTGTGGTGCCCTCACAATGCAGTGCAGGCAGCGGCTCGGTGGCAATCGTCCAGACAGCATGGGTGAGACCAAGGCTTAAGGTGCAGGGCGAGGCGGTGCTCAATGCGGTGCTGAAGGTTGTGGTGCAATCGACCGTGCTGGCGTCAGTCGGCCCAGACTGCTGTGTGGGATGAGGCGTGCATCGTGAAACTTCTGAGCGGTGCCCACATCCATGATGCGGTCAATGGTGTCGAAAGTCAGCAGCAGCGACTGCGTCGGTGAGACCAGGATGGCGAAGTGAAGCGAGACGGTGCGGAGTGTGGTGCCCACAGGTCACGGTGCAAGCAGTGGCTCTGTGGTGGCGTAGTCGTCGAGACCAGGGTTGCAGTGCGAGATGCAGACAGTGCCTTCTGCGGTGCTGTCAGGACACAGTGCAGGTGACGGAGTCGGTTGTGTTTCCCTTCTCTGTGGCAACTAAAACAGTGGTTCCAGAAGCGGTACCCAGAGGTTGGTGAAGTCTTTGCAGTCCCTGAGACTTCAGAACAGGAGGCAAGCTCTACTTGGAGATACTCAGCACAAGTAAAGAAAGTTCAGTCCGGTCCTTTCACTGCCCAAGGCAGAAGCAGCAACTGCAGGCCAACCCAACAAAGCAACAACACAGCAAGGAGGCAGTACTCCTCCTGGCAGCTCTTCCAGCTCTTCTTCTTGGCAGGTTCCTTGATTCCAGTGAATTCTAAAGTTCTGGGCCCCAATATTCATACTCAAAATCCCTTTGTTCTCTCAGGCAGAGTGTGTCTGTGCTTAGTCAAAACCAGTTCTGTCCTCTCTGGCCCAGCTTCCTGGCAGGAGGTGGAGACAGCATTGTCCAAGGAAGACCAGGCCCATTCAAGTGCAAGGAAATCTCCTCCCCCTACTATAAATGCAGCCCAGGTCTATTTAGCCCAGCCCAGACTCATCCAGGAAAGGCAGGACACACCTCGACCCTCCCAGTGGCTGTCTGAAGAGAATGCACATCCCCGGCCCCTGTCACTCCAAAGCCAGACAGTCAATCCACAAACCCAGCAGAGGCACACAAGATGGCTAAGCAAGAAAACACCAACTTTCTAAAAGTGGTATTTTCAAACACAGAACAAACATAAAAATCATCTTTACTAAAAGAAGTATTTTTACACTCCGAGTCCAGGCATACTAAACTCCATTTCCCTACCTTATCCCAATGGGAAGTTATGCTTATAAGGGGTTTTAAGTAAAACTCCCATTCTTTCTTATGGGACAAAGTCTTGCAGTGGTAAAAAATGAAATGCACTAATTCACCACCAGTACATGTCACACACACCAGTACATGTCCTACATCTAACATACACAGCACCCTGCCCATAGGGGTACCTTGGGACTACCTTAGGGGTGACTTACATGTAAGAAAAGGGAAGATTAGGGCCTGCAAAGTGGGTGCACTTGCCAGGTCGACATGGCAGTTACAAACTGTACGCAGACTCTGCAGTGGCAGGTCTGAGATACCTTTACAGGGCTACTTCTGTGGGTGGCACAATCAGTGCTGCAGGCCCACTAGTAGCATTTGATTTACAGGCCCTGGCACACTCAGTGCACTTTACTAGGGGCTTACCAGTTAATCAAATATGCCAATCATGGAAAACGCAATCCATAATAATTTATAACGGGAGCACTTGCACTTTAACACAAACGCAGTGAGAAAGTGCGCAGACACACTTAACCAGCAAAAACGGAGTCAAAACCGGGAGTTCAGAAAGCAAAAAGACAGGGAAAACGCGCCAAAAAATGCCAGGTTTAACAAGGACAAAAACTGATCAACTGGCCCTATCAAAGCAGCTTATGATCAAGATTGGCACACCACGTGGAGACCAGTATAGGCTTAAAGCCACAAAGGGGAGGTAATTTGGGAAAAGATGGAAACCGGTAAGAATTACAATAGTACAGGAGACAATCAGGGGCACACGTGTGGTGAAATATCTGCGAGGCTTGGTGAGGTTTCTGGGTGATCAGAATATTGGATTGTGCATTTATCAAAGGAACAATCAGGAGGTCATTGAAAACTGATATCCAAGGCTGCACAGGATTCTTAATGATTTAAAGTAACTCTACAGATGGTGCACTGGAGCTCTAGGAATACCTAATATTAAACTATTTAGAGGAGAAGGCATCTTTGTCAAGTGTCACAGCCAAGAAAACAAAAAGTGTCTTAAGAATTAGCAAAATAAACATACCCATCAACGTCGTCCTGCTTCATTCCACTGGATGAAGATTTGATTTTTCTCTGAGAATAAAAGGATTACATTATACAACTTATAAAAGGGGCAGATAATGTACAGTTGGCATAATCAAACATCAACTTCTTTGATGCTACCTTTTCCCATTCTTGGGTGCTGCCTTTCATCTTTAAGCTTTCATTTAGTTTTTCCTTTTTAAACTCTTTTTCTTCGCTCTTTCTGCCACCACTCAAGCTCTTTTTGGATCCGCTGGACATTTTGGGCTTCTTTCCTTCAAACACTTCATTCATCTTTGTTCTAGAAAGTCAACAAAAGCAGAATGATCGAAGAGGATAGTTCCATGTACAGTTATTTCACCATTATCTCAACGTTTTTACAACGAATATGATCCAGAACAGGCAGTATCATACGTATAAACAACTTACAACACACAATCCAACATCATATGAAGGGAGTCAGTCTCCAAAAGCTACGGGGCAGTAGTTCTTTAAGGTTCAGGAAGCAGTCAACGCCTTATGGTATTTAAAAGTAGAAGGGAAGTGATATTCTGCTTGGGAGGTTGGAACAGTGGTGGGGGGGGTATATAATATGTAATATCGGTCACGGAGGATATATTCTCGGCTTGGGGCTTCACTCTGGACACTGAAGAAAATGGAGCACTCTAGGTCAGTTGCAAGAAAATTACCATCCAACATCTGAAAATGAAGAGTATATAAATCTTTAAATTTAAAAAAAAAAAAAAAGGAGTAGACGTGCTTCTACAATACAATTTGAAAGAAAATATCTTCATATGATACTGACCAAAGTGGTAAATTTGTCAGACCACCTGGAACAGAAGCTCTTTACCTGCCCAACATTAAACACATCCCCACCTTTAGCAAAAGGCTTGCTGCTTTCCACCATCTCAGCACTCAGTTGGACCCAGAGCCAACCTCCGACTGTGTGGAGAATGCTCCCAGTTTCACAATCTGTGATTCTTGCTTCCAGATCTTAAATGAGGCACTTGGTGGTCACGTGTCAGGTCTACAGAAAATAGCGTTTTGTAGGGCAGCCTTGAGCTTATTCTCATGGTGCATGTATTTATTCTAAATAGTCACTGCTGTAAAATGCGCAAAACTTTTAAGTATCCGGTATCTCACCCAAAAATACATATATGGATGCCTAAGATTAAAAACAATGACATTTTTAAGTCTGGTAAAGTGAACACCAGGCCATGGGACCCAAAATATATAATCATCTACTTACCACTACTTTTTTAAAGCAGTGGACAAATCAAGCAAAAAGGCCTTTTTGTTTTCAATGAATCAGACCATTGAGGCATTTTAGAGTGTCTCTTTTAAAGTGTCGCTTGGTGCTGCATTATGAGTCTTTCAAAAGATTTTTTTTTTTTTATGAAGGTTTTTTTTTTTTTTTTTATAAACAAGAGGTTGCCACCGACTGTTTTACATCTCACCAACAGACATTTAGCTACTTCAGTTCAATGCTCCACATCCCATGTTTTCCTTACTAGTTTAGTTTTTGTCCAGCCCCTAGACCAGTCTCTTTACCATCATTTTCACTGAGTTGTACTCATCCACTGCTGGCATCAAGGAACTATTTTATCTTTTTTGTTTTTGCCCTCCTTATTAATGCATCACTGTCCTCTCTCTCGTTCCCTGTCCCACAACACCCATTGTCTTTATTCCAATCAATCCCCTCCTTTAAACCCATTAGACCCCATAGGACGGTTCAGCTCCCTTTTACATATAATTGGCTTTCACGAGGGCCTTGGAGCAGAGGATGCTACGGATGCCATGAAATTGTCCTCATTGCACGGTATCCAGTACAGCCAACTTTCAATGGTAAATTAATAAGTATACCAAAGAAATACTGCCATTATGGCCAACACGTTTGAGGAATTATGCACATGCATGCGTTTCAGCCATTCAGCCATCTGGAACCATTTTTCATATGCTTTAAGAATTATTACTCCAACAGGGCTGATAATCTTGTGTACGTGCTCAGGGGGGATATTAAACAAAAAGAAGAAAACAATGGTAAAATTAAGTGTCACAAAAGGTGAGAACCATTGGCACTGACAATGCTTCTTTGATTTGAAAAAGCCTGGCGATGATGTCTTGTAACTCAAGAGATGTATTCAATTATCCAAAGATAACTTGTGCTGTCAAACACATGTACCGGTTACAATAAACAAAATGTGTTTTTTTCCCCTTTTTATAGCGTTCTTTTCTCAGAGTTACACCTAATTAAAATATCTGGATCAGAGGGAACGTAGATCACATTAATATTAAGTATGAAAACTCCAATATGATATTTGGAAAAAACATGGTCAAAATAAAAGACAAAAGAAAAAGTGTCCGGAATCACAAGCTTAAGAAAATAAGAGCAAAAAAGTAAAAGGAAACAGGAAAGAGAAAGCAATAAAGGCAAAAAAAAACGGTACAAGTAGTACTAGAATACAGACCCATGAGAAAACAATCACAAATGGATGAGTTATAAAATTAACTTATCTATCCAACGTAGCAATACATTTGAAATAAGACTTGGTGGTGAATAACAATTTGGAAGGGTAATGATGTTCACTTTCCCTCTGCAATTTATCTGAACCTCAATTTGCTTCTTTTGCACCAACACTTGTGCAGACATTATATGTACTACAGAAGGAGCAGCCCACTTCATGCCCCATTCCAAGATACTTCTTTAATGGTACCTCATGATAAAAAGAACAAGCATTTGCAATGCAATAGGTCTCGCATTAGTGAAAGCTAGAGCTATTGGCGTTGCAAGTGATAATGTTCTTAGTTATGTTTTTTTGTTTGCAGTGGACTGATTGTTTAACCTATGTAAAGAGATAGGAAGGAAAGGGGATGGAGAAGAAGCAGTGAAAAGTAGAGGTGGTACGAGTAGTGCTTACACTGCGGACATTACGGTTGCACCGTATTCACCCTGGATCTGTCCCATCACTAACACTGGGTAAACTAAGCAATTTGGCTCACCGCCATTATCCCGCACAAACAGGCGCACGGACCGTGCATCAAATTGAAGGTGCATCAAACTGTACAACAGCCTCAGGGATCCGCCAACGAACATAAAATCCTTTGAAGCAGGCTAAAGATAGGAAGCAAATGAGCAGGAGCTGAATAGACACTTTTGATATGCCACATACTTAAAACAGAAACACACAGTTGAGTGACATTGTTGCAGGAGGAATGAAAGGCGGGCGCTGTGCTGCAACAAAGCGCGGCGCCCATGTTGTTATTAAAGAGGGCGCTGTGCTGATAGCTAAAGCGCGGCGTCCGTACATATTTAAGTTTGTGTGAAAGTGTACTGTGACGCAATGCTCTCATCAGTCGAGGAGGCGTGCTGCGCTACTTACAAAAAAGTGTGAATGATGAGAAACTAGAGTTGTGCGAGCCACGCGGCAGCCATTTTTAAGATAAAGTCCTCCAATCAGAAAATGGTAAAGAAGCAATGCACAGGGGAGGGACAAACACAAGATGAGGTAGGGAAGTTATCAAATAACAAGCAAGCAAAAAGTGACTGACTAGCAAGTCAAACAATGATAAGCAATAGGTTGACCCTATACTACACTATACTGTAATGCAATGGTTTTCATTAACTTATGCAAATAAATAAATATTAATAGGTTGACCCAAGTATGTTAATGTTATAGAGACTTGTAGAATGCACTGTTACCCTAGGGTGTATTGGCGCAAGTATGTGTTGGGATTGTACAAAACAGACCTTTCAACAACATACAGCTGAAGCTGTCCGCAGGCGGGACCTCAAACAAGTATAACAGTGAATAACATGTAAAAGGGACTCGATGCTGCAGCCTGCAGTGTTATCTTCTCAGGGTAAGGCATGAAGTGGATTTTCCGCATGCCAAAGAAATCTTCCACTATTCTGCCAACACCCAAGCCCTGCACTATTCAAACATTAACGCCCAGGCTTATCTCAAAGGCGCTCTTCATAGGCAACAGCAGAAAAGAGATTTCACTGTAAGACGTAGGTGTGTCACTTTCCACACTGCAGTGCTGCAAAGGACGCAGGGATCAAGGGCGGCGGGGAGGGTGGGGGGGTATTAAAATATCAGCTGTTCTAACTTGAAGGGAACTGCCTTGTTTTGTCTGGAAATACATTTCAGCACACATGTGCAGCACTTTACAAATCATTCCTAATGGCAGCGTTCATACTTCCTCTATAGGCTAAATCGGGGCATTAAGTGGGCCGGGTACTGCCGGTTCTCAGCACCGGCAGTTCTTGAAAGCAGGTGCTGAGACAGGTCTCGGTCGGGCTCTCCATTTTTGTCCTCACCCTCAGGAAGAAAAAGAATGTCTTAACTCTGAAGCAGTACCAACCTTCACTGTCTTTTATGTAAGTTCAAAGAGACTCGTTTTAATTCTTGGTCTCATTTCAGAACTGAAGCATTTCAATATTATATACAACAAAGCCATAGTTGACTTGTTGCTTGTTTATCTTATGCAAATAACCAATGACAAAGCCAATAGTCTTGGCTTGTTGTAGGTATAATGTTATGTGGTGTATTATAAATGTAGATGCAATGACAGAAGCAGCAACATTTTAAGCTGGCGGCACGTTATGCTAAGCACAGACTTTTAGCTTACGTGTTTTTTAGTCACGCAGTTAATTACTTCGACCCCCCCCCCCTCCCCACAGTTTTTTTCATCCCACTTAACCCCCTGTGCTAAAGTATAGTTCATATGCAACCACCCTTCTGAACGATAGATGCTGTTGCTTATTTCTGTAGACCTACACCTCTCTTTTTGATTATTTTTCTTCTTTCTCCTTCTTGAAAATCGACAACGGCCAATATTTATCAATGTGAAGTTGAAACCGCGCCCCCCACCCCCTCCCTCCCTCTAGATACCCCCTTTCTACTGCTTAGGTACGTGTTACAGAGCCTTGCGGAGGAAAGGAATAAAAAGTGCCCACTTTTGGACAAATAGGCCCTAGTGTCTTTCTTAAATGTGCGGTTGTTTTTCGACGAGTACAATTTGCATTGAGCCCACTAAAGTACTTCGCTTTACATGGTTTTTTTTTTGCAGATTTATATAGCGCGAACTCGACCCGAAGGCATTGGAGCGCTTTACATGAGCACCAGTTACGTTACACAAGGACACATTCATTTTTCATCATTGAGTGCAGAGAACTGTGCACGTGTGCAAGTCCCGTGAACAGGACTGCACTGTGCATTTGAGCAGCTCAATAGCAGTGGCGCGGCCGCGAGGCACTGGATTATTGCATTGTGAAGCTAGGGCTGTGGCACTGCAAAACCATGGGTGCGCCTCCGTAGTGGGCTTGAGCTATCACGTGGGGGCGTGCTGGGGCTTGAGCTATCACGTGGGGGCGTGCTGGGGCTTGAGCTATCACGTGGGGGCGTGCTGTGGTAGTAGCCAACGACCATTAGCGCGAGACCAGGCGCAGTGCATATCTAGGCCTTGCAGGGCAGTGGTGGGAGTCGCACTCGCAGCACCGTTCATGTAGCGCATTGCTGCACTATAATGGCGGGCAAGTGTTCCTGCATGACCGAGGCTGCAGTCCCAGAGAGATGCACTCTGTTGGTGGTGGAGAGGTTGTGGCCTTACCGCCAGAGCTGCCGACTTTGGAGCTGGGGAACCGGGTTCGAGCCTCCACGTGTTCAACATCCTGTGAATCTGGGCAAATCACATATCTCTGCACATGTCCTGGTGACCTGCCAGCTCGACCTTGCCTGCTTCCTGAGGAAAACAAACACAATCAGGTCCAGACCAGATCTAACTAAACCCACTTCATCCTAGTAAACCTCAGCTATTTGCTCACTTGGCTATGTCCAAGATAAGAACAACGCACTCACAGGGAGTGAGGGACGAGCAATGGAGGCGGGTCCTTCCAGAATGCCCCATATACTCACAGGACGGGCAGTCCAGTGAGGGGAAAATTACGAGTGCGCTTTTAAGGCCGAGCTCCAGTCCTGCGATCTGTTTTTAAATAAAACGCATATATTTGTGATCTTTTTTTTTTTATAAAACGCATAAATTAATAAAAGACACTATGAAATGCATTAGGATTGTTTTAATAAATAACGGTACCTGAATTTACACTATTTATACATTTAGTCAAAGCACTGCAAGGTACAGGCCCAGACTACCTTAAACAGCGTTTGAAATGGTATCAACCCGTAAGAACCCTTCGCTCCCTTGGTGCCAAGTTGGTATTAGTACCACCCATAAAAAAAGTTGCATGGGGAGGGAGAAGTTTTATTGCCGGTGCTGCCAAGGCCTGGAATGATCTCCCTTTTTATTTGAGAAACACACATAATATCCTAACTTTCAGGAAGGAATTGAAGACATGGCTTTTTACCTTGTAAAAATTATCTTCCATCTCAGTGCCCAGTTTGAGAGCAGCTAGCGCCAGGACACCTTTGGGTAACCGTTCGCGCTGTATAAATGCCTATAACATAACATTCCTAACCATCACTCACAGAAAAATAAGAACTCCATTCTCTGGGACCACAAAGCAATCTGAAGGGCCTAAAGGCGTTATAAAAAAAAAAAAAAAAAAAAGCAAAAATAAACTATTTTTATGTAATATGGAAAATATGCCATCCAATACTACCCACTGCCTTCGGGCAAAAAAAGGACAAAAATCCATCAAGGCCTCGGCCAAAAGGCCTTAGTACATCTGTGACGTTGTCCGACAGCTCAGAACCAGTGGATTGACAGTGAAAGCAATAAGATTGGGATTTTTAAGGGGCTCCTCAACAATTTTGTTTAACGGTATCTCATCTATTTGCCTTGTGCAACTGTAAAATGTATATTATTTTTAGTTCACATACTAATAAAGCCCTAAGGAGGGATTCGGATTGGGGTTAAAGAAACGGAAAAAAAGAAAAAAGTTAATTCAAAAAGGTCAACAGGTTCTCATCCCCTATCGGAAACCATAGGGCAAAAAAAGCAGAGAGGCTTCAACTCCGTTTTACAATATAAAGAAAAGCATTTATTTACTTTGATGCTTAGCAAACAACCCGGGTCTCCTTGAGTGTCACAGATTTCCATCAAACAAAACCCATCACTCTGGCCCAGACCGATAGGGCCAAATCACCATGAATTATTTATTACTACAGAAAAATACACATGACACGCTAAATCGCCCCGTTATTGTCAACAGACCTAAACTGGCGTACTAAGATGAAATAATTGATTAAGTAAATAAAAAAATCTTCTCTGTTATTATGTCCTTTCAGTTATTTTCCTGAAAAGCGGACTTTCGTCTTTTATAGTGTCAAGTCAACAGCCAGGCTTAAGCCTCTTCAGGGCGCTCCGAGAGACTATATCCATACAGGAATGAAAAAATGAAATAGCGGATTTCAGAAAGGAAAGGCAAGCAAGGGAAAGAAAGAGCACGTGGTGCATAAGGGAGCCAGGAACATGCATCGCTCCAGATTTATAAAGATTACTCGAAAGTGACGTCAGAAAAAGGCCTTGTGCAAAGCTGCTAAGTGGTCCAATGACGTGGGTGGCACTTTATCCACTGCTGATCTTCAGCGAACAATTGATTTATGGCAGCCGAGAGCCCATGCCTACAATCGGAAATCTTAACCTACAAGTCTCAGAATGTGAAGTATTTTTGCTTGCACACAGGAGTGGCCTTAGATGTCACATATGACCAGGAGCCATGTTCCAGATCCAATTAGTCACCCCTACTGTCCCATCAATACAGACACACGGCGCGGGGCAGGTGTTAATGCATTTCTGATTCTGCAGCTCACAGCAGCTTGCATTTGGTATCTATAGTTTATGGTGGCGCATACAAGAAAAGAACGCGACTTAAACTTAAACACTACAACTGGTTAACAAGTGGTGCACGCACGCGCGCCACAGCTAAGCATGTGATTTCAATTATCACGCCCGTGTCTGGGCACGATAATTGAAACCACATGGCCTATTGGTGTCTATTACGCGCACCAAGCGCGCAATAGACACCAATAGGCCATGGGCGGAGCAATGCGCCCACCTTTGGCCAATTGCGTGCAGTCTTTTATACAAAGACGCACGAAAAGGCCAATGGGGGAACACAAAAGTAATCGCACACGCACGAGCGTGTGCGATTCCTAGGTCAGTGCTGAATCCCCGTTTTTCACCTACTAAATGTCTCGCCCTGCGCGAGCACTGCTGTGCAGTGCAGCGCTAGGCGCGAGTCCTAAAAAGCAACCAACCTTTTAGGTGTGTGTTAGATTTGGGGGTCTCTAGTTGGCAGAGGTAGGTACCTTTGTCCAAATAGGGACCCTTGAGTCTAGTCAGGGAAAGTAGGTACACTCCTGAAATAACCCCTGCTCACCCTCTTGGTAGCTTGGCACGAGCAGACAGGCTTAGTTCAGAGGCAGTGTGTAAAGCATTTGTGAACACATACAGTAATCAAGTGACAACACTACAAATGGACACCACACAGGTTATATATTTATAAAAATAGGTATACATTATATAGATTTATCACAAGACCATAAACGACAAAAATAATCCACAATACTGTCAAGAATGCTTAGTTCTGATCAAAAAGGTTCTGTGCGAGTCGGTAGCCTTCTCCGGCCACTGCAATGTAAAGAACAAACAGTCTATCAAATCCAGCTGACCGCGTCGATACGGGCCAACCCAGCGTAGACTGACTCGGTCACAGTACCTTTGACTTGAAGCGGCAGGCACGGGCGTACGAGCCGGATGGCTGTTCGTCGCGGTTGTGTTGCAAAATGGAAGCGTTGCAGGACGCGTTGTCCCTCGAGGCGGTGCAGGCAGCGGCTCGTTGACGTCGTCGAGACGGAGAAGGTGAGACCAGGGCCGTGCGTTGCAGGGCGAGACAGTGCTTCGATGCGGTGCTGGCAGGTTGCGGTGCGGCGACGGAGCCGGATTCAGGAGCTGGCGTCGATCAGTCCGGACAGCGGTGCGAGTCGGGTGGTGCGTCGCGAAGCGTGCGAGCGGTGCCCAACTCCGGTGCGGTCACAGGACTCGAACTCAGCAACAGTGACCGTGTCGGTCGGACCAGATGGATTCGGTGTAGCGAGGCGTTGCAAGGTGCGGTGCTCACAGGTTACGGTGCAGGCAGCGGCTCATTGACGGAGTCGGTGAGACCAAGGCCGTGCGTTGCAAGATGCAGGCGTTGCTCGATGCGGTGCCAACAGGACACCGAGCCGGTCGGGAGAGTCGGTCACAGCTCCCTACCTCTGTAGCCACTGAAACAGAGTTTCCAGCAGCAATTCACAAAGGGGGTGAAGTCCAATGGTCCTGGGACTTCGGTCAGGGGGCAAGCTCTCTTCCAAGCCCTTGGAGATACTTCACAAGTTGATGAAAGTCACAGCAAAGGAAAAGTTCCTTTCTCCTTTCTTTGGCAGTCAGGCAAACCACTGCAGGCCAATCCCCCAAGCAGCACTTCAGCTTAGGGATAGTCTCTCCTCAGTTTCTTCTTGGTTCCGCTCCTCAGCAAAGGTTTCTTCTTGTTCCCAAAAGTGATCTAATCTTCCTGGGGTCTGGGTGCCCCTCTTATACCCTGATTCTCTTTGTTCTCTGGAGGCAGAGAGGCCTTTGCCTAGCTTAAACCAGTTCTGTGCAGCTTTGGAGCACTCTGTGTACATGACTCTTCTTTCCTTTCAGAATGTGGGGCAGGGTACTCAGACGCCCGGCAGGGGGGTGGAGCCAGCATTGTGGCAGGCAGGCACAGCCCTATTCAGACCCAGATGCAACTCCTCCCTCCACTCTGGATGCAGATCTCTCTATTCAGTCCTGGGCTGCCTCACCCAGTCTCCTGTGGCCACCCCCAGCCCCTGTCACGCACAAACCAGACACAATACACAAGCTGGCAGAGGCAGGCTGGATAGTTAGGCAAGAAAATACCTACTTTCTAAAAGTGGTATTTTCAAACACAATGTTAAAATCAACTTCACTAAAAGATGTATTTTATCATCCTGAGTTCAGGCATACTAAATTCGTTTTTCTACCATGTTCCCTGGGTCAGTTAGGATTATAAGGTGTAATAATCGTAACCGCCCATTCTGGCCTATGGGGAGCAGGTAGCCTTTCAATAGTGAAAAACGAAAATGGCTGTAATTCACTATTAGGACATGCCACACACACCAGGGCATGTCCTACCTTATACTTGCAATGCACCCTGCCCTAGGGCCTACTTTAGGGGTGACCAACATGCAGTAAAGGGAAGGTTTAGGGACTGGTAAGTGGGTGCACTCACCAAGTCGACATGGCAGCCCTAGGCTGCACACAGGCTCTGCAATGGCAGGCCTGAGACACACTTTACAAGCTGCTTCTGTGGGTGGCACAACCCGTGCTGCAAGCCCACCAGCAGCATTGGATTTACAAGCCCTGGGCATACTCAGTGCACGGTACTAGGGACTGACAAGTAAACCAATCATCCAATCATGGAGTCACTAATACATACATCAATTTACAATAGGGAGCACTTGCACTTTGGCACTGATTAGCAGCGGCAAAGTGCCCATGAGCATCTAGTCCAGCAAAAACATATCGGCAACAGTGGAGGCATTATGAAAAAATGGAAGGGAGACCCACGCCAAGGACGCCAGGTCTAACAGTGTGTCATGGCCTGGTCATGGGGACATGCTCACTAAGGTTAAAATAAGTTCTACTTAGGGTGGATCCCTACAGTCCAGGTGAGTTTGCAACTCTGCTGGGAGGCAATACGAAAATCACCTGTGAGGAAAATTATGACATTTGTCACCTTGGCAGGAAAACTGTGGCTCTGCTAAAGTCATTAAGGGAGGAGCAGGAGTTCACAAACAAACCATGCCAGAGACTTTTGACCCTACATTGGCCTTAAGAAAAATGGCATTGCACTGCTGCTACCCAAAGCAGAATTGAGATTCTCCTAATACTATGACCAGAGAATCTGGATTTCATTAAAGACACGGAGGCTAACATTATGCATATTTCTTTTAATGCCACTTCAAGAAGCCACTTGGAATTAATACATCATAAAGTAAAGATCTAGAATAGAATGTCCATGTTGTACAATAGTCATAAGCCTAGATTGGTCTCCCTTTTAAATGCGAGGAAAATAAGTCTTACTATAATGAAACAAATAAACTTTTCTTCTTAATGTAACTTATAGGATCCAAACAAAGGAGTATATCTGAATGCCACAACAGTGCTTGGTAGAAGAGAAGGCGGTCTTGAAATCCCAGAAGGAAGCCCCTATTGATGCATTCTTGAGGATATGCCATCTAGGCAGAGTTATCTGAAAAAGACAAAGGATTAGAGTTCTGCACTTGTATCTGATGGAGCAGGGTTTGCATCACAGTGAACCTGCTCGGATCAACGCTCCCGGTAACAGAGTACAACGTGTGACTTGTACTAAAATGCATTAATACACACACACGGGGAAAAAAAGCTTTGCGCATGAGTGCACCGCAACTAAGGTTAAATGCATGGAAAACGCTTAAGCTGCCTTTCGCTTTGTTTATTTAGAAACGACAAAATGGAATAATGCCATCGCAAATAATATTGCTTTGCACATTAACGCAATTATAAAATTAACGTGGGAATAGAGTAAATGGTGGGAGGAAAACAGTGAAAATTATTTTTCGTGTGATTAATATTGTTTCCTTTATTATAGTTTAAAATATTGGCCTATGAATATCTGGGTAGTTTGCGCATTAAAGTTGACCAAAACCAGGCCGCACGTGAATGACTGCTAAATGAACTTTATTGGGAGAAGAAGGGTGTCAGCGGCTGGTGAGGAGAACCTTGAAGGAGAGGAAGAATACGTGCATGTTCGAGGACATCCAGACACATGGGAAACTCAGACTGATGAAATTTTATGGCTGGGAACTATAAAACTCCGCAACAATGTTTGAAAGAATGTTGCTATAGCAGAGAAAGTCATTCATTAGAAATTGTTATATGATATGGGATAGAGAGTTTGATTCATAAGCAGAAATAAATCGTGTGAACGAATGTTAAAACAAAGGCAAGCATGTGGTCCAAATGAAGTAATGGAGGTGTGAAGCAAACACCCCAATGAGAAGTTAGAATTTTCCCGAATGTTTCAGATTAGTGGGATGGACAGGTTAGAATAAGGGTATAATTGGGGTGCTCTTAGTGGGTGTTTCAAGAGAGAGAGAGGAGATCAAGATATCCAAGAGAGAGAGGGTGATCGCCGCTGTTTTGTCGGTTCCAGTTAGAGGCCTACCAGTTCTGATCCAGTTTCCCGATCTAATCTTTACTCCAGACTCCATATCGGGACCCCTTCACTATCCTCGTGGCCAGGGGGTGGTGGTTTTCCAGCTTTATCTATAGGTTAGTACGAGGTTAAGGTAGCCAAATGTTTGCACATTTGCCTGCAAATGATTTTTCTCTATGAATCTTTTGTCTCTTCGACTATCCACTCCATGATATTCACTGTAATTCAAATGTTAGTGATTTTATCTGCATATTTCTCGTTGTATTTCTTATAATGTGTATTTTCTTCCCTGTAACCTTGTACCTGAAATTTATTTACATTTATTGAAGATAAACAGATTAACAAGAGTTTGAGTTTGTGATTATTTCCGTATGAAAATTGTAAGAAATCCAGATTGTTTAGTCATATCAATTTTAACTTCAACTATATGATCTTATCGACCAAGAGGAAAGTGGTTGATATACAGGTTAAAGGGGTTAGGTAAGCCTGTGTTCCTCTTAAATGTTAGGTGAGAGGACAAATCAAACAATTACAAACCGAATTCAGCGTCATTACCGTAGGATCTAAAATATGTGGTGAGAAATTGCATATTTGTATGTTTGGGGCCCGTTATCTGCCGAGTCATTTTTAGAGACCCCCGGTTTGGCGCTGGATCAGTTTTTGGTAGCAGCATGATGGTTTATTATTGATTAGTTTATTATTGATTATCGATTGAATATATGTTTATTAACCTGAAAAGTTAATGTTGTGTTCTATGTTGTCTTGAATATACGGGTAAGAAATTGCCCGGCTTAAAGTCATAGCGTGAAGTAGGCTGGAAAAGAGTGTGGATAGACTTATCCCACTATGGAAGTACTTTGTCTGTCGTCATAACACTAAACAGTGAAATGCTGTAGGTGTTGCATTAGGGAACATTCGTGTAAAAGTAGATTTGGAGTGTTATAGCGAAGGGTCCACCTGTGAAACTTTGGCCTTATCCCTGAAGGAGTACCAAGACCCCTTTTCACGCCAGAAAGGTCCTCTTGAGAAACTTTGGCCTTATCCCTAGAGAAGTAACAGGTCCTCCCGGAGCTTGATTGAAGGGTGAGATAGCGTTGGGTCGGTATTCTTACTCGTAGAGAAAATTCTTTTTGAAAAAGTGAAAACTCTTTATTTAGTAAGCAGACAAGGTAGCATTTGTTTTTGTGTCGTTATTAACAAAAATATATTGAGAAAAAGTATAAGAAATTATTGGCGAATCATTTTGTAAAGGGAGGGTCAGTAGAAGGAGTAATACTGACGTCAGAAAACGCCACGCTGGCATTGGTCAGGTGGTGGATGTTTGAGCTATGATTGGATGAGCTTTTGCAACTTACATTTCTATTGGTTGAGACATTGCTGACGTAGCAGTGCTCCGATTGGTTGGTTGGTGTGAGTCGAGCTGGTATTGGACGATAGATTGCCTAATAGAAACTACAGAAGTACGAAGAGTTTGTTGTTGTTTAATTGAATCACATTTTGTAAGGACAGTTGTGAAAAAATTAAGTTTTTCAATAAACTCAAGAATTTCTTCAGAACGGACAAACCGATCGTGACAAGGGACGGAATTCTTATTCTGCCTCCCGGAACACCCGCATCCTATATGATGCTAGAATGTGGATATCATAAGTGCACTTGGTTAGAGAATTGGGTGAAGTATACTGAGAGCGATGGTGTTTTGGCCTTTCCAGAACATGGGAAATTCAATGTGAGAATTTTACAGAACTTAAGAGATCGGATGAATGTGTTGGAACCTAGACCAACTCAGTATGAGGCACTTGAAGAATGGGGATACGAAGCTTTTGAGCGAGAGAAATACAGGGGTGGAAGAAAATACCGAAATATCATGTCCAGATATCCCTTTGAGAGCAGGCAAGAAAGAATAAAAAGATGGAGAAGAGCTGTAGTGACGGAAGGTCTGTATCCTGTTTTAGTCAATGATGAGTTAATGGAAGGCAAATGTAAGGAGAAAAAGAATAATATTGAAATGTGAAGAGGGAATTGTAACATGAATGACTCCGATGAGGAGTTATTGGAAGATATTATGACTAAAAGACCTCAACCATATCAGGAAAGTCCAAGAGAAACAGTTCCAAATGCCCCGATAATGGGATCTCCATTGATTCCACAGGTTCCACAGATTCCGGTGATTACGAGAATAGTACCGGATAGAGAGAATCACAGAACCAGGCAAGAGAAGACCTAATTAAAAAAATTAAACAGTTAAAACTTAATGCAGAAGCATTATCAGTGCCTGTAATGATAGGACCTATAGTTACTTTGTATGGGAATAAACAGAATATCTCAGGAGTACATGCTTGGACAGTTCCAACAAGTAGTATGAGAAACGAGACTATGACTATACCTAGTCCGATTGAATGAATGGAAGAGAATGTTACCTTAATGAATCTTCCAGTTGGAGAAATTATACATGAAACTCCAAAAAGAAACATACAAATAGATCCTAGGAGAATAGCACAGAATAGTGGTTCAGCATCTGAAAGTCCAGTAGGTCCCACACCCGAAGAGTTGAATGAGTGGATAAAGTGAATGGAAAAATGAAAACCCCTACCACAAAATATAGATGTGTGCAGACTGAAAGTGGATTTAGAGGAAATGATAATTGGTACGATCAGTCCAGACAGATTGAATATTTATCGAGATGAAGAATTGCTGTTTTTGTGTAAAAATATTATATGGAAAGCGAGAAATCTGCATGAAAGGATAGCAGAAGCAGCTGTCGATTATGGAATAGATATTGAGAGATCAAAGGTGTTGCAGAAAACATAGGATAGATTTTACTGACAAAGATTTGGAAAGTTTGAACGTGTCTGGTAAAAGGTTGCAGATAAAAGAGTTGGTTGATTCTGAAGAAATGGGGAGATGTTGAACGTTGGAAAGGTAGATGGGCGAAAAAGAAAAATGAGTTATTTCCCATGGAAGGTACTTCCATGTATCCATTGAAGATGAATGGACAGACTGAAATAGTGTGTCCGATGAGAGAAGTTCCAGGTGGTGGTTATGTTCATGTTCCCTGGAGTAGACAGGATATTTTATCATTTACGAATGATTTTCCCAGATTAAGAGAGAAACCCGTGGAATGGTATAAACAGGTAGAAAGGTTTGTGAAGGTTTCGAAGATGTTGTTGAAAGACTTAGATGGTCTGTTCGAGGTTGTGGTTCCGGCTGATTTGTGGACAGAGTGTAAAATATCTGTCGACTGGCCTAAAGAAGAATATCCAAGAGATTCGAAAACAGGTGCACCTTCAGATGAGGTGATGAAAAAGTACAATCAGGTGATTACTTTCCTAAAGGGAAAGATTTCCCGAAGGAAACAGATTGGGTAAAAATAGACAGGACAACCCAGGAGCCAAAAGAATCAGTACACGCGTACTATGAGAGGTTGTTACAGGTGTTTAAACAGTATAGTGGATTTGAAAACATAGGTGGCAAAGATATGGGACTTTGTGTATCGTTTTGTGTTTGGATTGAATCCTGAGATAAGTAACATGATTCAACAGCATTTAATTTGCTGGCAAAGCAAGACAATCGACGAAATCTTGAGATATGCAAAGTATTGCAGTGACGATATTGATTCAAGACACAAAAAGCTTAAGGAGAAAATGATGTGGGCGCAAGTGAAGGTAGCAGAGCAACAGGAAGCAAATGGTGTTGATCAGACGAAAGATCAGAATCAAAGTGGTCAAGTATCAGGTGGTGGGAAAGGTAAAGGAAAATTTAGTAAAGATGATTTAAAAAGAACATTTCTTTGTCATGCGTGCAGCAAGATTGGACATTGGAAGAATGAGTGTAGAAGTATTACGAAGATTAATGGGGTAAACCAAAATTTAAATTCACAGGTGCAGAATGAAGTGGTTGTGACCCAACAACAGCCGCAGCAGATAATTACATCACAGTTACAGGTGCCCCAAGCTCCTATGCAGAATAATGTAAATGCTCAGGTACAAAGATACAGTGTGAATACTGGATTTATTCCTATGGAACAAAACGGTAAGAACCCAAATGTGCAGATGATTCCACAATATTGGTTGCAGTGTAATGAGTGATTCGGAGAAAAGTCACTGACTGTGCCTGAGGGGGGAGGAAGAGTGCGTGCTTGGTGCAACTCTGGAGGTAGATCAGTCAGGTCCATTTGTTGATGGGAAAGTGGAAGGTAATATTACATTCCTGGTGGACACTGGTGCTACCCGTTCTACTGTGAGAGCAGCAGAAATTCCTAACCTACCCCTCACGGGAGAAACTATCCAAGTTGTGGGAGTGTCAAACAAACAGATTAGAACCAATAGAAGTTCATATTGGAAGGTTCAAAGACATGCATCGATTTGTGGTATGTGACTCGAGCCCAGTGAATCTTCTGGGACGAGATCTACTATGTAAAATGAACTGCACCATCTATTGTACGCCTGATGGTATTGCATTTCAGACACCTGATGAGGATGTCTAGTTTAAAATGATGCTAGCAAAGCATGGGACAGAAGTGGATGAGCTATATTCACTTTTAACAGAACAGAATTTGCCTGATCTGAGAGAGACAGTGAGATCGGACGTATGGGATTTTACAGGAAAAGAAATAGGGTTAATGAAAAATGTGGATCCTATAAAGGTTACAGTGAAACCTGGTGCCAATTACCCAAACACTCCTCCATATAAACTGAGTCCTGAGACTATGGCAGGAATCGCTCCTGTAATTGATCAAATGATTGAACAGGGCATTCTAAGAAATACTAAGCAGTCCTTGTAATTCACCTATTATGGGAATTAAAAAGCCAAGTGGGAAGTACAGAATAGTGCCGGATTTACGAAAGATTAATAAGATAGTGATACCCTGTTGTCCAATAGTGCCAAATCCAGCAGTGATCCTTTATCAAATTCCATGCTATGCTAAATGGTACACGGTTATTGATCTGTGTCAAGCCTTCTTTTCAATTCCCTTACACCCAGACAGCCAGTTTTTATTTTCATTCCGGTTCGGAAATCGTGTTTTGGCATGGTGCCGAGTTCCTCAAGGGTACACAAAAAGCCCCTCAATTTTCAATCAGATTCTGAAAAAATGTCTGGAGACTTTGGTGATGCCAGAAGATTCGGTTTTGGTTCAATACATTGATGACCTATTGGTGGCATCAAAGACTCGAGAGGCATGTGTGACAGATACCATTGCCTTATTGAACCATCTGGCAGAGGGTGGACACAAAGTGTCACCTGCAAAATTGCAGTTCTGTAAACAGGAAGTACAATACCTAGGACACAGGATTGAGAAAGGAGTTAAAAAAGTGACGCCAGAAAGAATTGAGGCAATTCTACAAATTAAATGTCCAAAAACCCAGAAAGAAGTACGAATGTTCTTGGGAATGGTTGGAAATTGTCGACAATGGATAAATGGATTTTCAGTGATTGCAAAACCTTTACAGAGATTGACATATAAAGATGTGAATGATCCGATTGATTTGGATGATAAGAGTATGGAAGCTCTTGAAAAATTGCGAGATAGTCTGTCAAGCACCAACATTGGGAATGCCTGATTATGCAAAGGAGTTTGCATTGTTCTGTTGTGAGAGATATGGGTGCGTGTTATCAGTGTTAACCCAAAGGCATGGAATGATTAGACGTCCAGTGGCATATTTTTCTGCTACATTAGATTCTGTGGCTGCAGCATTGCCAGGATGTCTGAAAGCAATTGCTGCTACATGTATAAGTTTGGAGCAGAGTGAAGCAATTGTGATGGGATATCCAGTCAAAGTATATGTCCCACATTCTGTTGAGATTCTTTTAACAAAAACACAAACTTAGCACATGACTCCTAGTCGGCTGACTATGTATGAAAGAGTGATTTTGGGTGCTGAAAATGTAACAGTGGTAAGATGTACAACCTTAAATCCAGCAACCTTATTGCCAAACCCTTATGGTGAAGTGGTAAAGGAAGAAGCAGATCATGATTGTTTGGATGTGACAGAATTCTGTACAAAACCTAGGGCCGACATCCAAGATGTGCCCTTAGAAGAATCTGATAGTGTTCTGTTTGTTGATGGATCATGTTTGAGAAATGGGAAGGGTGAACTGAGTGCTGCTTATGCAGTATGTACAGTAACTGGAACTGTGGAAGCATCCTGTCTATTTGGGGTGAAATCAGCACAAATTGCGGAATTATATGCTCTGATTAGAGCATGCAAAGTTACCAGAAATTTGAAGGTAACCATATTTACGGACAGTCAATATGGTTTTGGGGTGGTGCATGATTTTGGCCAATTATGGATGCAAAGGGGATTCATGACTTCATCAGGTTCCCCTATCAAAAATGGGAAAATTGCGAGAGATTTGTTGGATGCCCTGCAATTGCCAAAATAAATTGCAGTGGTAAAATGTTCTGCACATAAATCAGGAAATGATTATGTGACCAGTGGCAACAGATACGCAGATCAGTTAGCGCATTTCTGTGCACAAACTTCAGTTGCACTTAACAGGAAACAGAAACAAAAATCACTGATTGCCAATTAATGTTTACATCAATAGAGAGTTGGGACGAAATTAACCAATTACAAGAGGAGGCTAGTGAAGAAGAAAAAGCTTTGGAAAAGATCAGGATGTACAAAGACACCAGAAGATGAAATCTGGGTGTATGTAGATGACAGACCAGTTATGCCTGACTGCTTGCTTTCCCATATGGCCAGAGTCTATCATGGAATCACTCATGTTGGAAGGGATGCGATGATCAGACTCTTTAAGCAGTCCTGGTATAATCCCAAGTTCAGGAGCATTTAAGAGAGTCTGTGGCAGAGGTGTATAGTCTGTCAGCAGCAGAACCCAGGGAGAAAAATAGTTGTGGGTACAGGAAGAATTGGAAAGGCTGCAGGACCATTTACCCGACTGCAACTCTACTTCATTGAGTTGCCTCCGTGTAATGGTTTGAAATATGTGCTTGTCATTGTGTGTCTCTTTTCTCGTTGGGTAGAGGCTTATCCTACAAGAAGAAATGATAGCCTTACCATAGCAAAATTGCTTTTGAGAGAATTAATACCAAGGTACGGATTTCCAGTCACTCTAGAATCAGATAGAGGAACACATTTTAATAATGAAATAATTCGAATAATTTGCGCAGCATTGCAAATTGAACAAAAGCTGCACTGTGCCTACAGACCAGAGGCTTCTGGAATTGTGGAGCAAATCAATGGCACTATAAAATCCAGACTAGGAAAGGTTTGTGCATCCACAACACTAAAATGGCCTGATGCTTTGCCCTTGGTCTTAATGAGTCTCAGAAGCATTCCTGACAGAAAAACTGGATTGAGTCCACACGAGGTTCTCATGGGAAGAGTCATGAGACAAGCAATTGTACCAGCAAACAAACTGATGAGCATTTCTGATGATCTGATTCTTGAGTATTGCAAAGGATTGGCTGATATGGTGCATTCTGTGTTTCATCAGGTCGGAGCAGACGCATATGAAATACAGCTGAATCCAGTACATGATTTGAGTCCAGGAGAGTGGGTTCTTGTCAAGAAACACGTGAGGAAGTCGTGTTTAGAACCCAGGTGGCATGGACCATATCAAATCATATTGGTGACGACAACTGCAGTAAAGTGTGGTGGCCTACCAAACTGGATACACGCCAGCCATACTAGAAGAGTCCCAAGTCCACTTGAAGCTGAGCGGCAACTGGAAAAAGAAAAAGTCCAGAAGCTGGAGGTTGTGAGACTGAGGAATTCAGCGAGGCAGATTTGATTGAGCCTGTGGATAACGAACAACCAAGTACCAGCCAAGTAGAATGGGCACCAGATACTGGAACTGAAAAGATTGCTGTTGAAGAAAGCCAAGAAGAAGCTTCTGAAAATCAAGAAGGAAGCCAACTAAGAGAAGAACAGATTGAATCTGAAAGTCTAGAACAAGGCCAACAAGAAAGATTTGAGTAAAGAAAACGATCAGTTGGAAGAAGAAGCTATCGAAAGCCTAGAACAAGGCCAACAGAAAGAAGAAACAAATGAGGGTACTAGTCAACAGGAAACAGAGAGATCTTGTAAGTGAAAAAGAAGAGCAGCCAAGGAAAAAGTTGTGTAAAAGAACTGTAGAATCAGAAAAACAGGGTGAAGAATAAGTTCAAACAAAGACTAAGATATAACGATAACTGGAAAAGTGGAGCAAAAAGACTGAGATGTATTCTAGAAAGGAGAGGGCCAGAACAAATAAATGAAATTTCAAGTCAGTCAGATCAAGAAGAATCACAAAGAAAATTAGTTCGGATAACAACGAGACCAAGAGTTGCAAGTCGAAAATATACCAAACCGGAGTGGACTTGCGTAATACTGACAGAAATCGAAAACCCTGATCAAACAGAAAGAGAAATTACCAATGATACAGAACGAATTGATGAAACCAAATTGAAACCACCTTAAAAAGAAAAAAAAACTGTGAGGAAGTTTTAGGTGCATCAAATAATCCAGTCAACAATAAGCCGACATATCAAGAAGATTTGAAAGAGACTCGAAAAAGACCTTAAAAGAGGGGTCAGAAGTGTGTGTGATTGTACAAAAGGAAAACTTTTTTTCTTTTCTAGAATGTAGGTCTTTAGGAAATCATTAGTGAAATTACATTTTTCCCTATAATTTTTTAGATATAAATTGTTAAAAAAGGCAAAATGGTAGAATCTATAGTGACTGAACGTTCGAAACCTAATCTAAAACATAAATGTATTAGAGCTTGCTTATGTGGTGTCATAATAACTATGTCTATGTGGTTAATATTAACCGTTATTGTACCAGTTTAACAAATAACAAGCGAGAGAGTGGATATGGTCACTAAAGAACAAAATAATGTTAACAACCTAGGTCATATAGATGAAAGTATTTATCATCAAGATAAATCCATTACTGATTCTTCATTAAACGTTTTCACTAAATTATTGTATGAATATTTGAATACGATGAATGTGAGTGATTGTTACGTGTGCATGCAATTACCATCATCTGTCTCGGAGGGTGTGACATATCACCTTCCTTTAACATATGGTGTCTCGTGTAGTGCATTAACTAGTCTGTTTTATGTAACAGGTAAATTAGAGTTTTATTATTCTAATCTAGATGTGGTCTTTTCCGAACTTCCGATTAGAAAGAATTTAAACAAAGTATATAGTAATACTGAAGCTGAATATATGGGAGAGTTTTTTCATATTACACAAACTTTGGACCTAATAAATGCTCACAAAAATAATCTCACTTGTAGTTTACAAATAGTAGAGAAGGATTTCATTAATATGGTAGAAAACAGAAGACAAGAATTTCATAAAAAAGCTGCTGAACAGAAAACTAACATACCACCTTGGTCTTTTAGGGAAGGAAATTATCAGAAAGGCGAGACTTGCACTTCAATGTCTCTGGATTGGAATCACAAAGGGAAGCTTTGCTTGCCAAGACTAAAAACCAACTATAACAATTATTTCATAGGTACTAGTGATTGTGAACATACTTTCTTAATAACAGGCGGATGGGGATTAAAGGGAGGAACAGATCCCGTTTTCCTAGGGGTATATTATGTGTGTGGGAAGAATGCTTATTATAGATTGCCTGCACATTGGTATGGTAGTTGTTATTTTGGGATCGTATTCCCCAAGGTGTATCATGTAGACAAAAATAACAAGATTAATTAAATAAAACATGGATTCATACGTAATAAGAGCACGTTTTTCAGAGATAGTGGGTGATATCTTTGGAGCATTAATACCTTCAGTTGGAGTAGTTCTTAATTCACATAAAATTCGGAAATTATCTACAGTGGTTGACCGTTTATCAACAGATACTGCCGGAGGGTTCTTAATGATTGATGCAGAAATGGTTGCAATTAGATCTATGGTTATGCAAAATAGACTTGCCCTTGATATTTTATTGGCAAAAGAGGGTGGAGTCTGTGGGATGTTAAAAGTACAACATTGTTGCACTTACATTCCTGATAAAAGAAAAGGTATTGAGGGATACATTAAAAATATTACAAATTTACATAAAGATTTGACACAACTAGAGGTTAATGGTGTCTGGGAGAAACTTAAGAGTTTTTCAAAAATAAGTGAATGGTTCACTAACTTTGGCAAGAGATTACTAGGCAAAATAATATTACCAGTAGTATCAATAATAATAGTAATCATGTTAATAACAATGACTTATAAATGTTGCAAAGGCAAAAGTAGAAAGATAAAAATGATGGGTACAGATAAATGTAAAAGTAGAAAAAGGAAAATAGAAGAGATAGAGCTAGAAGACGTGAAAGGCAAATATTAAGAAATAATGAAAGATTTAGGTGAAAAGAAGAAATTTAGGAGTGAGAGAAGTACAAGTTTCTGACGAAACATGAAATGGCAATTGGTGATGGGTATTTTATGATGGCTTAAAATGCCATCAAAGGGGGGAATTGATGGAGCAGGGTTTGCATCACAGTGAACCTGCTCGGATCAACACCCCCGGTAACACAGTAAAACGTGCGACTTGTACTAAAATGCATTAATACACACAAACATGGGAAAAAAAGCTTTGCGCATGAGTGCACTGCAACTAAGGTTAAATGCTTGGAAAACGCTTAAGCTGCCTTTTGCTTTGTTTATTTAGAAACGACAATATGGAATAATGCCATCGCAAATAATATTGCTTTGCACATTAACGCAATTATAAAATTAACGTGGGAATAGAGTAAATGGTGGGAGGAAAAAGTGAAAATTATATTTTGCGTGATTAATATTGTTTGTGTTTCCTTTATTACAGTTTAAAATATTGGCCTATGAATATCTGGGTAGTTTGCGCATTAAAGTTGACCAAAAACCAGGCCGCACGTGAATGACTGATAAATGAACTTTATTGGGAGAAGGAGGGTGTCAGCGGCTGGTGAGGAGAACCTTGAAAGAGAGGAAGAATAAGTGCATGTTCGAGGACATCCAGACACATGGGAAACTCGGACTGATGAAATTTTATGGCTGGGAACTATAAAACTCTGCAACAATGTTTGAAAGAATGTTGCTATAGCAGAGAAAGTCATTCATTAGAAATTGTTATATGATATGGGATAGAGAGTTTGATTCATAAGCATAAATAAATCGTGTGAACGAATGTTAAAACAAAGACAAGCATGTGGACCAAATGAAGTACTGGAGGTGTGAAGCAAACACCCCGCAAACCGACCAATGAGATTAGAATTTTCCCAAATGTTTAAGATTAGTGGGATGGACAGGTTAGAATAAGGGTATAATTGGGGTGCTCTTAGTGGGTGTGTCAAGAGAGAGAGGAGATCAAGATATCCAAGAGAGAGGGTGATCGCCGCTGTTTCGTCGGTTCCAGTTAGAGGCCTACCCGTTCTGATCCCGTTTCCTGATCTAATCTTTACTCCAGACTACATATCGGGACCCCTTCACTATCCTCGTGGCCAAGGGGTGGTGGTTTTAAACCTTTATCTATAGGTTAGTATGAGGTTAAGGTAACCACATTTTTGCACATTTGTCTGCAAATGATTTTTCTCTATGAATCTTTTGTCTCTTCGACTATCCACTCCATGATATTCATTGTAATTGAAATGTTAGTGATTTTATCTGCATATTTCTCGTTGTATTTCTTGTGTATTTTCTTCCCCGTAACCTTGTACTTGAAATTTATTTACATTTATTGAAGAAAACCGGATTAACAAGAGTTTGAGTTTGTTATTTCCGTATGAAAATTGTAAGAAATCCAGATTGTTTAGTCATATCAATAATTTTAACTTCAACTATATGATCTTATCGACCAAGAGGAAAGTGGTTGATATACAGGTTAAAGGGGTTAGGTAAGCCTGTGTTCCTCTTAAATGTTAGGTGAGAGGACAAATCAAACAATTACAAACCGAATTCAACGTCATTACCGTAGGGTCTAAAATATGTGGTGAGAAATTGCGTATTTGTATGTTTGGGGCCCGTTATCTGCGGAGTCATTTTTAGAGACCCCCTGTTTGGCGCTGGATCATATCCCCTATGAATAAAGGAGCAATGTTGAATTACACATTGTTAGAAATGGGGGTCTCTAGTTGGCAGAGGTAGGTACCTTTGTCCAAATAGGGACCCTTGCTTCTAGTCAGGGTAAGGGGGATACACTCCTAAAATAATCCCTGCTCACCCCCTTTGTAGTTTGGCACGCGCAGACAGGCTTATCTCATGGGCAGTGTGTAAAGCATTTGTGAACACATACAGTAATATAGTGAAAACACTACAAATGGACACCACGCCAGCTTAGAAAAATAGTAAATCTTTATCTAAACCAACAAGACCAAATACGACAAAAATCCAACGTACAATACTCTTGAAAAATAGTACTTGTGTAAAATAACCTTTAAATTGCAGGAAAATCAATAAAACACAGTTCTTCCAACTCGGTAGCTCCTCCTGGGGCTACTACAATACTGGAAACAACAGTCTCTAACAATTCCAGCCGACCGCGTCGATCCGGGCTAGCTAAAGCATAGACAGACTGGGACACAGTACCTTTCTTGTTGCAACCAACACGTTGGTGTGGGTCGGTCCGGGCAAACGACGCGGTTGCGTTGTGAAACAGAGCGTTGCGGCGGACTATGTCCTCACGATTCGGTGTAGGCAGCAGCTCGTTGACTGTCGGTGAGACCAGGGCTTGCGTTGAAGGGTGAGACGGTGCTCGCTGCAGTGCTGGCAGGTCACGATGCGGCGACGGAGCCGGTCGATGTTCGGCTCGGGAAGCGAAGGAGTCGATGTCCTTGCAGCATGTAGCGAAGCGTTGCGGAGTGCGGTGCCCTCAGGACGCGGTACAAGCAGCAGCTTGTTGACTGAGTCGGTGAGACCAGGGTTGTGTTGCGAAGCGAGGCGTTGCTCTCGGCAGTGCTTTCAGGACACGGTATCCTGGGACGGACTTGATGACAGAGTCGGTTACCCGTCTACTGCGGCGACAATTGGAGACGGTGCCCACAGACACGGTGAGGTCTTTGCTGTTCCTGAGACCTCTAGAACAGGGGGCAAGCTCAGTTTAAGCCCTTGGAGATCTTCTCTTCAAGCAGGGGACAAAGTAAGCAGCAAAGTCCTTTTCTCATTTCCTTGGTAGCAAGTAACCACTGCAGGCCAACCCCAGACAGCAAACAGCACAGGGGCAGTATTCCTCCTCAGCTTCTCCGGCTCTTCTCCTTGGCAAAGGTTCCTCTTGATTTCCCAGAAGTCATCTAAAAGTCTGGGCCCCTCTTTTTATAGACACAAATCCTTTGTTCTCTGAAGGCAGAGAGTGTCTGTACTGAGCCAAAACCAGTTCTGTCCTCACTGGTGCAGCTTCCTGGCAGGAGGTGGAGACAGCATTGTTGAAGGCAGACCAGGCCCATTCAGGTGAAAGGAAATCTCCTCCCCCTACTCTAAATGCAACCCAGGTCTATTCAGCCCAGCCCTGACTCACCAGACGTCTGGAGCCACTGCCCCTCTCCAGCCCGTGTCATCCAAAAGCCAGACATGCAATACACAAACCTCCTAGCAGAGGCACAGTGGATGGTTAGGCAAGAAAATACCTACTTTCTAAAAGTGGTATTTTCAAACACAGAATGCAAAAATCACCCTCACTAAAAGATGCATTTTAATATTTGTTCAGGCATACTAAACTTTATTTTTCTACCTTGTTCCCAGGGCCAGTTATGTTTATAAGATATTATAAACACACTGCCCATTCTGTCCTATGGGAACAGGTAACCTTGCAATAGTGAAATACTGCCAATTTCGTTTTTCACTATCAGGACATGCCACACACATCAGGGCATGTCCTACCTTTCACATACAATGCACCCTGCCCACAGGGGTACCTTGGGCCTACCTTAGGGGTGACTAATATGTAGAAAAGGGAAGGTTTAGGGACTGGCAAGTGTGTGCACTTGCCAAGTCGACATGGCAGTCCAGACTGCTCACAGGCTCTGCAATGGCAGGCCACAGTTACATTTTACAGGCTGCTTCTGTGGATGGCACAATCAGTGCTGCAGCCCACTAGCAGCATTCAATTTACAGGCCCTGGGCGCACACAGTGCACTGTACTAGGGTCTGAAAAGCAAATCAAATATGCCAATCATGGAATCACTAATCCGTAACAACAATTTACAAAGGGAGCACTTGCACTTTGGCACTGAACAGCAGTGGCAAAGTGCCCAAAGCATCTAGACCAGCAAAACGGAGTCCAACACACAGCAAACATACATGAGGCAAAGGCAAAAAATGCAGGGGAGACCCACGCCAATGGTGCCAGGTCTAGCACACATCTATACATTATACAGTTAAAACGGTTTTGTTCCATTTTTTTTAATAAATAACAATAACTACACAAGAAATTTCTAAACATTGTTTGATTATTACTAACATTAGAAATTATCCACTTCCGGGAGGGAAGGGTTGGTATAATGTTAGCCTCTGTGTCTTTAATGAAAACCAGATTCTCTGGTAATAGTATTAGGAGAATCGCAATTTCATTACAAGACCGGAGGCTACCATTATGCATGTTGGTAGTCATGTAGAACTAAGTCAGACATGTGTTTAACAGGTTTACAATAGTGTTTCGCAAAGGTGTAAGAACTGGACCAGTCGGCCGCTTTAATAATATAGTCTACCCCCTTTCCAAAAGGATTGGCTAGCCATAGCGCCTCTTAATGAGTGTGCTTGAAATCTTTTAAGGTCTATGCCAGCTAATTGCATAGCTAATTTAACCCATCTAGCGATAGAGGTAGAGGAAATGGGTTTTAAGGGTTTAACAAATGATATAAGTAGTTAGTTGACACCAATGGTGCGATAAACACTCATTCTTGCATCATATTCTTTCATACAATTTACCACACAATTTTTTGCGAGCATCAAATCTTGGGTAGAAGATCATGTCTGACATGGTTTTTGTTCTTTTGATAATTTCAAATCTGACACCAGCCAAAAGTGTCATAGGTTCTATTAGTTATTTCCAGTGCTTTAACCTCCGATACTCTGACAGGATATTAGGCATAGGAGAGAAGCTAGTTTAATGGACAGTTTTTTATTGTCTAGGAAACTGTTATCGGGCCAGTTAGAGAAAAGGTCAAGCAATAACTTGACGTCCCAAAGTGTTTCGTATTTAGATTTAGGGGGTCTTTTAAGCCTAATACTCTTCATAATTCTACATATTATCGAGATTTCTTCTGTAGTTCTCCCGTTTAAAAGGGAATGACCTACTGATATAGCTGACCTATAGCAGTTAATTTATCTGTAGGTAAAGCCTCTTTCAAATTGTTCCACAAGGAAGTTTGCTACATGTACGATAGGGGCCTCCACGGAATCCAGGTTCCTTTCCATGCACCAACGAACCCATCTTTTCCAGATGCCGTTGTATCTACTGTGTGTACCAAGGGCCCAAGAATCCTGGAGGAGAGTTGAAGCCTGTGCCGAAAGGCTAGTGATTTCATGGGCTCTCCTGACACTTTCCAGGCAAGAAGGTTCAAAGTCCCACTCTGGAGTAGGGGATGTTCCAAACTGTCTATGTCTCCTAGGAGGCCTTGTGAAGCTGGGAGTAGAAAGGTAATTTCGTAAGCTAATTCTAAGGTTGTCGGAAGCCATGGTTGGAACGGCTAGAAGGGTGTTATTAGGATTATTGAACATTGTTCCTTTCTCAACTTCTGCAGAACCCACTTGATCATGGCGAAGGGGGGAAAGGCATATCCCCGAATCCTTTTCCAAGGTTGAAGGAAGGCATTTACTGCCAGAGCACCCGGATCTTGCATCCAGCTGAAATAGTTTTGTAGCTGGGATGTCAGTCTGCTTGCGAAGAGATCTACTTCTAAGGGTCCCCATAGTTGCTCTAGCCTTCTGAAGACGTTCACATTGAGTTTCCAGTCGGTGAGGTCTACAAGGAATCTGGAGTTCCAGTCCGCACAAACATTGTTTTTTCCCGGAAGGTATTCTGCTCTTAATGATATTTTGTGTTCCAGACAGAACATCCATAATTTCTTTGCTAGGTTGGAAAGTTCTGGGGATTTGGTGCCTCCTAGGCGATTTATATAGGCTACGGCTGACATTGTCCATTTTGAGAATAACTGATCTGCCCTGAAGGGATTGCTTCCCGTGTTCTGATTTTGAAAGCAAGCACCCCAGCCATGAAGACTTGCATCCGATTCCAGGATAAATTCCGGTTAGTTGCCAAAAATGGCTTTCCCCATTCCAAGCGTCCAGGTTTTGTAACCACCAGGTCAGTTCTGTCTTGGCTTCCGTGTCTAGATATATTTTGTCTCCATACCATAGGCCAGAACAAAGGGCTCTGCCCTTCACTCTTTGGAGGGCCCAATAATGTAAGGGACCCGGGAAATTAGCTTGGATGGAAGATGAGGAGGCCCAGGAGTCTGGCTAGTTCGCTTATGGTTAAGAGGTCTTGTTTTAGGACGTGCCGCATCTCTTTTCGAATCTTGGTTATCTTTTTTGGTGGAAGTAATAACATTGACTTCACGGTATCTACTGTGAAGCCCAAGAACTTTAGAGACCTCGAGGGGGTCATAATGGATTTTTCTCTGTTTATTATAAAACCTGTACTCTCTATCAAGTCTAGGGTAGTGTTCAGGTCTTTCAGTATTTGAGAGTGATCTTGAGTCATGAGGAGAATGTCGTCTAGGTAAATTATAAGGCGGAGTCATCTTTCCCTCAAAACGGAGGCGAAAGCCCTCATTACCTTGGTAAAGCACCAGGGGGCAGAGGAGAGATCGAAGGGAAGAGCTTGGAACTGGTATAGGCGATTGTTCCAAGCAAATTGTAGGAAAGATTGGGATTTTAACGCCATCGGAATTGTAAAGTAGGCATCTTTCAGGCCAGTTTCACTAAGCAGTCTTTTTCTAGAAGCATATCTGAGGAGATGGATACCCTCCATTTTGAAAAGTCTAAGTGAGAAATTTGTTCAGTTCCATGAGGTTTATTACAGGCCTCCAACCTTAGTCATTCTTCTCTACCAGGAATATATTGCTTAGGCAGTTCATACATTCCCAAGGTACTCCTACAATTGTTCTTCTCCAACATAGAGTTCACCTCTTCTGCCACAATTCTCTGTTGGTCTTTGGTCAAGTTTAAAGCTCCTGAATGGTTTCCAAAACCCACGGGTCCTAAGTGATTTGTTCCCAGGTGTAAAAAGTGTTTTAGTCGACCCCCTACTTTTCCCGCTGAAAAGGAAGGATGAGGTGAGTTGGTACTTACTTGGGATGTTGGAGGAGTTTTGACCTTTAGCTCTGAAACGTCTTGAACGGAAGGGTCTTCTCTGTGGTTAGAAGGGGTTCGTCTGGTAGGGGCATCCAAAACCCCGTTGTCTAAAGAAGGGTCTTTGGTAAGGACAGCCGGTAGAGCGACCCCTTCTGCCGGCCCGGGCAAACAACACTAGGGTTAAAAACTCTGCGCATATTAGTTTGTGCCTTATCTAGCACAGTAAAGGTTGCCACATATTTCCCTAGGGTTTTGATCATGTTTTCCCCAAGGAGGAGTCCCTTGGGGTTGACAGAAGGTTCTTTGTTGGCCATATCGCCAAGTTTGGGGTCTATCTTTGTCAGGACGACTCTTCTCCTTTCGGTGTTAATTGCAGCATTGGCATTCCCTAGAAGGATTAGCGTCCTCTGGCTCCATCCTCTCAGTAACTCCAGGTTTGGGGGGGGGGGGAAGGGGGGAGCCATTAATGTGGCTTTCTTCAATTAGGTCGATGATTCCACACAAAGGGCCTAGCCTGTCAAGCATGCGGTCCTGGCATGTCTTAAGGGACCGCTCCATGCCCTTTCTTGGGTCCCTGCCCAGTTTAAACAAGAATTTAATAATAGTTCTGGGTCTAGGGTTAGGCATGAGGCATATTTTGTCTTGGACCATAGGTCTTGGGCATTCCGCCTTTAAAATATTTGGTGTGACTCTCCAGGGGGTTTCTTATCCACCTTTTAATGAATTTGGCCACGTGGTTCTGTGGCCACCATTGTGAGCTCCTGGGATGTTGGGTATTGTAGGGGGAGAACATTTCCTCGCCTAGAGGGTCGAATATTATCTCTTTAGAAGAAGAGGGTAGTTCATCCTCTGAAAGAGTTAAGTCTGGGTCATTTTCATCTGGGTCTAGGTCAAGAATATATTCATCCATAGACTCAAACCCGCCTTGTTGTTCTAGATCAATTACTTGAGGGTCAGGAAGAGCACTTTGGTATTGTGTGCCGCTTGGGGCATCCTGGTAATTTGTGCCGTTAGGGATACCTGAGGTCTTTGGGGCTCGTAGGCCTCCCTTATAATTTGAGGGGCTTAGTCCTCCTTTAAACAATGAGGTGCGTAGATCTCCCAATAGGTTTGAGGTGCTTGGACCTCCCAATGTGCTCTTTGATTTTTTTCCCCCCCCACTCTTAGTATATTCGTTATTTTGCCCTCTTGGGGCTTCGGAGGCGGTATTCTCAACCTCCATTATGCATCTTTTGCCTGCCATGACCTGACTAATAGTTTCGCGCATGCAGGTGTTGAATACATGTCTTTATCTCTTCACTGTCAAGACTGGGGGTGGGAGCAGCAGGGGCTTGGGAATCATCTGATTCAATGTCAGACATGTTCTCCAAAATATTTAGGCCCAAGGTCTTCAAACCTTAAATAATTTAATAATTGTATCTGGGGTTTATTATCATGATATAAAATAAATTACCCTTCGAAAGAGTTATTTTAGGGTTAAAAAAGTAAAATAAGGTCTTTTCCCGCCTGGGGCGGGTGGAGAGGCACAGCTGATCACTCGCGTCCCAACCGTCGTATCTCTCCCAAGACAGGGCTTCGCGAGCGATCAGCTGTTGGTAACCGAGTAGCTGTAGCTAGGCAACGCCCTGTTACCTTCAGCACGTAAGCTGAAGTGCGTTTGATACCCCCTTTTTTTTTTGTATTGTTGTTAGTCAGGTAAATTTTTATGGATTAGGCTTTTCTGTCTTTTTTTTTATTAAATTATTCAAAAGTGCCCCTGCGATCACCGTGATGCGTGCGTAATGCACGTCACGTCGCTGGGCTGAGGCGCTTTCCTCAAAGGAATCTGTGTTCGAGGCAGGGTTTCGCCCGCCGGAATGAGGAGCGGTTTTGGGAGTCTCGGACGGTATATTTTGTCCAGGGACTAAGGTAGTGATTTTTCTTTCTTTAGTATAGGTATGGGGGTGGGGGGGGAGGGGAGCCTAGTCTCTGTAAATTGGAGAACATGAAAAAGGGTCAATTTAGTATATCAATGCTAAGAGTAAGTCTAAAGGAGTCGGATAGACGGCATAGAAACAAACGCTATAAGTAAGGATAAAACATTCCGATAGACGGCGCATTAAATAGATTGAGTCGTTGTAAACTAGGGAAATAACGGTCGGGAAATGATGACACGAGGGGTATGTAGCTCAAGGTGTACATGCTCTAACGGCTATAGTTAAAAGGCAAAGCAGTTACTTATCCCAAGACAAAGTATCTAAAAGCTTAAAAGGATGAGAAAGTAGTACCTATCTGCTTGAAGCCGCATTTAAAAGAGGAAGACCAATCTAGGCTTATGACTATTGTACAACATGGACATTCTATTCTAAATCTTTACTTTATGATGTATTACTTCCAAGTGGCTGCTTGAAGTGGCATTAAAAGAAATATGCATAATGGTAGCCTCCGGTCTTGTAATGAAATCTATGGATATCTGCAGGTCCTACATCATATAAAGTAATTTGGTGCGGATGTTAAGTGCCTGGGTGAGAATATTTCGATCCCATGAAGTGGGGGGTTGAAGGTGGATTGAAATCAGAAGGGACAATTAAAATGAAACATTTAGCCCTGCAAGATTTTTATATCCAAGTGGGGAACTCCAGAGACCAAGGCAGGTTTCAACTTATATTGGCTCTCAGTGCCCAAACTGACATAGGTCTGAGTTAAACAAATTGAGCTGGTAAAATTGATGAAATTCCTGAAATTTGCATTATGCGGAATTTGAGAAGTGTTTCTAAATGTTGCTCGTTTCACTCAAATTCCCATGATTTTCCATGGGTAACTTGTTTGTGCAGAGTAAGTCCTGCCAAAGACATTTTATGCTCAAGCAGTCTCTTGTTGGTATATCATGTGACTTTAACATGAGGAATGACCTCATGTGAATCAATAAAAGTCATGTGAAAAACTAGCAAACCAAATTTTGCTCTAAAACTTAATATTTGCACAATGTTTATGAAAGTTTGTGAAATTGTGTGGAAATTATGCAAGTTCTCACTCCCCTAGAAATTAGGGGAACATGACTACACCATCAGCCATGCCCAAATAAGTCTGCATACATCTACACTGTGCACGGCCAAGTAAGCTCTATAGAGAGTGGATGAAATGTATGGCTAGAGAACGTACCTGAACACCTGCACAGGCTGGGCATAGGGTGTTGCTAGACACCATGAATTGTAATGTAACTGGCTCTTTTGCAGAGCTATCCTCCAAATTTTTGCCTTCCTCCTGTATTTTTTCTGACCTGTTTGTTGGTTTTTAGACTCTGGGCACTTTACCACTGCTGATCAGTGCTAAAGTGCATGTGCTCTCTTGTAAACTTGGTCTACACTGGTTTGGCATATTTAAT
Organism: Calotriton arnoldi; assembly: GCA_963921515.1. Classification (NCBI taxonomy): domain Eukaryota; kingdom Metazoa; phylum Chordata; class Amphibia; order Caudata; family Salamandridae; genus Calotriton; species Calotriton arnoldi. Next base: position 566,385 of record CAWUFW010004087.1, on the reverse strand, counting down.
TTACCTGCAAGTCTCTTGTACGGTGGTAGCCCATATACCCGGGGCCTGTAAATTAAATGCTACTAGTGGGCTTGCAGCGCTGCTTGCGCTACCCACCAAAGTAGCCTTTCAAACCAGTCTCAGGCCTCTGCCGCTGCAGGGCCTGCACAAGCAGTTTACAGCCGCGGTGACGTGGCATTTAAATTGTTTGCCATGTCTGAAACTCCCCTTTTACTACATACAAATCACCCCTAAGTTGGCCCTAGGAAGCCCTATGGGCAGGGTACAGTGTAAGTAAAAGGTAGGACATGTGCCTTAACTGTGTGGCATGTCCTGGTAGTGACAAACAGCCTATTTGGTTTCTCACTGCTGTGAGGATGCCCCCTCATAGGTTTGCATTGGGAATTCCCAGATGTGTTTCAGTGGTAATTTCTGATATGAAAGGGGTAGCGTGGCCATGTTTGATATGTTTGGAATAGCAGTTATTGGTGAAAGCGGATTTGTTATTACTATTTTAGAAATGCCACTTTTAGAAGTAGGCATTTGTGTGCTTATGACTGTGCCCTGCCTGGTTGTGTATTCAGCATCTGACAGGAGAAGGGGATGTGCATTCACTCTAGACAGTTACAAGGGTGGTTAAGGTGTGTCCTGCCTTTCCTGAGTGACTCTGCGCTGGGCTGAATAGACCTTGGCTGCATTTAAAGTGGTGGGAGTAGTTTCCATTGCACCTGAATAGGCCTGGTCTGCATTTAGAGTGGTGGGAGGAGTTGCACCTGCACATGAATAGGGCTGTGCCTGATTTTCACAATGCTGTCTCCGCCCCCGTGGATTGTGTCTGGAGCCAGGGCTTGGGATTGAATGGGGGTGGTTGTGCACTTCTGAAAGTTGTTTGAAGTGCCGCCAGAACAAAGACTTGTGGCGTATAAGTACAGGGGCTGTGACCCCATATTTTTAGACACTGTGTGGGACTTTTAACCAGCGTCTGCTGGTTCTACATGCTGCACTTTGCCAGGAGGACCTGCTGTACTGCCAGGAGGAACCACCATCTGAACTTGCTTGCTTTGCCGACCTGTGGCCTGCTAGGTCACAAGAAAGACTGCCACTTTGCTTGAAAAGGACCCCGATGAGCTGGACTGCTGGTTGTTGCCTGCTCTAGTGCCCCCACCCCAGTTCTCCAGGGACTGGGTAGTACAGCCTTCCCGGTTTGCCAATAGCGCGTGGTGAGCACTTTGGAATTCTGTTGCCCGAATTGAGGAGTGGGCTCACCCTGCCAAAAAATCCAGAAAGGAGTGCTTTTAGGTTGCTGTACAGCGTGTGTAGCACTGCGCTTGTGGTGGTTGAGCAATGAGAGGGGAGAGCTACAGTAAAAGACGCGCTCTCCCTGTTGTGTTCCCTGCATCGTTTCTTTGGTTTATCTGTAGCCGGGCCTCTGTATGTGGCCCTGGGCTGCAAAACAGCACAGAAACCACGAGGAATCCCAGCCTGAGAAGCCCTCTGCATTGCCTAGCAATGCCAACGTCACTGTGGGCGGGGCCGAGCCGTTGTGGAAGGCCAGAAGGAAAAGAGCTGAGGCGACGGAGACTTTGCTCTGTGTCCTGCCGCCGCAGGGAGGTCTCATCCAGCACTGCAGCCCGGAAGAATCTGGGAGCGGGTGCGCCCTTGCTGAGTAAGAGCGGCAACACCGCGTGGTTGCAGGCAGCCGAACAGCGTAGGGCAAAAGGCTCTGGCCCGACGGAAGCTTCACTTTGCACCGAGGGTAGAAGGAGAGCCTGGGGGTGCTACAGCAGAAGACTCTGCCCCGGAGACAGTCTCCTCGGCGAGGTCCCGCGCCACTGCTCTGGGCTGCCTAGGGTGGCCGCAAGTGCCGCAGTCTTCCACCCAATCCCGAGGGGCCAAGGCGGACGTACCTTTTGTTTCTTCCCAGCATGCCAGTCACACTGCTTTTTCTCAGTACTGAGGGACCAATGTGAGAACATACAGGTGTGCTTTCACAGCACCAAGATAGTTACAGCATTACCTGTTGTAGGCGGGTAGGTGGCCCAGAAGCCTGCAGAAAGGGCACAAGGACAAAAGGTACCGTAACATAGGAGCGCAGGTACCGCTCTTGGTGTTGTTTTAACATGTAGTAATGTGGATATGCTGGAAGTAATTCTGCTGTGGTGTGCATTCCCTAAGTGCTTGGCACTCATGCCCTGATCATTTCTGTCATGTATATGGTGCATTTATCAGGATAACAGGCATTACTTCAGAAGTTGCAGTATGTGCACAGTGATGGTGTTATGCATATTGTTGGCATGATATTTTTACATGTGCAATCTATAAATATTTACTGGTTTGCACTAACTTATAATGTGATGATAATTGACGGGTTGGCAAAGTGACTTAATATCTATGTGAAGCCATGACAATCGCCTGGTTGGCGAAGTGATTATAGGATTGTGGTCTGTGTTTTATGAACAATACAAAGGATATTTTTATATAACCTTGTGTAGAGTCTTTCTGGTGTGCCTAGTGTGTAATGTAATATAATGTAATGTAAAAGTAATTTGTAGAGCGCAAACTCATGCCAGAGGGCGTCTTGGCGCTTGTCAGAGACCGGTCTAAGACAGATCAGTAGAAAGAGGTGAGGCTTCTTCCTGGGCTTAGGTGCCTGCTAGTCTTGCAAAAAAAGCCAGGTCTTTAAAGCTTTTCTGAAGGCGAGTAGGGAGGGAGCAGCTTTTAGTGTCAAAGGAAAGCTATTCCAGAGCACTGCTGTAGTCCTGAAAAAGCTCTTTCCGCCCAAGAGGTCCTCTTAAATGGGGGGGGTGGGGGGGGACAGTCAGGTTCATGGCCGAGCAGAGAGTCCTCCCTGGGATATACAAACTAAGCTTCTCCTTGAAACGTACTGGTCCCTGCCCATGCAGTGATTTATAGGCTAAACAAGGCTTTGAACTTGCAACGTTGTCCAACTGGTAACCAGTGGAGTTTCCTAATGGCTCTTCTAGCGGATTTATATTTTGGAATTTTAAAAAGGAAACGTGCAGCTGCATTCTGTAGAGTCTGGAGTCTCTTCAGGAGACCTGTTGCAAGGTTAAGGTAGAGACTATTACAATAGTCAATCCTTGAGTATCAAAGCAATGATCACAGTTTTGAATAATTCTTAGGTTAAAAATGTCTCAATCTTTTTTACCAGCCTCAGAGCCCAAAAAGAGGCTGATGTCCTTTTATTCACCTGATCTATGAGCTTCATTTCCTTGTCCAGCAAGCAACCGAGATTCTTTACTTTATTTGAGGGTTCCGGAAGAGGGCCCAACTCAGGCAACCACCAAGCCGGCGTCAAGAAAGAGGGGTTATTTCCAAAGATGATAATCTCAGTTTTATTGGCGTTCAATTTAAGACAGTTATTGTCCATCCAATTGCTAACTTTACTCATGCAGGTCTTGAATGCGGAGCTCGAGTTAGTTTCTGGTTTCGTTAGTGACACCACAATCTGAGTGTAATCGGCGTATGATGCGAGAGGAACCAGAATTGTTGATGAGTGTTGCCAGTGGTGTAACAAAGATTAATGAGTGTAGGACTCCGGACTGAGTCCTGGGAGACTCTGCAAGGCAGGGAGAACGGCCTTGATGAAATGTTGCCCAGTACCACACTTTGTCTATTTGCGAGAAAGGATTGAAGGAGATCTAGTGCAGTGGCCTTGATCCCAAGGCTCTGCATAAGGTCAACCAGGATCTCATGGTTGACCGTATCAAACGCCACAGAGAGGTCCAGCAGGACCAGAGCCGCTGTTCCCCCGTTATCTAACCTTTCTCGGATGTCTTACGTCACAATTATCAAGGCAGATTCTGTACTACGGTTTTTTCTAAAACCATGCGGAGTATCATCCAGAAGAGCGTTTTCCTCTATGTACCCAGAGTTGCTCATTTATCATCTTCTCTGCCAATTTGGCGGTGAAGGGGAGTCGTGATACAGGGCGATAGCTGTTCGGGTCCAGTGCATTTAGGTAATCCTTTTTTTTTTAACAAAGGCTAAACAGAGGCCAGTTTCCAAATAAAAGGACAAATTCCCTCAGCAAACATCTCATTAAACCAGACTGCTCTGTTGGGCTACCAAAGGGGTGAGCAGGGGTTATCTTGTGTGTGTAACTCCCTTGCCCTGACTAGAGTGGTGTGTTCTTTCTGGCTTCGGTGCATACCCTAGCCAACTAGAAACCCCATTTGTAACACCTTGTGCCTAAGCTCATGTGCCCAAGCTCATATGCTGCTAGCATACGCTTTTCAAGGCCCTTGTTCATCTGAAGTGTGATCGGGATGTATAGCATGCCCTTTAGCACACACCAAGTCCATACATCCCCCGCAGTCGGAGTTTAGGTGCTTCGGCTCGTGTCTGTGGAATCTGGGTACACAATGTGGCTTCAGGGAACACCCATTCAGTATTCTTCGCATGAACCCTGCTACCTACAACCTTTCGATGTGAACTGTGCTCAGGGGCGTAGCTTCAGGGGGGCGTTACACCCAGCTAATAGAATGTATTTTCTTATAAATAGTTGGGTACAGATACTTTCAGTCAGGTATGGTGAGGTGTCTGTGGGAGGAAACCTGGGATTTTTGTATGGGCACACTGACACTCATCTTGGTTTTGAAAGTCCTAAAATAAAATGTTGATTATTTAAAAAAAAATAGGGTTTCTCTCACTTAGTACTCATGCCAATCCACATTCCACGCCCTTCTGCTGTCCCTTAAGCCCCTATAATGTGCCATGTTTGTCATATAATGTATTTTAACATTATATGCCAGCGTGATAGTCAGAAAATCTGAAGCTCAAACCCCAAATCTTACTGACCAAGCTAAGCCCCTAATTGTTCTGACTGCTTCACTTTGTTCATACTCTTCGACCAGCCCCTATGGCTTTGATCATGCGTTTAAGTATCTGGGTGCACTCACTGGCCACAGGGCCCTTGAGTGCAAGAACCTTATTTTACGTTTGTTTTCCACTATTTTTTCGTATTGAGCGGCTCGAGGAGGATTTTGTTTTATTAATTTTCAGTGCCATTTTAAGCTTTATGTTTTTAAAGTAGATGCTCCACCTTGGTGGCATGTCCAGCGATCCCACTTGCAGAGGGGTGAATCAACTGCAAGAACTGGATTTAATTAATCAATGCATGTTTGGGACCCACTTGCACCACTTAATAAAAACCAGAGCCAAAGTTTCAACTAATTATATTGTGGCTGTTCTCAAATGTTTTCCAAAGTACCATAGAATCAAATGCATGATTTAAAAAACAGCTGCTTCAGCCATTAGGATCAGTTTTCCAGTTCAAAAATGGATCTCGAATGGTTCTCAAATCCAACTGCCAAAATCTTCAAAAGTTAAGCCTTAAAAAAACACAGCACCAGGGCCGGACTGGCCGTGGCGGCCACCGGGTGTTTCTCCAGTGGGCCGCCAGTTTTGGACCCCTGGGGGGGGGGGCGGTTTGCTACGGGGGCTGGTTTTGCAGCCCAGCTGCAATATCGGCCCCCTGTAACAAAAGCGGCAGTGGTGAGACAGGAGTGGTGCTTCTAACTAGCACACTCCCTGGGGCCAGTCGAGCTGTTCGCCAGGACCAGTTTCGGTTCCCAGTTCGGCCGTGCACAGCACTATTTTGTGTCACAACTCTCAAGAACTGCAAAATCATTTCCACCAACCCTCATGGACGTCCATTCACCAAAATGCCTGGGGTAGCGGTTGTGACATCACACACCCTATGACTTACACTTTTACTCACACACACCTGCTTACACATACACACATACGGCACTCACGTAAACACACTCTTATCCGCAAGCATGCACACAATATACATTTAAAATGTTTTGTTTTTTTTACTTACCTCAGCAGCCAGGGAAGGTAATATTCCAGCTAATGGTACTCCATTTTATTACACTAATAGTGAATGTGATATTATTCACTATTAATGTAATTAAAAAAATGACAGAATACTAGTTGACGAGCTATCACTTTGTTCCAGACACAGATTTTGCCACCTCTGAGGCCAGGTGTTGCAAAGGCAGTGTCAGGGGTCACAAGGGGCAAGCCAGGGTCACAGTTGTGACCCCTAAATGACGTCCATGCCAACCCTGTAAAATGCGGACTACATTTGTATCTTAATGCCAAGTTTGGATTAATTTCACATAGCTGTTTCCCAACAGAGTGCATATATTCTTAGGTCCTAATGTAGAAAATTTTACTCTGGGATCACACCATATGCCTTTGTGCCCCCTTAACTGATCAGCACAAAACTTTATATAAATCCAAGCTGAAGGCTTCAAATATGTACAAAAATCCATGCAACGAACGCACCAGAGTTACTAGCAAATCAAAATTTAAATAAACCATAACCAGGGTCTCTATCACGGACTTGAATGTATATAAACACACGTGTGCACACATACACAAGTTATTTTGACTACAGATTTTTCTTTGAAAAGCCACTTTTAGGCCTTTTCTACAAAAGCTTCATCAGTCTCCTGGCCAGACCTTCCGTCTCCAACATACAGAGTGGATTTGGGGACAGCCTCTTGCTCATAATTGGATAGCTTTGTTTATTTCACTTCCCTGCTTCTAATTTTTTCGCTTTGTGTTTGACCCACCCCTGACCATTTTGGTGTCTTATTATTCGAATTGGATGACTTGTATCCTTCCACTGCTGATGTTTACATTTAGGATCCTACTCTTTCTTTTAGCACTCCATGAGTATGTGTTTTGTTGCTCGCACCCACATGTGCTGCTTTCCCCTTCACTTCCCTAATGCTCCCCTCACTCTCCATACTGCTTCACCTCTTGCTCATCAGGGGCCCTATTATGTAAAGGGCGCACTTTCCCTGTTTGCGCCAGGCGCACCTCAAAACAGGTGCGCCAGGTGCAAACCGGGAAAGTCCGCCCTATTCCGTGGAATGCGCTGCCTCCAGGGTAGCCGCGAACTCGCGCTGCCCTGGGGGGCAGTGCATTCTTGTGAAAAATGGATCAGCTGTTTTTAATGCCGCCTCGTGTATTCACTGTGCAGGCGGCACCAGCCTGCACTTTCAAAGGTGATTAGAGATCCCCTTGCAGGGGGTGCAGTCAGTGACTGCACCCGCCTGCGAGGGGATAGCTGGGGGCGTCCATGGGACTCACTTTCCCCCGCCAGAGGGCTTCCATCAGGGGGCGCACTAACCGTGCGCCACCTTTTAAGTGACACACTGTCAGTGCACCCCCTGATCGCTTCTTTGCCTCTGCGCCCGCATCTGTAATATGGGGCGGAGGCAAAGGGTTCCCTCATTTGCATGCGGCACTCCCAATGCAAATGAGGGAATGCCTACTGCAGATAGGGCTGGTGCTTTATGTGCAGCGGCGCTATCTGTATCACAGAACGGGGCTGCACAAGCGTCTGCGGCCCCTTCTGTAATCCCAAAGTGCCTCTGTGGCGCACAAAGGGGGCGCAAACGCCGGTTGTGCCCCCGGAGCACTCTGTAATACGGCCCCTGTTGCTCAATCTGCCCATCACGGTTCTGTTGACACTCCATTCCCCATATTCTCTATCTAACATGCCACCTCTCTCCCACTTTATGGCTGTTGCCACTATTGACCCTCTCTTTCAGATGCTCTTAAAATGTGCTGGTTTTGGTCAAGTTGATAACCGGAAAGAGGCCATTCTATAAGTATATTAAACATATTTCTCTACACTTTCAAGACGACCACCAACATAACAATGCACTGCCATGTTCCATGATGCAACATGGCAGCCATCTTGAAAGCATACAAAACATGTTTTTTTATCGTATGCGAACTTTGGCCTGCATTAGTAATGCAGACTGACATTTTGCCACCTGCACTGCAGCGCTCAAATAAACAGCTGTAGCTATGGGTGGCGATATGCCTCTGGGCAGAGTGGGGAAAGCAGCAGGGGGTACGGCATCCCCCCCTTAGTTTTTTGTTTTTTTTTAAAGGCAATCACCGCAGGGAAAACATCCGCACCAAGAGTGGCGTTTGTCCCATGATGAAATGTCTGCAAATCATGTACTTTTGGAATGGAGACCTGCTGCTCTCCTTCAGCTTGGTTCTTGCTCCGCCTCAGGGGTCACCTCCAGCCGGTCAGAAACTGAGCTCCCTGGTAAGTGCAGACAAAGTTAAGTCATGCCCAGGCCACTAGGTGGGCATACACCCACACGCAGTGCCTAATTTGTAAAATATTAAGTGCCAGGGCTCTGACCGGGAGGCCACTGCATCTTGCACCACCAATCGCCCTTGTTATCGCTGCCAAAAAAACTACTAATCATCTCTCTCGCATGTAAATGCGACAGTTCAGATTATTCCAGGTCCCCAAAGCTAAAGGAATGGCTGGGGAGGCAGGTATGAGCAATTTTAATGTATATTGTATTCCTAAACAACCGTTCTGCTCATCTCTAAATTAGATGAGCAGCGCCACCATGTGGTAGACTGTTCTATGTACGGTGTTGACAATTAGGTGCCGGTGCGAGCACCGGAAACCAATTAATTGCCGGTGCTTAGCACTGGAAAGCCCTGTCTCAAATTAAGCACTGCACACACGCACTCTCAGCCTCTCCCATATACACATAGGCTCATATACACAGACATGCATGCACCCTTTCAGAAATATGCACACAGCCTCATTCACATATATCCAAGCACATACATGTTCATAGGCACTCAGACAAAAACTCTTGCATTCACATTATGCTAATTAAAAGAGTACTGGCGAAGCTAATCGATTTGCCTCAGCTGTGTCCTATTGGCTTTGCCAAATCATTCTTTAGTTTGCCAATTAATCTGTCTTTCTGATGAATATGCACGAAACTTAAAAATAAATTCACCTTTTGGGCAGATCTTTTGGAGAGGTAATAAGGGGGAGGAGGGTCAAAGAAGTGGTGTCTCCCATTTTAAACTCCTAAGGAATATTTGTTCTCCGAAAGGGAAAAGAAATTCTGAATGAAATTACACCAAACTTAAAGTGAAGCCATAACTATAATCAGGGAAGTGCCTTTCCTTGATTTGGTGTGAATCCATTGATAGTTTGAGAAAGTAGTGTTACAAAATGTTTTGGATGGGCTTGGAATGTTGGAGGGTTCTAGTCCATTGGTCCATGGTCCATGAACTGCCCTCGCATTCAGCTTAGAGAACAATTTATAGGCCCAAAGAAAAAAATACCCACATTTGATTGAACAAGGGTGATCATCACAATCAGGTCTCCAAACTCTGAGCCTGCCAGTCTGCAAACCTGGCTTAGAGAGGTTGGCCACATGTTTTTTTTTTTTTTTGCAGATTTATATAGCGTGAACTCGACCCGAAGGTATTGGAGCGCTTTACATGAGCACCGGTTACGTTACACAAGGACACATTCATTTTTTTTTTGTTAGGCACGGGGAGATGAAGTGATTTGCCCAGAATCACAGGATGTGGACGCGACCCCGAGGCTCGAATCTTGGTTTTCCAGTTCCAAAGTCGGCAATCTAGCCGTCAGACCACATCCTCTCCCCAAGATCATGGTCCCTGCAGCCTCAAAAAAAGAAATGAAATGTCCCCAAGGACTCAAAGTTTGAAAGTAAACTGAAAGAATTGGCTGTATTGCCGCTTTTTCAAACCTAGACGAGCACAGGACGAGAAAAAGATGGAAAAATAGTGACAAGGGGAGAAAGCAGGCATTAAAAAACGTGCAAAAGTGAGATAAAGAGGCTGGGAGTGTCTGGTGGTGGATTTTAAAGGCATTTGGTGGAAGCAAGGCTATGCAGCCTTGGTGCTCAACACAGAGGCTACAGCCATGGACTTCTGAACAAAACTGTGTCCCCCCCACCCCCACTTGTTCTACCACAAATTAAGCACTGGTTTGTGGTCTTGTAATGTGTTTTAGGCCCATGGCTGCAGTTTTAGGGGTGCTTATTCCACGGTCTCAAAACGGACTTCACGGACAACCAACACATCTACAAACCTAATTATGTCCTCAACAAGTTGTCCATTTAAGTGTGGCCTTTTTTAATGTAATAAATGTGTGATGTCTGTGGTCTGGAACTCAAGACCGCAGACCTGGCACAACTTGCAATGAGGGCTGTGCTTCTCTTACAGACCGTGGACCATTTGTCAAGTTTGCGTTACATTTAATGTGCGAGTTATGGTTTGCATAGCCGTTTTGTGAGTTGTAGATTGCAGTCCCAGCCATCAATGACGACTTTTGTGATTTTTCGTTTTTAATGTATAATTAAAACCTACCCTGTAATTGATTTAACTGAATGCATGTATGTTTATAAGCATATGTTCATACTTACACAACCATACATGTATAAACATCTGCACACAGGTGTATCTCAGATAGCGGTTTGGTCTGTAAACAAACAGGTTTCAATGATGTTAGGCAGATTCGAGACTTGGAATGTAAATTCTCTTCATGTCAGTTTTTCTAGTTCACTATGACAAAGTCGAGCCCTTAAAACAATTGCCATATAAAATGACAGCCCTGGGACGGCGAGCCTTTGCCTAAAGGTATTATTTCATGGCAACAGACAGTCATTTCTCTCTTCGCTTGCTTCACATTTCCATGTGGAAATTCAAATTCGGATAATCCTGAACAGCTGCTTCATTGCATTTTCCTAAAACGATTTCACAGAGATTGACAGAACGTCTTAACAGCTTTAAGTACTCACTTCCCCCTCAATACACCCAAAGACACAACTGACTGACAATTCCGTCAAGGGGGTTGTTTACGCAAGAACGAATTCATTGTAGTCTGCTGGGTTTGAACCCGGGGTCCTCTGATACAAAACAATCTTTTTTATTCAGGCAGCGTACCTGCAAATCTTTAATGATGGCTCTGCTAAGCAGCTTTGGTACAAGGACACTTTTTCCTCTTTATTGATGTGGATTTGAGCGTTTATAAGTGTATGATGGGTAATGGAAGGTTGCAGCTAACGGTTCAATTGGCCAAACGAGCATCACGTGATCACTTGGCAAAGACCTCCTGGGCAAAATAAATGTAAAGGTTATTGCAGCTGGTACCCACCCAAGCAGAGGTCTATTTTTCGAAAGGGCGGGAGAGCAGACGTGCATCTGTGACGTAGAGGGGACTCCAAAGATTTAGAAGGGAAACAACTAGCGCAGTGCTTTCCAAACTTTATAACCATAACTCACTTTTTAGCATGACAAACTTTTGTGACCCACCTAGCTATAGTGGAGACGAGGAAGGCTAAAGCATCCTGTGATAGCGCAGTCATTCACAGACACTACATTTTCCATTGAAATGGCCACTAAATTTGTACTGATTTACTAATAAAACTGTATTGCACACAATTGGTGTGGAAATAGGGTTTCAGTAAATAGTTATTATTTGTGCATCACCAAGACAAAGTCTTGATTTGTTTTGATCCTATTAAAATCTGTTTCCATCACACTTCAGAATTACATAAAAATGGAGCTTCAGTTTAGCTTTCCTAACTTTTTGAATATGTACAGTTCATTTACATGTATTTACATTTTATGGTGTTACAAAAAATGATATCCTACAGCCTTTTTCACACTCCCTTTAACCAAGCAAGACTGACATAAGTCACTTTACTTTTCTTTCTCTGACTATTAAGTGAGAAGCATTTGTAAAAGCCAATCCCCATTTAAAAAATAAATAAGTAGGCATTTGTCAGAAGACATAGGCTGACATTTGCCCTCTGTCACTGAAGCGCAGCAAGTGTAAATCGATAAATACAGAATTTAAGGGCATCTTTATGTATTGCTTGGACTTTCAGACCCACCAAAAATCAGCTGGCCGAGACTCAGTTTGGGAAGCTCTGATCAAACAAGGTGGAGGAGAGATAAGACATCATAGAGGGCACAAGGCATAGTGAAAAGTGCAATCCGACTGGTGTGGGTAAAGGCAGACTTGAGGGTGTGTGAAAAGGCATTGTAAAGGCGAGACCCAATGGGAAAGTGTGTTTGCGTGTGGGGGGGGGGGCCAATGTAGCCTTAATGAAGGCAACCAGCTATATACCACTTCAAGCCACAACACACCAGGAAAAGCTTTAGTTTAGAAACTGGTCCTTAGTCAAGGCAAAAAAAAGATGCATGTGGTTGCAAAATTTAATTTTAGTGGATTAAGGGTTGTCAACTCACTGTCCTTGTCAAGAACCAAACAGTCTAGCTCTAGCACAACATTCCTCTGGTAAAACATTACCGTGAATTTTGCCATTTCCATCGTACAATGAACTAGATTTTACACAAGCAGTATACATGCTCTAAATCTGCTGGTATATGATGATCTCGTCCCATCTTTCCCTTTAAATATATTGCAGCACCCCTCAAGTATACAACCTTACTGTCTGCATCCTTGTGAGGGATGGCGCTGTCATACTTGTACTTCTGCAACTGCAGGCGAGCTACACCAATGAGATCCTTGAGTCAATTTCAGATCTGTGCAGCTTTTATCAACTGACAGTAGTCTACCAGTGCTCAGATGGCGCTCCGATGGATATACTGCCTCTCTTTGGACTTCTTAAGTGAAAGAGCAATGCTGTAGAAGTGATTACAAATTACCAGAGAGAAGCTAGAAGCCCCTCCAGTATCTTATGAAGGAGCTGGGCCATCACAACTGGAAAACATGCTCAACTGATGCAACACATTCTCCTCTGTTTCCAAAATGACAGCTGACTTGGGGCAATGCTGGGTGGGTGGAAGTTTATGGCTCCCAGCAGATTCCACAACTTTCCATCACAGAAACATGAGGAAAATGTTTTTTTTATTTTTTTTACTAAGTTTAAGGTTTGCAAGGTATTCTGGATAACACAACCTGGTGAGAGGCACACAAGTCACCCCATCCTGGATTCCCCTTGGTGTCTAGTTTTAAAAAATATACAGGTTTGCTAGGTTTCCCTAGGTGCTGTGGCTCAAAGTCCACAGCTAGGCACATTGCGAAAAGAAAGGTCAGTGCCTAGTGGGGTTTATGCCGCCCGGGGCGGGCAGATCGGGGGCTATTGCCCAGATATGCCCCCACAGGGGTAGAAAGACTGTGGCTATTTTTCTGGGGGGGTAGGGTCATTGACATTGAACTTAAAAAAATTAAAAAATCCCTGGTGCCTAGTGGGATTTCTGCTCCCTGGGGGGCAGATAAGGGGCTATTGCCCTCATCTACCTCCCGGGGGGGCAGAAAGGCTGTGGCAAATCTTTTTGGGGAGGGGGCATTGACATGCCCATTCTAAGCAGCCCTCACCCCCAAGTTTAAAAAAAATAAAAACAAAATCATCCCTGGTACCTAGTGGGCTTTCTGCAGCTCAGGAGCAATGTCCCCCATCTGCCTCCTGGGGGGACAGAAAGACTGCCATTTTTTTTGGGGGGGGGGATTGGCATGCTGATTCTGTGCAGCCCCCGTTGCACAACTTTGATATAAAAAAAAATCCCTGGTGCCTAGTGTGCTTTCTGCCCTCCCCTCCCCCCCCCCGGGGGCAGATCAAGGGCTATGGCCCCATCTGCCTCCTGGGGGGGCAGAAACACTGAATATGCCTATTAGTAATGGGGGCTAGTGGGTGGATCCCCTTTCCAATGATACCGCTCCCGTGTGTTTCAGTGCTTGGGGGATGAGATCGCCCCACGAGTACTGAAACAGTGAAACTGAAACCAAGTTCCAATTTCAATGTAATTAAGTCAGCGCACGATAGTCATTACATTTAAGAAGAAAGACATGCCTTGGGAGGTTGGGGAAGCTCTTCCCCACCTCCGGAGGCCAAAAAAAAAGAAATCCCTCTGCTGTTTGCAGCAGAGAGATTCAGTGTTCTTGTGAACATGACGGAATGGTTCCGTCATGAGCACAGGAGCACTGGTGCTTATGACGGAACCATTTGCAAAGGGTTATGTCAGACTCCATAGATTTAAACTTTTTATTTCAAAACGTTATGGCAAAGCCAGGTGCACTTACTTTTGTGAAAAGCATGTCCTGAAGGCAATAGCATTTCATGGTTGGAATGTTAGCACACTGTTCCAAAGCCTACAGGCAAGCATTGTATTGTACTATATAGATTCTCACAGATGATAATACTTGGCAAAGATTTTGGTGTTGGTGACCCACTCGAAAACAATTGTGGGGATAAACTATAAGCACTAAAATAATCCTTACTAGGCCCACCTAGAAGGTATTTTATATTGTTTTGGCAAATGTAATTGTTTTCTTTTTAAATGTTATTACTGTATACCCAAGGGTTGCCTTGTTGGAAAGCTTATGCTCAGTGCTTAATTTGTGCCGGTGCTTTCCGGTGCTAAGCACCGGCACTTATTTCTCAGGGCCGGGTCTATAGAATTGAGAGCCATGGGTATGCTCCAGAGGAGTGTTGCAGGTGCCGACTTTTTAATGGAGTTTCTTTCGTTGCTTGAGCCTCGATCGGAGTCGGTCAGCTGCAGAGAAAGGAGTGAAGCGGTGAGCGGGGCTGTGGTCGGAGGCAGCTTCAAGGCTCTGCAGGGACAGGCAGGCCTCGGTGCAAATAGACTTCCGGGGCACTCCTGGCAGGGTGAGAGCTGATTGGGTGTGCACACCCACAATGCATGTGGGTGTGCATTGTGCCCTTTCAGCACACATGATGTTTAGAGATTATAGGGGTTATCAGCATATCCAGCTACCAAAACCCGATATGTTATGTTTTATATGTTATTTGGCATTAAATATTATATGTAAGCGTGTACTCTTTGGAAATATTAGTAGAATTTTAATTAGAAAAACTCAAATATTTATGAATTTATCATTCCCCAGGTATTTGCTAGATGTATTTACTCTAAGCCATGTTTACAAAAATCTTTATGCAGAAGCTGCATGTTGATGACACAACCAGACTTGGCTCGAGGAATGAATTGAAGTCACCATAAATAAAGAGCTCTCCTTTCTAACCTAAAATTCCCATGCACCGATAGCATCACTTAAGCGACGCCCATAGTCCCATTTTGATCAGTCTGTCGACTCTCGTACCCCTTATTCATAAAGGGAAGGTATTATGTTTTAAAAGGAGGATAGCACTTTTGTTGGCTCTGACTGCAACCAATAATTTTTTAGGTCTCGCCTACGCAGCGCGCATGCGCTGCATAGGAGAGACCTTTAGCTATCGGCACAGCTTTGGGGGCAAAAACGTGCAGGCGTTGCATTGCTTGCAATGGCAACGCGTGCACGTCTGGCGATTCCCTTGCGGGAGCGCGCGGCGCCATATGGTGGCGCCATATGGTCACAATAATCGCGCCTTGCTGCACGCTCCCGCAAGGGAATCGCGCAGGCCCCCTCCCCCTGCTGCCGCGCGAGGCGCGCGCTTGTGCTGGTTTTGGGTAGGCAGGGGCGATCTTGCAGCACCCTAATGTGATGACTGCCACCTGGTGTATGGCACTCAATGTCCTCCACTGATTCTTTATCTCTGGTCTTTGCTTTGGGCTGCATGGCCCAGCAGAACCTGGTACTTTTCAGCAAGGGCCTGCCCGCTCGTACATTCACTCCGGTTCCGGTGAGCAGGGGCTAGGCCTTGCCAGGTTCGTCCTACATCTGTGACAGGCCCGGCTCTGTCATCTTCTGGGCTGAAAATAGTCATGGTGCCGCTTTGGCAGCTCTGCAAGCCAGTGCTCTACCTTGGTTGTTCCCTATTTGCCCACCACTCACTCCCAGGACCACTCACCCAGGGCACATGGCACGAGCAGCGTGCCCGGATTCCCCCGCCGTACAGTTCGATCTGCCTCGCCAGCTTTCGTGGTGTTTGCTTAGGTGAGGAGGTTTATTTATCGTATAAATGCTGCTCCTTCACTAATCTCATTGCAGAGCCCAAGCGTAGGGTTATTGTGGGAGCCAGGCATCCAGAGTGTAAGAGGGGCACATCTTGCTCGGTTTCAGCTTTGGCTGTGTCCTCTCTTTGCTTTTATTTATTCCTTTTTCGGCTCCTTCATGCTGACTATGGTAAATGGTTTCTCCAATGTAGCCTTTTCTTTCCTGGTCACCAGATCAGCTACATCGTATTATCTAAACACTGCTGTTGCTTTTATTAATTCCTTCTTGTTGTTTTATCTGTTCCTTCACTCTAACTTAAACTGCATCATCAATGTGGATTTTATTTATTCTTCGTCACTGGTCAAATGACCTTAGTATTACCAAAACAGCCAAGACATACTTCGCTCCATGGTCCGCTACTGCATAATCACTTTGTACCCTGCTGGTGCCCATCCACCCAGTCATTCCCTTCCGCACATCACCCAGTGCTGCTGCAGCACACCCCATGGTTGGTGGATTTAGGAGGTGCTAGCTTTCTTGTGACGGACAACAACAGCTGGTCAGCAGGTAGCAGACAATTACCATAATCAGTGGCATCACATGCAGTCATCACAGGAAGTCACATCGCAAGAAGTGGTACCATGGAAAGCTGGTACTAACGCATGCAAAACAAATTTACAAATTGCTACTACAACCAGAAAATAAATACAAAGGCCTAAATATTTTCTGATATGATTACATTTTATCTACAATTTTAATGAATGATTACGTTTACTCCTAACGCCCAGCAAGCAGCAGTTGACTTTGTGTGTTGTGTGATAGAAGTATACATTATACACATTCACTAATGTCATTGCACCAGGTAGTGCCATTGTGTAAAAATACTGGGCCGCATTTATGGCCAAGTCATGCAGTGCAGCGCAGCAAGTTACCTAGCTGTGCTGCACTGGGTGATAGGGAAAGGGAAGAAATGCGCTGTATTTAAGTCAATATGGCACATTCCTGCCTTTTCCCCTGCACTGGCGCCCCTTTGGCTGCCTAGCGACAACGCAGGGCACCCTTGCACCATGGTGCAAGAGTGACTGCATTGTAAGGTGGATTGTTTTTGTGCAGGAAGGTGTCCCGTCCTGCACAAAAACAATACCCTGAGGCGTTTTCCTCTTTCTATGTGTGCTAGAAAGAGGAAACAAGCATTGGCATAGGCAATAGGTCTCGCTTTTGGGACCTTATAAGTATTTAGTTATGCAGCACAATATCCTTGGTGCAACAACATCAACTGTTGTATGGCTAAACACTTATAAGGTCCCAAAGGCGAGACCTATTGGCTATGCCAATGCTTGTTTATTTTGCATTTGTTATGTTTTGTTCAGCTTCATTTCAATCATTTACTGTTTTAAGTTCGTCATGGTCAGGAGATGTCTTTCACGCACAGCATGTTTTAGAAGTGGTGAACTGCGTTAGTGCACGGATGTGGATTGAGAAAATACAGGGTGTTGTCTGTTTTCATTGGGATGGTTGTCACGTGATGACATCACATGGTTTTATTCAAAAACTCTCTGCACATTTGCGTTGGTTCAAACACCGCTTTTCACTTTGGAGACGTGGCATATCGTTGCAGCCAGGTACATCTTTTGCTTTAATTATGCTTTTGGTTGTTAGTGAACGCATGGGTGGTTTCTAGCATGTTGCACATAAGGATTTGACACAAATAGGTTCACGGTTATGTTGAGTAAAACACGTGGGATTATACATCGGTATTTTAGATGCACGCATGGGTTCGTTTTTTTACATTTTTTTTTTTTTACTTTCAGATTACACACAGTGGTGGGTAGTTGATATAATTG
This sequence comes from Calotriton arnoldi, assembly GCA_963921515.1. Taxonomy (NCBI): domain Eukaryota; kingdom Metazoa; phylum Chordata; class Amphibia; order Caudata; family Salamandridae; genus Calotriton; species Calotriton arnoldi. The sequence goes on along the minus strand of CAWUFW010004087.1, from coordinate 548,850 downwards.
GAGTGACATAACAGTAGAATGTCTGTTTTTGCGCTGGTAGTTGAGGGTTCTCAAATAATTTTTTTGCATTGCATCTTAGTGACCCCTAAAGAGGGGAAGGGCAAGTGAGCCCGAACTGCATGGGTCTGAAAATTTGAACTCGAGTTATGAAGAACAGTGAATCTCTTTATGTTCTGAAGAAAAGCACGAAGAGCACTGTGGAATATAGTGTTGAAAAAGTAAAGAATGGAAAATGAATGGACTAAACTGAATTAAGTATGGACTAAACAAAGACTAAACCTGAAGAATTCACTTGAACTCTGTCGACTGATTTACTGGCTGTGCATCCTGTGTTTGGGGATCTGATGAGGCTCCTGTTTATAGAAACATATTGGCAAAGCAATTTCATATACTTGCGTCCAATACCTTACATCCCCAGCCACTATATATTTCAGGCGGCATTAAAATAAGCAATTCTGATGGATACTTCTAACCACAGGTTCCTCACCTTGTTTAAATACCCCCGGAAGCCAGACTAGGTCTGGAGATTTTTTTTCTAGCATTTCCCGTGTGCATTAGTAGATGGAGTTGTGCTGCTCCGCGTCGACATTCTCTCACCCTGGAAATGGTGCCAGAGCCACATATAATTGGCACCTCTGCATGCTGACGTTAGTACCTTTTTTTCACGCCTTAGGATGTGGTTCCAGAGGTCACTCCCTCAACCTTTCTGCTATTTGACAGCATTTTTTGTCAACATTTCCAAGTGTGCAAGGGATATATATCCTCTAAAGACTACAGGATTTAAACTTTGCAAGGACTGTCACAAACAGATGTCTGTGACCGACCACCACCTGGTTTGTCTCTGGTGCCTGGTTTTTATTGCACAACTCAAAGTCTTGGGAGTAAAGCGCCAAGGTGAATTCCAAGGTGATCTGGGATAGTGAAGCCAAGATTCACATCACCGGACATCATCCAAAGGAGTGTAAAAGCTGGTCTCAGTCGAAGACCCACTTTCAAGGTCCTCTTCTCAGCCAAAGTTGTCACATCAGTTAAAAACGAAGATAAAAAACACAACAAGTTGAAGCATGACTATCCTTTTTTCCGCCAGTTTTATCAGACAGGGTGCCTCTCTGCATCTGAGTGAGACATCTAGCAACAGATTCCTTACCTTTAAATTTTCCAGGCGTCAGACTGTATCCAGAAGATTTTTCTTCGAGCAATACCCTCAGACCTGCACGACGGTAGGTGGCGTTGGTCGGCTCTGTGTGACATCGTCCGTGCCGGAAGTGACGTGCGCTTCACCTATATGGGAGCCACCTCGGTACGCTGAAGTCAGTTCTTTTCTTTCCGTGCCAGTCAAGCGCTGATCTGTGAAATGCGCAACCCTCTATGACTGACAGGATTTTTTGACCTTTTGTCGACCCATTTTTTGGTGTGTAGGAACGTCCTCTAGGAAGACTTCGGGGTTCAAGCTGTGCCGGGTCTGTTATCGCGCCATGTCAGTGATGGATTCCTAGTTGGTCTGCCTGTGCTGTCTGGAGTGCGACCACGACTCAAAGTAGTGTTCGACTGCCGGGCCATGGCACTGAAGGCTTTGAGGGAGCGGTCTCTGAAGCTGCTCGCAGCCCAGCAGACTCCTTGGAGATCCCGAAGATCCCTGTCCTGGCACCGCTTCAAGAATCCCAAGTCCTCTTCTTCCCACTTAAGATCGTCGGGGCATTCAGGTAAGAGGCACAAAAACACAAGAAGTCGAAGTGACGCAACGGAGGAGCCTCAGTGTTCAAGGCCTCATTCTCCAGAACCTGCTCTTGGGCCGACTCCACTCCTTTCCGCTTTTCTGGGAGCCGGAGCAACCCCCGCTCAAATAAAGGAATTCTATGAGGCCATGCGCCTCCTTTTTGAGCAGCCTACTCTTTGGGCCCCCTGGAGGGAGCATCTGGTTCTATGCCCCAACTCCGGCCCTGGCGCTGATGGTCCCCCATGGATCCGGAGATGGATCTGGACCGGCGTCGGTCGTCCAATGTAACCTTCCCCAGTGCCGGTACCGACGCCTGTGCTCCCGGCGCCCACTGGTGGTGCCAGCCCTATTCTGATTCCCAGTAACACAGCTGGAGCCACGTTGACCGCAGATTCCAGCGCTGACTGGATCTACAGGTCCTAGGCGTTTTCCTGAGCCTTATTCTGGAGGGCTAGAATTGGGAGAAGAATGGGAGGGGTCACTTGACTCTTTAGAAGACCAGCCTTATGAACAGGATATTAACTGATCTAAGGAATTGGGTGAAGCCAGCGGACTGGATACCTCTCCAGATACTGGCATGCTTTCTCCCCCGCCACTGAGGCTACGGAGAAAGGAGCATCTTACGCAATGGTGGTGCGTAGGGTTACCTTCAGCGGCAGTCCAGTCTAACATCTTGACGGAGGTGCTACAGCCGAGAGCTTTCTCTTTGGAACCCATGCTCCCTTTTAATTAAGCTTTCACGGACGTCCTTCTGGGAACATGGTCCAAGGTCCGCACAGGGGTTCCTGTGAACAGGACGATCGCCCGCCGCCCTGCCCCGGGCAACCCAAACTTGCTCTCTAGCCTAGCCACCCCACCCCAGAGAGCTTGGTAGTCCAAGTCTCTACCTCCCATGGCGTGTTCCCTTCCGCTCCCCGGACAGGGAATCAAAGAGGCTGGACAGTTGAGGCAAGAAAATGTTTTCTTCCGCTAGCTTTGCATTGCAGTCAGTGAACACTACACGCTTATTCGGCTGTAATTCCCACTCTTTGTGGGAAATGGTTGCGCAAGTGCTTCCACGTGTCCCGGAGGAGTCCCGGGTTGTCCTCTTTGAAGCCGTAACAAATGGGAGAGATGCAGCAAAGTCCGCCATTTGATGTGGCTTAGTCACAACCAACTCGCTGGGCAGAGAGATTTCTACGACTGTGGCTGTTAGACACCACTCCTGGCTGAGAACATCTGGCTTTTCAGGGGATGTCCAGGCTTTGCTCATGTACTTGCCCTTTGACACCGGTCTCTTCGGAGACGAGGCAGTCACGGTGCTGGAGCGCCTTAAGGACTCGCGGGTTGCGGCAAGTCCTTGGTCCTCTCAGCTGCCTTCCGTGGCTGCGGAAGGCTCTTTCAACCGTGCCAACCCTACCCCAGCCACAGAGCCGCGTAAGTTCCACAACACCTGCGCAGATGAGTCAGCAGTTCTGCCCCCGTAGGTCGGGTAGCCACAGACCCAGTCAAACCGCCACCAGAAGTAGGCTGTGGTTGCGATTTCCTCTACTTTCTGGTGCCGAAAAAGGACAAGAGCCTTCATCCTATCCTAGACCTACAGGGCTCAACTACTTCCTAAACAAGCATTGGAAATGCAATAGGTCTCGCATTTGTTGGAGCTGGAGCTATTGGCATTGTAAATGGCAATGTTTTGTACTTTGCAATTGGTCTTGTATTTGTTGGAGCTATACAGATTGTAAATGGCAATGTTTTTAGGTCTCGCCCTGAAAGCCAGCGCTTCAGCGCTGGCTCTGGGCGAGACATTTTGTAGTGGGCTTGCAGAAATGCGACCACAACTTTTGGCTGGCCTAGAGCATGCGAGTACGCGCACAGTAACGCGCTTTCCTCGCATCGCTCCAGGCGCCATGTGGCTTTCACCTCACTTGCTCGAGGCGCCATCTGGCTTTCATCAAAGAATTCTACGGCTGAACAAGCAGGAGGGGCCGGAGGACACATTGGCTTTTCTTGTTTAATTTAAAGTTTATTCAATTCTACGGCTGAGCAAGCAGGAGGGGCCGGACAACGACACATTGGCTTTTTTTGTTTAATTTAAAGTTTATTCGTACTCATTCTTTGACTTTTTTTTTTTTAAAGTTCATTCTCTGTGAAGGCAACATTGGCTATTTTTTTCCGGCATTTAGTTCTTCAGTCTCTCTTGATCCCCCCCCACTTTTTTACACACTTTCTCTGTCTTTCACTATTTCCACACTCTCATTCTCTCTCTTCTCCGCACCACCACTCCGCACCACCACCCCGCATCACCACCACATCATCACTCGGCACCACCACAGCGTCACTCGGCACCACCACAGCGTCACTCGGCACCACCACAGCGTCACTCGGCACCACCACAGCGTCACTCGGCACCACCACAGCGTCACTCGGCACCACCACAGCGTCACTCGGCACCACCACAGCGTCACTCGGCACCACCACAGCGTCACTCGGCACCACCACAGCGTCACTCGGCACCACCACAGCGTCACTCGGCACCACCACAGCGTCACTCGGCACCACCACAGCGTCACTCGGCACCACCACAGCGTCACTCGGCACCACCACAGCGTCACTCGGCACCACCACAGCGTCACTCGGCACCACCACAGCGTCACTCGGCACCACCACAGCGTCACTCGGCACCACCACAGCGTCACTCGGCACCACCACAGCGTCACTCGGCACCACCACAGCGTCACTCGGCACCACCACAGCGTCACTCGGCACCACCACAGCGTCACTCGGCACCACCACAGCGTCACTCGGCACCACCACAGCGTCACTCGGCACCACCACAGCGTCACTCGGCACCACCACAGCGTCACTCGGCACCACCACAGCGTCACTCGGCACCACCACAGCGTCACTCGGCACCACCACAGCGTCACTCGGCACCACCACAGCGTCACTCGGCACCACCACAGCGTCACTCGGCACCACCACAGCGTCACTCGGCACCACCACAGCGTCACTCGGCACCACCACAGCGTCACTCGGCACCACCACAGCGTCACTCGGCACCACCACAGCGTCACTCGGCACCACCACAGCGTCACTCGGCACCACCACAGCGTCACTCGGCACCACCACAGCGTCACTCGGCACCACCACAGCGTCACTCGGCACCACCACAGCGTCACTCGGCACCACCACAGCGTCACTCGGCACCACCACAGCGTCACTCGGCACCACCACTGCGTCACTCGGCACCACCACTGCGTCACTCGGCACCACCACTGCGTCACTCGGCACCACCACTGCGTCACTCGGCACCACCACTGCGTCACTCGGCACCACCACTGCGTCACTCGGCACCACCACTGCGTCACTCGGCACCACCACTGCGTCACTCGGCGTCACTCGGCACCACCACTGCGTCACTCGGCGTCACTCGGCACCACCACTGCGTCACTCGGCGTCACTCAGCACCACCACAGCGTCACTCAGCACCACCACAGCGTCACTCAGCACCACCACAGCGTCACTCAGCACCACCACAGCGTCACTCAGCACCACCGCAGCGTCACTCAGCACCACCGCAGCGTCACTCAGCACCACCACAGCGTCACTCAGCACCACCGCAGCGTCACTCAGCACCACCGCAGCGTCACTCAGCACCACCGCAGCGTCACTCAGCACCACCGCAGCGTCACTCAGCACCACCGCAGCGTCACTCAGCACCACCGCAGCGTCACTCAGCACCACCGCAGCGTCACTCAGCACCACCGCAGCGTCACTCAGCACCACCGCAGCGTCACTCAGCACCACCGCAGCGTCACTCAGCACCACCGCAGCGTCACTCAGCACCACCGCAGCGTCACTCAGCACCACCGCAGCGTCACTCAGCACCACCGCAGCGTCACTCAGCACCACCGCAGCGTCACTCAGCACCACCGCAGCGTCACTCAGCACCACCGCAGCGTCACTCAGCACCACCGCAGCGTCACTCAGCACCACCGCAGCGTCACTCAGCACCACCACAGCGTCACTCAGCACCACCACAGCGTCACTCAGCACCACCACAGCGTCACTCAGCACCACCACAGCGTCACTCAGCACCACCACAGCGTCACTCAGCACCACCACAGCGTCACTCAGCACCACCACAGCGTCACTCAGCACCACCACAGCGTCACTCAGCACCACCACAGCGTCACTCAGCACCACCACAGCGTCACTCAGCACCACCACAGCGTCACTCAGCACCACCACAGCGTCACTCAGCACCACCACAGCGTCACTCAGCACCACCACAGCGTCACTCAGCACCACCACAGCGTCACTCAGCACCACCACAGCGTCACTCAGCACCACCACAGCGTCACTCAGCACCACCACAGCGTCACTCAGCACCACCACAGCGTCACTCAGCACCACCACAGCGTCACTCAGCACCACCACAGCGTCACTCAGCACCACCACAGCGTCACTCAGCACCACCACAGCGTCACTCAGCACCACCACAGCGTCACTCAGCACCACCACAGCGTCACTCAGCACCACCACAGCGTCACTCAGCACCACCACAGCGTCACTCAGCACCACCACAGCGTCACTCAGCACCACCACAGCGTCACTCAGCACCACCACAGCGTCACTCAGCACCACCACAGCGTCACTCAGCACCACCACAGCGTCACTCAGCACCACCACAGCGTCACTCAGCACCACCACAGCGTCACTCAGCACCACCACAGCGTCACTCAGCACCACCACAGCGTCACTCAGCACCACCACAGCGTCACTCAGCACCACCACAGCGTCACTCAGCACCACCACAGCGTCACTCAGCACCACCACAGCGTCACTCAGCACCACCACAGCGTCACTCAGCACCACCACAGCGTCACTCAGCACCACCACAGCGTCACTCAGCACCACCACAGCGTCACTCAGCACCACCACAGCGTCACTCAGCACCACCACAGCGTCACTCAGCACCACCACAGCGTCACTCAGCACCACCACAGCATCACTCAGCACCACCACAGCATCACTCAGCACCACCACAGCATCACTCAGCACCACCACAGCATCACTCAGCACCACCACAGCATCACTCAGCACAACCACAACAGTATCACTCAGCACAACCACAACAGTATCACTCAGCATCGCCTTTGCACTAGTACACCACCACATCACCATCACTCAGCAAGACCTAAGTATCACTCAGCATCACCTCAGCATCACCTCAGCATCGTCTCAGCACCAGTCACCACCACCACCACCACCACTACCACCTCTACATCACTCAACACCACCTCAGCCTGCTCTCGGAATCTGCCATCTGTTGATTCTCCCCTAGCGTCTGGCCGCTACTAGTGTTATAATACAGGTACTAGTTCACAACCTTCAACCTCCAATTGTTTATGCCCCCTCAAAAAAAAACTTTAACAAACAACCATTGGAATAGGCAAAAACAAGTTGCCAGCATTGCAAGAACAAAAGAAAAATGAGGAATTTTTTTTATTGTACATAAATGTTTTAATATGGTCGTTCTGTTGGACATAATGCCTTTTTGGTCATATATAAGGTAACAAAAATGCTTCTGGCACTTTTTTATTACAACTTTTCAGCATGCTGCACAGCAGCCACACTTCTCTACAGCACAGCTTAAACACATTGGCAAAGTCAATAGCTCTGCCTAAACACTTATAAGGCCCCAAAGGCGAGACCTATTGGCTATGCCATAGCTTGTAATTACATTGGTAGGAGTTCTGCAAGCATACCGCTTTATCCTTCAATTTTTTCAGGTGTTTGAAGGGAGGGGCATATATTTAAGGGGAATTCGAAAACCAGGAACTCATGTGAGATAATAGATTTGGCATTCTGAGTAGGTTTCACATCTATCCACTAACTTCCCATGTACAGCCATAGACATGGATTATTGTGAGTGAGTGTTGGCGGAAGGACCTGACCTGTCTGAGAAACGGGTGACTAGAGTCTGGTTTTGACCGTACACCATGCTTCCCTCTACGCTTTGAGGATACATTCCTACACACCAGCGTTGCTTGTGGGTGCAGCCAGGTTGATTTTAAATGATAAATTAACTGCATTGTTATGTTGCACAGTGAATTACCTGTACAGAAAACTCCTGATATAGTCTGATTCGGTTGAGGTCATTAACTTCAATTGGTGAAATAAGCTGCAAGTTATCCCTCCCTCATCAGCGGGAGGTGTGATTTACAACCAGTGCTTAGTTTGAGTTATGGTTTCCGGTGCTTTAACCGGCACTTAATTCTCAAAACCAGCGCTTGTGACAGCTGCCACAAGGTGGCGCTGTCTGGCTAATTTGGAGATGACCACAACAGGTAATTATTCATTCAATAAACATTAAAACGACTATTACCTGCCTTCCAAGCCATTCATCTAGCTTTGGGGGCCTGAAATAGTCCGAACAGTCACTTGTGGGATTGTGATGGTTAGTACTTGTGTTGTTTCTATCGTTGGCAGCATAGCAGGGGCTATGAGTTTTGCAAGCTGCAGTGGCCTCCTGACGAGAGCCCCTGCACTTATAATTTTACCAATTAAGCACTGTGCTCAATACCGTAGCTAGTTTGATATGGTGACAAGCAGTGCTTTAAATGGGCCGGTACTCACCGGTACCGAGTACCGGCACTTTTAATTTTTTGCCTTGTGAGTACCGGAACTTCTCCAGGCCTGAGGAGAGTACCGGTACTCACTTGGGCCTGTCCTGTTTTGGGCAAAACGGTCACATGAGCATGCACGCACCTGCACCCCTAGCTACCGTGACCATTTTCTAGTGAGCGGCCTCTGCTTTGAACGTGTTTGTGGCGTCGCCCTCTACGCTGCAGGGTGGCAGAAACGAAGGGAATCCCTCTAAAGGCAGCTGCTCGCCATGGCCTTCCCTTTCTTCTTTGCCAACTGCACCCGTTAGCGCCCATGCTCTCAGAAAAGAGAGGACTGGAAATTTCCAGTCAGGACCCAGGGAGGAATACTGAATTGGATGTCGAGGAGGCCGTCATGTTCTCTGCAGGTGGCCGCCGCTCGGTAGCAGGGCCATTCTTTGCCTCAAACTGGAAGGAAAAAAGGGGGGGAACGTGAGAAAGTTAAGGAAGGGAACAGGTGCTGACTATAGCCGCCACCTTTGCTAGACGGAAAATACTGGCCATGCTTCTCTTTACTCTTCTTATTCTAGAAAAGCCAAGAGCTTGGAAGTGAAAAACAATTATTGTAAAATTGTCAGGACTGTTTTATTAAATGAGTTATCTGTTTGTTTTGTTAATCATTCTGAAACATTTTAGACAGCCCTCGAAGACGTTTTGACAGATTTCTTCATTTAGTTGCAGGTTTAGGTTTATGTCTTAGCAGGGAAAAAACTATTGTGTTTCTCTGGTTTCCCCGATATATCTATCGACCAGCATCTAAAAATGCAGCAAAAGCGGCCATGTGGCTCTGGTGCATGTGGCTGGCTCCCGTCTTTCTTGTGGAGTAAATTAGGGGGGTGGCTCCAATCCTTCTGGTGAGATCAGGAGGCTGGCACAGATTTTCCCTGGTGCAGTTAGATGAGGTGATATTGCTTTCATCCTAATATAGTGAAATGAAGGGACTGCTCCTATTCCGCCTTGTGCAATAGGACGCTCACCTTACTTAAGAAGGCCAGCAGTCTGCCAAGATCGGTGTATGATGTGCAGGTCTCACATTCGAATCCTGGTGAAGATGTTTCAGCAGTTAATACTTCCAAGGTCCATAGACTAGATATCAAGTTCAAATCAGTATTAAGAATTTCATATGTTTCATGTAAAGAGTTTAGTGAAAGCGGTATAAAATAAATTATTTTTGTTTCAATGTATGGAAATGTCCTTCCTTTGTCATAGGCCCATGGAGTAAGATTTAAAAAAAAAAAAAAGTGCTGTGGGTTAAGAAGAGAGCTGACTTGTTGAATCCCATGAAAAAAACTCAGGGAGCGTGGACTCTGCGCAGATTTAGGAGCACCACTCTGTTATCTGCTTAACATGGCACAGCACACACACAGCTAGAATCTGCTGGACCGCCACATTCTAAAAAGAGATGTAAAGATATCTCATCCAGGTGTGTGTAAATCAAACATACATTAAGAACAATAAAGAGCACTTCCACAGAGGCTGAAACTAGTAAGAAAAGGTGAAAGGTACTGGGGACTCTGAACTCAGATTTGCATTCTCAAAGTGGCGAGCATGTTCTATGTGTTTGTGGAATCCATGTGTGGCACAGTACTTGGGCATCTCCAAAATGATTTAAAAATCAATTTGATCGGAAAGCACCGTACTCCCATCCGAAGTCAGCCGCTCTGGGTCAGGCTCCAGTTTGTCCATGCTTTAAGTCTGCCCTGCTCTGTAGACACAAGTTTGTGTTTGATTTTGTTTTATTTTCTTTGAGAAGATTCCAGACTGCTTAAAATTGTGAATTATTTGTTATTACTGGGCATTAACCTATACTTGTGAACTCTGAATTGAGAACTGTCAGTCTTACCAACTTGATTGGCAGCGGATTCTTGTGCAGGGGTGTGCCATGTGGTGCAGTGGCGAGGTTGGAATACTTTGGATAAAGTATGTAAAATTCCCTATGGGAATGTCCCCACCCATTTCCACCACTTCGATTTTAGGTCTCTCGAGATATGTCCGAGTTGCCTCTAATTACTTCTTGGCCCCAGGTCCGTCTGCATCAGTAGGCGGTGTAATATCCAGTCTCACAAATGAGGCTTTTTGATCTGGGTGGGTTGAGGGCATGCATTAGTTTTCATGGTGGGGTAAGATTTAATAGCTTTGGATTTACGATGAAGGCAGTGTGAGCTTCTCATTATGCTAGCCAGTGGGACACAAAGGTGCACATCCAATCCTTGGCTGCTCAGCAGAGTGCATAGAGCAATAGTTCCATATTTGCCAATTTTAATTATGATCAGTCGCGGCCGGCATGACTCGCGGGTTTGTGGGGGGTGTTTAGTTTCATTAAAAAACATTTTTTAAACTTACCTTATCGGGTCCCACGCCGCCTCAGCTCCTGGCCGGGTCCCGCATTTTCCTGCTGGACAGGAAGCAGCCTCCCTCCCCTCCGCCAATCACAACGCTGCAATTGTTGTGGAGGGCTGACCAAACAGTCTGGGCCCACAGCACTGGGCAAGCCACTCCTCCTCGACCAGCCCACCTGCCCGCCCCCAACCAGGCATACCCTTCTGCTTTCTCGCAGTGCGAGAAGCAGAAACATAAAATGGTATTTACCATTTTATGTTTCTGCTTCTCGCACTGCAAGAAAGCAGTGCGGCGACGCTCCTCCGCCATAACGGAGGAGCCGCCCCTGATGATTATATAGGTAACTGTGCAAAGGAAGTAGGCAGCTGATAAAATATTGACAAAAGAAAATGGTGTGTTTACAGGTGAGGAGAGAGAGACTGAATGAGCACATTTGTGGGTGTGAATGTGCACAGTGAAGGGAGGTGAAGAAAGAATGCAGAAGTACAGAATAAAGACATTTGAGAAGACAGATACTGTGAAGATATCAGATAGAAAAAAAGGTTGCAAGTGTCTACCCATAAAAATGGCAGAATGGGATTGACATTCCAAAGACCAATATTAAAGGTATCCTTTTGCACATGCAAGAGCAACAAGCATACTCTAAAGATAACAGAAATGTCTCTGTTGTATGCACCAAGAAAATCTGGATCCCATTAAAAATGTTTGCCTCTAGCTCCACCCCCAAGCCACACCCCATGGCCCGCCCTCTAGCCCACAGCCTAACTTGGTGAGTACCTGCACTTATTTTCCATTTAAAGCACTGGTGACAAGACAATAATTAAGGCTAGAGAACTGATGTTTGGGAAAAGGTATTTCACAGCAGTTTATTTTGAAAAGTTACGACAAAGGCTTAGCTGTCTAAATTACATACATATTTATTAATGTACCAAAAGAGAAATATTGAGGTCATTAAAACAATATAAAAAAAATACAGTTTCACTGTAAAGCTCAGAACCCTACTCCACTCGCAGGTTGTTATGCTGAAATTAAATGCCTTGAAATCAGTCAACATATAACGTATCGCTCATCGCTACTTTGGAAACTTTGAATCATTCATTGGAAATTTTTTGCTAGTTCTGATGAAACTACATTTATATCAAAAAAGAAAGTGACAAAACTTTGTTGACCACCTGTGTACATTTTTAGCAACTCGTATTCAAAAATAAGAATATTTTAAACCATCTAATACTAAATAAAATTAGTATTTTTTAATCTTCTTTCATTCCTCAACTGGGGGAACTGAACATAATATCTTGGAATGTTAGGGGGCTTTTGAATAAAATCAAGAGGGGCGCTGTGCTTCGATTAGCAAAGCGCTGTGAAGCGGACATACTCCTACTCCAGGAGACCCATCTTCTAGAGAACAAAACCCCATGCATTAGCATATTCGGGTACACTACAGTACACCATTCTGGGTTTGTACGTGGCTCTCGAGGTACGGCGGTCCTCATACACCGCCGCGTGCCACATACTATCTCCAAACAATGGCTAGACCCTGGGGGGCGTTATACTATCGTCACGGGAACAGTGGCCGGGGAGCAGTTAACTATAGGAAGTATTTATGCCCCGTCCACTATGGGACAAACATTCTCGGATAAAGTCACACAGTTATGGGGAGAGCTCCAAGAGGGCCTGACTATCCTAGGCGGGGATTGGAACGATGTGATGACACCCCAAGACCGTTGGCGGGCCACGAGGCAGGAACCCCACTCCAACAAATCCAAATTGAATCTTCTGGCTAACACATTGGGGTGGTCGGAAACATGGCGCGCTTTCCATCCCTCGATGAGTGGGTTCACGTATACATCGGCAGTACATGGCACATTGTCACGGCTAGATTACATATTTGTTCCCCATAGTTATATTCATAGGGTGTCACACACATCTATCCTACCCCGGGGACTATCAGATCACTCGCCGGTTCAGCTTAAGCTGCGCCTGAAAGCCCAACAGACCCCTTACCAATGGTGCATGTCCCCTTGATTTCTCAGGGACTCTAATTATCAAGAGGTTCTACAACAGGCCATCACAGATTACCTCTTGGCTAACTCACACAGCCCCGTCGAGAATCATACTGTGGGAGGCTCTTAAGCCTTCGATCAGGGGAGTAGATATAAGCTTCCGAACTGGCGAAAAGCGCAAATGTCTAGCCCAAATACTGGACCTTGAAGATCGCCAGCGATCACTAGAGTCGCAAGTAGCAACCGGGACTGCCACGGGATCGCGGCGCAACCTTCTGTTAATCCAGCAGCAAATCCACCAACTCCTCACTGATGAGGCTAAAGAGACCTGGTTGGCAACGGAACACAGGATATAGCAATGGGGTGACAAGTCCAGCAAAATGCTGCACCAGCTATGCCAGGCCAAGACAGCCCCTGTGCCGATACTACGAGATGCAGACGGAGTGCTATGTACCTCCCTCGAGTCGGTAGTTCAGGTCTTCGCGACATTTTACGCCTCGCTATACCAACAGCAGGAGCTCCCATCGGAAACCCTTGTTGATGAGTTCTTGTTAGACATCCCCCGCAAACTTTCCGATCAGGTAAGGGACATATTGGATGCCCCCATAACATTAGACTAGCTGAGAGCAGCGCTGACCAACACCCACCCCGGTAAAGTGCCTGGACCCAATGGATTCCCCAGTGACTTTTTGCGGCCGCATATGACAACGTTGGGTCCGCATTTATTAGCAGCACTCCAAGAAGCCCTCGAGCAACACATTCTACCCACCAACTGGCGGCATGCAGAAATTGTAGTTTTTCTCAAACCCCATCGCCCCCAGAAGATCCTGCTTCATATCGCCCTATTTCATTGCTCAATTTGGAGCACAAACTCCTTGGCAAAGTCCTCGCTGATCACCTTTGATCATGCATCCAAGACCTCATTCACCCAGATCAATCTGGCTTTATGCCACAGCGATCCACCAGGCACAACATCAGAAGGGTCCACAACGCAATTGCCAAGGCCCAAGAGCTTGGCTGATCAGCTGCTATTCTGCTGGCCGACATTGACACGGCGTTTGACTCCTTCAGCTTGACTTCTCTTCAAACTCCTTCACGCCATAAACTTTAGGACCCCGTTTTTTAGCATACACAGTTGCTGTACACAGACCTCTCGGCCTCAGTGTGGGTAGCGGGACATCGGTCGACCCCCTTTTCCATCCACCGGGGCATGCAACAGGGCTTCCCCTTATCTCCGTTGCTCTTCGCCCTAGCCATAGAACCCCTAGCCGTATGGGTACAACAAGACCCGCTGATTCGTGGGTTTGAATGGTCATGGGAATATTCCGACAGACTTGCACTCTACGCTGACGACGCCCTCTTTTTTCTGACAGATCCGTGGTTCTCCAGATTCTTCGAGTATTTGGGGAAACTACCAGGCTAGGAACCAACCCATCCAAATTTACACTTTTCCCCGTATGCGGTGACCAGAAACGTCAGACCTGGGCCTCACAACTATCCCATGCTGCAGATGGTTTTAAATACTTGGGAGTATTCATATCGCCGTGTCTCACGACCTCGTGGACGCATATCATTCCATTGCTCCCCGCGGTCCGTAGCGAAACTACAGAATGGTCCCAATTGACTATCTTTATACGGGCGTTCAGCCATTTTTAAAATGGTGTCTTTACCTCGTATATTATATCGGCTGCAGAACTTCCCATACAATATCCCCTACTCATGGTTCACGCAATTAAATGCGATCCTAAACAAGTTTTTATGGCAAGGAGGGGCGATCCGGGTGGCACTTCACATGTGCACACAATCGACCTACTGCGGCGGTATTGTGGCGGCAGATATATATGCATATTATTCTGCATCCCATCTCCTAGTTATCAACAAGTGGTGGTACGGATCTCAGTCAGATCCAGCTTGTGCAGTAGAGCGGCTGGCGATAAAAGACACCCCCTTCCAGAAATTCCTATACAGTCTGATTAATCTAGACACCCTCCCTTCGGCCAGTAAGATCGTCATACAACTATTGAGACACACGGTGAAATCCATGGGCTGGATGGGGAGACTAACACAAACAACCCCCCTTTAGCAGGGCACATACCTGCGCTCTGTCTCTGCTCTGGCCGGCTTCCGTAAATGGGACCTCATTGGAATCTTCACCTTAGGAGACATTATGCATGGCAGTACACTTAAATCCTTTCAGCAATTGCAAACTGAGTTTCACCTACATAAATTCCAGTTCCACCGATATCTGCAACTGCGACATGCTCTAGACCCTCACATCCGTCAATTGTGGACCCTACCAGAGTTCACCCACTAGAAGGTAGTCTATTAATGGGGGACCTTGGGGCGCACAAGATCAAACAAATTTACCAGACAATCATTCACACACACAACACATTAAACAAGAACAGAGCGTCGTGGGAAGTCGATGTGCCGACCTTGACAGACGACTGGACGGAGGCCCTAGCCAGCTCCCGACATGCAGCGGTTTCCTCGCGATACCGCCTCATACAATTTAAGTACTTCCATCATGTATATTACACTCGATCCCGGCTGTGAAGGATGGGAGCTATCCAGTTCCCCCAATGCCTTCACTGTACAAAAGAGGGCTCTTTTCTTCACACGGTGTGGAGTTGCGTAGTGATACAGCCATTTTAGAAGATGACGTCCTGCCTAGGCCGGGTGCTGGCCTGGACCATCCCACTTGACTCCAGACTGTTGCTCCTCCATAGCACAGAGGCGATCGGGGGAAACCGTTACAAGCAGCACCTCCTGTTTTTGGGCCTAACTCTAGCTAAAAGGGACATAGCCCAGAAATGGAAAGAGACCTCCCCGCCGAGTTTAGGGGGATGGAAGAAGGCAATGGATAGGTGCATAGGCGCCGAAATTGTAGTCTTTCAAGCACAGGGATGCCCACAGAAGCACAGGAAATTTGGTCCCACTGGGCGACATATCGGGGCATTGACCTACCCCCCTTGCCACATTCAGACCTTTCATAATCCCCCTAGGCAACATACGGGTCATATTAGCCCACCATAGACAGATTAAATTGATAGCTAAAAGACACGTCTTTAAAAATACGCAATTCAGAATAATCAGCAGGGTTCGGTGTAGTTTGTTAATTATCCGGCCTGGTGTTCTACAGGCCAAGTTGTTATGGAATGATAAAATCAGGTACACTATGTCTTTTGCACTATATGTAATGTACTTGTTGGGGTTCGCCCATTTTGCACCTTTAAAAACAAATAAAATTTGTTGTAAAAAAAAAAAAAAAAAAAAAACCTTTACCCCAAATTACTAAGCATTGTTGCACATAAAAAAAGTATTATCCCCCACATCTCTACCCACTCCTGAACACTAAAAACCCCTTGCATCCCAAATCATTGGCCACCATTGAACCCTGAAAAAAAACCTTGCCCCATAACTATACTCATTCCTGACTCTTAGGAAAACCCTTCCCCCTAAAACACCACCCACTCCTGAACCCTAAAAGAGCCCTTATGGTTACATGACAAAGGTAAAATTAATTTTACTATAAATTGAATTTTTAAACAAATTATACACAATGTTTACACTAAACTTTTATGAAATGTAATGATAGATTTAAAATAACCATGTGTAAAGAAAGTTCCATTTAATCAGTATTAATAAAATGAATATTTCTTTATATTTTTACTGTATTACAAAAAGCATTTTTGTTTTGATAACGTTTGCGGCATTTGATGGATCTCCAGGATACTTTACCAAAAAATACAAAAATAATTGAATAAAAAGGGGTGAGGTGGAGGTCATCCACCTCTGTTGAAAAGTTTTATACCAATATCTGACAGGGACAAGCTGCGGGTAAGAAAAGGTAGGGGTCTCAAAACATTGATTACCCATATTAATTCCACACAGGAACCTTTTCTCTCTCATACGGAAAAAAAAAAAACTGTTCAACTGAATTAGACAACGAATTTGCCAACAAATTAGAACTTTATTCAGTCCAGAGTAATCTGATGAGCTAGCTGCAACCGAGAAGAAAAGGTTGAGGCCACTATTAAACACCTGGGGGACTCTGTCCATGTGTCCTGAAAAAGGACATGGGAGGGCAGTGTAGGGACACCCTAAACCACCTGGTACTGCGGAAGGACCCAGAACACCAATCCAGGGAGTCAAGATGAAAAAACATATATAAGATGTTATTGTATTGTGGTACTCCTGCAGGGCACTGTGCGATGCTCCCATGGGCTATCACAGTAACCGCCACAAAAGCTTCACTCCCATAGTACCACTGTACTGTGCAAGTTTTCCAGCGAAAGCTTGCACAGCCCTGTGGTACCATGGGAGTTAAGCTTGAGTGTTGGGAACCACAGGAGTACTGTAATACCTTAACAAAAATAAAAATGGAAAAAAGAAATGTGGGATTACTTTTCCAAGGGGAGGGTATGTGTGACAGCGGCTAACCAAAGGCCATGTGCAGTAGGGGGTTGGGTTGGAGTATGGAAAATCCACGCTGCACACCACCAAAGTCTATAAGCTGCAGGTAGCTGGCCGTCTGAAGTGGGGTTGTGTACAGGGCTGTTCCTTGCACAGCAGGGAAGATGGCGTAATATGTTTTTAAAGCACAGTAATTAATTGGAAAAAACAAAGGTTAAAGTAACATTATAGCTAGGTATGGTAATAAGATCTTATGTTAAAAAAACAAAACTTCACTGAGGAAAAAAAAAAAAAAAGTTTAAAGCGAAGTTATGGTTTGGTGTTGAAATGAGATAAACCAACATTTAAAAAGCAAACAAAAAAAAACTGAACATTACCAGCTATAGCTTACTGAGCCAACTAGAACTTAGTTCAATAACATAATTGACAATATCACTTATATTTGAAATGACAATTGATGACATCATACTACAATTGTGACAAGGGCCTATACTGTTTGCAGAATTGAAGCTATTCAACATCCTACATATGTGGTCATTTTCTATTCATTAATTTATTAAGCCTCTTAAAGACTTCATATGACCCAGGTTGACTGGTATGAATTTGCCAATGAAAAGACACCTTCTGCCTGGCCCCAAAGACCTCCCTCTGTAGTTTAGTAAAATAAACTACACACATTCCTAAGATGACCACAATGGTACTCAACCTTGCAGCCATGTTTGTAACACTAGTGTGGAAAAAACCGCCTCCAAGTAGGACACTCCTACATTCTCCATTATTCAACAATCTCCAATACCTCAAAATCTACAAAGTTCTGGAAATAAACATCCACACCTTGTAAATGTTGTAACTACATAGAATTTGCACATACACTGTATTACAACTGTTTAACATGGGTATGCATCCAGATATCCAGTTGTGGATAATCTTCCGTCAAAAGAAGCTTTGGCCTTTCTCACAGATTTTTACTAACAGGCTTTAGCATGAAGCCACAACCTACTTTCAAACACACCTCTGCAACCCACATCAGCTGCGCTCAGCCTTTACCTTTACCATGGAGTAATACATGCAACCCAATTTTTTGAGATTTGTAAATGGTCCCCATATACCTTCAACATGCATTATCTCACTTGCCTCCAAGACTTGCTCTATTTCGCTGCTATGGACCACATGTTTACATCCATTAACTATATGCCATGTATGGTGTTATCAGTTAGGTCATCAGCTATGTCTTCAATGATGTAATTGAACAGGTCATGAGTGAAGAAATATACGAGGTCATAAGCAGTGCAATGCCAGAGAGCAAGTTGTAGTTAGTGCAGTAAACTAACTAGTTAATTTCAGTGTTTAGTTTTTTAAACATAAGTTTTTATCTTACTTCTCCACCTCACTAGAAGATCACGTTGAGCTTTGGTTTACTTAGTGAAAAAAAACATTTTTAATCTATGTAATGCTACCGATGTAATTGCAGCATTCCCATTCATCCATCCTTTGATTTAAAATTGCCAATCAATTAAGAAGCACCTTCATTTTCAAAGAAAAGCCAGACCCTTTGGCTTTGTTGGCAATACTTGTTGGATGATATACTGTGATAAACTGCCATGCAATGTAGAAAATTCCAGTTGACAACAGGTGCTTGGGGTTTCGCGTGTTTTTTCCGTGAGCGTGAAAATTAATACCAGTGGTCAGGTGACCCCCACGCTTTTCAATATCAAGGGCACCTATGTCAGTGATGTGGTGTTAGGTAGCTTTCGGGAAACTAGATTTAATCCCAGAGAGGTCCTAAGACTTCCAATTGGAATAAGATCAAACCGCCAATACTTTTCTTCTAACATAGCATCTTCAAATCGGTCATTGGTGCTCCATGCCCACTCACTTCAGGCACAATCAACTGCAGTTGAATCAAAATCCAACACCCTCTCAGAGGAGGTGTCAATGATACAATTTTTTTTTAAAAAAAATAGAAAAACAAGCATGCATATGAGCAGGTCAACTATTATGTTAAAGCAAATATTTTTATTTATTTTATTTTTTTATTTTTTTTAAACAGCACTGAGAGCGAATACGGTGATCACAAAATAAAAAATGGCACCTTACCTAGTTAAAAAGAAGCAGTTAGCTGCACCAATTCACCTCCAAAAGGAAAATGGAAGATGACAATCAGACCTGGAACCGTGGGGTTGATTTTCTGTGAAGCAAATAAATGAGATCAAGTAATTTATGAATGTTTGAAAGGCTTTACTGTCGTCAAAAGTTATTTACATCTGTGGCCACATGCAGCGTTTTGAGGCCTCCATTCTGGAAATTCCAGATGACCAGTAATGAATTGATACTACTGAACTAATTTGCTGGCTTATGTGTTTTCCAACATTATTAAGTTGATTCAGAGAAGGCTGTGGTGACATCTTGTAACTAGTTATTGTCATTTCCGTGTGACCACATTTGTATCACTTGCAATTTTTATTTTATCAGCGAATTTCCTCTTTTTCCAGTGGTTATGTAGCGTCCATTAACAAAAACCCAAGCCACCACTCTATCCATTGGACACCGTTGTCAACTAGGATAGCACGAAACTCAAAACCCCTTGAGGCTGTTAAACCTTAGCCCATGGGCTTTAACTGAGGGCCACTGATTTTACACGATTCTGTACTGGCTGCGTTCTTCACATGATTATGTAGTTGGTGTAACACTCAGCACATCACGCTGCACCGCTCAACAGTACTTTAACGGTGTGTGTTCCCTATATGCCACATCCATTATCTTCCGCTCAAGACAGCCCTTGCATTATTGCACCATTCAACAATGCATGGTTAATAATAAATAGTCATGCATGCATCCGAGGTAGCAGACCTAAATTAATCAATAACTCTTATGGCATCTTTATTAAATACATCTGGGTATCCCGGACTACCAATCAAATTATCGATGTCTCAGTTACTCAATGCTGAAGCATTCAAAGGCCAGCTAAATCCGAGGAAATAAATTATGAACTAGCAGTGTTCCTTGCATCTAAAATCAAAAAGATAAAGTATTCTGTCAATGAATCATAGGACACAGTTGGCCTGGGCTGACCCATAAGCATAGAGTGAGACTTGTCTTTTCCCATTATCACTGCTCAGGACCATAGAGGAAACTATAAATGAAGTCCGGTCACTCACTAACACTTGACCGAGTTCTAGGCACCTCTTCAATCGACATAGTTCTTATACCTCATCTTACCGATACATTAAACCTTTCATAAGCTACTTGCATAGCTCCAAATGAACAGAAGAGGAGCATAGTAGCACCAATTCTGAAAAAGGAAATGCTGGACAACACTATGGTTGACACCGATTGGCCCGCTAATGCTCCTCCCTTTCATGAGTAAAACTCTCATGGATATACTTCTGCTAAGCAACTCAGGATATCTGGAAGAGTCCATCTTGCTCAGTGCAGTGTAGATTGGTTTCCAGATTGGCTAAAACACTCTTCAAACGTGCCAGTCCTGCTGTTCAGCAAGTCCCACAGGGGTATCCTGCTGCTAACAAATTTATCTTGTTCATAGGAAAACATTTAGGTAGCTGGCTACTAAAATGTAGTAAGACATGTGTGGTAACTAGGTTGCAGTGTGTAACCCAGCAACTGCGTTCGCCTGAGCATGGAACCCGTCTGTCACTTGGAGTGCTGTGCTCAGGTCTGCGATTGTGGGCAGTTGCTGGAGGTGGCCTTTGAATATGGATGGATGGGATCTTAAACATAATAAAGAACTTTCTTCTTGGCAAGACTTCGCTCTCCTGATTTACTTCATTGAGAGGGCACTTCAATTACCACAACATCCCCCTGTACTTGCAGAAGATTGAGAAACTGCTCTTCCTTCAGGAAAGTTTTAAAGTCCTTCAATGCCGATCCTACCATCATTCACCCGTTTTTGTTGCCTATATACATTGATCAAACTCTTTAGCAGAAAGATGGTACTCTGAGTAAATGCAAGTGCTTTAAAAATATTAAAAATAAATATACAAGCCAGGATTAGGGCTTTAAGTCACCAATGGAATATTGAAGCCCTGCACACTCCAGAAGCAATGGATGTTCAACTCTTCAAGCTACTCTTCTTTCAATTTCCTTTGACTGTTAGACAATGACATTTAAGCTAATTTATCAAACCAATTCATCAGCAAAGATGGATAGGATTTCATCAAAGCACCCAACGCCAGCTATGCTAACATTTTTCTTGGTGACATTAACCTCCAAGTTGCTGCACCTGCAAAGACGTTGAAGGATACCGACATGACGCTTGTCAAACCCTGAACCCACATCTAAGACAAGAGGGAACTGGAGGGAGCAAGGAATGTGGTTATAAAGTTAGGCTATCCAGTTCTGAAGTAGTAAGAAGCAGGTTTCATTGACAAGTCCTATGCTAATCTCTGGTACCAAAGGCTGAAGCAAGAGGCTTTTCTCAGAGAAGGTGAGCGTGAAAGCTAATACCCAGCATCCAAAACCACATTAAAGTCAAGAAAACAAACTGTGAAACTCCCCAACTAATTTGTGGGAAAAAGAACAATTTAATATGTAAAACATCAGAATTATAAGAATAGGGTAAGGTAGATAAGGAATTATAATTAAGTACCAATGGGAAGGATGAACTCAATGGTGCAGGTGATTGAGTCAGTGGCACAGTTTTAGAACAACTGTGAAGAAGCATCTAGTCAGGTAAGATCTAGTGGTGTACCAGGGCGTAGAATGGCAAGGAGTACAAAGTACAGAGAGTAAGCTGATTTTCTGGCTCTGGAGATCAGATGTAGCAAGAGCAATGACGGACAGAAAGTCAGGTGTAATGTTTACCAGAGAACACTGAATGCAGATAAGTCATTTGCGCCACAGCAGTATGTTCCTTTCAAAATACACGCACTCTACGGAATGGAAAAGACCCAGTTGTGTCACAGTGTCATGTGCTCTGCGAACACAGGGGGAGGGGGGAGAAGCCCTGCAGGGGGACATTAATTGGAAGGGCTAATGAGCAGGAGTAAGATGAGCAGAGCACCAAAACAGTATATTAATAAAACGGTGTCTGCAAAAATGTGGCACAACTAAACTACATTATTAAACACTTCTAAACCTCTAATGAAAACTGTTTTAAGTGCAACATTCATAATTCCTCCGTTAGGATTATATATCACAAAAATCATTACTATTAAAAAAAAAAAAATTGTCACCCAAAATTGCACGTCTCATATGAATGTTCTTATAAAATGATTACTTAGCCATTAGCGTCATTTGACAGAAACCAAGTTGTTTCAATTTTGAACAGCTCTACTTTTAAAACACGTTTCGGGGTTCATTAACTATGCACCTAATAACCTTCAACGTAGTCATGGTTGTTCTCATTTATTTTTTAAAAAATATTTTTACTATCAACGTTTAATTCATTAGAAAGATTATCTTGTGAAAGAAGTTTTTTTTTAACAAATAATCTAAAATACAGAACTTTGGCAGTTGAATCCAACGCAATTACTTGTACCGAGGCGAGCTTACATGAATGGATTAATATAAGAACTAGGATATACAAATATTAGCTGTAGAAAGATTTAACTAAAAATAACTACATCGTGCGGATCCCACAGTCAAAAATTTGTTTAATACAATTCTCTCTGGGCTTAGATACTAGCCTTGATCTTAAAATGAAAGAAAAAAAAAATAAAATAGCTCATCATCAAATCTGGCACCATTACCTTATGTAGTGCTGCCCTCTAATGCCAGGGTCCCTCCAATAAATATTGCCATGTTGCTCAGACATTCCATGATGCAGCCTAAGATGATGTTGCTAGCTAGATATTTCAAGTTAGTGATAATGAAACGATGCTCAATGTGCCATTCTGTCAGGGGTGATGCTCAAATAGGTTCATCCTGCATAATGCACTAGTGATGCTGCTCCAAAATAGCTGAGGCAGTTCAGTGTGCCAGCAGTGACTGAGATATACCAGCTGTGTTCCATATGTCAGCTGTGTCACAAGGGTAAGAGGACTCCCAGGAAGTTACTGCTCAGAGCACAAGGTTGATGCTGCCCAGGGACCAGGATGTTAATTAGCTTCTCTTTACAAATGAAAGGTTATAAAGTATTACATCTGAGAAAATATAGCTGCCCATCAAGTCAGATGCGGTCAGGATGCCAGTTTCCAGAATGCCATTGGTGTTAAACCCGTTTAAAAATTGTCCTAATGTGTAAAACCCACAATCTCCCTATATTGGAATTACACGTCCCTTTCCACATTGTCCCAGAAAATAAACCACACATTGCCGTAACACATCAAGTTGACAAAGCACACATTTAACTAAAACAGTCCTCAAGCCATGCACAGATTGTGCATACCCAGCTGTGTACACACACAACTGTTTGCGTTTCCGGTGGTGTCTGCCCAGGAATACACAGAGCTACACTGGCACATACCCCCGCACACAAACACTCAAAAAGTTGTAGTCCTAAATATCTACTATAAAAAAAATCAACGTACCGAAATATAAACTTCCCGTACTTCAAAATAAATTGCACAACATCTACTATTGTAATATCTAAAATGCTGTGTATATATATTCCTTTTCTTTTAATATGTACAAGATTGCTACAATAAAAATCATGATTTGAACAAAAACAATTAGCCCTTGAAAAGGTTAATTCACTATATTTAAACGTTTTCCAAATATACATTTCAGAAATAAAATATTTAAAAAATTTTTTTTTATATATTTGACATTTTTAAAAAAGAAATTCCATTTAAAATGTCTATTTATTGCAAAATATATAAATCACATTTACATTATAAAACTATTTATCACATTTCTTTAACCATTCTACATGTATAGAATTAAATTCGTTTAATATACATAATTAAAAAATTGGAAAAACAACGAAATGAGAATAATGTTAATTGAAGATATACCAACAAGATAAAATTTCATAATCACTAAATTTTTTAACTCCCATTTCAAAAACACTAAATTTAACCATCGCTAATATAAGCTAACATTGTAAGAATTTGCAAAGTAATTATACAAGTCAATCAAAAAATAGTCAAAACGATAATTTATTTCCAGTTCTATAAGCACTATTGAAATGTATTTAGTATTTTAGTATAATTTTAATGTTGGGATGAGATTTACTATTCTTCCAGTCGAAAAAGCAGATATTTCTTTAGGGGGGGGCGGTGAGGGAAATCTGGTTTACTATTCTAACTTCACGTAAAACATTTGAGAAAGTAGATTAATAGTGGGGTAAAATGGACTATTATGACTCCAGTCCATCCAGAAAGTACATATATTTGGGAGGAGTTGGAGCGTTAGATTTGCTATTCTAACTCCAGCCCCATAAACATTGGGTAAAGTGCATATAATTTTGGGCAGGGGTGCAGGTGGGGTTTCAGATTGACCATTTTAACTCTGCCCAACTAACCTGGAGTAAAATTCATATTTTGTATGGGGAGAGCAGATTTAACATTTTAACGCCAGTCCCATAAGCATTAGGAAAAGAGCACAGTAATTGGGGGCGGAGAGGGGGTAAAATCGGATTAGCTATTCAAAATGCAGTTCTTCTAACATTTGGGGGAAGTGACTACATTTGTGGTGGGCTCTGAATTACTTTTCTAACTAATACAATTAACAGTGGAGAAAGTACATACAATTGTGTTGGGGGTGGGTCAAAGTTTCTATTTTAACTCCAATCCCACCAAGATTGAGAAATATGCATAAATATGGGGGTGGGGGCGGGGCAGATTTCCTATTCAAACTCCACAGATTTGCCATTTTAACTACAGTCCTGCTAACATTCAGATAAGTATATATATTTTGGGGGAGGGCACAATTACTATTGTAGATGCAGTACAATTAAAACTAGCGAAAATGCATATCATTTTGGGGATGGGGTGGACAAATTCGCTATTCTAACTCTAGTCCTGCAAACATTGAGGAAAGTGCTTTTGGGTTGGGGAGGAATCAGATTTTGTAATCTAACTTCAGTCCGACTAACATTGGGGAACGTATGTATGCATGGGACAAAACATTTTAACATTAAATTTATATTTATTAAATATATCAATTTTTTAAATAAGCAATTCTATACATTTATTTTCAAATATACTATAAGAACTACATTAATTCAATGTAGAAATCGATTTCAAGGTAATATTACAAGAATAATTATTAAAAACAATGATAACATTAGAAAGTAAGGCAATATTTAAGAGGAGGAAATGAATTATAAACCCCATTTCTATTAAAAAAAAATGTTTAAAACACATACATCTATTTTATTTTATTTATTTTAAAAGTTTTATATAGCGCTGGCTAGACCCAGAGGTATCAGAGCGCTTTACATGAGAAGATAATATAAAGCAAACATGGCATACAAGTAGATAAAAAGATAATGAAACAACGTATGAAATATACAAAACAAAATAAATATACAGGTGCAAGAGCTATACACTTCAAGTAACTAGGTATATGATGTTCGCGAAATGGACAGATAATACTGGACAAAATGTAACATGGTGATTGGAGATCAGGTGCAGGTCACAGGTTAGGACCCCCAATAATAATTGGGCCAAACATGGCGTATAAGTAGATAAAAGATAATGACAACAACATATGAAATATACAAATCAAATAGATAGATAAACAGGGGCAGGAGCTATACATATCAAGTAATTAGGCCGATGATGTTCATGAAATGGACAAGTATTACTGGACTAATTTAACATGGTGAAACTGGAGATCGAGTGCAGGTCACAGGTTAGGATCCCCAATAATAATTGAGGAGGTGGATTTTGAGGTCTTTTTGAAGCTGAAATAGGAGTGGTTGCAGCGCAGGTTTTTTGGGAGGGCATTCCAGATGATAGGGGCATTACCAGAGAAGGAGCGTGATTGTGTGGCTTTCTTTTTATGCAGTGGTGGTATAAGGAGGAGGGAGTTGGTGCTTCTCAGGGGTCGTGTGGTGCCCGCAATGAGGAGTTTCTTGGAGAGGTACTGCGGAGTGTTTTGGTGGAGGACTTTGAGTGATGCAGGCAGTTTTGAAGGCAGATCTGCCTTCAATAGGGAGCCATTTAAGAGATTTGAGAGCCGGGGATATGTGATCGAAGTGTTTGCAGTCTGTAATGAGCCTGGCTGCAAGGTTGAGCACTGCTTTGATTGGAGCAAGGTGGACCTTGGGAATTCCGTTGAGGATGGCGTTACCATAATCAATACGTGAAAGAACAAGTGACTGAACTACAAGTTTAAAATCATCGGTGGGTATAAAGGGTTTGATTTTCTTGAGGTGACGGAGAGTGAAGAGGGCTCCTTTAGCAGAGTTTTTGATGTGGACGTTAAGGGTCAGGGTGTTGTCGATAGAAATACCAAGAGATTTGACGGAGTTGGACAGGGTGAGTGAGCAGTTGAGTGCGTTAAGGTCAGAGATCCATGATTGAACGGGGAGAGGGTTGTTTTTAGGGGAGAAGAGAATGATTTCAGTTTTATTAGGGTTAAGTTTGAGATGATTGGAGTGGAACCAGGTTTGGATCTTGGTGAGGGTGTTGTTCAGGTGTAAGATGTCGGCATGAGTTTTAATCTTGTAATAGATTTGGGTGTCATTGGCGTAGAGGTGGTAGTTGATGCCTGCTTGTTTAAGAATGAGGGTGAGGGGTTCCATAAAGAGGTTAAAGAGGGAGGGAGAGAGAATAGACCCTTGGGGGACTCCTAGGGAGACAGGAGTGGGTTTAGAAAGACAGTTTTGAATTTTGATTTGCTGAGTTTGGTGTTGTAGGTAGGAGACGAACCATTTGTAGGCAGTATCATTGAGGCCGAAACGGGTCCTAAGCACATTAAGTAGGGCTGAATGGTTGACTGTATCGAACGCTGCGGAGAGATCAAGGAGGATAAGAAGGCAGGTCTCGCCATTATCAAGTGAGTGGTGGATGTCATCGACGACATTGAGCATTGCCGTTTCGGTGCTGCAGCCTTTCCTGAAGCCTGATTGAAAGGGATCAAGTAGGTTGAAGTTTTCGATGTGTTTGTCTAGTTGTAGTAGGACACATTTTTCAAGGACCTTTGAGAGAAGGGGGAGGTTAGTGATGGGGCGGAGATTGTTTAGGTCATTGGGGTCAGCATTGGGGTTTTTGATTATGGGAGAGATTTGTCAAAGTTGAAGGGAGGTGGGGACACAGCCAGTGGAGAGAGAGGTGTTGATTGTGGTCCAGTATGGGGTGATGATGTGCTTAAGGGCAGGGACAAGGTTAGAGGGTAAGGGGTCTTTTGTGTGGGAGGACGGTTTAAGATTACCAATTATTTTAAGGACTTCTAGCTCAGTCACGGGGAGGAAGTTGAGCCAGGAGGCATTGTTCTTTAATTGTGAGTTAGGGTAGTTGGTTTCCGGAGAGGTAGCAGGGTCAGCTGGTCGAGGGGATGTGGAGTAGGCATTTGAGGTGAGGACGGGTTTGCATTGGGAGTTGGAGGGGAGCTGTGTGGAACGGAAGGATTGATCAATTTTGGCTATTTTTTCCAAGAAGAAGTGGGAAATTTCTTCACATCTGGCTGAGGAGGCGATCAGATTTGGAGGTGCAGGGGAAGTTTGGTTACGAATGATTTTGAAGAGTTCCCTAGGTCTGTTTTTGGCACGATCAAGTTGAGTGCAGAAGAAGGATGCCTTTTCCTTGAAGATGTGTTTTTGTACGTGGATCTAGCGTGTCTGAGGAGTGCAAGATGGGAGGGAGAGGGATGGTGTCTCCAGGTTCTTTCCGACAGTCTGAGTGACCGTCTTTCGTTGTTAAGCTCGGTATTAAACCAAGAGTTGGAGAGGGTGATTCTTTGGTTTTGAGTTTCGGCGGGGCTAATTGGTCAAGAATACCAGTGACAGTATTGTTAAAGTGTTCAGTGAGCTCATTAGCATTTTGTGAGGGGAATGAGAAGAAGTTGAGCTTGGAGTTTAGACTCAAGAACACCCGGGGGGATATGTTTTAGATTTCTGGTCAGTTTCTTAGGTCTTAATTTTGGAGGTGGGGAGATTTGCATTGGTAGCAATGGTGAACAGTATAAGGTGATGGTCAGACCAGTCAATGGGGACGATATTGGTCACGGAGGCCAGATCTTCGTTGGAAAGAATGGCGTCAAGGATGGCTCCTTTGGTGTGTGTCGGGGACAGGCATAGTTGTTTGAGTTCATTGATCTCAAGTAGATTAGTGAGGAGGGAGATAGTGGGATCATCGGTATCGTTCCAATGGAGGTTAAGATCCCCAAGAAAGATTTTTTGAGTTGGATAATGAGGATTGTGTCAGGAGCTCAGATAAGTCCTTGATGAAGGGCTGGGGGGGGCCCGGAGGGCGATAGATGTTGTGTAGACGAATTGGGTGGGAATTTTGGGATGTCAGTTCAGCTTCCAGGTATTTGCAGGAGGAGTAGCCAGAATTATTGACAAGGGATAGCTGAAGTTCATTTTTAAAGATAATGGCTAGACCACCCCCAACTCTGTCAGGTCTATCTTTTCTAAGAATAGAGTATCCCGGGGGGAGAGTAGGTCAAGTATGCTTGTTGAGTGGTCTTTGAGCCAGGTTTCTGTGAGGAATGCAATGTCAATGGATTCACTCAGGATAGTTTCCGAAATTTCCGTGGCATGTTGGACTGCGGAGCGACAGTTGACCAGCATACATGTAAGTGGTGTGGGGTTGCATATGGTGGGTGGGCAAGTGTGGATCGACGTGAGTTGGGGCGGTGGTCTGGGGGAAGCGGGGGAGGAGGGGATTCTATTAGTCCCTAAGATAACAGGGATGTGGGAGTAGGGGAGTGGAGAATTGGTGGTTGGTAAGCTAGGAAGGTAAGAGTTGCATAGGTCGGAGAGGTCGGACGGGGAGAGATGGTTCGAGGTGCGGTGAGGTCTATGTATACGGCAGCGGAGAGGAGTCGATCTCCAATGATTGTGTTTAGTGTTAGGGATTTTCAGGGGGATTTTGGGGGGATTTTTGGGCGGGGCTGGGTGGGGATTTTATGGTGAGGAGGGTTCTGGAGCTGTGGAAGATAAAGTCTTTCCTGAATTGAGAGAGTTTAGTAATCAAATTAGATAGGTCAAGTTCGATGTTGTGTAGGCTCTGGGCAATTGAGGGGAGGTACCGGGGGGGGGGGTGGTCTGGGTTAGTTACGGAGGGTGGACTGATGTGTGAGGGGGGAGATAGGGTGGTGGGAGTGGAGTGAGGGGTGACGGGGCTGTTAGGTGTGAGGGGTTCGGTAATCAAATTGGATAGGTCAAGTTCAGTGTTATGTAGGCTCGTGTTAATTGGGGTGGAGGGGGGTACTGAAAGGGCGTGGGCGGGGGGTAGGGAAAGATATGGGTTAGTTGCAGAGGGTGGACTGATGTGTGAGGGAGGAGATAGGGTGGTGGGAGTGGAGTGAGGGGTGACGGGGCTGTTATATGGGAGGGGTTCAGTGATCAAATTAGATAGGTCGAGTTCACTGTTGTGTAGGTTCGGGGCAATTAGGGTAAGGGGAGGTACTGAGGGGGCGGGGGGAAGGGAATGATCTGGGGTAGGGAGTGGTCTGGGTTAGTTGCGGAGGGTGGACTGAGGTGTGAGGGGGAGGGGGGAGATAGGGTAGTGGGTGTGGAGTGAGGGGTGTCGGTGCTGTAAGGTGTGAGGGGTTGGGCTAGGTTAGACATGAGGTTAAGAACTTCAGGAGATGTGGTCAGAGAGGATAAAAGGGCATAGAGTGAGTGGAGAGCAGATATATTAGGGTGGAGGGGTTGTGTATTTATCGGGGTTTGGGATAAAGGATTGGGAGGCGGAGTTAGGAGGGCCTGAAGGGGCAGGATAGGGGGGATGGGGAGGAGAAGAGGGTGTACGGGACGGGTAGGAGGAGGGGGTGAGGAGTTGTGTTAGGGGATTGAAGGGCAAGGACGGTGGAGTACGTGAGTAGTTGGGTAGGGGGAGAGAGGTTGTGGGGTCAGGCAGAGGCGGGGTTATGGGAGGGGAATGATAAGTAGATGGCAGGGATTGGGGCAACCGTTTTTAGTGGAGGGGTCCGAGGAGTGTGAGTTCCGGGTGTTAAGTGGAGAGAGGGAAATTAGAGGGGGATGAGAAATAGGTAACGGTGGTTGGGGGATGTCATTTGCTGTAGAGAGGTCCAGGGAGGGTGATGGTGAACTCGATTGTTGGAGGATGGTGTTAGCTGGATGGTTGAGGGTAGAGGTGGAGTGAGGGGGAAAGGGTGAGGGAGAGGTTGGAGGGGCATTATTCAGTAGGGGAGAAGGAGTGTTAGGTGCAGAGTGGTCGAGGAGGAGAGACAATGCTGAAGTGGTGTTCGAAGATGGAAAGGTGGGATACCGTGGCTTGTATGAGGATGTTACCTGTTTTGAAGATGGAGATATCAATATCACCAACAAAGGCTGGGGAGGGAGTGGTGGACATTTTGAATCCATATGGTATTTTGGTTGATTTAGAGATTGGGAGGTGTTGTAGGAAGATGCTTTTCCATTTGGAAGGACGTATGGAGTAAAAGATGTAGTTGGTTATAATGGGGGAGGTGAGGCTGAGGTAGTTAACAATGAGTGTTTCAGGGTTACGGATAAGGAGTTTATGTTTGAAGTTTTTCTTGGCATGTTTGGAGAGATTGGGGGGGTAGAGAATGGTCCATGAGTTGGGGCCATGTTTGGAGAAGTAGGGTCCTGGGGGTGATGGTCAATGCTGTGGGGGGCATGTTGGGTAGACGTGAGAGGAAGAGAGAGTGGAGAGAGGGAAGGTAAGGAAATGGGGGTAGAACAGGAGATGAGGATTGGGAACCAAGGGGGGCACTGGGAGAGTGGGGGGTAGAAATATGGGGGCTAGACAAGGAATAGGGTAGACAGGCGAGGAATTATGAATCGGCAAAAAGGAGCAGATCAAATCGATAAACAAATTATATCGACAACATGGAGCAAATCTAATATATAAGCAGTCAGCACAAATGGAGCAGATCAGTATACCAGCAGCAAGGTTTGCAAACAAATAGATAAACAATCAGCAAGTACGCGCAGATCAGTAGAAGACAGCAACAATGCTTGCGAGGGCGTGGAATGTCTAAATTAGAGAGGGAATGCCGTAAGAGAGAGTAATACAAGAGTAAAAACATAGAAAGAGTTAGAGGGACATATGGATAAATCAATGAGCCAAGAAAATACTAAGCGGTAAAAAGTTAGAGTAAGAAGAATAGAGTCAATAATCAATAGAAACAATTAGAAAGGGAATACCTGAAGCAAAGCAAAATAATAAGCGGTAAAAAATTAGAGTAAGAGGATAGAGTTGACAATCAATAGAAACAACAATACAAAACAAAACAATTACAATCTATAAACACAAACAGTAAAAATAAACAGTATGAAGCACTCTGTGGCAATTCACCAGTTTATTAAGGTGCAAAGACAATGCATTTTGGCTCGAGACCAGCCTTGGTCAAATAATGTGCACATCGCTTGTCAAAACAATACACAATATATATATAAATACAAAGGACAGACTAAGTTTTCACACCACAAAATGAGTTTACCAAAATAATGTGAGATATTGTGCATAATACATTGTAAATTAATGCAATACACAAAGGATAGGATAATAAATAAACCACATTATTTCCAAAGTAAATCACTGATGGTAACGGAGAATATCGTAATGAAACAAAACCGCATTACCCATGATTCTTATTGCTCCTCTCAGTGTAACTAACAAAAGCAATTGTAAACCAGATGCTATGGTTCGACAATTCATACAAATATACGCAATTATTTCACATTTTTTAAATTAACAGGTCATAACCATATTGATCTGTATAAAAAACAAATGCAATGCAAATTAGTTGATTTTTGACAACTCATTAAAATATACAAATAAATCAAAACTGCATTGTACATAATTCCACTGTCCCTCATTGCAAATACAAGGTATCTTACTTATCAGGTCAATAAAGAAAACCAATATGCACACACACAGATCTGGGAAAAAGAACCCAAAAGAAAAGTGTAGCTCTGTGCAATTTCCCAAATTGTGTGGTCTCTCCCAGTTATCAAGCCCAAGTGGGCATATAATTGCAAGAACCACCTTTAAGCCCTATGAAAACCAAAAAAATAAGGTATGAAAAATATAGGAGAAGATTATTCATCAAAGCTATACACTCCCTCAGCAGTTACTAATTCATGCACCATATATCTAATAAGGCATGATGTTGAACATGAAAACTATAACACTAGATAGGCGATAAATTCAAATGAAAAGTTCAACCCATTAAGAACACCATCATGGAAAAAGTGTATAAAAAGATAGATGATATATTATATATATATTCCCCTACTGGCAGTCGTCAGTAGGTAGTTCTAGTTAGGATAATGTTTCCAAAGAAAAAGTGTTTGAGTTGCCTATATCTTTGGCGTAATTTGACAAATATTCACGAAATTTTCCAAAAGAAGTGTGGCAGTGATTCTTGTTGCACAATTGGAAAGTTTTGGTGTGATCTGCTAAGCAGGGGCGGAGATAAAGAGGGGGGTGGGAGGGGTGAGGTAAAAAAAAAAAAAAGTGTTTTCATGTTAATTCCCAGATGTAGATTTTGGTTAGCAGATCACGCTTTGAGTTATCGGATGTAAATCTGTTCAGTAGTTGTTGAGAAATTTAAGGAAATCCAAATTTGTACATCTGTGATCGCGGCCAAGTTGCAATGATTTCACGATTAATCCTCGAATATGTGCGCCAACAGGAATGTCGTGATTGGCTGGCCACAATTTGAGCAGAGAGTTGCAGCAGCCATTTTACCTCAATGGAATAGTCCCCGGGCCTCAAACAAAATGGCAGAAAGAGCCATAAGGAGGCAGGTTGGATGTGCCCTGCCCCTGAAAGGAATATAGGGGTGCTTCAAGAACCCCTTATGAGTAGAATATGTCGAAGGACAGGTTTGTTTCCCCACTCGCGTTCATCGCGAATTCACCATCAGCGTGGCCCCCCATGTAATGGCATGGCAAATTCACGAAAATACATTGTGACTAATTCTTGAAGATCACTGAAAAAAAATAGATGTTTTAACACCTACCCTCACAGACACTCCCACAGCCACATACAGACCCACTGTGAGGCTAATTAACCTACTCGCA
Organism: Calotriton arnoldi; assembly: GCA_963921515.1. NCBI lineage: Eukaryota > Metazoa > Chordata > Amphibia > Caudata > Salamandridae > Calotriton > Calotriton arnoldi. The sequence continues at coordinate 515,631 of CAWUFW010004087.1, read as the reverse complement.
TACCCATTTAGAGACTGATGCACCCACTCACTGACCCATTCAGACTCATGCACCCACTCACGCAGACTCATCCATCCACTCACAGACCTTCAAGGACACTCATGGACCCACTCACAAACTCACACAGGCACTCCTACATCCACTTACACAGTCATGTACACCTCATACAGTCACTTACACACCCATTCACAGACCCATTCAGCCACTCACACACCCACTCACCTACCTATGCAGCCGCTCACACACCCACTCTCAAACCTTACAGGTTAAAGTTAGGAAATAACATGTTTAAAACTGTTGAAATGCACTGAAAAAACACAAAGGTTACAGGGACATTTTAGTTAGGAATAGAATTTAAAAAACAGTTGAAATTCCCTGAAAGAAAACAAATGTTATAGGGATGGTATAGTTAGAATATAAAATTAAAAACCTTAGAAATTCACTGAAAAAAAACCACAAAAAGGTTTCAGGGATGTTATAGTAAGGCTCAGATTTCCCTCATACAAAAGGCATTGAAATTCAGCAGTTCTAGTTAGCTGAGCCCCCGCAAAGCACTGCCTATGACCGTACATATTACATCACTCATGACATGGTCAGTGACATTGATGACATCTCAAAGACATTACTGAGGACATCCACAGAACCACTCACATCCCCATACAACCTCTCATACACCCACTCACACACCCACTCACACAACCACTCATACCTATTCACAGACCCATACAACTACTGACACTCACTCATACAACCACTCACTCACCCATACAGCTACTCACACACCCACAAAACCACTCAGACCCATACAGTACTCGCACACCCATACCACTCACATACCCACTCACCCCGTACAGCCATTCTCACCCCATACAGCCATTCACTCATCCATACAGCCATTCACTCATCCATACAGCTAACAGACCTACTCACTCAACTATACAGCCACTCACACAAATACTTACTGTGCAAAACAGCCACTCACAAACCAACTCACTTACCTATACACCCAGTCAAGCAGTCACTCACCCATAGATCGACTTACACCCAGTTACTCGTCCATAGAGCCATTCACACAGCCACCACAGTCACCGATACAGCCACTCACACACATACTTACAGACTCACTCACCCATACAGCCAACACACCCACTCAAACCCATACACCCACACCGATACAGTCACAGTGCCACTCAGATGATATTAGAAACTGTATCACTAATTAGTACAAAAAGCATAGTAATTTACCTTATGCAATAGCTTAGTATATATCTTTAACGCTCAGGAACTTTTACGAAACACTTACACTCACTGGATGATGTCATCAGTCATGCCACTGACCATGTCATCAGTGATGTAATATGTGAGTTCATAAGCAGTGCATTGCGGCGGCTAAAGTTTGTTAGCTCAGGTAACTATAACTGCTGAGAGATAGATAGATTCACTGAAAAAAATAAAGGTTAAAGTGACGTTCTAGTTAGGTGAAAACTGCAGTTACAAGGTAATATTTTAAACTCTTAAAACCACTGAAATTCACCAGTTATAGTTATCTAGGAATTATGACTCATGCCCCCGCCATGCAGTCTTGTCATCAATGATGTTAATTGAAATGTTGCACTGATGTTATCAATGCCGTTATAGAACAGGTCAGGAGTGTTGTGATAAGTGAAGTAATTAGCTGGGCATGGTGAGGGCGATCCCATGTCCCCTCACATAACCTGGGGGGGGGGGGGGCATGGTATCCTAGCCTGCCCCTTAAATAATTTAATTGTAAACTCAGGGCAGAGTACTAAGTCTCCAAGTCCTGTAATGTTGCAGGCAGCCAATCAGGCTGCTACTACCACAGGAGCAAATTGACCCAAGGGGAGGGTAGGAAACAATGGGCCAATCAGAAAGCTATTTTTTTTTTTATTGGGTTTGATCAAACTGAACCATCAAGATATAGAAATATTTTTGTACCTTAATATTACACCAAATTACAAAAAAAAAAAAAAACACTTTCTGGACAAAGATCTAGCTTCCTGCCAAATTTGGTGAAATTCTGTTCAGCAGTTTTTGCAGTAGCACTGCATAAAAGAATCTATGGAAAACTCATTGAAAATTTTGATTTGGTACCCCCTTTTTTCTCTACTCCCACTGGACAGATCACCCAGCAACTTTACAGGAAGAACCAGAGGTTGGAAAAATGTCTTTTTGGAAATGTTTCGTAGAGATTTGGTAAATGGTGACAGTTATAAGCAAACCAATAAACACTTAATATAGTAACAGACCTAAATCAAACAACCCAGTGGCGACCACCACTGGAAGATACATAGATAAAGTCACCACTAGCCACATCCAAGGGTCAAATAGGAACCATACAAATCAGAATCAGCAAGTCCTAAGGGGTTGGTGGGGTGAGAAGGTGGGCAGGGTGAATTGAAAAGCACAAGGAGGGAAGTAGAATAATAGGCAAATCCAAAGTCCAACATTTCCAGTCAATAAACAAAATAATGGTCACCAGTCAATGTGCACTCGTCCCTGTTAAGGCCATTGCGGTGCTTCGTATAAAAGTTTAAAATAAGACTGGATTCTAAAATACGGAGTTTCCTTTCATATTCTCCACCATGTGTCATGGCAGCAATCCTATCAATTAAATCCCATCAATGGCAAAAAATTGAAGAAGTTCAACTTGGCCGTTATATTTGTCCATAAAATGTCTTGCCATTGGATAGGTCACATGATTATTTATGGGACAAAGGTGCTCACTGATCCTCGTGTGGACTGGAAATTGTATACTACCTACATAACAGTCCAAACAGGCATTCCAGCATATACACACAGAAATCTGACCTGCAAAATAAAGGTTTTGTGATCTTCTAACTTTACTTGTGGGGAGGTTAAATGGGTACATTTCTACTTTATTTGCATGCTTTGCTATTTTTGCATTTAACAAATCCACCCCTTGCCTTATCCAAAAAGGTTTTTTGTGCTGTTTGTTGGAAATTACTAAAATAATCAGTCAAGGATCTGGCCTTTCTAAAAGTAATAGAAGAGAGTCTTTTAGGGGATCAATGATATTGTCAGACCCTAAAATACCCCAATGTGTGCGAAAAAAAAAACGGTCTTATCCTACTGGCCTGATTGATGAAGCCTATAATAAATTGGATCGGATTCAAATTTGTCACTCGAGAAGAATGTCTTCTCTTATGTTTTATCTTTAATTCACAAGGAGATGGACGGAGCTAGCTTGAATCCAGTGGCAAAGTGACTCACTTTGCCACTGGATTCAAGCTGGGTGTGAGTGTCTGAAAAATTTCAGCGCTCTGTCCATCGTCTCCTTGTGTTTGCTTTGTTCACCCCAAGTTGGCAGGGTATGCCCAGACGTGGGTCCCTTGCTCACTGTGCCACTGGATTCAAGCTAGCCTGGCTGATGAGGGGTGTTACCCCGAAACCGGTCCCAGGATGCTTGTTTCCTGTCCAGGGAAGACCTGGCTTGGCAGTTCCAGGCTGGACTGTTCCCATGAGGCAGAGTGTCAAGACTGATTTGCATATGGCTGGGTCTGAACGTGGGTGGCGAAGAGAGCTAAAGAATGATGAATTCAACCTAGATCTGTGACTGGGGTGTCTGAAAAGTTTCACCACTCCGTCCGTCTCCTTGTGTTTCTTTTATCTTTTTAATTGCCTGGTGTAATACCATGTGTGGGTAACCTCGTTCCTCAAGGCGTGCTAACATGATCTGTTCCTTCCCATCATACACTTTCTCTACTGCAGTTTCTTTATGTACAGAGGATGGGTGTACATGTGCAAAATGCTATTATCTGCAGTTTTTCCTGTATAGTTGTGTGATTAGTTGGTTATTTTCCACCATCAGTAGGCTGTCCAGATACTCAATCCTCTTACTATCCATTTTGTATGTGAAACTCAAATTGAGATCATTTTGTTGTAGACATTCTATGAAATTAACTGCTTCTTTGCAGTCACCCTCTCAGATTAGGAAAAAGATCAATGTTTCGTATCCAGATTGGTATATAGTATATTGTATGTTAATTGGCTCCAGTCCAGACCACCTGCTCCTCCCGCCAGTCCATAATCGAATTTGTGTAGCTGGGGTGAAGCAGGTGCCCATAGCCCTCCCAGAGATCTATTGATAGTAGGTGTTGTCAAATACAAAAATGTTCTGCGTTCAGTAGAAGTTCATCATGTCTTTCAACACGTTGGCATGGTCATAGAAAGCGATTGGTCTGCGTCTGAGAAAATGCATGCAAGCAGTGATGCCCTTTGCCTGGTCATTGGAACTATATAGTGAATTTACATCTAAAGTAATTGTGATGTAATTGATTTCCCATATAATATCATGAATTCTTTTACGAATATCTGGTGTCTTTACAGTAAGAGGGCAAGAATGAAACAAAGGGAGTTAAAACATGAACCAAGTATATTGCTGCATTTTCCAACAAGCTTCCATTGGAGGATACCATAAGTCTGCCAGGGGGTTCTGTAGGGCGCTCATGAATATTAGTTGAAAAAAATTAACTATAGGTGAACGGGGTTTGTCTACCTTCAAAAAGCTGCATTCATCAAAATCAATCTAACCTTTTTACTTGAGTTTTATATAGCGCTGGCTAGACCCGGAGGTATCAGAGCGCTTTACATGAGGACAAATGAGTTACAAGTTACAAACAACATCAGTTACAGGGTTACAAAATACAATGACATAAAAAACAATGTTACACGGTGGGGGGGGAGGAAATGAGACGGTGGAGAGACGAGGAAAACAATGTTCAATGTCCGGCTGGGTAGGTGACGGCCGAGGGGGTGAACCAAAGCCGATCTCCTCTATAGCTGTCTAGGCAGCTCCACCGGGCATCAGTCATATTGCGCGGTCTCCGCGGTCAGGTTAATAATCACGGTTCCTAGGAAGGTTTGGAGTTTAAACCCGGGAGGATGGAGAGAAGTGAACTGCAGAACGATCAAACTCCTGGTTATCCCCCAGGGACGACGAGGGCTGGCTTGTCCAGCAATCTCCCCTCCCCACTGTCGTATCTGGAGAGTTTTTGTGTGATTGTGAGAGTAGCAGTGCACTGCAGCAAGTGTGGCCACAAATTATTTGCATCAGCCACACTGTGGCAGCAGGGTTAAGACGGAGGGGCCAATTTCCGCGCAGTGCATCTGTCATTTTATAGACAGGCATCGTGGACTCAGACCTCCCCCGGCGCCATGTGGCCGTCACCCAGTAACGCGCAGTGCATCCACCGAAGTAACCCCCAGTGTCCACGCAGCTCCGGCACATAGTGAAGGGTGGTTAGAGTTTACTGGTGTGGGTGCTGTCCTGAACATCATCTCGTCACGGTCCAATGATGCCGCGCTGTCATTACGGGTGAGGGGATCTCGTGGAGGAAGGATATTTGATTTTGTGCTCTAAGTTCGTTCCGCCTCCAACACCCATAACAGAGAACATTGTGGCAAGGTTAAAATGCAAGGGTGGTGGCCATCTTGAGGTCAGGCAGAGTGATTAAAGAAATCTCGGTACAGATGGTATGACAAATTGCGGATCACGCCACTGAAGGACTAAACTCAACTTAGAGTTCTGTAAGGCGAGGAGAACTGTTTCCTCGGCATGTGACCAGGGAGATCACGAGTGACAAACCTCTTGGTTGCAGCCGTTGTAAGGTCAGGCAACACGATGATCCAACTTGGAGCTCCAATATACACTATCCCAAACCTGGTGTCCGCGAGCCAAGGCTCAGTGAGTTGCCCCTTCTTAGTGACTGCTGCTTTTATAGTTCCCTCTCCATCAGATAACTCGTTGAGGGCCGCTCGGATTCACTGGGGTAAAGCCACCATCTTAAGGTCAGGCGTCATCATTCCTGATGTACTGGTGATATGGCTAGTCTCTTAAGTCCTGCTGCTCAGGGGTTTAATCATATCCCATTCCGCTGTTGTACCTGTCTCCGCTGGTGATACTCAGCCTCTCATCATAAACCAGTCATTTGCGGGTCATCTCATCGGGTCGGCTGGTCACGGTCAGGTCCACTCGCTTCTCCGGCTTTCTCTTTCCGCCGGCCCCTGCTCGCCACTTTGCCACGGGGTGCATGCGTCTCCGAACGGTCTGCGATGAGTCCTGCGGCACGGATAGTGTGTAATATCCACAGGGCTTGGAGGTGAATTTCAGTTTCCGCCCGATGTGCTCCCGTTTACATTGTTATGAGGGACGCTGTCGCCATCTTGCCTCAGCGGCCGCGACTCGCTCGGTGTCCGTTTAGTTGATTGTCTGGCCGTCGCAAGGTGCAAACTTGGCAATGCTGTGTTCCCGGTGCCGCCGGCTTTTACGATTGTTGAACACCTTGTTGGTTAGTGCTCCGAATCACGCCGTTCTGGAGGCAGGAGAGATGGTTCGCAACGGAGCATCAGCTCCGAGTGGCCATGATGTTGTTCAGCTCCTCCTTGCTCTCCATTCCAATAGTAGACCATGGAAAGAAACTATTGTCTTATGGTATTCCTCAATGGAGAGTAGTTCATTACACTTTGTATAACTTAATTGTCTAATGGCCTCTTTGTAACTTTCAAGATCCATGATGACTACATTTCCCCCTTTGTCTGAAGCTTTTACTATTAGTCTGGTGAATGAACAAAATCTATGTAAGGCCTTGTACTTTTTACTAAGATTGTACTCACTCTGATAAGTAATCAAATGTAAAGATTTCATTTTACCTTTCACAACTTCCTGAAAGGAGTCTATAGAATCATGTGGTGCATTAGGATTCAACGCAGTTACAGGTATGACACCTCTCTGATGCCCAATCTATGTAAATTCACATCTATGAGTAAGCCCTGATGGACTCTGCACAATTATGTGGATTCTTGATCCAAACCAAATAGTCTGAAAGACTATCCGAAATCCTAATTGGGAAATTAGATGCATCAGCAGCCCGGCATACCTTTACATCAGCTGCGGCCCGTGAAGGTAACAGCAGTGGGGCTGGGTGGGGGGGCGGAATTTTGACGGACGATGACGAGGGAAAATTAAATAAAGAATTAATTTTCACTCGTAGCCTTTCAAAATTCCCCCACCGCCCCGCCGTTCCTACCTGCACGGGCCGCGGCTGCTCTACATTGTGTGAATTATTCATACCATGTATTTTTTCAACAGTTCTAATTTTCTCAGAAAGAAAAAAAAATGTATCTGAGCTTGGGCATAATGTAGCCCACTGGTTGGACAGAAGGAGAGTCCCCTACTCAAAACCAATAACTCACAATCAGTTAATGCACATTTAGACAGATTAATCACAGTTCTTACTGTCCAGTTTTCATTAGTCCTTTTTGTTGGATCTGAGGAAACAGTCCTTTCTTTGATCCATCTCCACCCCTCATTGTCTTCTGGCTCCTCTGCTTCCTCCTTTTCCTCAGCCCTTTGGTTTCCCTTTTTTGGGCTGATCCGGAGTCTTTTCAAGAGTTAGAAGTTCAGCAGCCACTAACTTTTTAAAGTTCAGATAAAATTTTAGGCACTTCCTCCGATTCTGGACTGATGTCTGAACTAGATACAAATGTCATAATTTCTTGCCCTTTTTGGGTGGAAGTGGATTTAAATTCTTTTCTTGGAATACTATACTTTAGCAAATGTTAAAATATGGTCTTCTGAAAAATCTTGTTTGTCCCTAATAAATATACGTCATTTTTTTTGCTTACTATCATCCAATTAGCTCAATAACTTTTCTTTAAGAGATGTTAGAAATTCCTCGACTGTAGTATCATCCTTATATTTGTCAATTTCTTCCCTTAATTTAGCCAATTCCAATATCGCAGTCTCCAGATCAATCTTAGTGTATTTTGCTAATATTTCCAACATGCCCCTTGTTGTTTCCATATATTGTGGCCGTTCCTGTAATATCTTTGTGGGGGGTTCTCATGTGTGTATTAAATGGATCCTCAAACCATGTGGAACTCTTCCCACTTCTATATGCCTGGTCAAAGGGGCCCCAACGAAGGTGCAAGGCAAAAATGCTTCACTAGTCCCTTTCCTGTTGCGAAATGTATTGCAGTAGAAAATAAAAATTGGAATCAGGATTTGGTGGTGCTAAAATGTTGCTCCTTGTACTGGTGCCTCTGAATTCGGACTTTACCAGAAGCTGATTGAGAAGGTTGATGGCAGGAAGAGTATATATATATATATATATATATATATATATATATATATATATATATATATATATATATATATATATATATATATGTATTTTGATGTAAGTGCACGGAATAAATCCTGATTTGGATTTTGTACCAACGAGAGTGCTGGTCCTTACTGTTTTGAGGGACAGTGGAGCGTGATATATATATATATATATATATATATATACACACACACACACCCATATACACACACACACACACCCATATACACACACACACACACACACACACACACACACACACATACACACACACCCATATACACACACACACACACACTCCTGACTGCTGGTGGTGGTGCTGCAGAGGGGAGAGCAAGTGCTCTTAAACACACAACTTTCCTCTGGTATAAGAAAGATTCTGCACTCTGGAAGATGAGTATCTCTGTTTTATTTCAAACAGTTCTCGACACAGTTACTGGAACGAGTTTTGGCTGCATCGCCTTTTTCAACCATAATGCACCTTGTTTCAAGCAGCTTTATAATAGTACTCAAGTGATACCCATCAGGTGAACATAGATAAAATACTTCAAAAGTTTGTCAAATTGCATACTGTAGAATCACATATCATTTGAGATTTCTGCAGATGTAAAATAGACAGTTCAGTCAGTCCGTGCAGTTAAAATCGTATTTTTTATTGCAGCATTAGGTTCACAAACATCCAATTATGTAAAACTGTTTATCACTTAGATCTCAAGTTCAAAATAAGACCTATTTAAATGTTTGTTCTTCCTTTTGGATGCTTTTACTTATGAATCCTATGCAGCCGAAACGCTTTCTAGTACGTGTCGAGAACTGCTCGAAGTAAAACAGAGGAAGAGGGAGAGTGAGAGGGGAGAGAGAGTTAGGACCAAAGTTTCCATAGGAAAAGCATTTTTTGCTTTGCGAATAACTTTGGCGCCGTTTGACGAATCTTCACTAAAAAAAATTTAAAAGTCCCATTTTAGGTTCAGCTGCTGTGTTGAAAGTTTCTGGGTGATCCATCAAGCGGGGGCGAGAAAAAAGGGGGATACCAAAACGCATTTTCCCCATGTCATGTTTATGTGGATTTTTCAGTTTTTGAACACTACCACAGCTGGAACTGCTGAACGGAATTACACCAAATTTTGCAAAAAGCTAGATGTTGGTCCAGAAAGCACGATTTTTGTGATTTGGTGTAAATCCGATAAGTAGCTTCAAAGATATTTAAGTTTAACAAATCTAGACATCTGGGAGCCCAACAGCTTACGGACACCCTACTGAAATTTGATTGGCTGCCAATACTTCAATGAGGAAGTGTTGGGAGCCAACTTGGGACTCTGCTTGAAGCAGAGTCCAACAACACAAAAAAAGGGGGCAGGGTAGGAATACCCTGAACCCCCAAATACAGGGGATCAAAACATTTTTTCAAATGTTGCCACAATCGTGGGTGGATCCGCCAATCCGCTGCAAAATTTCAAAAACAAAAAAGACATATGCTCCAGCGCATCTTTTGAAAGAAGCCCCCAGATGGCCCAAATCCTGGGGCATGTTAAAAATAAAGGAGGGTGGTGCATGGGGCCTCCCTCCTAGAGTTTATTTTAACCCCAGGCACCACCACCACCACCACCACCACCTCCCCGGGGCCACCTGTAGGTGAAGTGGATGCAGTGGTGGTCAGTCCAGTGGGGTTCGGAGGTGTGGTTGAAGGAGACGTGTGGGCTTGCGGAAAAGATGGAGTCTAGCGTGTGGCCGGCGGCGTGGGTGGGTGTAGTCACGAGCTGTCTGAGTCCGAGGGTGGCGAGGTTGTCGATCAGGGTGGTGGAGTTGGTGTCCTTGTTGTTCTCGAGGTGGAAGTTCAGGTCCCCGAGGAGGATGTAGTCCGTGGAGGCGATGGCGTGTGTGCTGACGAAGTCAGCGATGGAATCGCTGAACTGTGGTCGGGGTCCGGGGGTTTTGTAGATGAGGGTTCCTCTGAGGGTGGTGTTGGGATCGGTGTGGATCTGGAAGTACATGTGTTCGGCGGTGCTGAGGGTGTCGTCGGTGTTGGTTGAGACTCTGAGGGTGTTCTTGTGGACGATGGCGATGCCTCCTCCGACTCCGTTGGTGCGGTCCCTGCGGGTGATCTTGTACCCGTCCGGGATGGCAATGGCGATGTCGGGGGCTGAAGCGGGATTCAGCCAGGTCTCCGTCAGGAATGCGACGTCTGGGGAGGTTGAGTCGAGAAGGTCCCAGAGTTCGATGGCGTGTTTGCGGGCGGAGCGGGTGTTGAGGAGGATGCATCCGAGGTAGTTGGGTTCTTTCCTGGGTGGTGGTTTGGCGGGGCGGGTGCTGGCGAAGCTGCAGTTCCGGCAGGTGAAGGGCCCTTGGGTGCGCTGCCGGGGTGGCCTGGTAGCAGGCGTGATCTTTTCCGGGGTTGAGTGCGTGGAGGGTGCTGGCGTCGTATCGGCGTCTGTTGATGTGGCGGGCGCGGGGATGCCCGGACCAGGGGTCTGGCGCTGGGCGCGGTCACGGCGCGGACGGGCGCAGACGGGCTTGCCTTAGGCGCGCCTCCGGCGCGCCAGCGGCTGGCCGCGCAGCGGCCGCCATAAATGGGGAGGTGGGAGGGAGGAGCAGGGAATGGGGCAGCGAATGGGCAGTGAGGGGCGGGGCCGCAGGGCGCAGCGGCGGGAAACAGGCACAGAAGGGAAAACGAGCACAATCAGGGCATCAAGGGGGCACAGAAAGGAAAACGAGCACAATCAGGGGCAGCAAGGGGGCACAGAAAGGGAAAAAACGAGCACAATCAGGGGCAGCAAGGGGGCACAGAAAGGAAAAAAAAACGAGCACAATCAGGGGCAGCAAGGGGGTACAGAAAGGAAAAACGAGCACAATCAGGGGCAGCAGCAGGGCACACAGACGGAGCTGTGTGGTGGGGGAGCGACCTACCAGTCAAGGTCAGGGGTCGCTCTCTTCACCACGCAGCGGCCGCCATAAATGGGGAGGTGGGAGGGAGGAGCAGGGAATGGGGCAGCGAATGGGCAGTGAGGGGGCGGGGCCGCAGGGGCGCAGCGGTGGGAAACAGGCACAGAAGGGAAAACGAGCACAATCAGGGCAGCAAGGGGGCACAGAAAGGAAAAACGAGCACAATCAGGGGCAGCAACGGAGAAACAGCAGCCCTCGTCCTCCTGGACCTATCAGCCGCCTTCGACACGGTCTGCCACCACACACTACGAACACGCCTTCACGACGCCGGGATCCAAGAGAAGGCCCTGGACTGGACCACATCCTTCCTTTCCGGCAGAACACAAAGCGTCCGCCTCGCCCCCTTCCGATCCAAGGCCACCAAGATAATCTGCGGCGTACCCCAAGGCTCCTCCCTCAGCCCAACGCTGTTCAACATCTACATGGCACCCTCGCCCACGTCGCCCGACAGCACAACCTCAACATCATCTCCTACGCCGACGACACCCAGCTGATCCTCTCCCTCACCAAAGACCCTCACACCGCCAAAGCCCACCTCCACGAAGGAATGAAGGCCGCCGCCGAATGGATGAGGACCAGCCGCCTGAAGCTGAACTCGGACAAGACGGAGGTCCTCATCCTTGGTTCCAACCCTTCAGCCTGGGATGACTCCTGGTGGCCAACATCACTGGGAACAGCCCCGCCACCCACCGACCACGTACGCAACCTAGGGGTCATCCTCGACCCCACCCTCTCCATGACTAAGCAGGTCAACGCCGTTTCCTCATCCTGCTTCAACATCCTCCGAATGCTCCGCAGGATCTTCAAGTGGATCCCCACCGAAACAAGAAAAACAGTCACCCAGGCCCTCGTCACCAGCAGGCTGGACTACGGAAACGCCCTCTACGCAGGAACGATGGCTAAGCTCCTGAGACGGCTGCAACGCATCCAGAACGCCTCTGCACGTCTTATCCTCGACATCCCCCGACGCAGCCACATCACACCCCACCTGAGAGACCTGCACTGGCTCCCTGTCAACAAGAGGATAACCTTCAAGCTCCTCACCCACGCACACAAAGCACTCCACAACTCCGGACCAGCCTACCTCAACAGACTCAGCTTCTACACCCCCACCCGCCAGCTCCGCTCGACCAGCCTCGCCCTCGCCACAGTCCCCCGCATCCGGAAAACGACCGCCGGCGGCAGATCCTTCTCCCACCTTGCCGCCAAGACCTGGAACACCCTCCCCACCAACCTCCGACAGACCCAAGACCTACTGGCCTTCAGAAGACTCCTCAAGACCTGGCTCTTCAATCAGTAGCAGCCCCACCCCCCTCTTCCCCCAGCGCCTTGAGACCCTCGCGGGTATGTAGTGCGCTTTATAAGTGACATGATTGATTGATTAAATGGGGGAAGGCCACTTGGACCGGAAGAAGATACTCTGGGCAATTCTCAACTTAAACCTCTGACCCATTAAAAAAGGGTCAGCCCTAGCAATTCAAATAAATGTGATAACTCAACCTGTGTATCCAAGCATGCAATGGCAGGACACATTCAGATAAGACAGTGAACTTTACCTTCAATAGTGCATCTAATCAGAGTCTAATAGACTATATTTTGGTAGATCTTAGATTATTGCCCTGTGTACTGGATAGGATAGTGATCAATAGAACAGTCAGTGACCATAACACTATTTCTTTCATTGAGTTTAACCACGAGAGAAGATTTAGACCACTTTTCACCCCTTAGATAATAAATGTCAGCTGTCAAATAATAAGCGCAGAATCCAATGACAGTCAATGAGGCGCTCAGAGGAAATCTATATATATATATATATATATATATATTCACTGAAAAAACCATAGGTTTTAGGGACAGTTATAGTTACTTGGACATTGCACTCGTACAAAACCCGTGAAATTCCCCCGTTATAGTTAGTTCAGCTAACTATAACTCGCGCCCCCGCAATGCACTGCTGATGACGTCACATATTACATCACTCATGACATGGTCAGTGACATCACTGATGACATCACTGATGACATCATCCAGTGACTGTTTCTGTAAAGTTTAAATAGGTTTAATATATAGGGAAAGGCGTATTGAAGAGTGAGTGGGTGTATAAGTGTCTGAATGGATGATTTAGTAGGTGCGTGACTAACTGTATAAGTGAGTGATTAAACTTATCTTACTGAATGCATGGGTTAGGGACTAAACTGGGTGAATGTCTGTATCCGTCTGTTGCTGTGTAAGTGGCTGCATGGGTTTGTGAATAGCTACATGAGTGTCTATATGAGTTATTGATTGGTTGTCTGAGTATCTGTATGGGTGCCTGAGTGTTTGTGTGGGTGGGGTGTGTGCGACTCTGTACATAGATGTGTGAGTGGGTGATTCACTGGGTGCATGATTTGAAGAGAGCGTCTGTGATGGACTGCTTGGGTGGGTGAGTGTGTATGGGTGTGTTAGTGAGTGAATGTATATCTCAGTGGTACATGTGCGAGTAACTACATATGTAAAAGGAAGTATATATATGTGTTAGAGTATTTAAAAGGCTATACGTGAGTGTGTGATTGTGAGAGTGGCTGTATGGATGCGTGTGTGCTTGTATCAGTTATTGTATAAGAGCGTAAGAATGTGCTAGTATTTGTATGAGTAAGTGAGCTGGTGTGTGTATAACTGTATAGGTGAGTAAATGGGTGTGTGATTAAATTTTTGCATGACTGACTAGGTGTGTGAGTACCTCTATGGATGAGTGGCGGTGTGTCAGTGTTTATATAGGTGTATGAGTGCATATGATAGTCCTAGTACTGAGTGACCGTAAGTATGAGTGACTGTACGGGTGAGTGAGTGGATGTGTGTGTAGACCTAAGAATCAGTGAGTGGGTATGTAGTTATTGGTGTTGGAGTGTCTTTGTTTTTGAGAATGGCAGTCTGTAATTTAGAGTGGGTGTATCAAAAGTTATATTAGGGTGTGAGAAGATGCATGAAATTATCACATGGTTGATGTCATCAGTGATGTCACTGACCATGTCATGAGTGATGTAATATGTGACGTCATCAGCAGTGCATTGCGGGGCGCGAGTTATAGTTAGCTGAACTAACTATAACGGGGGAATTTCACGGGTTTTGTACGAGTGCAATGTCCAAGTAACTATAACTGTCCCTAAAACCTATGGTTTTTTCAGTGAATTTCAAAGGTTTTTTAAATGCTAATTCCTAACTATAACATGTCTGAAACCTATGGTTTTTTCAGTGAATTTCAAAGGTTTTTAAATGCTAATTCCTAACTATAACATGTCTGAAACCTATGGTTTTTTTCAGTGAATTTCAAAGGTTTTGTAAATGCCAATTTTTAAATGTATTAATTGTTATTTTTATCATACTGATTTACTACATTTTTTTAAACTATTTATTTTTAGATATTTTATTTTTTAAATTACATTGTAATTACATTATACATTACATTACAAAATATACTTTCTCAGAATGAATTAATTTACTTTAAATACTTTGCAAATAGGCAATAGACTTAAGTACAGTAGTTGCAGTTGTTGCAATGGGCAACACAATTTCAAACACAATGCAACATTGAGCTCAATGTGAATTTCTAGCTAAATGCAATTAGTTACTTTATGGATTACTTTTCTAACCACAGGACTGGATCCTAGATTCAGTCCTGGGACATCTCCTGTAAACAGTTGAGTAAAAGCGTTTTGGTTACAGTAGTGATTTTTAAGGAATATTATTGTATTTTAAAAGTTGACACAGAAACTTTTTCACATAGAATCACCAATGTTATCCTATGGGAGGAAATTCACTTAGCAGGTAAGTAGTGTTATCGTGACTTTTTCTCACTCAGTGGTGGATCCTGGATCCAGCACTGGTGCATCTCCTGTAAACAGTTGAAAGAATGCGTTTAAGTCATACAAGCGATTTTTAAGGAATATTTGTAGTTTGTGAAAATCGACACTTTGAAACTTTTCTGCTGAAAACCAGACAATGGATTCCTATGGAAGGAAATACAAGTTACTGGTAAGTACGGTTAAAATTACTTTTCAGGGTCAGTGCTGGGCTAAAAGATGCAGCACTGGGTTCTCTCCTGATAACAGGTGAGTAAATCGGAATTCGTATTTCGGCTGATTTTAGAGGAATATTTGTATGTTTCAAAAATCGACACTTAGAAACTTTTTCAGCAAAAAGCAGGCAATGATATCCTATGGAAGGAAATTCAAGTTACTGGTAAGTACGGTTAGAATTACTTTTCAGGATCAGTACTGGGCTGAAAGATGCAGCACTGAGGTCTCTCCTGATAACCGGTGAGTAAATCGGAATTCGTATTTCGGCTGATTTTAGAGGAATATTTGTATGTTTCAAAAATCTACACTTAGAAACTTTTTCAGCAAAAAGCAGGCAATGATATCCTATGGAAGGAAATTCAAGTTACTGGTAAGTACGGTTAAAATTACTTTTCAGGATCAGTACTGGACTGAAAGATGCAGCACTGAGGTCTCTCCTGATAACAGGTGAGTAAATCGGAATTCGTATTTCGGCTGATTTTAGCGGAATATTTGCACAATGGTGAAGGGAGGGGCGGGGCCTGAGGTGACATCTGTGCAAACGCGCTCCGTGGCGCGTTTTAAGTTGGGGGATTAAGTCCCCTTTAATCATGAGGGTCCCTGGGGCCAACTAGCCCACCAGGAACCTCCAGTATGCGCCAGGGGCTGCGTTGCAGAGACGTGTACAGAGGCCACACCCCTTTTACACCTCTCTGCAAGGCAGCTCTGTGGCGCTTTTGGAAGTACATGGTGGGCTAGTTGGACTCCAGGGACCCTCAGGATTCAAGGGGACTTAATCCCCATCTTAAAACACGCCACTGGGCCTGTTTGCACACATGTCACCTGAAGCCCCGCCCTCCCTTCACCACTGTGCAAACGCGCCCGTGGCGCGTTTTAAGTTGGGGGATTAACTCCCCTTGAATCCTGAGGGTCCCTGGGGGCCAACTAGCCCAACAGGTATATCCAAAAGCGCGACAGAGCTGCGTTGCAGAGAGGTGTAAAAGGGGCGTGGCCTCTTTACACCTCTCTGCAACGCAGTCCCTAGCGCATACTGGAGGTTCCTGGTGGGCTAGTTGGCCCTCAGGGACCCCCAGTATTGAAGGGGAATTACTTCCCATCTGCAAACGCGCCAGGGGGCGCGTTTGCAGAGTGGTGAAGGAAGGGGCGGGGCCTGCGGGCCGATCGTGTTTTTTTTTTCCTCTGAAGGGGGCTGTGTGGCCCCCTTCCTTTTTCCTATTTTTGGGCCCTGGGGACCCCATACCCCAGGGCCTTATCCCCTTTTTTTTTTTTTTAATTATACAGGAAGGGGGCCGCGTGGCCCCCTCCCTGGCCGAATCCTACCCCGGGGACCCCATCCCTCGGGGCATGGCCACACTTTTTCATTAATTTTTAAGGAGGGGGCTGCGTGGCCCCCTCCTCAGGCCTCCTTTTGCCCCGGGGACCCCATCCCCCGGGCAGGCCTTTTATTTTTTTATTCTTTAAAAAAAATTATTTCTGGGGAGGGGGCCGCGTGGCCCCCTCCCGGGCCACTACTTGCCCCGGGGACCCCATCTCCCGGGGCCTGGCCTCTGGTTGGGGACTGTGGGGGGTCCCCAAACCCCCACAGTCCCGCCAGCTCCCCGCCTCCTGCGCGAGCCGGCATTGCTTTTCCACATGGGGAGCAGCTAACATGCTGCTCCCCATGTGGAAAGCAATTGTCTTTGGATATTGGAGCGAGAGCAGGTTTCCCTGCTCTCTCTTCCAATATCCAAAGCAGTTTGCAATGACAGGACGGAGCCGCGAGGCTCCGTCCTGTCATTGCAAACAGCAGTGTCCCGGGGTAGGCACCCCGGGACACTGCAGGAGCCGGCCCTGGGGGTGGCGGTCCCAAGGGCCACCACAGGCTCCAGGAGGGGCCGCGCGGCCCCCTCCCATCCAAATGCACAGCCCCGGGAGGTGGTGGTCCCCGGGCTCGGGGTCCTTAACGGACCCCCATTTTCAATTTTGTTAGTGCCCCGGGAGGTGGTGGTCCCCGGGCGTGTGGGGGCTGGAGCCCCCACACGTTAATTTAATAAATAAAGAAGCCCCGGGAGGTGGTGGTCCCCGGGGCTGCGGAGGGCTCAGAGCCCTCCCGCTACTTTTTCAAATAAAGCCCCGGGGGTGGCGGTCCCCGGGGCTTGGGGCCCTTAGAGGCCCCCATACATAAAATAAACCCCCCAGCATGCCCCCGGGACTTGGCCCACCCGGGGACAAATTTACATCGAAGCGCGGGAGACCGCGCTTCGATTTTTTTTTTTTTTTTGGCAGGATCCGCGCACCCTGCCGATTTTTAAAAAAAAAAAAAAGCTTTTTTCCGTCCAGGGGGTCCTTGTGGGACCCCCTGAGCAGGCCTAGGGGGTCAGGGTGTTTCTACCCTGCCCCCTTTGTGCGTTTTGCGCACTTGTTTCTTTTTTTTTTCTCGTCGGGATCCGCACACCCTAAGCGCATCCTGCCGATTTAAAAAAAAAAAATGCTTTTTCTGCCCAGGGGGTCCTTGTGGGACCCCTGAGCAGACCTAGGGGTTCAGGGTGTTTCTACCCTGCCCCCTTTTGCGCTTTGCGCACTTGTTTCTGTCCCTCGGTTCTACCGAGGGACAAAATGGCTGCCAACACTTCTTGATTTGGAGTGTTGACAGCCAATTAGCATGCAGCTCGTGATCGGGAGGGTACGCGGATCCGACGCGCCCATAGATATATATGTGATTTTAATTGTGAATTTCTCAGGAACTACTGAACGGATTTACACCATTTTAGCAAAAGGCACCAGTCTGAACCAAGGGCTACCTCTTTGCCAAATTTGGGGTAATTCCGTTCAGCAGTTCGGGCTGTAGCTGCGACTAAAGGTTCCTATGGAAAATGAATGGGGAAAACGCGTTTTGGGACCCCCTTTTTCTCGGCCCCGCTGACTTATCACCCCGAGACTTTCAGGGTAGGAGCGGACCGGAGCGCCCCAACAAGTTGGAAGCTTTGCGAAGATTCGTCAACCGGCGCCAACGTTATTGCAAATAGAATGTCGCGGATTTCCTATGGATAATAGGTCCTAACTATAACTATCTACTGGCGACCGCCAGTAGAATATGAATATATATATATATATATATATATATATATATATATATATATATATATATATATATATATATATTTACGACGTGTGTGGCGTCTTCGCTCTTTCGGGCACCTTCATTTGGAGTATGTATCGGCCTGCCCTGGCCGAGAAGACGCCCTGCTGCAGAGAGCAGATCCTGCACCCGTAACTTCAGGGCGCGATGGAACGCCGTAGCTGTATTGGTATGACAAGTTGAGCAGCAGCCGAGTTTCGCCTCAGGCAGCAATTTAAGAGACTTTAAAAAGCACAAAGGGAATCGATAACAGCACCCACTATGGACATTTTAACTTACCTGAACTACAAAGACCAAGGTGCAGTGGCAGCACACGCCCATTGGGGCGGGTATAGACATTTGAAATCACGAGTACGAGCAAATAAGTACAGCTGTTTCCCAAAAGCCATTGACAAAGGGGATTGTAAGCGGAACGCATTTGGCCAAGATGTTATGCTGGGAAGGCTTTTCTGAGGTGCTGCAGTCTACTAATAAAAGGCCAAATTTACGACGTGTGAGTCGTCTTCGCTCTTTCGGGCACCTTCATTTGGATATATATATATATATATATATATATATATATATATATATATATATATATATATATATATATATATACACATACATACATATACATATATACATATACATATACATATATACATATACATATATACATATATACACACACACACACACACACATATATATATGCATATCCACACACATACACACATGTATATACATATATATATTAATTTTCATATATATTCATTCTAGTTGAATTGGGTCTAGCGGCCTATTGCAACCTAGACTAATTTAGATCAAGTAAAATCTCTGAAAGCCATAGGGGAAATCCATTCCAATCTTCGAGGAACTCAAAGAAGTCTTTTATATAGAAGCGGGGAATCAGGGCAAAAATAAAAGGGAAGTACCAACCTGGTACAATAAGCAATGTAGATTGGCTAAAGAGGCTCTGACAAATGGCGTAAAAACCATGGATAGATGGGACATTAAAAAATGTCGGGCTAATATAACAAAATACTAAAAGAGTCAAAAAAAGAATAGGATCGTGGCAAGTGGGAGCTGCTTTTGACTAAGACATCCATAAAATCTTCTAGAATCTGGTCACTAAGGGCAATGCGGAGGGTATCGCCAAAATTTATACCAACTTAACGGCAGAGGTATGGATCTCCCACTTTAAGTATATACTCAATCCCGCAATGTAGTGGACTTAATGATGTAAATCCTCGGGACTCCAAAGGAATTAACATAACTGACTTGAATAGTCCTGATAATGTTCCTACCATTACTTGTGAAGAAGTTGAAAGTGCCATTAGAAAGGTAATTCCCCATAAAGCCCCAGGTCCAGATAAAATCCCAGCTGATCTATTTTTGTCAGAGATAAAAAAAAATATGGGGGCCCTACCTTACTTTGATATTGAATGCCATTCTAAAAGGCCTAAAGGTACCACACTCCTGAGCTGGAGCAGACATTTTTCAAGTTTATAAACAGGAAGTCCTCTAGACCCCGCAAATTATAGGCCAATTGGCCTCAGACACTATCCAAAAATGTTTTAGCAGGGTCATTTTATTCCAGTTTCAGCAATGGTTAGATGATCAAGAAGTCTTATGCCCTTTTCAGGTAGGCTTTCGAACTAGTACATCAACCATAGATCAAATTTTTAGGCTCCAGTTAATCTATTGGAAGAGAATAATAATAAACGAAGGAAGACTCTATGCTGTATTTGTGGATCTCAGAGCAGCTTTTGATCTTGTGCCAAGGGCCACGGTATGGAAGCTTTTAGCTGAGATGGGTGTACCGGACTACATATGTAGAATCAGAGAGACTCCACAAGTCTAATTTTGCCTCTGTACGGTGTGGCAGACTAAGCGAACTGACAAAATTCTTTCGCATAAACAAAGGTGCGCGGGCAAGGGTGTGTGCTGGCCCCTACTCTATTTACGTTGTTTATTAATTGTCTGGCTGGCTATCTAACTAAATGTGATAACAATGCAGCCAAACTAGCAAAGTTGAGGGTTCACATTTGAAGATGACACTCTTTTGGCCATGTCACCGATGGGGATTCCGAGATTATTGGACCAGTTCAGCAGGTTCCGTTTAGAAATGGGGTTGAAAATCAATGTGTAAAAGACTAAGTATATGGTCTTTAACCAATGACATTCGACATGACCAAACCCAACACTAAACGGGGTCCCCATAGAACAAGTTCAATTGTTTGAATATTTGGGTGTCACTCTCAGTGGATCGATTGATTGGGCCCACCATATCAGTGAACGAAGGATCAAATTAGAGCAAAAGATAGGAGGCCTGCAAAGAATATATTGGGGACTCCATTATAAATCATTTTCTCCAGTTGCCCAGCTCTATTCTAGTCAGGCTCTGGGTGTGGCCCTATACGGAGCGGAGCTATGGGGACATAAAAACCTTAAAACCCTAGAGCTTGTGGAAAATAGGTTTTTGAGGCAGGGGTTAAACTTACCGGTAAGTACCCCCTTGATCCCTTTAAGACTGGATACTGGCCTTAGATCAATTGCGGAAAAAGCAGCAGTCAGACCTTTGACATTCAGGAGAAGAGCCCGGGCTACCCCAAAATTAATATTTTATTGCAAGGGTCTTGAGGATATTCTCAGACATTCAGCTGCAGCAGACCTTCCATGGTTAAACTATATTAGGGCTTCTTTTAATGAACTGTGGTACGACCCGGGGACCAGTGGTTGTGCTATTTCAGCCAGAGAAATAAAGATTCGATTTAAATCACAGACGAAACAAACTATTAACCTCATCGATATTGGGAAAATTAACAGACACCTTTATAATGACAAAGGATACATATAGTGTTGAACCTTTCTTAGATGATATTGAGCCAACTCTGGCCAGGAAACTGTACATGCACTTTAGATATGGGACTTTGCAACTTTGCACATTTACTTCAAGATGGGCTAAGATAAAAGACCAGCTGCAATGAGTTGTCTAACCTGTGGCCATGAAAAGGAAACTGTAGAACACATGTTTTTTTGTCAGACCTATAGCAGGGCAAGGGCTAAATGGATAATTCCAATATGTAGACGTATAGGAATCACTAGACATCTGGAGGCCTGTAGAATTATCCAGACCGAATTGACGCCTTCAACAGTGTTTGCTGTCGCCAGATTTTTATGGTGTATGTGGTATGCAAGGAAGAAATATGTATTAGCTGCTAATCCCATGTAATTTAGTGCCTTTTACATAATACAATAATCATACTTTTTAGTTGTCTGTATTTTATTAGGCAATTGACTTTTCTCTTTTTACCCTTGTACTTCTTTTAAACATTACATGCTTGTATTCCTTTTTAAATTGAAGCATTTAATGTTTTTAAATGTTTGTCTCTTTTATTGTATTTTACCGAAATAGAGTTTTTTAAACGAATCTCTTTTAGACAGAGGGAGCTGCATGTTACCAGCTCCCTCGTCTAAAAGCAATGCTGGCTCCTGCAGGATGCGGGGAGCCAGCATTCAGGCTCCCCTGATGTCCCCAACGTAAGCAACTGGGTGCCCAGGGTACCCAGTAGTGTGGCCAGGCCCTGGGGATGGGGTCCCGTATTCCAAAATAGGCCCAGGAGGGGGACCGTGCAGCATCCAGTTCTTGTTTTAAAAATATATATATGAAAATAAAGAGCAGGCCCCAGGGGATGGGGTCCCCAGGGCTAAAATCAGCCCAGGGAAGGAGAGGGGCGATGCAGCCCCCCTTCCTTTAATTAAAAAAAGAAAAACAAATGCCGGGCCATTAGTGATGTCATCAGTGATGTCACTGACCATGTCAAGAGTGATGCAATATTTGAGGTCATAAGCAGTGCATTGCAGGGGGCGCAAGTTGTAATTAGCTCAGCTAACTATAACTGCTGAATTTCACTCGTTTTGTATGAGTGAAACCGGAGCCTAAATAGAACTTCCCTGTAACCTTTGGTTTTTTTCAGTGTACCACTGATTATGCAATGATCTGACTGCATTCAGACATTCTTAAACAATTCATATCAATGTTTAACATAATGAGAAAAAGAATTAAACAAAGAAAGTAACCGAGATAACAATCATGGTATATTTGTATATATTAAAAACAGTACCCACCCAATCCCCCAATAAACCCCACTACCCTAAAAAATATTTTTTAAAGTATTTATTCATAGCAAAAATAAACATAGCACAGATTAGAACATTAAATGCCACACCAATTTAGTAAACATTTTAAATATCAATATAGTTAACAAAAATTATTCCGATCCTCAGCTTTTAGAAATTCTATATTTTTGTACTTCAGATATTATATATTATGGTCAAATAACATTCTGGAGTTGCTATTTGAGAGCTATACTCCACTTGGGACTACACCCAAACATATGCAACCTTAGCTCTAAATGTGCGCATATACACACACCCAGAAGCCATTTATACAGATCAGGTCAAATATACTTGCAGTAGCACAAACACCAGGTATTCATGCACAAACAGAGGAATATAAACCCAGAGCAACCTAGAGGAGAGAGACAGACTGAAGGAGTCAAGGAGCCCCTCTGCCCTTCCTCTTCTGACTCCCATCATTCAGCTGCACTTCCGGTTCATTGGGTTTCCACGACAATTGATTCAGGCAGTGTGTTCCGTCATGAGCAGCAGGTAGAAAGAGGTCTGTGACTGAATCAGAAGCGTAAAGCAGGTCTAGCCCTGCTCACAAGTCATATTGGTGGAAAACACCATCCCATGCTTGCACAGATCAAATACTGGGGCAAAAAAGCTTCTACAATACTACCACATGTGGCTGTCCTTACAACACACTGGGTGACAATTTAGCAGGCAGCGGTTCAGTGCTGCATTTCCCTCCCAGTCTGCACACTCCTCTCTACTCCTGGTACGGAGCCATATCGCCAGGTAGGCACCCAACCTACTCCCACCTACAAACAAGTCACTTCCACTGCGGGGGCCTTCACACGCCTTATGCCACATGGTGTTCACCTCTTTGACCAGTATATGCAGAGACGAAGTAAGCATCAAGCTACTTGTGGTAGCAATGCAAGAGAGAAGAGCATTGGTGTGCTCCATTATGCACCAACGGTGGGACACAAATAGAATGTAACTTAACATAGCAATAGGTGGAGCTCGACGAGGCACTTCTTCCCCAGGCATAGGTTTTTGGGTAATATTTATTTATTTATTTTTAACTTCTGCAGATTAGCCTCAGGAGGATGCCTTTGGTAACCATCACCAGACTATAGACTGACCAGAAAAAAACGATGTGTCAGAGTGGTGATCTTAGTTGTAGGCACAGCCAGGTCTCCTATATGTTCCATTTAAAACTGCACTGGTCTGTCAAAGAACCTGAAATTGAGCCACAATGTAAACGGCAGGAACAGTCTTTTAAAGTATGGAGGCAGTGACTGTGCTATGCAAGTATACTGATCAGAAATGCATGCAATGTGCATGGCAATGCTGGTAGGCGTAGGCAGATCTTGGAGGCCTTCATTTCAAAACTACAGTGCTCTGGCAATGCTGCATGAGTTGAGCACCAAAGTAAATTGCAGTAATATTCTGATAAAGTAGCGGTGGCAATGGGGTGGCTGCCCAAAGACGAACAAGTAATAAATGCAGGTCACACAGTAATGAAGGCAATGGTGGAGGACCTCGGTGCCAATGGCTGCAGCTGCCTTGGAAATGTAGGAGTTGCAGCGTGATCCAAGGGACTTTGGTACAGAAAGCAACCACGAGAAAGAGCCCAATGGAAAGCGACCAGAAGAAGGAGCCTAATGGAAAGCGACAAGAAAGAGCCCAAAGGAAAGCGCCCCCGAGAAAGAGCCCAATGGAAAGCGCCCCAGAGAAAGAGCACAATGGAAAGAGACCAATGGAAAGCGCCCCCGAGAAAGAGCACAATGGAAAGCGCCCCCGAGAAAGATCGACCCCAGGAAAGAGCCCAATGAAAAGCGACCAAGAAAGCCCAATGGAAAGCAACCATAAGAAAGCCCAATGGGCTGCAAGCTCTGAATCCTTATGGCAGGGCCCTAGATGAAAAGGATGGTGGCCCTTTATCCCCACTAGCAGTTGTAAGCATAAGCAACAGGGGGTTTGTCTGTTATCACTTGCCCTACATGCGAGTTACTGTTCTTAGAACTATGGGGTGTCCAGCTATTGCGTGAACCCTCAAAAGGTGAACCACCATAGTTTGTGTTCATAGCGCTTGTTTGCTGATCAGGCAGGGACCCAGCTTAGGTCTTACTACTGGCTACTCTTGGATAACTCACTTTTCTTTGGGTGCCTCTGGGTATCGCACATCAATGCTCTGTAAACATCAAGTGTAAAGGAAAATATCCACTTTTGCAAATAACTTCCATTTCCAGTACATTGGCTCTCTGACCCCTATTCCTTGGCCCTGCTGGCAGCTGCATCAATGGGCTGGTGGAGGAGAGCAAGAGCACCAGCACTGCGTAAGAACTGCGCTCCATCCTTTGGGGGACGTCCTTAGCTTTCCACTGTGACCTGCAAGCCCTCAATTTTCCACTTCGGCCACCAAATATTTGTGCTTCCAGTTTGATACTGGTTCTTCAGTGTCCATCAGGCAGACGGCGTTTCATTCGTGCGCCTTAGGCTCTGGTAATATTCCCTAGTCGCTTCCAATGAACCAAAGATACTCTGATTACTCACAAGCTAGGACAAAGCCAGACCAAAAGCAGTGTCCATCGTACACGAGGAGGATGGGTATAAAGAGCTGAAATATATATGGAACAAAATGTTCGTTAATGTGGAAGAGCAGTTAATATGCTCAAAATAAAGCTTCCATCTGACAGATGTTTTACAGGGCCATATTCCGTGATTCTTGCAGTACTGTCGGCTACACTCCGTTTAATTTGTAAAAGAATGAGTGCCAGTGCCCAAAGCATTGCTAAGAAGCCTGCGGCAGGTGATATTAAATGTCGGCACTCCGAACACCAAGGCGCTGCGTAGTTCTGAAACTACATCAGGCCTCATTAATCCACTACCAGACACTCCCTACCCCTTCTATCTCTTGCAGGTCCCTGCTTTCTCCCTTTGTGATGTTTCCATCTCCACCTTTGTTTGTGTCTATTTCTTGCTGTCTGCAACTGTCCAGTGGCGTAACGAAGGATGAGGGGGGGCCCCCCTGCAAGGTACACGGAGCCCCCCCCCCTCCGGATTTAATTCGGAGCTCTAAGGCCTGAGTACTGTGCGAGGGGGGCCCCTGCAGCTGGGGAGGCCCGCACTGCAGGGGCTGCGAGGGCCTGTGTTACGCAACTGTCGAAGGAAAAAGTGCCAGTCTCCAAAAATGAGTGTTGGGCTTGACCTGCAACCACCGGCTCAAATTAAGCACTGGTTCACTTCCTTGTCAATCGGGGATGTGAGGTAGAAATTAAAGAAAAGAAAAATATGAATTGGAGATCAGGCCCACGTCCGCAAAACACAACATATCAAATTCAGCTTTATAGGATGACCAAATAGATTCTCATTACGTTTGGTAAAATGTCGGCCCTAAAAGTTTGTTTACTTTTAAATGTTCAGAGAAGCAGCAGTGTGTTCTTGCGATCTTTATCCATGTTGCACAGCTTCATCCAATGTTACGACATCTATATATATTAATTAAAGCCGTACAACTTCAAATTCCCAGTGGGAAATTAAAGTTCTAAAAATAGTTGCAGGTTGGGTCACACGTACAGCCAGACAGGCAGTGTCAACGTTTACTTGTAAGGCCATGCTGATAAAGTGCAGGAAATTCCCACATTAAAATCTCGAGGCGCTGCCAGGAAGCTGGCTTAATGGTCTCGTCACCATATCTTATTACTCACACGCATCTGAATGCTGCTGGTGGATGTTTAATACAGAGCAGAGCTTAAAATAACCGGCAGTCCCAGAGAAGCGCCTGCAGCAAAATGTCTGCCAACATGGGTCGCGATGGAGATAGATCCGCGTTTCACGCATAATCATTTCTGCTCCTCTGAGAAGGATTTATTGAGGCGAGGAAGGTGCGCGGGAGTTGTGGCGCTTTTCGAGTTCAGCTTGAGGAGTGATAGTCCGACAAGGGCATCCAATATCAGGAATAAGGCGCGTCTTCTATAGGGACTCTGCGGATCGCACGAGCTATTTCGAGTTCACCCTGCTTAGCTGATAAGAAGCCGCCCGAGGACCAAAAGGCGCTACGAGCCAACATTTATTTACTTACTTCACTTGCAAATCCAGGACATACTGAACATTCTCACGTCAAACAAATGCAAAGTAAATATGTATACATAGGAAACTGGCCCCGACATTGCGGGATGGTTTTTTTTTATTATATATAAAAGAGGGGGTCTTAATTGACTGATTATGTGCTTATGTGTGGATGGATGGGTGTGTGGGTAAATGCAAGACAGTCAATAGGTAAATGGATAAAGAAATTAATGCATGGCTGGGGACTGCTAACAGGACTAGGTCGACGAGTTAGGCCCTGCGTGGATACTTGAATAGGGGAATACATGGGTGGATGAATTAATGACTGGTTGAGAGCTCGGGGGAATGAATGGGTGAATAGGTGGCCTTGCAGGTGTACATCTGTGATATTAGAGCGCTATATCATGTGATAGAGATAGCAAATGATCAGGCCTCAGACAAGAAAGCTACCTCACAGGCGCAAACCACAGACCAATCATCAGCGTAATATTTCAATCTCAGGCCTCAACAAGCACTGCTACTCTCCAGGTTATTTTGCATTACTGACAGTATATCGACCAAGCGAGCTACGCAAGTGAGCACCAAGTAGCAGCTACAAGGTGCATCATCACTTCCTAAACCAACTGCATTGCTCCCCTGTCCTTTGACGGATGAATTTCACAAGTCACAGTTCACTTTAGCTGTTTAGGTGTAAATTAAGTTTCATGTATACAGTAAATCGGATTATTTCATAGTCTAACACTAATCGTTTGTGCAACATCTCGTCTTTCAGTTTTTCTTTTTTCCTTCATCTGTATTTTCGCATCTTCCCATCAGTCAAACATTCATCCATCGAGTACTTTTCTAACCACAACACTGCGCTGTAGAAATGGGTGTTTCTTTACAACTGCAAACCTATGAAGCCCTGGTGGGGTTCATTATTGCATCATTCTTTGCCATGTTACCACTGTGTGGTCAAAGATTTCACTTCATTGGCATCAGTTTAACACCAAACTATAGGAATCAGCAAAAGGAAGGTGACCAGCTAACCTTTGCAAAGGCCACTGTGCAGCAACACGTTTAGCTGCGTTTTTAGAAGCTTTTGATCCATCTGAGCTAGAAACTGAATTGTTTTGCTAAAACCCAATAATTATGTAGCAGAAGATGCATAATATGGCATGTGTGGCAAATTAGAACTATGGTGAAAACCCTACACCCTGCCTTAGGGGCTGTTTAGGGCCTACCTTAGGCGTGACAAATGTTTTAAAGAGGAAGGTTTAGGCCTGGCAAAAGTAAATTTTGCCAGATAGAGTTGGTGGTTTAAAATTGCACTACAGTCTGCAATGGCAGGCCAGAGACCCATTTAAACATACTCCTTAAGCGGGTGGCACAATCAGTGCTGCAGGCCCACTAGTAGCATTTAATTTACAGGCCCTGGGTACATACTAGGGACTTACACCAGACCTACTTAATTTACTTGTAAGCCAATTGTACCATGTTTTAGGGAGAGAGCACAAGCACTTTAGCACTGGTTAGCATTGGTAAAGTGCCCAGAGTCATAATGCTAAAAGCATAAATTCAGAAAACAGGACACGTAAAGGCAAAAAAGTTTAAGGGTGACCCTGCAGAGAGGGCCAAGTGCAACACCCATAATCACCGAAACACGTCCTCAAACTCAACTTCTATCCAACATTAAAGTCATTTTCACATTCTCTCAGTAGTACAATGGGTCAGGCAAACTCCATCCTCCCTCTACAGTCTGCACCATGACCACTTGAGTGATAACAACTCAGATATATTCCAAAGTGGAGTAACTCCATCTGACTCAGAACATTTGTCCTACCCTTGCAAGAAATCACCGACACACCGCAGCCTAACCAATTGCAAATCAGAGGAGGAGACCTATGCATCATAAGCATGGCACTATTGTTGGGTAAAACAACCAACCCCTCAAGCAAACGTTCACAAAGTTAAAACTGCCACACCTGATGCCGCTCATGCATTTCCTCCCCAAGACACCTTTCTAATATGCCCGAATTACATCACTGACTGCTTGGGAGGTCAATCCTTAAGGGCAGCTGCCTCCTATTTCTGGAATTCCGTTTTTCAATTCCCCACAACAACTACCAAGGTCATATCTTCCAACATTTGAAGAACTACTTCTCCAAGGCCTTCACACCTTCTGCAACCCTCTCCCCACTCTTTAAGACATGAAAGCCCAACACAGTACAACTCCCCAGCATGCTCCCTTATACCTAGCATCAAACCTCAACCCTAAATTCTTTCCCATCATGCTTCGCCCCAACCTCACTAACACCCCTTTATCATGTTGTGACTCCCCGCCACCCTCCAAAATATGATCTTCAAATAGTGTTAAGAATAGAAACACCAAGCTATCATTGGCACTTCACAGTGAAAAGGACCTGCAAATACCATCTCCAAATAGACTTCCTTATCAGAGGCTTTGCCTGCTCGTCATACATGTGCTATGTTTCACCGCCTGTTGAACTGCAATATTCAGGTAGACGCCCACATTGAATGCAGCAACATATATGGAAGCTACTGAACATAACTAAATATGCAGTCACTCAATATTTCACCTTCCAATAACCTAGTCCAGTCAAGCCCATAAGGCAAACTTTTAACCCGTCAATAAAAAAACTCCAATGTTTAGGAGTTCAAGGTACTTCAAGTTGTAGTCAAGGGCACCACTAGGAATGGAAGCAGAGGAGAAAATTTTGCCTTTGAAGCATCAAACATGGCTTGCTTCCTGCTTGGGGACGTGAGTAGCAAAGTAACGCTTCAAGAGTATTAACAGACCCCATAGGTACACTTTAAATTAATTTCACAAGAGCAAATGCAGTGCACAAAAAGTGAATAGAGTCTCGTTGGATCACCCAGAAATCTACTGAATGCAAGATGAATGGGCCGCCCACCGGCCTACTGCCCTACGCTGAATGGCACAAGGTCTCTCCAGGGCACAGGTATGCAGCAAACAAAGCAAGCCCTTCTTTTGTTCTTGGAGAATTAGCCATTGGCCAATGCAGGCTACTGCTAGTCTTTAGGTATTGTAAAACCAATGCACTTCCCTTAGTTAATCATTAGGTGCTCTGCACATCACCTTGCAAAACTGCTAAGAATTTATTTCAACCCTTAGGAAATGGAAGAGACAAAGCCTATGAAATAAAATAAGCCAACGTGTTTAACAGCTGTAGATTTAATACATGCTCATAAAATTAAATTACTGTGGGAGGCAAGCCTGTACTGAAGACAATAGGCCACTTAGTTTCTTACTGAAGACTCCCCAGGTTGTTTTACAGATCACAAACCTAATGGCGCCTTGCACTGTAAAAAATGTAAAATAAAGCAAATTATGTTTTATGATTCTTTTAACTGAGCTATACTGGAAAATAATTCTGTGATGCTCCATATCCCATGCCTCTTTCCTTGAAGGGGAGAAATAATCATCTAAAGGCGCCAGAAATCGCCTCATCATGGGCTAGCATGCTAACGAAGACTGAAGCCGAGAGGTACACTGAGCGCACAGCCATGGAAATCCATATCTAAGCGTTGCTCTAGCTTTCATATTCAAGGACCGCTTTAGTTTCCAATGCATTACAATACAATTTAAATTCTGTGGTCTGTCAAATTATTCTAGCAACTTTCAATCTTTCAAAGGGCACTGCTGAGTATTTGACAAATCAAGGTAGCAGTTTCATCCCTGGGGGGAGGGGGGGGGGGGGAAACGCTCAACAGTAAATGGCTTGTAGTTTCAAGAGGTATAAAGTCTAACAAAGGGCGCAAAAGCAGGTTTCCTGTGCAACACTCAACAAACCACAGGGCTGAATTCACAGAGGCAGGACAGAGCATCCTACAGTAAACCTGGGGTGACAATCGCAAAATCCCACCAGCTCCTACTTTGGGAAGACTCTGGATTCACAAAGTGAAGGATCACACGAAAGACACAAATATGTTCATCTCAGTGCTTAATTTGTAAAATATTAAGTGCCAGGGCTCTGACCAGGAGGCCACTGCAGCTTGCACCACCCATCACCCTTGTCATCGCTGCCAAAACAACAACTAGCCATCTCTCTCGCATGTAAATGCGACAGTTCAGATTATTCCAGGTCCCCAAAGCTAAAGGAATGGCTGGGGAGGCAGGTATTAGCAATTTTAACGTATATTGTTTAGTATATTGTTTATTCTTAAACAACCATTCTGCTCATCTCTAAATTAGATGAGCAGCGCCACCATGTGGTAGACTGTTTCAAGTATGGTGTTGACAATTAGGTGCCGGTGCCCAGCACCGGAAACCAATTAAGTGCCGGTGCTGAGCACGGGAAAGCACCGGCTCAAATTAGTGAGGTATACAGCAAATATTTACAGAAGTGTTATGCCCTTAAGACCTCTTTCCAGCAAGGGATCCAGGGTATTCACATCCTGTAAAGAGATTTCTCTTCTAAAGGCAGGAGGGAAATATCAGGTGATGGTACATTACGTGATCTGACCACCTACGCCTCAATTCATAAGCCACCAATTAGCACCCTAGTTGGAGCACAAAGTCTCTCCATTTGACACTACATCACCAAATTCATCCTCCAGGAAAAAAGAGGGCTGACAATACCTAGAAGTGAGCAAAATGCCCATCTTTCTAAATATCAATGTCCCACATCTAGCCAAGAATGAACACCAATAATTTTTCATTTTAGGCTTCAACGGCAGGAAGGTTTCACTATGGCCATCAAATCACCTACACTGCAATAATAACTCCAACTGAACCGAATATGGCCTAAAACTTAACATCTTTGTTCACATTTAAAAGTATTGATGACCTGTTTTACTTCTGCCTCAAAGTCTTAGGATGTTTGGTCAATGCACACCCAACGTCACGAAATAATTGGTCATCACCATACCTGCTTTTGAAATTGATGGACTACAAATTCCTCTTTTTCAAACAATCAGCACACTTCTTATGAAAAATGAGCCAAAAACACCTGAACAGGGCTTCAATGACAGAAGCACATGCCCAATTCTGCTACACCATATTATGTACTGATTAAAGCTCAAACATGTTTGCATTATACACATGCCACTACAGACTGACGTGTCTTGGTATCAATACTGCATCGTTTTCCAGAGAAGCACGAGCCTTTAAGTCTGTCCCCTAGACCATAACCAACAGTTACTGCTCTTATGTCGGTCTCCCTTCCTCAGAACTACAAAGGTCCTTCTCAAGAAAATGGTTGACCAACTTATGCCGCAGCCTTCATGGAACAATCTAGACCACGTCCACATCGAAATATTCTCTCCCATCACACACCCAGCCACATACACTTCCAGACTAAAGATACTCTTTCCTCCAAGCTCTCACCAAGTAAACATCCAATCAACTCCCCTAAAAACAACAAACCCCTCACTATATTCCCGAGTCCATAAATGACAGACTGTTTGAGAAATGACATTGCAAAAATCAATACCTCAGACACCGCTCTGTGCCCCCTAAAAGACTGCCTAAATGGAACATCGACATGGTCTTTTAAAGCGCTTCCTCTGCATGCTCAATGTAGTAGTTGCGCAGAGATTACAGGCCAACTAGCAAGAACTGAAAAGAGAACTGGCACCAGTCACAAGATCTGCAGTGAGGGGATATAGAATAAGGTGTTGTCAATATCACATTCTATCAAACTTTACACCAGTCACCTGTCTAGACAGGATATTCAGTGTCAAATGCGGACTGAAGCCACACACTATGTTGTACCCATAAGTAATTATTTTGCACAATTGTTTGCTGTTGATAACGGGGTCTTAAAACGAGCAAAAGGGCCATTTTGACACAGTTAGTTAGCAAGCTTTTTCAGCTAAACTTCTGAACTTGAAAAGTCCAGGCCATGCTATCAAACGGACCGCTTCGCTATCTAGGACACAGAATACTTACTCTGTTTGCGATAGAGTCGATCTCCTAAGGCTCCAACTCTGTGGGAATTATGGATGAACAGTCAAGGCCTAGTTCAAAGGAAGGGAGTCATTGTTACTTGAGATAGAGTACAACAGTTGCACTAAAAATGTGAATTCTAGAATTGTTAGAAGAATAGTTTAATTATCACAAATTTAAAGATATTTGCTGAACAAATAGAAAACACACAGAACAGTACAAAATGCAAAATGAAGCAGTGATATACCGGGGTCCTTGGTTGTTTAGGTTCCCCAAACACCAGAATAACGCTACAACTAATAAAAAGTGTAAAACAATAATGCAGTTCGTACACCGAACAGTCCAAGCAATTTTCAGAAGAAAAAGTTCACAATTTAGTAGAATTTGTCAACACCAATCTAAAGTGCAACATCTTAATCTGTTGGCTGCAACTGAGGTACTCTGCAAATACCAATGGTTTGAGAAGCTGTTATATTCCATATAGGTACCCCAATATAGGCTCGGGTAACATCCCAACCTTTCACCTATACTCATCCCTACACTACATACATAACGGACTGCTAGGACTGACCCTTTACCTAGTTACAGTACTGCTTACAGAACGTGTGGTTTTTCCTGAACAATAGCCTCATACATTATGCATGAGTGTTAGACTGGAAAATGCTTTCGGTCGACTCCTTCTAGCATTGTGCGATTTAAGTTAGCATTTGCGGCCCCATTTTGTATTCAGCCGCCATTTTGTATCATGATCGAAACTCAGTTTCTGTCTCATTCTGTTTGCCTCAGCAGAAAGCAGCCTTAATGTTTTTTTCTTCTCTTTCCAAGGTTGAGCTTCGTCGTGCTAATGAATAGTCTGTCTCATTATTGCATACCTTTCCCGCTACATAGGCCCGCTCCCACCCTCAGAGTGGCGGGCAAGGGCAGACTAACCTTGGAACTGAGAAAGCATGTACCCAGTTTTAGGATTGCAGCTCATCCTTCTGGATCTCCTTTGTTCACCAGCTACCAACTGGAAAATTCCAGTTGGGGCGTGTCTTTAGGGGTAATGAAATTGTATATCATGTATCTCCATGTTGGTGGGGCAGTCAGTCCCTCTGCAGCAATCTAAGGAGGCTGGTCAGACCGGACTCCGCTCGAGCTCATTCTAATAAATAACTTTGGTTTGTATTCTCTACTGCCTGACCGACTCTTCATTTGTATGGAAGGCTGAGAGGTGGTCGCTAGTGACCCGGGTGACCCTAATTGGGTCACTTCCTTCATGAGGATCCTTGGAAACTCAGCAGGACTACCATCTCCTGCATAATAACTATGTACAAGGTTCATTCCTGACGTCATCCTATGTCCGACAGTGGCACAGCAAGGTAGAACCCCTAGGGATACCTTCGGGTATATAAAACATCACATCTTGCTGAGATAGTGAGAGGAGATCAGGACTTCCATGCCGACACTGACACAAGACGCTGAAGTCCCTGCATGCAGATACTCCAGCTTGCAGTGGTCTGACATCCCTTGCGGCGTGTCCGACCAGGACGGGGTCCCACAGTTTCCCACTTCAGGTAATGGGGGTGGACTTTATCCTAGAGGTATTCTTGGATTAACACCTACATAGATGCTAGGTACATTTAGGTACAACTAGTTAGGATAGCATCGTAGGAGTACGCATTTTATTGTCATGTATTTTATATACTTGCCTATGTTCATGATGTTGGAAGTGGAGGTCCTAATCACTTACCGCCGCCACAAAATACTGGAGGGGTGCGTCCCCGACCCCTCGCTTCAACGTTAGGCTAAGTAAGGACACCGTCTGAGATAGCCCTGCTCACCCCCTTAGTAGCTTGGCACGAGCAGCCAGGCTTATCTCCAAGGCACGAGTGTTCAGTATGTGCAACCACGCTCACAGTAACCCCATGATGTCATCACAAATAGACTCCACACGAGTATTGATAAAATGAGTATAATCTTTATATAAGAAATTATATGATACAACCCCACAATACAAAATCGACATATATAAGAATGGGTAGTATTCTTTCCGGTGGGTTGGTAGGTTCTAATCCCAACCACCGCTTCTAACCAGCAGTTAAGCTCTTTTCTAACCGTTTCCCAAAAGGTTAGGCAAGTCGTATTGCTAGAATAACACGTTGCAAAAGGAAACAATACTGCAATGCGTAACGATATTCTCTTATACTGTGCAACAGAGAAACAATGCCATACGTAGCGCCACAATCATGTACTTTGCAATTGAAGGAATAATGCAATGCGTATCACCACCAGCATGCCCTGTACCAGGAAGAAACAAAGCAATGCGTCACGCTACAATCCTGTGCAGTGCAATGAAGAAATAATACACTGTGCCACGTTATACTCCGATACTGTGCATTGAAGAAATCATGCAATGCGCCACGTTATAATCCGGTAATATGCAAGGGAGAAATAACGCAGTGCGTAGCGCACCAAGCATAAAGTTCGTCAGGCACAAATGAGGTCAGGCGTCATACGACAGTTCGATAGTTCGATAGTTCGTTAGCAGCAATAATGCAAAGCGTAATACAACAGTTTTACGTGCTCCGTTAACAGTGCCCCCGTTATGGATCAAATGATGACAAAAAGTACTGCTTCCCACTCCGGCCCCAGTACTGCCCAGTCTTGGGTCAGCACGAGCCGGGATCCGAGCCGAAGCAACGGCTCGCGCAGCTGACGGAAGCGGGAGGCCGAGAGAGTGTCCCTCCGTGCCCGCACCCCACCCCAGGTGTTGATCCACGTTACCTGGGGGGGGCACGATCCTACTCTCCTCCCCGACGTCAGCGACTTGGGCCTTGATCCAGAACTCCGTCATGGGTTGCGGCAGACTCGGGCCGGCGGCTCAGCTCTTCTGTGGCTGCTGGTCCGGGCCGCTGCTGATTGACTCTGAGGGCCCCAATGACTTGGCCCTCACTTTGGCGGTCTCAGTCCACACCGAGACCCGCCCTCAGCACTGTGGAGACTTCAATTCGGTGCACACCCTCACCAGGCACTCCTCACCAGCACCTCCGGTTGCACTTCGACACGCACACCGCGCGTCCGAGACTCGCCTCTTCTCCGGTGCTCACGACGATCCTGCGCTCTTCACCAACACTCCGCTTGCACCTCAACACGCACCCTGCGCGTTCGAGCCTCGCCTCTTCTCCCGGTGCACACTATGTCCAGGCGCTCTTCACCAATGCCCAGGCTGCACCACGACACGCACTCTTGCGCGTCCGAGTCTCACCTCTTCTCCCGGTGCACACGATGTCCAGGCGCTCTTCTCCAACTCCCTAGCTGCACTACGACACGCACTCTTGCACGTCGGAGACTCACTTCTTGTGGTGCCTACGAGGCCCAGGCGCTCTTCACCAACACCCGGGCTGCACCACGACATGCACCCTTGCGCGTCGGTGACTCACTTCTTCCGTTGGTGCACACGATGTCCAGGCGCTCCTCACCAACGCCCTGGCTGCACCACAACACGCACCCTTGCGCGTCCGAGCTTCGCCTCGTCTCCCCGTGCACACCTCGACCAGACGCTCCTCACCAACGCCTTGGCCTGCACCACGACACGCACTCTGCGCGTCTGAGACTTAGCTTACTCCTGCGTGCCCACGATCACAAGGCACACCTTCTGAGGGTCTCAAGCGGCCAAAAAGCACGCGCACACTGCGTTGCTTGGGACTTCTCCGGAAACTTTTATGATCCTGTATTTCCAAACAGGGAGCCAGCTCACCTCGGGCCCTTGGGGTTACAAGACACAGCACAGTCTTCTTCAAGCAGGGGGACCCATCGCCTCCAAGCACAGTCCCAACAGCCTCTTCCTTAGTTAGAACAGCAAACTGCAGACCAGCCCCAGATCACGAAGCAAGGATTGATCTATCCACAGCAGTCTCTTCAGTTGTTCCTTCTTTAGCAGAGGTTCCTCTTGACCACAGAATGGGTCCAAGCCTTTTCAGTCTCAATCCATATCCGTTTCATTCCAACGTTCAGGGGCTTCAGCTCTCATAGTTATACCCCTTAATGTCTTTGAAGTTTGTATGTGCTCAGGGGTCCCTGACCCTCCCTAAATCAACTCTGGGTGTCTCCTCCCAATGTCACCTCTCTCCCTTTGATACTGGGGGTCTGGATCCTTAATCACTCAGCAGGAGATGGGTCAATTGGTTTATAGCCCCAGCCCAGGCCTTTTCACCTCCCGGGCTTCTCCTCCCCCTACTCTCCAGATGCAGGGCAGCCTGGTGCCATCTCAACCCCTCCCTGGGTCAAGACCTCTCCCAGCTCCTCTCGCCTTTTAGTTCCAGACAGACAATCCACATTTCAGAGACACACAGAAATGCTCAGAGCACAAAACTCAGCCACTTTCTAAAAGAGTGGCTTATAAACACACAGTGACAAAATCACCTTCACAGAAAGATGCATTATGACACTGAGTTCATACATACCAAACTTCACCTCTCCATTATAAACTGACAGGAAACTAGGCTAACAAAACACCATACCCAGCCTCCCCCATTCTGTCCTATGGGCAGAATGGCCTTTCAGCAGTGAAAAACGAAATGGAGTTTTTCACTGTCAGAACATAACACACCTCAGTTTATGTTCTGCCTTTTACCTACACTGCACCCTGCCCAGGGGTTACCTGGGACCTAACACAGGGGTGTCCATGTGTATGTAAAAGGGAAGGTCAAGCCTGACAAGTGGTTGCACTTGTCAGGACAACATGCTAACTTAGCATTCTGCGCGCAGGCCCTACACTGAAGACCTGAGTTCCCTTCTCTGCACACCCTTGCATTACTAGCCCCTGCACACACAGTGCACCTCACTAGGGACTTTTACTAGTAAGGCAAACATACCAATCATGGCCAACCAATCACCATTACATTTTACATAGGGAACTCCTGTACTTTGACACTGATCAGCAGTGGCAAAGTACCCAAAGCATCTAAATTGGCATCTCTAGGTCAGGAAAATGTCTAGGGGAAAGCAAAAAGTTTAGGGAACTTTAACCAAAAAGGATAAGTCCTACAATGATTATAGCAGAATGGTAGAGATCTACCATCTTTTCACCTTCTTAGTGCTTCTAATCATTTATATCTGTACTGTCTGATTGTTTCAGCACATCTAATTTACACTAGGATGACGAGTGTTCAATAAATGCTTATTGAAAAACGTCCATATCATTTATTCTGTGTATCTCTCTGAGACCAAGTGAGCATGAGTGACTGAGGGAGTGACTGAGCGAAAAGCTGTTTCCACGATTCAGAGGGATCAGGATTGACATGTTCGATAGTTGTCAAGAACTATTCTCTCCTTGGTAAGAGGAGTTTCTAGTGGCACTGTGAGCTAGCTGGTACACATGTCAACATACCCGGTGTGGGTGTCTAGAATCAGTCTGACATCAATCCTGCAGTGTATGTTGTCCAAACACGCAGATCCTGTATAGGTTTTATAGGAGCTACACGACATGGCACCAAATCAGAGTAGTTCCGTCGTTCAGAGACCCTTACTCACATTTCCCCAGAGACGTCTGGAGTGGGAGGGTACAAACTCCACCACAGCTGATTAGGCAAAATCCTATGTACTGGCTGTTGGCTAATCAAGCTTGAAGGACACATTGTTCCTATTGTGCATAACACCTTCTCAGTTCCCTTGAAAGGCTCTTCTTGCTAAAACAATGAATGTACAGGAAGATCCTGTGGTTCCATTAAATCTCTCAGGAGAAGAAGAAGATGCAGATGCAATACACATTTCAGAAAACGTTAGGACGGCCATCACCCTAAATATAGGGGTGGGCAGGTAACATTCGTGATTGAGGCACAAGAATCATTTAGAACAGAGGTATTCTATTCATGGGTTACATTCCCACAGGCGAATGCATGAACAAAGACATTTCATTACTACACAGAAGATGACATACCGAACGAATATTGTCCGTATGAGGACATTGAAATTCCACTCACTTACCAGGAACACTTAAACTGGTTTAAAGGCGCCCTATCCCACACAAGAAATAGAATAAGACTCGGTCCGCTCGGAAGAGACTGAGCAACATGGCCAGTATTAGCGGCCTACACACCACATCCTGACATTGACACAATGCCAGGAGGAGACTTACTTATACAGCATAAAGAATTAATAAAACTTCACAGAAACATGACAGTTTGTGAGAACACTCACACTTCAGCCAACACTGGCTACACAAGTAGGACCAGTCCAAACTTCTACAACTAAAATTACACCACAAACATTACACGCAGTGATGGGTAAATTGCCCACTAAACGGGAGCAGATGCCTTTCTGGATAGCTCAAAAAATAACAGCTAGAGGCAGTATTTCCACACACTGGTCCATACGAAAAGCATAGAATGCTAACAACTTGCTTGCCAATGGAGATAGCTCCCCCGATAGAGGATTGTACTTCTTGGGGTACAGTCTTCACTGCAATATATACCAGGACTCATGGTATCCCTTCATTAGCAGTAATACCAGACTTATTGAGACAGATACAGAACGAGTATGGAGCAGAACCTGCTCTGAACTTAGGGATGAAGTTATTAAATAACTTCGCCCAGGTATCAGCTATATTAGCAAACATTAAAGCGGAAGCAGCATCAGTGGCAATATGCCAACGCCTGAGAGATTTCACTCCTTTACAACAGGAGACAGAATTAGCTGAAATAATTGAAACTGCTTATGCAGAATTAGGTAGAGAGAGTTTGGGAGCTAGACCATTAAAACCTCAACTAATGGGAGGTAAAGATAAAGAACAGGCAAAGCAAACACCAGTTTCTTCGAAGAAGAAATGGGACAATAACAAACAACAAAAGAATAAGGAAAACAGATCTCAATCCAGAGGTAGATCTCAACAGGGGTCCTCCGAAAGGAGGTATAACCTTAGGAATAGGGACAACATTAGAAAACCTGACGGGTATCAGGACACTGATAAACGTTCCTCTCGTTGCTTTCAGGGCTCTTCGAAAAACTCAGAGAGAAGGACGGTCGGAACACAGACAGGAGGAGGGTACAAAGTCCAGAGACACGCAACGCGCTGCGGACTACGCACCTAAGAAAGAAGAAAACAAAAACCTAAACCTCAATTCAAAAAGAAGAAAGTAGCAGGTCTCAAGATCAGACATGCCCAGAATTCTGAGGACTCAACTACTGAACGGGGAATGGGCTCTGACCATGTTAGACAGCGCAGCAGAAGTAACTATAGCTCGCCAGAACCTGATGGAATTTCTGGTGACAGCGGAGTTGAGTGAACATATCACAGTGGAAACGCCTGATACTAGGGTAAGTGTCCCACATAGGTTACATGAGAGAACACTCCAGATGGAGGGGGACAAACCCAGGAAAATTGAAGGTCTCTTTTGGGAGAACCTAACTTTTGGCCATTACATTTTATTAGCTGAAAAAGATTGGCCGCCTGCTATTGTTATGGATTGCCCAAAAGGGGAAACTGTAATTATGCCAGCTTTTTCCGACCTAGTTCCCCAATATTTGAAACATACATATGCACGGGAGTGGGCGGTAGCCCTTGCTCCTGCGCTATATCGAAACCATGTTGGATGGGATGAAGAGTCAACCCACCACGTGATACCATTAAAATCTACTCCAACTCCAAAGAGACAGTATCCAATAAAACAGGAAGCAAAAAAACAGGTCAGGGCGATCTTAGATCAACTTGAATACCAAGGTGTGATTGAAACTTGCACCTCCTCAATGAATAATACTTTGTTTCCTGTAATGAAACCCGATAACTCATATCATCTAGTCTTAGATTACGGACATCTAAATTCATGCACAAAAACATTTGCAGTACAAAACGCACACAGTGCCGCCTTAATGAATAACATTGTGCGGAAAAAATACAAAACACTAAATATCTCAAATGGATTTTTCTGCCAAAATATAGCGCCTGAGAGCAGATACTTGACAGCATTCTCAGCACTAAGGTCTCAGCGTCAATTTTGTCGACTCGCCCAGGGATATAAGAACAACGCGGGGTTATTTTCCGCCAGGTTAACTGAGTTACTTCAGAATCTGGATGAAGAGGCATTGTCCTATGTAGATGATATTTATCTGACGGATGATGACCTGGAGGAACACTTGACGAGGGTGAGCACCATAATTTTGGGATTTGCTTCAGAGGGTTACAAATTTAACTTCAAAAAATCAAAAATGGCCCACCTCTGCGTCCTATTTTTGGGATATGAGCTTTTAAGTGAAGAAAAAAGCCTGGCAGCTAACTTTTTAGAAAAGTGTGCGCTGCTCCAACTTCCAAAATCACTGAAAAATTTACAATCCATACTGGGATTCCTGAATTTCGGCAGAACATACATTTTGGATTATGCATGAAGGGTTAAACCTTGCTACGACCTCATAAGACCTGATTTTTCAGTTAGGCAATGGACACAGGAACACACAGATACACTTTGTTCCCTCCAGGCTGACATGATAGCATCTAAACACCTACAAACACGCGTAAATGTCCGCAACCTAGTGATCCGTATAGTTGCGGGTCAATCTGGGTACACATACCTCACATATAATGAAGGCGAAACAGTACCCATTGCTTACAAATCACACTTGTACACAAATGCTGAGATGCGTTTTGCATCCACAGAAAAGATTCTGACAGAAGTACAGACTGCTGTAGTGAGGAAAAGAGCACTGGCTCAGTGAAAACGAATAATTGTTGTGACTCCAGTACCAGCCTTAGAGGCTGCTACAAAGGCAAGCGTTCCCAACGCTAAAGCGTTACATCTGAGATGGACACAATGGGCTAATTCTCTCACCGCATCAGATGTAGAATACAGATATGATCCAAATCTTAAAACACACGCATTTCTGCAATATGAACAAGAATATCCTCTCCCGAATTAAATAATGCCTCTAGATCAGTATGAATACATAATTTACACTGAGGAATCTGCACAACCGGCCATAGGAAGTAAACAACAATACAGAGCCGCGTGTGCGATTGTAAAAGGTCGTATGCGAGATGGTAAGTTCCATCCAAGCTGTACAAAGGCTCAGTCTCTAAGAGACTGCACGCCTCAGTTAGCAGAACTAAAAGCTCTTTTACTGGCACTGATCAATACCGATCGAGGATTCCCCACACTAATAGTGTGAGATTCTTTTTACTGTGTCCAGTCATACAATGAATATCTTCATTATTAGGGACAAAATGGGTTTAAAGACTCAAAAGGTGGCACAATTAAGCACAAAATGCTATGGGAACATGTAGCCGAGTTGAAAAACGAACTACCAAGAGCTCACGTGATACACACGCTGAGTCATCAACGTGATGGCGTTCACGTTGAAGGGAATTCATTGGCTGATGAAGCCGCAAAGGGGGATGTACGAACTGCGTCCATAGCTGCAATCACTCGTTCAAAAACGAGAATAGACTGACAGATAATGGTAGTTGTCATTGCTTCACGCAAAGACAACAAAGCACTTCCGAAAGGTTTTCCACTCAAGTACTCCTACAAGTTAGATGCAAACAACGTTCCATTTGCTCCGATTCCTGGAGTGGGGGATAGAGCAATACCAAACATGGATTGCAGATTAGGCTTAAAATTAGCTGCACACAAGGGTTTGGGTTCTGCACACGCAGGAGTTACGGCGACGGTTTCTTTATTGAAACAACGCTATTGGTGGCCAGGGTTAACGAAGCAGACCAAAGATTATGTCTTAAAGTGCGAAATCTGTCAACAGATGAAGGGCTCCACCATAGCACGTCCAACGCAGACACCATTGCTAATATCAGACAGACCACTCGCGTGTGTCTATTTGGACCACTGCAGCACCTTACAATCTGATGGGGCTTACAAAGTATATCATGGTTGCAGTGGATTCCTGCTCGAGATTCCTATGGGTATGGTCTCAGCACTCGGCTGACGCTCTAACTGTTATCAAAGATTTGCGAGTCTTTATAGGGACATACGCAGTCGGCACATTACATTCTGACCCTGGCCCCGCGTTTAGCTCTAGAGCTTATAAGGAGGCCATGGGAGGTTTGGGTGTAGCATTGCGGTACTTCTCTCCGTACCAACCCAAGGGAAATTCAGTCGTGGAGAGGAAAAAACAAGACTTAAAGCAATCATTAACAGCAAGAGTATTAGGCGCGGGTGGTAGTTGGATCAATCACCTATATGGGGTTCAGAGGGCCTTAAACAACTTGCCAAGAAGCTCTCTAGGGGGCGTCACTCCTTATGAGGTCCTATTAAGGATGAGAATGTAGGTACCTGATCTCGATTATGAAAGGTACAGTGGTGGATAAAAAACCTTTTGACATCAATAAACGTTTGGCTGTTTTACAGGAACTGACTGAATCACGGGCTCTACAGAGCAATGTCTAAGTGAAAAGGTTCGCCACTGGGGAAGTCAAGTCAGTCACAGCAAGACCTGTCTGGATTCCTAAAGTTGGGGATCTGGTCAGAGAAAAGATAAAGGACAAAAGAGAATTTGGGCCATTTTACAGAAAGTCTGTACCTGTCTTGGCCGTTGAAGGAACAAGAACTGTACTTCTGCCGCCTCCTGCTGGGAAAAAGGAGAAAAGATTTGTCTCCATTGATCTGATAAAACCACACTATGTGGCTGA
Organism: Calotriton arnoldi; assembly: GCA_963921515.1. NCBI lineage: Eukaryota > Metazoa > Chordata > Amphibia > Caudata > Salamandridae > Calotriton > Calotriton arnoldi. Next base: position 472,664 of record CAWUFW010004087.1, on the reverse strand, counting down.
TACTGAATAGCCTTGTGGGCTCCTGGGTAGCTGACGCCCTCCTCTCGCTACCATACAGGAAGTTCAGACAGAAAGGCTCATCACGTTTGAAGAGTCGCCCTTACAAAGCACTGGAATAAACAACAATTCCATGGAATTAGTTCCTCTTGAAACAAATTCAAAAACAAAATGAAAGACAAATTTCAATTTGACCTAACACTGATGTTTACATAAACATGCCTCAACAAGAGCCATCTACAAGTTCAACAAAACCTGCTGAGCTACCTAAAATAGATCGAACTGCATCTGGCTATTTCATCGACTTTGATACCTTTTCGTTGGATCCAAGTGAACCTGAAACAACGCCAGCCCCAATTTCTCGTAAACAACTAATGAAAGACTTCATCTTTCTTAAAAAGACTTACCTGGTGTCACCTTGGATAGAACTTTGGATAAGCACCAGCAACTTTTCTTTCTCTTCTGGTTAGGCTTAGTAGCTGTCTTCTGCTTACTTGTCAATGGAACTTACCTTCGCCAAAGCTCTGCAGCATCAAAAGTGAACTTGCTCCTGAAAGCTCATGTTTCCTCACATCGTGAGCAAAGACTTGTCATCAGTGAACATTACAGCAATTCCTATACCCGATGGTGTAGTATGGGACAAGGTTGATTATGATATATTCGGACCAACAGAACTTTTAAAAATACCACATTTATTTAAAATTACCTCGAATGATATCATTACCTCCAGTACACTTTCCGATGATTGGGATTTTGAAACTGTATAATATGTTGTCTGATTTAGAACAATCTGCCGCATTTTCTAGCAATGAAATGTTAGAAGACACATCAGACTAACACAATGTATTGTTATCAACATTATGGTCATCATTTTCTACACAAATCCAGTAACCCTAGAAATGTTTTCACATATCACCAATGAGAACATTGCCCAACACCGCCGAAAAGTAGTTCGAAAACTTTTGCACAAAAATTTTCATATTTTTCAGGGTTTAATATTTCAGACCCGACCTCATATTACTATAAGGTTGCACCTACACCTCCACAGAAAAATATGTTGACTAACACCAAACAGATTTAGTCTGCTTCCTTTATTACCAAACTGTCTGAACAGGGTTTCGACTTATGGAAAGACACTGTAGACTTAAAATCAGTCTGGGGTTCTAGAGACTGGCATGTCCAGGGAACAGAAGCGCTAGTTAGAGCATGCCTCATTCCACAGCAGATGATATTTCTCACTGAGACTGTGCAACAGACTTCCTGCCTTGGAATAGCCAAGAAGAAGGATTTGAACACACCTCGAATTCCAACACCATCACAGGCCAAGGGTAATTTTACATCATTGAAAGGGGCTGCATTAGATGACATCTTACAATACAATAGATCAGACCCCAAATGGAAGGGATGGTTGGTTTGGCCCACAGACACTAACAAATGTCAAAAAAGATTCAGGGGTACCACCGAAGGATTCAGTATCCATAGGGCAGACCCAAGCTATGTACAAAGAGAACATCCGGGGATGGTGACATCATACAGTTTTGGGAAGTTATGCCTCGATTGGCTAAGAACCTCAACACTAACAGGTGAAACAACACTTATCCTTACTAACAGACAATGTGGATCTAAGGGATTTTTTTTACTAGGTCCCAGAAAGCCACGTCAGAAACGTTTCTATTATGCTGTCTATAATGAAATTTGGAAAATCTCCCAACAAGAAGCAGCGGAGAGACTACAAGAAATAGATCGGATCAATTTAGAAAAGGCGTTAGCCGTAGGTGACAATGGTATGTATACATTAACATTCCGGATTTATTCACTGGGCAGCATTGTATCTTCTGCTATTGATATACTAGAACAAGATTTGTCCATACTACAGCACGGACAGTCACAATTACGTTCTATTATGTTATTGAGCTGGACGCTGCAAACATTGCATGCAGGTTATGTGCCTTGGCTTTTTATCAACAGTATGTCACTATTTTCTGCATATAATCTAACGAAAAAACAGATGAAAATGGCACAGCGGGGAGCAAAATATACAATGCTGCGTATTGAAAAACTGGACAGATTACCTTTTACTGTGGCAGAATCACCACCCACAGAATGGTTGATCCATGGCCATAACATTACCGGTCACAACTTTCCAGTTTCAGTACTGCCTAGAACAGGCAGGCAGGTATGAAGAAATGGGCGGGAGCCCTCGTCACCGAACAAGCACTGCAGCACTTTATGGACAGTCCCTGAGAGGAGGGGCCACGAGCATTGTCGGGCGCAGGAGCGCTACTTAATGGACGCAGGCGTCCGGCAGTGCGGGATGCGCGTGGGGCGTGCCTGGGCCAAGACGGGCCCGTCTTAGCCCGTCAGAGTGCGGAAGAGGCTGGGTTGGGCCCTCCCTCTTGGCTCTACAGTCCGATAGCAACGACAAGTTTGGTGTTCCATGGATAGGTGGACTTGAGGAGCCCCCAGTTGTGCGGCAGAACGGACCGAGCTTAACTTACATCGTGGCCATTGCAACGTCCAAACCGCGTGATCCAAGGAGCTCAAAATTGGGTGTTGAATGGGCGGAGCAGGGCCGGACAAGTAAGTTCTGGAAGTTGACTCTCATATACCTCATAATTGAGCCAGTTCTCCTTGGGACCCGAGAATTATCACAGCTAACCTGTGAACATTATACTGTCCTTCGACACCTTGGTAGCAAGTAGTTTTGTATTGACCCGTGAAGTTTATTTTCCTGCACAGGCTACAGGATGGGGAAAAGAAAGGCGGCAGTCATTCAGCCTTCGACACTGCCACCACCTAAGGTCAAGGGTTCGGCTCGATTAACACTATTGCACTACCTCACAGGAACTATGGGGGCCATCAAAAAACAGATCATCACGGTAGAAGAGACTTTGAACACGGACAATTTGGGGGTGTTAGCTAAGGAAAACGAGACAAAGGTTATGCTGGCCGGTTCACCTGGGATCTCAGGGGGGGTGGGGGGGGTTACCACCTCAAAATGGGTGTATTCAAAATAATTCTGAACACATCAGTTAGGGATCAGGAGTTGAAAACCCAACCTCCATCCAAACACCCTAGAAACCCAGAGAAAATAGGAAGTCCAGAGATTGTCGTTTGTGAAAACCAGATAACCCCTAAGGAACCCAGGTCCTCACTAGCAAAGCCCCGGAAAAAAATAATAAAACGTGCTAAAACCTTGATCCTGCCCAATTTGTAACAAAAGGCAGTGTCCTGCCCTAAAAAGAAACCTTCTGCTCCGTCGAATGATCTTGGGAACTTAACCACACTAATTGTAGATCTAGAGAAATATTTGAGAGACATTAAGTAGTCTAACTGAAAGGGTGACTAAGATTGAAGACAGACTGAATAATGTCCAGGTAGTTCAAAGTACCAGTAATCAGGATAGTAGACACCATAATCAAGAGATCTTAGGAGATTCAAACAGGGTCACAAGAACAGATAATTGCAATACTCCGGTCTATCCAACATCAGTAAGCGACAGTCTAGGGACTTAGGGTAACGGGCTTCATACAAGGAAACCCTTAAGGCCTTTAGCAGATTCCTCAAAATCCGTCCAATTTCGAAATGAACCTATTGGCAAATTAGAATACGAGTGGAAAGGTGCTAATGTTTTAGAGGGTAATTTTCCTCAGCCAACCTTTAATGTCCAATTTATCCCCTCACCTCGATTGAATACCCCATACAATCTAAACTGCCTGGACCTACCACCAGCCGCTACCCCATATACAGTAATCCTGGCTAATGTTCCGAGACTGATGACGAAGGATAATGAACCTTGGGTTTCCTTGAGAAATAAGGCTTTACATTGGCTGGGGGCTAAAACAGGGCTAACTGAAGCTCTATTTAACGAATTCAAAATGGTAAGAAGAATCAGCTGGCTGGGGAGAGACAGGAAAACTCTACAGGGGGATTGTGTTGTTCTAACGTTCAAAACCCCACAATTAGTGGAAAGAATTCTTTGAGAGCTGGCAATAAGATTATAACTCATGCTGATATTAACCCTTTCGGTGCTCATGACGGAATGGTTCCGTCATGAGCACCGGTGCTCCTGTGCTCACGACGGAACCATTCCGTCATGAGGACAGGGGCACGAAATCCCTCTGCTGCAGACAGCAGAGGGATTTCCCTTTTTTTTTTTATTGGCCTCAGGAGGTTGGGGAAGAGCTTCCCCAACCTCCCGAGGTCAATTTGCATTTTTATTGCAATGCCGATCGCGCGCATGGCGCGCTGTCGTCACTGCAATGAAAATGAAACTGAAACTTAGTTTCATTGTTTCGGTGCTCGTGGGGCTATCTCAGCCCCCCGAGCACCGAAACAGATGGGAGAGGTATCGCAATGGTACCCCTCTCCCTAGTGGATCCCTGCTTGGGGATCGGGCGATTCCCCCAAGCAGGGATCCACCCACTAGGCACCAGGGAGGGGGGAGCGGCCCCTTGGGCAAGGGCCTTTGCTTCCCCCATATTTTTGGGCCTAATTCAGTCTTTCTGGCCCCCCCCCTTCCTGGGAGGCAGATGGGGGCTGCAGCCCCCTGTCTGCCCCCGGGGGGTAGAAAGCCCATTAGACGCCAGGGTTTTTTTTTTTTTTTTTTACATTTAATTTAGGGGTGGGGGCTGCCCAAGATGGGCATGCCAATGCCCCCACCCCTCCCCCCACAAAATTCCAGTCTTTCTGCCCCCTTTGGGGGACAGAAAGCCCACTAGAAACCAGGGATTTATTTTATTATGTAAATTAGGGGTGGGGGCTGCCCAATATGGGCACACCAAAGCCCCCAACCCCTCCCTGCACAATAACAGTCTTTCTGCCCCCCCCCTGGGTGCAGATAGGCGCCAGGGTTTTTTTTAATTTTACGATTAATTTAGGGGTGGGGGCTGACAAAGATGGGCATGCCAATGCCCCCACCCCTCCCCCCCACAACATTCCAGTCTTTCTGCCCTCCTTGGGGGCAGATGGGGGCAGTAGCCCCCAATCTGCCCCCCGTGGGGGCAGAAAGCACCCTAGACACCAGGGATTGTTTTTTATAGGCCCGGGGTGGGGGCTGCCCAGAATGGGCATCCCAATGCCCCCACCCCCCCCAAAAGAATAGCCACAGTCTTTCTGCCCCCCTTGGGGGCACATCGGGGCAATAGCCCTCGATTTCCCCCCCTCCCCAGGGCGGCAAAAAGCCCACTAGGCACTGAATTATTTTCAGGATGTGCCTACCTGTGGATTGTGGGCCCTTGCGCAGCCGGCACATAGGGAAACCTAGCAAACATGTACAATTTTGAAAACTAGACACGAAGGGGAATCCAGGATGGGGTGACTTGTGTGCCTCTCACCAGGTTCTGTTACCCAGAATCCCTTGCAAACCTCAAACTTTGTCAAAAAACCCATATTTTCCTCACATTTTTGTGTTGGAAAGTTCTGGAATCTGCGTGGATCCACAACATTCCACCCACTCCGCGTTCCCCAAAGTCTTACGAGAAAAATGGTACCTCACTTGTGTGGGTGGGTCAAGTACCCGCGACAGGCAAGAGCCCAAAACCTAGTGAGGAGACATCAAAATTACCTATCACAAACCAACCTGGTTTTCAAGGGGAATCCCATGAGTTTTTGGCTCCGGGCTCGGCGGCCATCTAGGGAAACCTACCAAACCCACACATTTCTGAAAACTAGACACCCGGGGGATTCCAGGGAGGTATGGCTTGCGTGGATCCCCCAACGTTTTCTTACCCAGAATCCCCTGCAAACCTCAAATTTAGCTGAAAAAAAAATCACTTTTTTCACACGTGTGTGGGAAAGTTGTGGCATCACCGGGCTGACACAAATTTCCTACCACCCAGCGTTCCCCCAGGTCTCCCTATAAAAATGGTGCCTCACTCGTGTGGGAGGCCCAAGTACCCTCGACAGGCAAGGGCCCAAAACATTTTGTGATAGGCAATTTTGATGTCGCCTCAATACGTTTTGGGCCCTTGCCTGTCGCGGGTACTTGGGCCTCCCACACGAGTGAGGTACCATTTTTATCGGGAGACCTGGGGAAACGCTGGGTGGTAGGAAATTTGTGTCAGCCCGGTGAAGCCACAACTTTCCCACACAAAAGTGTGTGAAAAAAGTGATTTTTTTTCAGCTAAATTTGAGGTTTGCAGGGGATTCTGGGTAAGAAAACGTTGGGGGATCCACGCAAGCCATACCTCCCTAGCATCCCCTGGGTGTCTAGTTTTCAAACATGTATAGGTTTGCTAGGTTTCCAGAGGTGCCGGCAGAGCTAGGGTTCAAAAACTACAGCTAGGCACTTTGCAAAAAAAGGGTCAATTTTCACTGTGAAAATGTGGTGTCCACCTTGCGTTTTGGGCCGTTTCCTGTCGCGGGAACTAGGCCTACCCACACAAGTGAGGTACCATTTTTCTCGGAAGACTTTGGGGAACGCGGGGTGGGTAGAATTTTGTGGATCCACGCAGATTCCAGAACTTTCCACCACAGAAATGAGGAAAATGTGGTTTTTTTGACAATTTTTTAGGTGTGCAAGGGATTCTGGGTAACAGAACCTGGTGAGAGCCAGTCAAGTCACCCCATCCTGGATTCCCCTGGGTGTCTAGTTTTAAAAAATGTATAGGTTTGCTAGGTTTCTCTAGATGCTGGCAGAGCTAGGGTTCAAAAACTACAGCTAGGCACTTTGCAAAAAAAAGGGTAATTTTTCACTGTGAAAATGTGGTGCGTCCACCTTGCGTTTTGGGCCGTTTCCTGTCGCGGGCACTAGGCCTACCCACACAAGTGAGGTACCATTTGTATCGGGAGACTTAGGGTAACACAGAATTGTAGAGCAACTGTTATTACCTATTGACTTTCGATGCATTTCTGCCTTCCAAATGAAAGAATGTATAAACAAAAGTCATTTTGAAAAATGACCTATAATTCTCATGCTAGTATGGGTACTCCCAATTTCGGAAATGTGCAAATATCTACTGTTTCTAAACTCTACATTTTGTTCCCATTTCAGAAATACATAGGTGTCTTTCATACCTATTTTTCCATGTATACATTTTCCCTAAATAATTGCTATATACCCGGTACATAATAAAAAACCATTGCAAGACGCTGCTCAGTTATTGGCTCTGGGTTAGTCGGGTTCTTGGTGAACCTACAAGTCCTATATATCCCCACAACCAGAAAGGTCCAGCAAATGTAACGGTATATTGCTTTTAATCAGCTGTCATAATTAGAAGAAGTTACAGGTGAAAACGTTGATACAAATGGCTGTTTTTTTCAACTAATTTTCAATTTTTCCTATATTTAACTGTTAGTTTCTATGAAGAAACCTTAAAGGATCTACACAAATGACCCCTTGCTGAATTCAGAATTTTGTCTACTTTTCTAAAATGTATAGCTTTCCAGGATCCATTATTGCTTTCATACCCATTTCTACCATTAACTGGAAGGAGGTTGAAAGCACAAAAAATAGCAGAAATAGGCTATGTCCCAGAAAAATGCCTAAACTGTGTAAAAAATGTTGGTTTTCTGACAAAAGTCTGCTTGTCCCTGAAAGCTGGGAAGATGGTGATTTCAGCACCACAACCCCTTTTTTGATACCATTTGCAGGGAAAAAACAAGACGCTTTCATCTGGAGCCCATTTTTCCCATTTTTCCCCAAAAAACAAAATTTAGCTGTATTTTGGCTAATTACTGGGTCCCCTCCAGGGGAATCCACAAACCCTGGGTACCTTTAGAATCCCCATGATGTTGGAAAAAAAGTACGCAAATTTGGCGTGGATACCTTATGTGGTCAAAAAGTTACAGGGGCCTAAGCGCGAACTACCCCAAATAGCCAAAAAAAGGCTTAGCACAGGGGGGGAAATGGCCTAGCAGCTTAGGGGTTAATGCATTACCTTTGGGCTATTTTTACCAGCCACCTCCTAATATGGGATTAAGAGACAATAGCATAGACGTGTTTGAAACAGGCCATTATATATATAATGTGGAGGTGACCAACCGGTTTGAGTCCTTACCCACACTAGAGGAGATAGATTGACTTCGTATCCAAGATATAAGTGATAGGCCCAGAGGGTCAGATGTTATTTACCCCCTTTAGATACTCTTGGTTATAAGAGGGATGATGCCCCTAATGGGGTCAAGGGTATAACTACTGACGGCGGAGTTATTCCATTAGGAATTAAATCTACATTAACAGAGCCCTGTATTTCATCACCTACCCGGTGGAACAAACACGCCAGTGTGTTGAATACAACACAAGTATCACCACCCATGATCATAGTAAACCCAGACAGGTGAGAGTCTTTCACAGAACAGAATGAAAATTTGAGTGTTTTATTCTGGAACATATCAGGCTTACGTACCAAGCTGACAAACCCAGTATGGCTTGAGTTTATTGGAAACTTTAAAATTCTTTGCTGCCAGGAAACTTGGGCGACAGATGGTAGCCATATTAATGGCTTTAAGACATACCACACTGCCTTAGTCCCTTCTATTAATTGGAGAGCAAAGGGGGGCCTATGTACACACGTCTCTAACCAGATCCATGTAATTAAGATAACAACTTTCTGATATCAACATGGTTATCAAATTATAAACATCCAATTAGACAAAACGCAGGCTGGCTCCGTTATATTTTTATAACAATGCATCGAGGGACCGGATAATGGGGGTATTGAGAAAACTAAGTAGCGATCTGAATAAACTACAGCATGGTGGGGAGAAAAGTTATCATTGTGTGGGGTGGAGATTTTAACATTGGTCCGTGCCCATTAAGTGGAGAAGGAAATTGTGGACTACTATCTGATGAAAATGATGCTAATCCTCATTTTCCCCACTCAATCCTTGGGGACTTTTTAAATTAGATCCTATTTGCATTTGATATGGGCTTTGCCAATAACTTGTGTTCTCCTCCAGTACCTTTTGATCAGACATTCAATGGGAGAGGTTTGAATTCAACCATTGATTATATAATTCTATCTAACCGATATGCATCATGACTTCTAAATTATAGAACTCATAAAAATGCTATGAGTGACCATTTCCCACTGAGCTTAATTCTAACTCTCCCCAATAAAATGCGAAATTCAAAGTAGCCAAGTACATTTGGCCCAGAATATGGCTCTGGGCAGAACAAACGGCTATACACTGCGATGGTCTAGGATTGAACCGATAGAGTTTGTTAAGAAAATTGTGACCAAGTGCTACAATTAATTTTTAATCTGTTTGGACGAGACAAGTCCCCATGCTAATATCCTAGAAGCCTATGCTCACCTTACACGTGAAATACAAAATGACCAGAGGGTAGAGATCAAAAAGCATGAACCCATAGCCAGGGATGGTTTGATACTAATTGCACAAAAGCGTACACTAAACTAAAGCATGCCCTCCATAAACCAGAAAGTGAGAGATGAAATGGAGTGTAGAAGGGATTACAACCAGACCCTAAAAGCATGTAAAAAGGAATTAAAAGAAAATGCGTGGGCCAAGCTACATGAAGCCTCGATGAATAGAGACAGTGCAGCATTTTGGCAAGTGCTAAATGCTCCTTTTTTTACAGACCATAACAAACCAACTATAGAGATCGCCATAGACGAAGACAATGGGTGAACTATTTTTCTAAAGTTTATAATGAGAATCCAAGCGATGGTAGCATGTATCCCCACTACAGACAATCGGGAACAGTCGCCTACGGAAAATATCCCATAGATCTCTATTTTACTATTGATGAAGTTATTAGCGCAATTAATGCGAGTAAGGATGGCAAGGCTTCCGGCCGAGATGGCGTGCCATAGATCTTTTTAAATCAAATTTGCCCCAATGGGGTCCATTACTAACGCAGGTGGTATATGCCTGTTGCTTGACCGGATTCATTCAGACCTGGTCAGAGTCAATAATAGTACCCATATGTAAAAAGGGCGACCAACAGAATCCAGCATGTTACCGTCCAATATCTTTATTGGATTACTTGGTAAAGGCAGCAGGCGGATCGTCCTAAATCGGCTCCAAGATTGGGCAGAAGATAAAAACATCCTTCCAGATGTACAATTTGGTTTTAAACAGGGTTTAGGCACAGTGGAGCAAGGCCTTAATCTTAATATTCTGCTAGGGAAATATACGCTGTCCAAACAAGGTAGGCTTCATCTTGCATTTGTTGATCTCACAGCCGCTTTCGTCTGTGTAATACACGGTAAACTTTGGGACATTTTAACAGCCATGGGGGTGGAGGCTCCGCTGATCCAGTTTCTGAGGCAGCTGTACAGTAGTGCGACAGCAAGGGTCCGTTACGGAATCAAGGGGGAATGCACTGCACCATTCGACGTGGAAAGGGGGATTAGACAAGGCTGCGTCCTGGCACTGTTTTATTTACATTGTACACAAATGGATTGGAACAGGCGACGGTGGAGAAGTGCCAGGATACGCCACAAATAATCGTCCTATAGACACCCTTTTGTACACGGACGATGCAGTGCTGATGGCCTGCACACAACTGGGTCTCCAAATGGCACTCAGTTACACGGAGTACATGGATAAGCTGGGCCTGAGACTTAATACATCGAAAACCTTTATAATGAAGTGCGGGAAGGGCAGCTCTAAATGTAGGAGCATGTCTATTGGTAACAACAAGGTAGAATCGACCAAGATATTTCCATATTTAGGCATTTTATTTGATTATAAGGGGACATGGTATCAAGCGGTCAAAAACAGGAGCTTACTTTTTATGAAAACTGCAGCATTGGCCAATTTCGCAAGGAAATTGGGCAGAAGGCCACCAGCAGTGCTCCTGCAAATCTATCAGGCGAAATGCGTCAGTACAGCTATTTATGTCGCTGGTGTGTGGGGTTTCCGAGGTACTCAATCTATACAGCAGGTTGAAAATGCCTTCTTAAAATTCCTTTTGGCGGTCCCTGACAGCACTTCCACTTATAACTGCCACGCTGAATTAGGTATTTCGGATATTTCGGATATTATTTAAGCCCAACCTGTTCTTTTGTGGCACAGGATCTGAACTTCCCCTAAAACTAGTTTTAATCGTGATATTATAAGTGACAGCATGAAGCTGGACTGGGCTACTGAGATCCCCTGGATAAAATACATTAAAAAAATTATGTATGATCTCGGTTACCCCGAGTATTATAACTCTCCAGGTTCCATAAATACTGTTTCCAGGAAAGATTTTAAAAGAATTTGTATGACACACCTGGAGGCAAATAGATTCACCCTAGAAGTAACTAAACCGTTGATACAATCGCACCAACTGACATTGACCACTTACAGTATTCAGCCATACATAAAGTACGCTTTAAGTGGTTACGACAGATTTGTACTGACCCGATTCAGATTTGGGATTTTCCATCGCTTGATAAGCTTCCCAGAAACAAATAACTGGTCGAATAAGTTATGTAGCTGTCCATGTGATAAACAGTCCCAGCAATCGACAATTCATGTGGTTTTATTTTGTAAATTTTATAAAAATGCAAAGAAGATGGATCCTACCAATTTTAAGATTAGGGGGATTGTTACAATGTAGACCAGCGTTTTTAACTCTGCAATTTTTAGAAAATGAATGTTTTACAAAGCAATTGCCTCCTTTATAAAAAGTACTGTGAAATCCAGAAAAACTATTTCCATATAAAATTAAGTGGGTTACTGTAACTGAAACTATGTGGTGAATCTAAACTTTGAGATTTTGGATAATCTCTCACTATTGCTACGGATTGTATTTTTAAAAAATGTGTGTTGATGTGTTTTTTTTTTTTTACTTTGTCTGCTTTTATGATTTTCGCACAAAAATCGAATAAAGCTTGTTTTGACTGACTTTGGGTAGGGAATATATCAAGGAATCTTGGGAATTACCGTACAGATTTCGATGCAGGAGTGGGGATCGAGAAGTGTTTCTAAGCGGTACAAACTGCAAGAGCGCTTTGAGTGGATCTCTCATATGCCAGGATATTATGTTGCACGGGGCCTGCAATGGTTCGGTATCAAACCTATCCTGCCACTTGAGGGGTACCCCAGCAGCTGGGATTACTCCGGTATTCAAGCTACTTTCAAATGGGAGTTACTTGATGCTGAACGATCAAGGTTGTTGTGGCATGCTTCCGGGCATCACATATCTGATAACCGTGAGCTCCAAGGTTACTTGCTGTATGCAAGTATTGTTTCCACCGACACATGCAGTCAGGGAGGCGCCGTTATGGTCTTCACTAAATGTTTCTCTTATACGGTTTGATACTCTGAGCAGAATTAAAGCCATGCTTCTACAGAAAACCGTGCCCTTAACCTCCGCCCGGGAGACTTTTGATCTCCAGATCGCAAGGTCCTCTGCCGAGATACAGGCACTCATACGTACCAACAGCCCCTTTCGTTTCGCAGAAATGGTAAATCGTATCTTTAACATGTCTGATATGATGGGTATAGTACACCTATTTAAGACCATGGGTTCGGGACTGTTCAGCACCTTTCAGACAGTCCTCGGAGTTATACCAAACTTTATACACTCCGTATTCTGAAGCATTTTTGGAGGACTTCCGCTGATCCGGTTTCTAATAGCAGGTATCCTGATTGTAATTTTTCTGCTACGCAATGGATGTCCCAGTCACCAAGGAGATGGAAAAAGCACTCCTGGAGCGCAAATACCGTGATCGCATGGTACAACTTCTGGGCACACCTTGCCTACGGAAACTGAGTGCATCTTGGTTCCGGTCATTTAGACCAGTCTGGATGGACTGCATCTTACCTGTTCTCCGATGCCTGTTGGATCTCTGTCTGACACTTCCATCAGTTGTGCAACCGAACGTTGATGCACTACTGGACCCAATGGGCCCATGTTCTGCAGTGTCCCCAGCATATTCCAATGTTGATGGCGCAATTCTTAGAGCCTCCACAGGAAGTTTCTGCTCCTGTAGGAATGGATACTGGCTCCTCCACTGACAACAAGGCCTTGGATGGAGCACAGGCTGCCCCAGCATCGGCTGCAGGCAGTACGGAAGATCATCTGTGCGCAATTGACGTACTCTGCGAGGTATTACAGGGACCGCCGTCTGCGGAGGCAGGCAACAGCAATGTTGCGTCTACCAGCCAGGACACAAACATTTGGCTCATTGTGGCTGGGAAAAATTTGGTTTTGTAAAACAAGAACTAAATTTGAAACTCCCAAAAAATTGACTTTATGACCTGCATGGCTTTCGGATGCTTTTAGTTGTTTGAACTATATATACGGACACAGTGGAGCTATTTGCTTGAGTGACAATTTACACTTTTTTAGAGTTTTTTTTTTTTAAACATTTTTAGCAGAACTGTGGTTTTTACTACATATGTTTGCGTACCAGTACCTAGACAGGTAGTACGTTGGAATTAAATTATGTTGTCCAGTCGGATGAGGAGTGGGTATTATATTCCATATAGGTACTCCAATATAGGCTCGGGTAACATCCCAACCTTTCACCTATACTCATCCCTACACTACATACATAACGGGCTGCTAGGACTGACCCTTTACCTAGTTACAGTACTGCTTACAGAACGTGGGGTTTTCCCTGAATAGCCTCATACATTATGCATGAGGATCCTTGGAAACTCAGCAGGACTACCATTTCCTGCATAATAACTGTACAAGGTTCATTCCCGACGTCATCCTAAGTCAGACAGTGGCACAGCAAGTTAGAACCCCTGGGGATACCTTCGGGTATATAAACATCACATCTTGCTGAGATAGTGAGAGGAGATCAGGACTTCCATGCCGACACACTGATGCGAGACGCTGAAGTCCCTGTATGCAGATACTCCAGCTCGCAGTGGTCCGACATCCCTTGCGGGGTGTCCAATCCGAGACCAGGACGGGGTCCCACAGTTTCTCACTTCAGGTAATGGGGTTGACTTTATACCTAGAGGTATTCTTGGCTTAACACCTACATACATGCTAGGTGCATTTAGGTACAACTAGTTAGGGTAGCATCGTAGGAGTACGCATTTTATTGTCATGTATTTTATATACTTGCCTATGTTTATGATTATAGCAGAATGGTAGAAATCTACCATCCTTTCACCTTCTAGTGCTTCTAATCATTTATATCTGTTACTGTCTAATGATTGTTTCAGCACACCTATTTTACACTAGAATGACGAGTGTTCAATAAATGCTTATTGAAAAACGTCCATATAGTTTATTCTGTGCATCTCTGAGATCAAGTGAGCACGAGTGACTGAGCGAAAAGTATTGCATGGTTTCCACGATTCTGAGGGATCAGGGTTGTCATGTTTGATAGTTGTCAAGAACTATTCTCTCCTTGGTAAGAGGAGTGTCTAGAGGCACTGTGAGCTAGCTGATACACAGGTCAACATACCCGGTGGGGGTGTCTAGAATCAGTCTGACACCAATCCTGCAGTACATGTTGTCCAAACGTGCAGATCCTATAGGTTTTATAGGAACTACAAGACAAAGCTAATGCAGTGCAATGGGACACAAACATTACAAACAACCCAACAGAAAAAACCAGAGGTATCTGAAAATACAGTTCATCTGTAACCTCCAACGAAAAGGGTCGCTTTCTCAAATTTCAGGGAAGTGAGTTAGCGTAGCAAGCAGGATATCTCCATCCTTTATTTTAGTGTTGGGTGGAGTTGGTCCCTTAAAACGAGTAGATATAATTGAGGGGAGGTAAAAGTTCTGGTTCAGCAGTTCTCAGCAGGACCAACCTTAGGGCTCAATTGAGACAAAGCAAAGTACAGCTCACAGCAACAAGTACAAACAAGCACAAGGAGGGCTCACGCTAGACTACCTAGGACTCTCAATCAGCCAAGTTTACAAGCCAATGGTGGACTGCTACCAAAGCAGCAGGGTCTAACAACAAAACAATGAAGGTCTCTGAAGTGAGAGAGTCTATTTGCCAGGAAGAGTCACAACTTCATCTTTTGACTTCTTCAGTTGGCTGTGGTCTTGTATAAACTACATGGATTAGTCAAGTGAGAAACTTTGTATATTTCCCGAGACAAGTTCCAGAGTTTCACAAACGATTCAGACAGAATAGAGATGGATGCAGGGCTTGCTCACAAGATGGCTGCTTCCTAGTACAGCTTTGAGGGGCTGCTGAAACCAGGAGACTTAGTACCAGATGCAGGGGCAGATGTACGACTTTTTTTGCGGTCGCAAACGGGAATTCGGCCCGTTTGCGACCGCAAAATTGGTCAGCCCCATGTACAAACCATATTTTGCGAGTCGCTAACCTATTAGCGGCTCGCAAAATATGGTTTGCAACTTGCTATTAGGAAGGTGCGTGCCAAGGGCGTCCCTTCCTAATAGCAAGTCCGACTGCAATGTACTATTGTATTAAGACCGCATTTGCAGTCGCAAAACACTCACAGTTTACCACCTACTTCAAGTAGGTGGTAAACCATTCGCAAACGGGAAGGGGTCCCCAGGGGACCCCTTCCCCTTTGTGAATTGGTGCGCAAATATTTTTTAAGAGCAGGCAGTGGTCTCAGGGACCACTGCCTGCCCTTAAAAAAAATGAAACAGAAAAGTTTCATTTTTCTTTTTTAAATGCATCCAGTTTTCCTTTAAGGAAAACGGGCTGCATTAAAAAAAAGAAAACTGCTTTATTGAAAAAGCAGTCACAGACATGGTGGTCTGCTGATCCCAGCAGGCCACCAAACCTGTGAGTGCTAGCCATTCCCAATGGGGTTGCAAATTGCGCTTGTCTCATGAATATTTTTGAGGCATGCAATTTGCGACCCCATTGGGAATCACAAACAGTGTCTGAGACACTGTTGTACATTCAGTTTAGTGAGTCGCAAATTGCGAGTCGCAATTCTGCGCAATTTGCAACTCGCTAAACTGAAAGGTCGTACATCTGGCCCCAAGTAATTTTCATGATCACACCATGGATACAACGGACTTGGGCAATATCGAGGTCCAGGGCTGGACTGGCCGTACCAGACATCGGGCATTTCCCCGGGAGGCTGAAAGGATGGGGCTGTGCAGCAGTGGGGGCTGGTTTTGTTACTGGGGACCAGTTTTGCAGCGGTGCTGCCATTTCAGCCCTCACTACCAAAAGCAGCAAGCAAGCATTTTCAGCCTCCCGGGGCCAGGCAGTGCTTCCTCAGTGACTGGTCCGAGAAAATTGCAAGGGCTGCTTTGTGTTCCCAGTCTGGCCCTGTTGAGGTCTCTCTACACACAGTCTCCAGTGGCCATTAGACAAGGCTACCTGCGATATATAGAGGGGAAGCAAAGACTACTTACTGCGCCCGGTTGATTACAGCTGACAATGTAGAGAACATGGTGGATGATATAGACACATGCAAATGAAGTGGGCGCTCATTGCGTATGGACCATGCATGGAGATTAGCAAGGGGGCGAGAGGAAGAACCTCCTGCAAACCATTCCTCACTCAAGTGACGTAAAGACAAAATGATGGGGCCACCTGCAAAATGTGATGAGGGGTCCCATCGTCTCCCAGATATTCAATGGTCTTGGGATCAATGGGGTCCCCCTGAGGGGTTGGGACACCCCTATGCTGCAGGGGGCCTGCTCAGGAAAGCAGAGAGACTTTCCTGTGTGTTTACCTATTTCTTAGTCCATGCCATTGTACGTATTCAAGGAATGAATGGCATGGCTTTGGGAGGCGAGCCCCCCCCACGCATTTTCGGGCCTGTGTGTACCTCCGTTATGCCCCTGCCTCACTCGCAGCAACTCTCCACTCTGGAGAGACCTAGCATGGTCATGAGCAACAAAAGTGACTGGCTCTGACAACACCCAACCTTTCCTACCTCAAAACAGCAGTGGAGATCGCATTAAATGAGGGAGGTGAGGAACAGACCTGCAGGACTAAACAGCGAGGGAGCTGGTTCATGAGAATACAGATCATCCTCGAGAGGACTGTCCAACCCTACCCTTCCTAAATGTCTCATACACTGATTTAATGACTCAGAAGTGGGAACCCTGAACATTCTGGTTAAACATGTGACCCAGCCAATAGGGCTCTGTCTAAATATAGCTAACAGTTGTTATGCTGAAACCACAAGGATGCATTAGATGAAGCACAGACAATTGGACTCTTACACTGGGTCATATTGGTCTACTGCATGCAGCACGTTTCAAACTGACCCTGAACTTTACAGACATTTACGTGTCCCAACACATGCAGCAGGGGTTTGTTCTGATAACAGGTGACAAAAGGACTCTAATACAGCTCCAGTGGTCAGACCATAGCATGTGCCAAGTGTATCCTGCTTCCTTATGCAGCAATTTCTAAACAAACCGGTCATTGACCATCAGAATATAGATCGCCATCGGCCATGACTGCTTTATCACCACCCCCTTGGGCGAGGAATGCAAAGATCCACTTGTACTTCGATTTCAATATCCTAGTGAACTTTGCTTAAAACGGCAAGAGTACCAAGGGTAAATGAAAGTCATAACATGCAAAGCTACTCCCAGGCTAAATTTCCTCAGACTCAAGAGAAGTCTTATCAAATGAACAATGATCTTGCTCAGGCACACAGGAGAAGCACAATTTTAAGCACAACACTATCACAAAAGGCAAAAAATCACAAAGATTCTCCAGACAATTATCTTTTGTAGAGGCTCTAAATAGCCCAAAAGAGAAAGCAAAGGAATAGCCTATTGCAAATATCAATAATCGGGCACTGGAAGTGATTCTGAAGGAGATCTATGGTCCAAATCCGAGCTCAGCCATGGACGAAAAAAGATGAAATATTCAAATAACTTAAATATATGAGATCAGGCTTTGATGTATTTCAGTGACACCTAGATACAACAGAATAAGAAACTGGACAGAACAGATAAAATTATGGACCTAGAAGGCAGGCTTGATGGAGCCAGCCTTTGGGACAACAAACTTTGGCTCATACATGCCAAAACTGTGGAAATGGAAGAACAATCCTACAGAGAAAATGGATACGTTCTGTGGTACACCAGAGAAAATGAAAATGTCCGACATGGTGGATTTCATAGCAGATCCCCTGCTCAAAAGAATGGGGATCATAGTATCATCCTCTTGAATTTCAGTGAGCACACAGACCTCATTATCCAGAACAAAACTGACTTGTCAAGACCAATAACCAGCAGTGGCCCGTGCAGGTAAGAGCGGTGGGGGCGGGTGAGGGGGATTTCGACAGACAAGGGAAAATTATTTATTTATTTAATTTTCCCTCCTGGTCGTCTGTTGAATTCCAACCCGGCCCCACCGCTCTTACCAGCACGGGCCACGGCTGCCGATAACGGTCATTGTTTTCAGACATACAGAGGCTAGACAAGTAATAATGACTGCAAAAAAAGTTTCCTTATAATGGGAAAATTATTCATGTGTCTACAGTTTTTGTCTGAGACAAATCTGAAGGTGATGCTCTACCGACACTCCGATAACAAGACAATAGGTAAGATCTGGTAGACCCAGCAGACATGGTAGTAGTAATAGATCGCATAACAAAGACATACAATGATCTATACTCACTAAAACTTTCTAGACCAGTTTAGATCCACAGAGATGGTGCTGTCTGCTCCGCCACTGTAATGCTGACCATAGAGAATGCTCATCCAGAGATGCTCAAAGATCACTTCAACAATACTCCAACAAGGAAGGAGTAAAAGGTACTGGCAAAGGACAAACAAATCTCACTCCCAACTGCAGGACAACAGTGGCTCTTCTATCTAACCTTATTGTCAAGAACAGAGATTTACTGTTTACCAGCAGTACAGTTTAGAAATTTAAATTGGTGAAGACCGACTCTTAGCTCACATTAACCACCCACACCTCCTCCATACCCCTAACCCTGCTTCCCCAAGGCCAACATTAGTATAAATCTTCCTTTGCTTTATGTCAAAGGAGAGTAAATATACTGAAAATGCCCTCACTTGATGAATCTACAGCCTAAAAACTAAATCTGGTGGCTATGTTTTTTTCCACACGCCTCTCCCGCAAGGCATCCTCCTTTTTGCATGGATAACTTTCAGGATTTCTAAATTACGTATCGCTATTTACTAAGGTCTCCTGATTCCTTCTCCTTATAACCCAATATAAGAAACCTCTGCTTTTCCTCTGTCGTAGTCTCTCTGGACCTCTCAACAAACCAGGTCCGATCATACTGTGTGGCCCCCACAAGCACACTCATGATCCCACACTGCACAGCATTTGTTAACTGAACCCAGTAACCCTGGTGTCTTTGAATTAGGCCGGTCCTTCTCATTGTGTTAAAAGAAAGAAAAAGTGTTGAATTAATTTGCCTCAAAATCTCCTGACATAGCTGTTACTCAGGAAATGCATTTCTTTCCCTCAGAATCCCAGAAAAGGGACTGTGTGAGAAGGGTGCTGGCTTGCAGCAGAGTTTCTTATCAGTTTAAAATATGAAGCACATCAATTGTATACTCCTAAAAACGTGTGGTGGGGTTATTTTACTCAGGCAATCATTTTCCTATATATATATTAAAAACATGGTCAGACCAAGAGTGCAGGTACGCATTCATAAATTTAACACTATGGGATCAAGAATAGTAATAGCAAAGGTAGGTGCTCCCAACTCGCCCAGATCTTTCTTGTTCACACTCTCCTGAAGAACATTCCTAACAGATGTGAACAAACCCAACCTCACAAAAGAAGGCTTGAGTACGTTTAAAGAGGTCACCACCATAAAGAGATCTCTGAAGCAATAACCCCTATGCCTTCTACAAAATCACCAGGGAAGACCGCATACAAGCCAAATTCTATGTTAGTAGTTCCAACCTACCACACTTCTCCATAGGTTCTATAAGGAAGCTGAAACTATTTACCCAGAATTTAAGGTGGCCTTGATCTGCCTCATCCTTAAACCCAGCAGAGAGTACAACCAGTGTCCTAGCTATCACCCCGTTTGCTTACTCGATGACATCGAAATCTTTAACCAGACTAGGAAAGACGTTCCTTGCATTATTCATGACAAGTTATTTCGGTCTCCGGTAGCTCCTCAAAGAACCACCTCCATACTCTTTCCAATCTATTGCAGCAAGTAAAAGATGACCCATGGGTAGTAGTGGCACTATTGTTAGGTGCTGTATAGACTTTTGATCACACTTTGTAGGTCCCTAGAGAGCTGGCTTAGGCCTCAGGTCCAATTACGAGGTCAAGTGGCTGCATTTAAACACCACAGCACAAACTGCTGTAGAGATTTCATGTCAAACATTTAAGAGATGCCCGTAAACAATGTCCTCCTCCACTGTATTTGTCGTTCTTGGCACTGGAACCTCCCTCGGCAATCCTTAGACAAAATCAATCTATAAGAAGCATAGAGTCCCCATCTTGCTGCTCCAAGCTTTTAGTCTACGTAGACTATATATTCTTCACCATGTCAGACCCCAGAATCTCTCCACAAGCTGATGGTGTTAAAGTCTTTGACTTTCTCAGGCAAAAAAATTAACTGGAAGAATAGTTAAGTGTCATATGTCTAACAGAACCACATGAGCGGATGCGGCTGGATAACATTTTGAATGGCTATTAATCTTAAATAACTAGCTGTATTGGTATACAGGGAGTTGGTACAAATTATTGCCGTTAACCTAGATCCCCTAATAGACAAGATCACTAACAAGTAAGACAGACTGGCAGACAGCTTTCTCTTTAGGGTTGAGTGCAGGTGGTATAAATTGTGTTATCCCAGTCTTTAATTATCTGCTTGGTATGCCAATTCTTAAACGCTTAAGAAAAAAAAAAAAAGACAAAATCATAATTTTTCACATCAATCAATCAGGGGAATTATAAGCGCCCTACTCACCCGTGAGGGTCTCAAGGCGCTGGTGGGGGGGGAGGAGGGTAGGCAGCTCCGTTCAGCCGAAGAGCCAGGTCTTGAGCATCTTCCTGAAGATGTTTAGGGAGGGAGCGGGTCTGATGTTGAGCGGGAGCTCGTTCCAGGTCTTGGCTGCGACGTAGGAGAAGGTTCTTCCGCCTGTTCTGGCTCTGCGGATGCGTGGGATTTCGGCGAGGGCGAGGTTGGCGGATCGGAGGTTTCTTTTGGGTACGTGGAGTGAGATTCTCTTGTTGAGGTATTGGGGTCCGGTGTTGTGGATGCATTTGAAGGTGTGGTTGAGTATCTTGAACGGGACTCTTCTCAACAGGGAGCCAGTGGAGGTCTCGTAGGTGTTGGGTGGTGTGCTCGTGTCGAAGGATGTCGAGGATGAGTCTGGATGCAGTGTTCTGTATGGTCTGGAGTTTGCAAATAAGAGACTTGTTGATCCCGGCGTAGAAGGCGTTGCTGTAGTCCAGTCTGCTGGTGATGAGCGCGTGGGTGACGGCTTTCCTTGATTCGTGGGGGATCCACTTGAAGGTCTTTCGGAGGATTCGGAGGGTGTTGAAGCAGCTGGAGGCGACACGTTGACCTGTCGGGTCATGGAGAGGGACGAGTCTAGTACGATGCCGAGGTTTCGGGTGTGGTTCGTGGGTGTGGGGGGGCTGCCGAGGGCGGTGGGCCACCAGGTGTCGTCCCAAGCCGAGGGGGAGGGTCCGAGGACGAGGACTTCTGTCTTCTCCGAGTCGAGCTTCAGGCAGTTTCTGGTCATCCAGGATGCAACGTCCTTCATTCCTTCCTGGAAGCAGAGTCTGGTGGTGATTGGGTCCTTGGTGAGGGAGAGGATGAGCTGGGTGTCGTCGGCGTAGGGTACTATGCTGAGTCTGTGCTTTCTGACGATGGTGGCGAGGGGGGCCATGTAGACGTTGAAGAGCATGGGGCTGAGCGATGATCCTTGGGGCACTCCGCAGTTGATTTCCGTGGGTTCGGAGAGGAAGGGCGGTAGTCTGATTCTTTGGATTCTGCCGGTGAGGAACGAGCGGGTCCAGTCGGGGGCGGTTCCTTGTATGCCGGAGGTGTTGAGTCTGCCGGTGAGTGTG
This sequence comes from Calotriton arnoldi, assembly GCA_963921515.1. Taxonomy (NCBI): domain Eukaryota; kingdom Metazoa; phylum Chordata; class Amphibia; order Caudata; family Salamandridae; genus Calotriton; species Calotriton arnoldi. The sequence goes on along the minus strand of CAWUFW010004087.1, from coordinate 450,810 downwards.
CGGTGGGAGACGGTGTCGAACGCTGTAGAGAGGTCGAGTGGGATCAGGGCCAGGGTGTGTCCTTGGTCGAGGAGGGTGCGGATGTAGTCTGTGGCAGCGAGTAGGGCGGTTTCGGTGCTGTGGAATCCAGATTGGGAAGGGTCGAGGATGGAGTTGGGCAGGAAATGTACCCATACTTAAACCTGCCAAGCTACATGTAGATACCCAGAGTAGGGCAATATGTTTACCGAACATGGAACTGTACCACTTAGTTCATCAACTTAACAATTGGTGCATTTTGGTTTATTAAAGTCAAAACACAAAATGTTGAGAAGCCTAAAGTCCAACTAGCGTTTAATGCAAAATAGCAACCAGCACAGCAAAAGAATCAAAGACCGTCATTTCGCCTGACCAGTGCCCTTGCTAGAAAACTAAGCTGGAGCAGGTAAAATCAACCAAGTATACATACAAATTCTCTTAATACAAGTCAATGCAGCATGATCGTGTGACAGAAACGTGTTACTCTCAGTGAACACTTATCTAATGTACAGTGTCAGGATCTTCCCCTCAAGAAACGTAGAACAACCTTTAGGGGAAGAGATTAATGTACTAAAACAGGCCCTAATAATCTCGCAAAAATGCGCTTCCCTTGTTAGGTTCGAAAACGAGTGAATGCTCTTGGAAAACGTGAATGAACAACAATGAGCACTATGGCTTCCGGCCGACTCGGGCAGTGAACGTTTTACAAGTACTTCAATGTCTCTGGACGCTTCAAGCACTTCGGAGATATCCATATTTAATTATTAGTGGATACATTCAAAAGTACATATGGGAAAACTAGCCCCACAATACTCAGTGTTCAGGTTGTGGGGCATCAAGATAAAAATCTGGGAATCGACAGAATCGTACATTTTTGGGGTACCCACCTAACAATGTAACTTTAAATGTTAGAAAACTAACTTTCCATTGGCGGGAAGGGTCAGCCAAGGGCACTAGAAGAGCTTTCAGTTGGAGGGGTTTTGAAAACATCCAAAGCTTCACAATAGGGTCTAAACCCCTCACAAATCGGGTGTTCTAGACAACTCTCATATTGCCACAAACGCATCTTAGGTTGATTATATTCCCCTCCGGCTCCTTCAGGCTTCCAAGGTTACATTGTGAGATGGGAAAACTGAGAAGTAACATCAAGACCGCATAGCACCCTGCCGAGAGAGAGAGAGAGAGAGAGAGAGAGAGAGAACGTTATAAAGGAAAAAGGCAAGGATGAAAAAATCTGCAAGTAGTAGATAACAGGACAGAGTGTCTGATGGTGGATGAAAGGCGTGAGGTCGACTAAAGACTAGACCGCCTTGGTATTCCGTGACGCACCCCCCCTCCCCCCCCAACATTCGGTAGTGCCAGCCGCAGACTTCATAGAAAATCTTTGGGAATCAGTAATTCTTTTACCAATTAAGTACTGATGGAACCGTTCTCCATCACAAAGCTATTTGTAAGACGAGCGAGCATCACTTCCTTGCTCACATGACAAAGCATGCAACAAACTAGCCCCAAATATATGCACTATAAATTGTTACATAAGTGGTACTGGTCCCAAGCTAAACTAAGAGGGCAGGCCAGTTACAAGAAGCCTCATGTTGGAGAGGTCAGTCCGCAGAATGCGATTTATTATTTATAGTATGATCATGTCCTAAGTTGGACCATTATTGGCCAGAAGCACAGAAAATGTCTCGACTGTCCATACCAAGACCATCTTCCAAGCCGGCTCTCTTGCATGGCACAGGCAATGCTGAGGAGAGGACGTCACACTGGAATAGATGACTGACAGGGGTTAAGGTTTGCATACTGTGGCACTGGCACTCTGACCTTTAACTCACGTTCAATGAATGGCTGTGCAAAATGTCCCTTAAGCCTTCATTGGAGCAAATTGTGCATATGGTAAGATGGCAAGGGTCTGTTTTCATATGCATCAGGGGAAATTTCTTGCAAACTAACATGGAGCCTCATCAAGAAATTTGGTAGATGAATTTGTAGCATCCTCATACTGGGGCTGTACTGTGTAAGGTTGCAAAATTCCCTTTAACACAGAATGGCATACGCTAGCTATTTACTATGTACCTAGACATACTGTCTACATTGCTGTAAACTGATGGATGTGGTGCTGGATTTGTCCTTTTCTAATCTTTATAGGTCGTGCTGCACTTCTAGGAAGTTGCATGTACTCCTACTATACTTGGCCCCTAAGTAACTAAGGCCTCTTGCAGCTCCTCCTCACATCACCGGTTACCCTGTAGTTAGAACTCCATTGAAAAGACATCGATGACCACTACAAAAAATGAAAATATTGAAGTATGGGGCCTGCCCCCCACAATCCCTCAGTCAGAACTGAATGGCTAATTATGAGATTTGCAAAGGTTTACTGTGACTATACACCGGTCCAATAAGTGATTATTTTCTGTCCCATGGCACAATGACTTGCTGGCCAGTATTTCTTGAAAGGTCTTTACTCCGCAAACACATAAGCACCCAACGCAGCCCCTTCCTTACCGCTACACTTTTACCCACCCCATTCATATTCAAGCAATATAGACTTATTTAAGGTCTGCTACTGTCACATGCCTGGAATCTGGTGTCAAACAGTATGACAATTTACTGAGCGATGGACAATATAATTTAGGTCATGCGTCTACAGAAGCAGTCTACTTTTGTTTTTTCCTTTCTACTTTTCTTGTTAGCTCATCATTGTGCGACCAAAAATATTTGCTAACAAAACTTAGTCTGGCAAAATAGAATAAAAATAACATGAAAGGATCAGCCATCTTCAAGTCACGACTTCATATATGCAAGGACATTAATAGGGATCAGCCCGGGTGGAGCTCCCGCACCCCAGGACTCTATAGATGCCGTCACCAGCCAGTGCCCGCACTGTGGGCGATTAGTTGATACTCACCTCTTGAGATTAAAGAGCGGGCAGACCAAAGAAAGGTCTCCCCATTTTAGCACCCACCAGACTGCATCCTTCAAGAGCACTGCATTTGTAGCTCGAGAACTCCCCAGGATCAGCTCTCCACAATCCTTTGCACATGGATGAGCATGTGAATTTCATTTGCACGAATTTGGGGGTGCACCTGGTGTGTTCTAACAGAGATTTAACAATAGCATTAAGAAGGAAGGTTCCTGTTGGCTTTCCCACGATGTTGGACTGTTCTGGTAGCCCAATGTGCATTAGGTGGGAAATCCTGGAAGCCAGAAGTGTAAGGGGCCAATAAAGCAGTGACTCTAAAAAACAAAACCGCATCTTTGTCAATTTCTAGCGGGAAGGAGGGGATTGCTTGAATCCCAGGGGCTTCTGGGGCAGTGTCATTATAAAGCAACCAGACATGACCGAGCTGCAGCGATGCTCCTTATCATACCCCTGCACTTGCTCACATGTCCACATCCATCCAAATTAGGCAGCAGGGCAATGAGCACCATTAATTAGAAGATGAATATTGCAGAAAGGTTTAATTGTGGTTTGATGGAAATACTGTCAGCGAAAGGATTAGGCCTTTAGCAACAGTTGTTCATAGAAGAGAAGAGATTGCGTCTCCAGCAAGCAGTACAACTTAATTAACTGAGTAACATCCACCCAAATGTGCTGGTCTCTTGCAAGCAAAGCAGACACGAGAGGAGTGGCATTTCTACATGAAGGCATGTAGAAAACATTAGTGTTTACTTGCGATGCCCATCACACAAGTAGAAAAACGTGTATGATGGGAAAATACTTAAAAACATTTATTTGCAATATGTATTGCTCGTTGTGAGACCTGGCATCTTTTGGCGTGTTCCCCCTGTCTTTTTGCTTTCTGACCTCCCAGTTTTGACTGTTTTTGCTGGCTCAATGTCTCTGCGCACTTTCTCACTGCTGTTCAGTGTTAAAGTGCAAGTGCTCCTATTGTAAATTGGATTATGGATTGGTGTTTCCATGATTGGCATATTTGATTTACTGGTAAGTCCCTAGTAAAGTGCACTAAGTGTGCCTGGGCCTGTAAAGCAAATGCTGCTAGTGGGCCTGCAGCATTGACTGTGCCTCCCCCATGAGCAGCTGTTCAAAGGGTTTGCAGACCTGAAACTGCAGTGTGTGCACAGTTTTTACTGCCATGTCGACTTAGCAAGTGCACCCACTTGCCAAGCCCCAACCTTCCCTTTTATTACAGGCGAGTCACCCCCAAGGTAGGCCCAAGGTACCCCTGTGGGCAGGGTGTAGTGATTATGAAAGGTAGGACATGTACTGGTGTGTGAGACATGTCCTGATAGTAAAATACAGTATATTATCATTTTTCACTGTTAAAAGGCTATCTGTCCCATAGGATAGAATGAGGAATACTTTGTAACATTTTACGAGTATATCTTCCCATTGGGACTAGATACAGAAATTGTTTAGTACACCTGAATTCAGAATGTAGAAATGCATCTTTTAGTAAAGATGATTTTTATGTTCTGTGTTTGAAAATACCACTTTTAGAAAGTAGGTATTTTCTTGCTTGGCCATCTTGTGTCTCTCCTGGTTGTGGATCGGCTGTCTGGCTTTGTAGTGGCAGGGGCTGGGGATGTGCATTCTCTTCAGACAGCCACTGGGGGGGGGGGGGGTCCATGTGTTTCCTACCCTTCCTGGATGAGTCAGGGCTGGGCTGCATTTAGAGTAGAGGGAGGAGATTTCCTTACACCAGAATCGGCCTGGTCTGCCTTGGACAATGCGGTCTCCACCTCCTGCCAGGAAGCTGGGCCAGTGAGGACCAAACTAGGTTGGACAGAGCAAAGACACTCTCTGCCCAAGAGAACATAGAGAAACTGAGTATAAATATTGGGGCCCAGACCCCAGAACTTCAGAACTCGCTTGGATCAAAGGACATGCCAAGAAGAAGACCTGGAAGAACTGCCAGGGGGAGTACTGCCCCTTTTCTGTGTTGCTTTGCTGGGTTGGCCTGCAGTTGCTGCTTCTGCCTTGGGCAGTGAAAGGACTGGGCTGAACTTTCTTCACTTGTTGCAGAGTATCTCCAAGGGCTTGCCTCCTGTTCATGAAGTCTCAGGGGCAGCAAAGGCTTCACTTACCTCTGGGTACTGCCTCTGGAACCGTGGGTTTCAATTGCCACAGAGGGGGAAAGCAACCGACACAGTCACCGACACTGCTGCTGGCTCTGTGTCCTGAAGGCACCACAGAGGGCACCACCGCACACCGCACTTCGCACCCAACCCTGGTCTCACCGACGACTGCCGCCACCGAACTGGTGCTTGCACTGCGACCTGTGGGCGCCGCACTCCGCACCGCCTCGCTCGCTTCACTCCGCCGCCCTGGTCTCACAGAAGACATTGCTGCCCGCTGACCGACACCTGTGACCACACCGTGGTTTGGGGGCACCGCTCGTAAGTCACACGACGCACCAGCCTGTCCCAAACCGCAGTCTGGGCTGAACGACGCCAGCTCAAATCAACTGGCACCATCGCTTGCACCGTGACCTGTCAGCCCTGCCACGAGCACCGCCTCACTCCACACTGCAGCCCTGGTCTTACCGACGGCGCTGGACGACCGTCACTGAGCTGTTGTGAGCACCGCAACTTGAGGGCACAGCACGTCGCACCGCCATGCTTCACACCGCGACGGCTGCCACGACCGGCCCGCACCGACATGGTCGGCCGGAACCAAAAGTACTGTTTACGAGTCTGCTGACACCAATACCGGTCCACACAAACGTGGTCGGCCGGAACTGTTGGATTCTGTTTTCAGCACCGCGGTAGCCCCGGACAGAGCTACTGGCTTTAAGGAACTGCATTTTAAAGTCATTCTTGCAAAGTGCACATTTTTGATTACTGCATGCTTGCCTTATCGTTTTGGTCTTGGGTGCACAGATAAATATTGGTAATTTTTTTTAAACTGGTGTGGTGTCCTTTTGTAGTGTTTTCACTGTATTACTGTATGTTATGAGCAAATGATTCACACTGCCTCCGAGATAAGCCTGACAGCTCATTCCAAGCTACCAAGAGGTTGAGCAGGGGTTATTTCAGTAGTGTATCACCCTTATCCTGACTCGAAGGAAGGGTCCCTGTTTGGACCAAGGTGCAAACCATTGACAACTAGAGACCCCCATTTCTAACACCCGTGTTACAGAATTTATAAGCAGCACCCTGGTCACTGGGAGGCATAGCTGTCAGGGAGTCCGTGGCAGTGGAGCCCCAAGCTGGAATGGCCCCTGCCAAGGTGTGCCAGGCCAGTCCCATTGCCTGGATTTGTTCTCACAAAGTTCAGACAGTAATTTATTTTCTACTGTCAACCTTTGATGAAATCCTCTCACAACTCTGAACAATTCTGACAAAGTTTAGCTTTCTTTTTAATGCAAACATTTTTTCCTCATCTGTCCATGCACTAATAGCTATTTTTTCATAAAATAAAAATATTAAATTGTAGCTTACAAAAGAAAAGTAAGTTATCCCAGTGTTTGTCATGAAATTTGCCCTCTTATTTTCTCGTACTTCCCATGAGGAACACAGTCCCCCCTCCTTTGTTCTTTTCTCCCTCGCTTACTTTCTAGCTGCATGCGTCACTGTCCTCTCTGTATACCTCTTTCAGACTCTCCCCTTCACCCCCTCTCGCCCCTCTCACACTCTAGACTCTCTCCCAGTATCTCTCCTCCTGTCTCGCCATCCTTGATCTTTGTTACAAATGTCAGCCTCTTAAAACGTTTCTCTGCCTCTCTTCCATCTGGTTTCTCCGCCCCCACTGTTAGTCTCTCCCTAGCTTTCCGTTCAACCTTTCTCTCATTCTCAAAGTCACCTCTCTCCTCTTTCAGTATTCTCTTCACCTTCATCTTTCTCTCACCCCTTTCCCTTTCTTTCCCTCAAGTCCTCCTTTCCACTGTTTATCTTCGCCTGCCTCCTTCCTCCATTTCTCACCTCATGATCTTGAGTGCTTGAAAGTTACTAAGAATGACAGACGTTATTTAAAATAGTATAAAGACTGCAGACTCGAGTGTGCTTGGAGCACTTAGCTGCCCTGGATGAAAGTCCACCAGTACATCTCCCAAATGGAGATGCACTACTGTTGGACCTGGCTCTCTCTGCATGGTCACTCCCAAACATTTTGCCTTCACCCCTCCGTTTTTTCTGAATTAATTTTGTTGGCATTAAGACTGTGTACTTTACCCCACTGCTAACCAGTGCTAAAGTGCTTGTACTCTCCCTAAAACATGGTAAAATTGGCCTACACTTGATTGGCACATTTAATTTACTGATAAGTTCCTAGTATATGGCACTACATGTACCCAGGGCCGGTACGTTAAATGCTGCAAGTGGGCCTGCAGCACTCATTGTCCCACCCACTAAAGTAGCCCTGTAAACAGATCTCAGCCCTGTCATTGCAGTCTGTGTGCAGTTTTAAACTGCCATTTCAACCTGGCAAAATAAACTTTTTCCAGCACAAACTTTTTTTAAATACAAAAGTCATCATTAAGGTAGGCCCTAAAGGCCCATAGGGCTAGGTGCACTGTATTTAAAAAGCAGGACACAATGTAAATTTGGTTTATTGGGAGCAGGTAGAAATGTCATGTTTAGTCCAAAGTGAATTGCAATTTAAAATTCTCTCCAAAGTTAAAGAAATTCTTAAGAAATTCTGAAAATGCCACTTTTAGAAAGTTGACATTTTATTGCCCTAACCATTTGTCTTCTGGGAGTGTCCTGGGTCACACCATTGTAAATGGCTCTGCAGTTGCGCTTTGTGTATTCCTCCCAGACAGTGAAACAAAAGGGGATTAGCTGTTGGCAGGATGGAGCATCCTGCCAGGATAGACCATCCTGCCAGGATGGCTGAGGAAGGAACTGTTCCCTACCCCACTTATTCACTACCCCACTTATGCTTCAAATGGATTGCTTCCAGCACACACAAAGGAACCAGACACTATTCTTTTGTCACCCCAGAATTCTTAGAGCCTTGGTAGGGGAAGGAAAAAACTTTCCAGAACCAGAATGTGGGGGGTAGTATATGCCCCCCCCCCTTCAACAGCTGGCACAAGGTATAAATATTTTACCTTCAGAGCCACTCATCAGTACACTCCTGGATCCCTGGACATTACAGAAGGACTGCCTTAACCCCCAGACGACTACCCTGCTGCTACCAGAGAACTACCTTACTCCCTGAAAAGAAACTCTTCATCCTAGGTTAACACAGTGACTCCATGGGCAAGTTAGCTGAGCTTCTGTCTGAGCTACAGGTAAACAACAAGCTCCAAAGGCTTCCCTGCAACTGTCCAGCTCACCTGCTGCACTGGACGGGCCACAACCCTGCTGACACCTGCTGGAATGAGTTCCTGATGCCTAAGAGGTCCTAGACCCCGGGCTGGCATCAGTTGAGCTCCTCCTGTGAAGAGGTGAAATCCTGAATTTTTGGACTGACAGTGAATGGGTCAGTTTGCACAGAAACTCTGCTATCCGTAATTACCACCAACGCGAAGCTCTGGTGAACCACACTCTTCGCTCTACAAAGACCACCAGCGGCAATCAGCAACAAGGAATACTTTGCACTACAGCAACAATAACCTGTAGGGGACGGCCAACGCGAAGCTCCAACAACGGCCATCCGCAACACCTGGCCCGCTCTTCGTGCTACAGCGACTATCTGCACTCTTGCTGTTCTTTGCAGCCTCTTCCACCATGAACAGAATTCTTCATGCCGAACTCTGAGAGGGTAACGTTTTCAGTGGGACTCACCTTGTCTCTGTATTCGGCCTGTACTCCATCATAGTTGGAGTGAGCTCGTGACTTTCTCCTGGACTAGCACGACCAGATCGATTGTGAGTGGCACTTTGTGCTTTTAGACACCATTTTCACTAAAAACCTTAAAACTGTTTAACTCCAGCTCTTCTGATTGAATATTTGTTATTCTAGTCTCATTGTATTTATTCAAATTTACTCAGTTTCTAACTTGGTTAGGAATTTTTGTGTTTTCACTTTATGATTGTTTGGGTGCTGCCAAATAATTTGCCTCCAAGTTAAGCCTGGCTGTTTTTGTGCCAAGAGTGTTAAGCACAAGTTAATTTAGGGACTTTTGTGATTCCATCCTCCTCAACCAATAACCCCAAGTTCTTACAACTACCATTTTAGCATGCCCTCAATGCTGCCCCCGTCTCCTCATGCACATGGATGTAGGTGAGCATGGGGGAGGTGGGGCAGTGAGAGGCTTCAACTGCTGCTGCTGTTGCTGTGCCTGGCCCTATCAAAGTACCCCTTGAACTCACCATAAGCACCAGAGGCAGGAGTAAACACACCAAGTTTGGGGTGCATGAAGATGCAGCCTGAGAAGCTTCTGACTCAGTACAAGGAGCTTGAGGCACAGAGACTGTATGAGGAGCTTGAGGCATAGAGAGTGAGAAGCTTGAAGCAAAATAACAAGTGAAGCTAGTATCTTGAGGCACATGTTCAGATAGAGAAATAACCTTGAGACCCTGACAGTGTGAGGAGCAAGGGTCAGTGTGAGTAACTTGAGGCACATTACCAGGCAATGTGGAGCTAGAGGCACATCAGACTTCTCTGGAGGTACATGGGCAGTGTAGGGAATAGGAGGCAGAGTGAGAGGAGCTAAGGAAACCTAGTAGACCAAGGCACTTTAGGCAAGGAGAGGAGCTACAAAACGTTACCAGACAGTGTTCTGTTCTCGAGGCACATGGACAGACATTGTGAGGAGCTTGAGGCACATAGAGTGACATGGGACCCTTGCTCACTGTGCCACTGGATTCAAGCTAGCCTGGCTGATGAGGGGTCATACCCGGAAACAGGTCCCAGGATGCTCGTTTCCGGTCCAGGGAGGACCTGGCTTGGCAGTTCAGGCTGGACTGATCCTGTGAGGAGCAGGGTCAAGGCTGATTTGCGTATGGCTGGGTCCAAACTGGGGTGGCATAGTGAGCAAAAGAAAAACAGATTTAACCCAGATCTCTTGCCTGGGGGTGAGTGGTTGAAAAGTTTAAGCACTCAGTCTATCCTCTTGTGTTTGCACATAGTGTGAAGACCATAACCCAGAGAGTGAGGTGCTTGTGCATGGAGACAGTGAGCACAGCCGAGATCAATTATAACATGTGATTCTCAATGTCTTTTAAAGAAAACTATGTCAGATACATGGAAATATGGGTTACGAGTGCATCCACCAAGCCCAGGTAAGAATAATTAGAGGGTTCTTTGTGGGTTGGACAGAGTATTTGTCAGGTTAGAACCATCAAAACAGGAATTGGATGTGGAAAGCAATTGTTGAAGACTGCTTAATGAAGGGGCAGGGGGGTTAGGCTCCAAGACCTAATTAGTGCAGCCCCTGCAGTAGCACTGGGGCCCAAGGGCATTAAGGGCTCACTGTACCACACTTATGGCTGATTTTACAGTCTAATCAGGCAGCAGCTAGGCTTATTTTTTCTTGCTTGCGTTATAGGCACCCTTGCTTCACCATAGATTGTATCAGATATGCCTTACAAAGGCAAATAAATACAATTATGAAAAAGCATCAGGAACAAGAAGTAATACAAAAAAAAACAGACAAATGGAGGAAGGTATATCAGCCAGAGTTCATGGTTTCTGTGTGAAAAGGTTTTAAACACCCACAAATACTGTGCCAGGATGGTAAGGGAGGGGGGAGGATCTGTTTTGCTCACCCAAGGAGTCTAGCTGGTATCGTATTGAAAATTTAACAAATTAGAATTTACCTTTCTTCTGACAGATTCACATATGGTTGCTGGAGGAACTCTTTCCTAGCAACTGATTAATTAAGGAGTCAGAAGTTGTAACCCAGGTCGTTCAATGTTAAAACAGGTTGGTGGTTATCCTGAAAATGTGGCATGGATCTGGGCTGGGTCAGACTAGGGACCAAAAGTAGCCCTGGCAAATCTGTTCAAACAAGCTCTGTGCTCTTCGTCCTTGCTCCCATCTCCCTCTTTCCTCTCCCCTGAAGCTCCTACCTGCTGAAATTACATGAGCAAGCTGAAGAAAACACAGACTCTTGGACCAATATCGGACACCCTTTTCCAGCTTAAGGTACAATAGAATTTCAGCACTGTGGTCTTGATCACACTTCTTATGATTACAAGTATTGTGGCTGGTTGGTTTCCAGCTACAAATAAGACACGCTGTTTGCTGTAGGGCATAAATTGTTCATGGATTGCATTATTGCTTAACATTTTTAGTCCATGGCTTGTACTACAATCTTCAAGAAAGCCTATTGGAATGCATGCCTTTACTTTGTGAACAAAAAAGGCATATATCGGACAAAACGTAATGACAGCAAATTAATGTAGAAGGGCGATTAGTGGAACGTTTTCATGACTTTATGAGCGCCTAAAGGATCCAAAGTACTTTCTAAACAAAAGTTAATATGGACAACTAAAATATTGTTTTATCAGCAAAGTAAATACATCAAAAACCCACAATGGGCATCAGTTTCAAGCTACATGTTGCATCTGCGGTCTATCATAACTATAACTTAACGAGAAAACACTGGGACAACCCAATCATTCTCAAAATGCCAGGACCTTGACGGACAACTCAGTTAACAATGGTGTAAACATTAACTTGTGAAGGGCTGGGACAGGACTGCCCTGAAAGGTAGTCGCCATTAGGTACAATTGCTTCAGGGCACTGTTACAATTTAACGAATTCTGGAGAGGGTTCACATAGTATAGTCAAGACCGAATCCAGTAATTTACACCAATAGAGACAAGCGACGACTGCAGACCTGAGTAACTCAATATCAAATGCCAACCTATTAGCTCCAAAAATTGGGCAGACTAGATTGTTTTTAATGCAGTACGCAGATGATATGGTATTAATGAACCACACAAAGAAGGGGCTGCAAAGAGCATTGGATGCATTAATCATTTATAACATTAATGAACTAACAGCTAACGCCAAGAAAACAAAAGTAGTGATCTTTTGAAAATATGCCAAAACAAACTTAATCATTGGAGATTGGGCAAGCTTAAAATAACCACTACATCCAAATACAATTATCTGGGGGTTTGGTTTAGGAGCAATGGCAATCCACCGTATACATTTCGTCTACAGAAGCAAAGCCTAGGCGGTGACGTACGCCTTGTGCAAACTTAACTCCTAATTGTTTAGTCCATCTACTGAGCCAATTCGAAAGGTTAAAAAAGCTAAGCTACTACCCTCAATCGCCTAAGAGCAACTGGTCTTTCCCAGGGCACTGGTCAATACCATGGAGTCTGCCCACTGCTGTACGTTTATACATATTTTCAAATTCCTGCACATGCACGAAATGCCTTGGTACGGCTGGAGTTCGGCCTAAGTAAACCATCCTACGAGTACTGGACATCCATCATCCGTTACTATCTCGGAATCTGTGCTGCGCCTCCAAACTATGAAAGCAACCCCGAAAGAACTTTTTACAAAACGCAAAAAACCCTGGGCAGATTTCCTATCCGTTGCCTGTACTAAACTAAATCTTGACATGTCCAACTGGGGGAATTTTACCCATCAACCTGGAATTTTAAAAACTATTAAAACAAGTAAGGTTTTTATCTAAGCAAGAAGACCTGGGGCTAATAGAAACTTCTAGAAGTAATATTTAGGTCCTAGTTGGCTCCTACAAGGATAAACTAAGCCAGCCATATCTAAACTCTGCACCAAATAAATCAATTTTAAGCAAATTGTCACTTATGGTTTTGCCAATGAAAGATATAAATGCCTGCTGGAAATCCCTTGAGACGGTCACCTTTTGTAGACTGTGCCACCGGTAGGAGGAAACCTTGACTCACCTAATCTGTATCTGCCCACATTTGATGTATGCACGTTGCACTTTATTAAAACCACCGTTTCTAAAATACGGCACTCGCACTTGCTCAGAAGCAATGGAACTTCTTTTTACTCTGGAGATCCTGATGGAACTGGCAAGGCTAGCGAAATTTACACATCTTCAAGGACTCATAAGCAAAGACAGCTCTGGTCTAAAGGCAGACCGAAAGTTAAACATTGTGGTCATATATCAAATCTTAACAGTTTAATTTTTTTTTTCCTTGTTTAATTGTATTATTTTGAAGTCAATTAAATGAAATGACACATTGATGTTTTAACTAAGAACCAATAAGGTTCCCGAAAGGATATATGGTGTACGGTTTTTGTAACAATTTGTATTAATTGAAACAAATGTAATCATTCATTCATACTGTTTTTAGGGTAGACTGAAGTAGTAGTTGTGGAGGCGCTAAAAATGGTAATCAAAGATTTTTTTGAGAGAGAGAGGAAATAACTACATTTGTAGAGTACATGAAAAGTCTGTGCAGAGAGAAAAAGTGTATTTGAAGCACCCCTATTAAAATCTCTTCACAGAGTAACATAATATGCAAGGCAACATCTCCAAAGTTGACTTGAGTGGGCATGATTAAGCATACAACAGGCGAAACAAGATTCGGCTAATGGCCTGAGGTCACGAACCGCTTATTTAATATTTTACACTTCAGTTATAACCCCTTTACCAGTATATATAGGCAAACTATCCCCTGAAAGTGCTGATCGACTCACTGAACAGTTTCTCATTTAGCATCAGTTAATGTTGGAGTCAATTTAATGCTTTCACACGCATCCTTTAACTGAACCTTCCTTTTAACCTCCCATCTTTCTTTGCCTTTCTATCAACTCATCTTCCTTTTTAGGTTGAGCCTCTGGAAGATCTGTTGTATGTACTTTGTGGGATCTGGAGATCATCCCCAGGACTTGTCTGCTTCCACCTTTGCTTAGGGACTTTTTTTTCTGTTCAACTGCCTCTATTTAACGGTCTTGGTAGAAAACGAGTAGAGGTCAGCAAAATACCAGAATTGCTTTCTGCTTGTTCAACTGCTTCTAACTGTCTTGATAGAAAATGACCAGTAGGGGTCAGTAAAATACTAGAAGTGTTTTCTGCTTAGGGATTTTTTTATTTTTCTGGCAACTGCCTCTATTTCACTTTCTTGATGGAAAACGACCAGCAGGGGTCAGTAAAATACCAGAATCACTTTAGCATTCCCTAGATTCCAGGCCATAGAAACTTGTCTTCCACAAGCACCCGTAGACAATAATATTTTTTCAAATCTTGTATTTGCAGTGATATGACCACCGAAGGGGCTGATTTTATATTAAAAACGGCTTTAGACAAAACAATTTCCCGCTGATAGGCAGTATTTCTCTCCATGTGTTCCTATAAGTGGCGTGGTCCGCAGTTTTGTGCTTACTTTCCCTCTATGTTAAAGAACAGTAGATGTTTCAGCACCCAGGCTAATGTGCTGCATAGCTAGATACATATAAGGTCCCAAAGGCGAGACCGATTGCATTGCAAATGCTTGTTATGAGATTTTGTCCGCCAGTAGCTGACAGAAGAGGCCCATAAAAAACAAAAAACCCCATCCAGGCTGTAGCTGCTAAAGCAGGGGGTTCACAACGCCCCAACTGGCACTATTGATACATTGTCTGCATACTGCAGACTTGAACCAGAACTTAAACTCAGTGGACTGCCACCCTCCATCGTCTTGGAGACGGTCAAGTAGCTGAGAGATGCAAATAAAGTTCTTCCTGATTTGATAATAGGTCCACAAAGGTTAATTATTAAATTTGATGAATTCAGCTGGTAAGATTTTCTGCCCGTTTATCACAATAAAGATCTTCGTTACTAATAAACATAATTAGCATGTGAGCAAAAATTAAGTGTTCAATTGGGGTCATATTTGGATATTTTAGCAGAATTTATTCAGAGGCTACTTCTTACGTCTCAGACAAGGCATGGTTCATGTGACAGAATAGCTTTGTTCTTTAAATGCTTTGGAAGGTGCACAATAAAACTTGCGGCAGAGGTTTTTTTAGTTTTTTGTCTCTGTAAGCATCAGCAATTCAGGTCAGGTCAACAAATACTTTATTAGGCTAGTTAAAGACATAACAGCAACATCAAAACATACAGTGTAAAATCGTAAAACATTAAAAAATGCCTACAATTTGTCAAAACAAACAAGGTGCCTCCAAGAAAAAATCACAATGGGTACAATGATAAATAAAACATGACGGGCTTTAACATGTGTCACATGCCTTTTATCCATAAATACATAAAAATCTGATATTACCCACAGAGCTTTTTCCCCAATTCTCAGTGCACCCGCCCAAAAACTTGGCACTCCAAAACATACCAGTGGACTTGAGAGCATTTGCAAATACAGTAGGGCCAGCTTAACTTGGACAAAAGGTTGTCTTTTTACCACGGGGACTATGTACCGTTGTCTTAAAATACAATAATGTCCACAGAATAAAGCAAAATGTAAACTACCCTGTGGAGAGAAATTGGCAAATGAGCACGGCCCATCTCCTGCACTCTAAAATGACCAGGTGACTCTGAAGTCTAGGTAGAAGGTGTCCTTAATAGAACTATAAATTCTTGACGTGTTAGCTAGAAATATTATTCTATGGCAGGAACGGAGGCTTTGGATTATGCTAGTTTAAATTGTGCCACAATATTCGATGCAACATCTACCACAGGTTTAAGGTAAATCACCATAAAAGTGGAATCAGAAGACCAATCCACCACAGCCATAATGTCCTCAAGACGAGAACTGGTGGAAAAAGCTTTGGAAGCCATAGTCCCATGCACAGAATGTGCTCCGAAGCTGGAAACATGAATCCAATCTTCTGCCAAAATCCACCTGACTCAACGTGCCAAAGTTGCGGAAGTGGCTGGGCAGAAAGGTTTCTGCAAGGAAATCAGCAACTGCCCAGTACAATTAGTTAGTAATCCACGAGTACATTCCTCATAACATTTTAAACATTTAACCACACATAACTTGGCAGGATAAACAATGCACCGAGTCAGTTTTAGTATGATTTGAAATGGAAAAGGACACCTGTGAGGGAGTAAACACTACCTGCTAAATCCAAGGCTTGAATGTCCGAAACCCGTCTGCATGAAATAAGACACAGAAGGAGTAAGTTCTGCTGACAACTGTTTACGTGAAAGGTCTTCGTTAGCCAGCCAGGCTCTGAGGATACGCAAGACCACATCTACATATACTTGTGTTGCAGAGGACGTACCATCCTGATACCACTCAGCACCTTACAAACGAGAGGGTGTTTCTCTACAGGTTTACCATCCAAGGGTGGATGACCTGCCGATATGGCTGAACAGAAATTATTTACTGTCCTACATGCCAAGCCTCGATTAGCAAAATCTGAAAGAATATTCACAATGATATGGATTCCGGATCCCTTGGATCCACATTTAGTTCATTGCACCAAGAAACGCAGCGATATCAGGTGGATTCATAACACTTGTCTGTAGAGGGAGCCCAAGATTGGAAAAAGAAGAACAATGCTACTGGCGAAACTCCTGGCATTTGCCAACGTCCCCCGAAAGTCTCCACACCATGAGGCACAAGAGTCCCTGAGTCAGAGGATGAGGAAGGCCCGCCGGATCAGCAAGGTAGTCTAGGCAGGGCTACTGTCGAATCAGAAGGGCGCAGGATAGTTCCATCGCGACTGGAAACCACGACTGGGCTTTCCAACAAGTTGTAATCAGAAACAGTTCCACTGCCTGTCTGCTCACCTGTGATAGAACCCTCTGGATCATCGAAAAAGGAGGAAAGGCATACAATAGACCAGTCGACCAGTCTTGGAGAAAGGCACCTAAGCTCAGTGCTCGAGGATTCGGTCTCCAACTGTAGAAGAGAAGAAGTTGTGTATTCAGGCAGAAGGCAAAAAGATCCATTGTAAAAGGACCCAGGCGCAGGTTCAAGAGATGAAAAACTTGAGGAAGCAATCTCCAATCGCTAGAATCGCAAAGAAACCGGGAGTTCTAATCTGCTACCACATTGGATCTGGCCAGAATGCACTGCGCAGTCACCGAGATGTGATTCTGGAGGTAATAGTGCCAAAAGATTTGGGAATCTCCACACGAAGACAAGACTTCGTCCGGCCCAGCCAATTGATGTATCGGACCGCCAAAACATAGTCCACCCACAATAAAATAAACTACTAATTTTGCGCTGTGACAAGGTACGGATTGCAAAGGATCCGGCCAGCAATTCCAGACAGTTGATAAGGAAGGAAAGTTCCTCCAGGGACAATCTGCCCAATTCTCTACAGAGCAACAGGCTCCCCAACGCCACCGAATGGCGCCCGATTTGATCACTACCTCTGGGACTGAGGCAAATATGGCTTTGCCATTCCAGACATCCATGTGTTCCAGCCACCAAGACATCCCCATCCTGACCTCTTCGGACAAGGTTATCTGTTCGGAATGAGTCAAACCCATGTGAAGTTGTAAAATCTTAAACCGTTCAAGGGCCAGGTAATGAGGGGATCTGAAAAACACCCAAAAAAAACAAATCGCTTGAATGGAGGTAGTCCAGAGCCCCACCAGGTGTGCCAGGGTCCTCAAGGATATATAGTCGGAGATGCACATGCTTTCCTCAACTCCTTCTTGATGGATAATCATTTCCTTAAGGGTAAGGGAAGTTAGGCTAAGACAGAGTCCACCTGAAAGCCCAGAAAAATTCAATATCTGAGACTGAATCATAACAGATTTCTCAGAATTTATGACAAACCTCAGATCCTGAAGGAGCAGAGTTGTCCATGACAGGTGAAGGAGTACTGCCTCCCTGTCCTGTGCCATACGGGCCGAAGAAGCTTGGTGGAACACCAAGGAACCAAAGACCGGCCCAATGGCATGGTGGTAAACATGTACCACCGATGACGCCACTGGAATTGAAGAAACTTTCGATGCGGGGCAAATATGGGAACTGCTAAGTATGCATCTTTGAGGTCTAGGTGCACCAGCCGGTCTCCCTCTTGCAAAAGATCACGTAACAAATGTATGGCCTCCATCTTGAAGTGGCGATACACAATCCAGGGATTGAACTCAGGTTGAGAACCAAACGGAATCCCAGATCCTTTTAGGAAACAAATATATCGTACTGACAAAACCTCGTGGGTGCAGGGGAGTTGGTGACACCGCCCCTTTGCCCACCAGAGAGAGAACTGAGTCTATGAAATTGCTCTCTGTGTGGGAAAAATGGAGAAGGGTTGTCTCCCTTGTATCAGGGTAGAGTAAAACTCTAGATGGAAACTGTAAACGGTTCCAGGTCTTGTGATCTAGTCTTCTAATTGTGAGAAAACAACTGGAGTCTTTCACAGTCAAAGGTTATGGTGGGGGGGGGGGGAAGAACGCTCACCTGTGTAGGAGGCATTGGCAACATTGTCTCCACTTCTGTATCCACCATGACGGGCAAGTCCTCGCCCGCCCCTGTTGCGAGTGGGTTAGAGTTACGGATTGGGTCACCCCTCCTCTAGGCGCATATCCATGTGAAGCCTGGTGGAACCCACGGCCTGGTACTCGGCCTTGGAAGTGTCCGGCCTGCCAAAAAGGCCCCTGTTGAAGACCTTTTTTAAGAATGACTGGGCTTAATCCAAAGCAGAAAATGTTGAGACATACTTGCCCAAGTCTTTCATAAACTTGTCACCAAATAGTAACCCGTTGGCTAAAGAGCCTGCCTCCGTGGAAGCTAGATCAGAGAGTTGTGGATGAATGCGCATGAGGATTGATTTAGGACTTTCATACATAAGGCGTAGTTGGCGTTACCCAAGACATAATGCTATTTGCACCCATTCCAGGATTTCACCAGGGTCGAGTTGGGAATGATCATCTTTCGCTTGTACAGCCAGGTCCAAGATTTTGGTGAGGGGACTAGAGATGTCCAAGAGTTAATCCTGACACCCATGCTAGGCCCTATCCAAACCCTTCTTGGGGTCCTACGTAAATTTCTTGAGGAAAGTGGGCATATTAGGATCAAGTTTAGGTGTGTTCGCCACTTTGCCCAAAAGGGAGGGTCATGGACATTCTGACCTCAAAGTGTTGCGCACCTCACGCTCAAAAGCTTGGCGAAGATTATCTTGTACATAATGGGCCAACTCTACGCAGGGCACCCATTTAGTAGAGGAAGGATGTATTATTTCTCAGGGATCAAATAGTAAGTTTTTGTTGGATGGAACTTCCAGTCCCACGTGATGCACTTTACGTTTGGTTCACCCAACTCTGATCAGTCTTTATCTGCTTTTTCGCCCCCATCGGGCGTTCACCAGGACCTGGAGCTCAGTCTCTTGTCAGGGGCAGGGCGAGGAGCTGACCGGAAGACACTCCGCCGTATCTGCTTTCCATGCATGCGCCAGTGTTGCAAGCAAAAGAGTACTGGCCCGAAAGCACGAGAAGAGCTCATCCTGCTCCTCAGCAGCTGCATAGATGACTGGGCGTCACAGCCCTCGTGAGTACGAGAGAGTGGTGGTCAGTGTTCAAAAGTAACAATCTCAAAGCACAGACAATGCAATCAATGTAATCGATAAGAGAAAATAAATATGACTTAACTCCGCTGCTGCAGCAGCAAAGAAAGAGGAGGAACTATGGTGACATTCTCATATATAGCATTACATGACCCCGATGATTGGTGGAGAGAATGGACTACAGGGGTTCATAGGAAGTGTAGTTTTGAGTTTATTTGCATTTCATTGGCTGCTGTAATTTCTTAAGTAAAGAAAAAAGCATAAACAGAAAGCCTCCGTTCCTGCCATAGAATTTACAATACAGTCAGTAAAAAGGTGATTAGGGAATCTGTCAAGGGTTCTGACATTTGTTTACAGTAAACAGAGATAAAATAAAAACTATAATTCTGCCAGGATTCCTAGTATGGGAAATCTCTCTAATTACACTGCAGGCAAAGGGGTGGTTTTCTGAAGTACTAGAAACAGTGAAGGTCGGCAAAATGCCATCTGAAAGTTTTTCCATGAATGTGGAATACAACTACATTCTGCTTTGTTCTTAACAATCTAAAGATGCCTCCATGATGGGTCCTTTTCAATGTACATGTGCCTCCAGATATGATGAGAAAGGTGCGCGCAGAAAGTATTGCTTGAGTGTAGTGCGGGTGAAATGGAAAGCGACTGTAGGAAGCTGGCTCTCTATACTATACCAGAATGAGGTACAGTGTGCAGAGTCCAGTTGATCCCCAGAGGCTTTACTGAGGCTGAAGTAGATAATACTAATGCTCTTTTGTGGTAGTGTGGGCGAGCAGTTAGGCTTATCAGAGGGCAGTGTTAAGCATTTGTTGTACACACAGTGGGTAATAAATGAGACACACTCAATGAATAAATCAGACCAACTTATAAAAATATTACTTGGTTAGATTATGCAGAACCACAGAGCTTCATCATAAGTAAATAAGTTTTTCAACAAAAATACTTTCTTTAAAAAAATGGACAGTGCAAGTTTCAGACTTTGCAATGTTAACCTATGGAAGGAAGAAAACATTCAGCATACATAGAGATAACATCGACTTACAAGATCAGTCTTCGAACGTTAAGGTCAATATTGGGCAAGCTTCAGGTCAGCACCAACAGGGCACTACCAGCGGCGGAGGGGTGCAAGTTTGAGGTCGGGCGCCCAATACAAATCAATGGGGATTGGGGGCAATTGGACAGAAGCTGCTTACAGGTAATTAGCAGCAGCTTGGGAGGCCAGTCTCTGGAGGTTGAAGCAAGCACTGGACGGGGTCCAAAGCAGCACCAACACTACACAACCAGCAGCACAGGGGTGGCCAGGTGCAGGGTGCCAACACAGCGTCTGGTGCCCACTGCAAGGCAAAGAAGAACAGCCAATTCGAACAAGGGCCGCTGGCTCATTCAATCAATCAGGTGTCTTGTAAATCGTGACTACTCACCCGTAAGGGTCTCAAGTTGCTGGTGGAGGGGGGAGGGAGGAGCTGA
The DNA here is from genome assembly GCA_963921515.1 of Calotriton arnoldi. Classification (NCBI taxonomy): domain Eukaryota; kingdom Metazoa; phylum Chordata; class Amphibia; order Caudata; family Salamandridae; genus Calotriton; species Calotriton arnoldi. Next base: position 430,050 of record CAWUFW010004087.1, on the reverse strand, counting down.
TCCATCGAAGGCACTGTGGTTCAGTCGAACAGCCAGGTCTTGAGGTCCTTCCTGAATTGAGGCAGTGACAGTGATTGCCTGAGGTGGAGAGGCAGGGTGTTCCAGGTCTTTGTTGTGAGTTAGGAGATGGATCTTCCTCCGGCCTTGGTCTTGCGGATGCAGGGCATGGTGGCCAGGGCCATTTGGATGTAGCAGAGGTATCTGGTGGGAGTGTGGAATGAGAGGCTGTTGTTGAGGTACGCAGGTCCCACGTCTTGTAGGGCTTTCTAGGCGTGAGTGAGGAGCTTGAAGTTGATTCTTTTGTTGACTGGGAACCAGTGGAAATCTCTCGGGTGTCCAGTGACGTGGCTGCAGCGGGGGATGTTGAGGATGAGTCTGGTGGAGGCGTTCTGAATGTTCTGCAGTTTCTGGAGAAGTTTCTGGTTGATGTTGGCGTAGAGTGTTGTTGTAGTAGAGTCTGTTGCTGATAAGTGCGAGGGTGACTGTCTTTCTGGATTCAGTGGTGATCCACTTTAATATCTTTCGGAGCAGGCGTAGCATGTGGAAGCAGGATGATGAGGCTGCGTTGATTTGGCAGTTCACGGTGAGCGAGGAGTGCAGGATAATGCAGAGGTTTCGTGCGTGGTCTGTGGGTGTGGGGGTGTTCCAAGTGCTGCGGTCCACCAGGAGTCGTCCCAGGCAGTGGGGGTGGAGCCCAGGATGAGTACTTCGGTCTTCTCTGAGTTGAGCTTGGAGGGAGCAGTCCTTCATCGAGGTTGCGACTGCCTTCATCCCGTTCTGGAAGTTGCTCTTGGCAACTGTGGGTTCGTTGGTGAGGGAGAGAACAGATGGGTGTCATCAGCGTAGAAGACTACGTTGAGTCCATATTTCCAGACAGTGACTAAGCAGGGCCATGTAGATGTTGGAGAGTGGGGCTCAGGGATGAGCCCTGAGGCACTCTGCAGCTGATCTCTGTGGGTTCACAGTGGAATGGTGGTAGTCTGACTGTGTTCGGCCTGTGAGGAAGGAGCAGATCCTTTCCAGGTCTTCGTCGTGGATGCCGGCGTTGTGGCATCTTGTGCATAGGGTGCGGTGGGAGATGGTATTGAAGGTGGCTGAGAGGACTAAGAGGATGAGGGCTGCAGTTTCACCACAGTCGAGGAGGGTGAGGACGTCATCTGTGGCAAGGCGGAGGGCAGTCTTGGTGCTGTGGTTGCTTCAGATGCCAGATATGGAGAGATCCAGGATGTGGTTTGTTTCGATGAACTCGGAAAGTTGGGCGTTGATGGCCTTCGAATGGCCTTGGCTGGGAAGGGAGCAAAGAGATGGGTTTGAAGTTCTTGAGGTCCATTGGGTTGGCAGAGGGTTTCTTCAGCAAGAGGTTGATCTCTTCATGTTTCCAGTCTTCCACAAAGGTGGCGGAGTTGATGGTGCGGCAGAGTTTGGGGGCAATGGAGGTGCCAGCTCTGTTGAAGAAGTGGTGTGTACAGGGGTCCGTGGGTGCTCCAGAGTGGATGCTCTTCATAATCTTGAGAAAGTCATCAGCAGTGAGGGGAGTCCAGCTGAGCACGGACTGCTGGGGTCCGGTGTCACTGGGTCCAGGTGGGGCGAGAGGGTCTTTGGTATCGAGGGTGGCAAAGCTGTCGTAGATCTCCTAAATCTTGCAATGGAAAAGGTGCAGAGGTTGCAGCAGAGTTCTTGGGAGGGTGGGATGTCTGCTGTTTGTGCTGGTTTGGCGAATTCTTTGACCACGGCGAAGACGTCTTTGCTCTTGAGCATGTTGGTGTTAATCCTTTCTTGTAGGGCCGTTTTCTTTGTTCTAATGAGGTGGTGGTGTTCGGTTACAGCAGTTTTGAAGGCGGAGTGGTCTTATGGGGTCTTGCTGCTCCTCCATCTCTTCGAGTCGTTTAAAGATGCATCTGGAATCATGAAGCACGGGATAGAACCAGCTGCCTTTCAGAGAGTGTTTGCCTGGAGCTTTCTTGAGGGAAGCCAGTGTGTCGGGCAGTTGGAGATCCATCGGATGGAGGTTGCGTGCTGAGGAATTATCATCCGTTGATGTTGGTGGTGGAGTTTTGCTGAAGGAAGTGTTGAGCTGTTCTTCGGTGACTCTGTTCCAACTTCTGCGAGGTTAGCCGTGGTGATGCAGTGGGTTTAGTGAAGGATAAGTGGACACAGCGGTAGTCGGTCCAATGGAGCTTGGAGGTGTGGCTGAAGGTGATGTCACTGGCGGAGAAGATGGGGTCGAACGCGTGTCCTACTGAGTGGGTTGGGGAGGTGACCAGTTGTTTGAGTCAGACGGTGGCAAGGTTCTCTAGCAGGGATGAGGGAGTTCTTGTTATTGGGGTTGTCCAGGTGAAAGTTGAGGTCACCAAGGAGGATGTAGTCTGTCGAGGCGAGAGTGTGGGGTGAAATTAAGTCGATGATGGAATCGCTGGAGGGTGGACAGGGTCCAGGGGTCTGTAGATGAGGGTGCAGTGGAGGTTGTTGATTGGGCTGGTCTGGACCTGGAAGCGGAGGTGCTTCATGTTGGTCGAGTGGTCATCTGAGTGAGTGGTGAGGCGGAGGGTGCTTTTGTGTAAGATGGCGATACCTCCACCTGACTTGTTGATGCGGTCCTTGTGTATGATCTTGTAGCCGCACAGGATGGCGGTGGCGATGTCCAGGGTAAAGGTGGAGTTCATCCAGATTTCCATGAGGAAGGCGATGTCAGGGTGGACGGAGTCTAGTAGGTAAATATGAATTACAGAGCACAACCACTTATATGTCTAATATCTGACTTAGTAGTCAGGACGGTTTTAATAAACCCAAATGCAAATACAGTAGAAGTAAAATTAATAGAAAAAACAAATGTCAGTGACGATTAAGTAAACAAATAAAAAGTCCATAGGAGTCTTGATGTAGATGACTCGAAGTGCAAGTTGAAAGAGCAGACAGCCGACACGTTTTTCGTCATGTTGATACGACTTTTTCAAGGCTTGCGAATATTTCTACAACAGTGGCTCGAAAAGTTCTTCTGAAAAACCTTGTGGAGTTTTATAGGAATCTCGAGTGAACTTGGATCAATCAAATAGCACCAACGATCCTCTTTATGTATAATGCATCCAAAATGAGATATTCAGGATAAGTAAAGACCCATATTCTGTTACGCTAAAAATAGGGATTCAATAATAGTCAAAATATCGTGTGTTCCACATTAGAAATGGTGTAATCAAACGCCAAAACGTCCGCTGTAGTTCAGGACGACATCTGGTTTGGTGTAGAAATATGCATATACGTATTTGAATTTATGAGTAAATTGAAGACTCGTAATTAGTATTCCAATGGTCCCATCATTCGATAGTGAAAGCCCCGATCACCTGCGCGTCGCGTCCTCAGGAAGTGGCGTCTAGTAGGTCTCAGATCTCCATGGTTGTTTTTGGAGGGAGTGTGTGTTGAGCAGGATACAGCCGAGGTGGTCGGGTCTGGTATTTGTCAGTCGTGCAGTGGGTGGGGCTGGTGTGCAGTGGCAGGCGAAGGTGCAGCTGCACTTTTGACAAGAAAAAGGTCTCTGGGTGTCATTCGGCGATGCCCGGCAGGAGGCGTTGTGGCGTCCGGTGTTGAGGGCGTGGGGGGTGCTGGCGTCGTAGCGGTGGATGGTTCGGGGACCAGGGTCGGTGGCGCTGGGCATGATCCAGGTGTGTACGGGCTTGCATTTGGTGCAGACACGCAGTGGCCGCCATTAAGTAGCGGGGGGAAGGGCTGGACAGTTGGGAGGTGGGAAAGCGGAGGGGGGGAAAGCAGTGGTGGAGACATAGCAAGGAAAAGGTGCAAAAGTGCAGAAAAGTGCAGAAAGTGAACAGAAAAGACAAAAGGAGAAATTTAAGGAAAAGCAGAGGTCAGAGGAGAAAAAGGCAGAAACAGAAAAAGTCAAACAGAGGGACAGAGGGCAGAGCAGAGATGCTCCCCACTGGACCACCAAGGATGAGGCGCATGCGGGTGCCTGCGGGTGAAGGAGGGCCTCGACCTCAGGAGAGTGAAGAGTCAGGGGGCAACAGCTACCAGGCAGAGCTGTGCAGTGAGCGAGGCTACTCACTGACAATGTCAGTGAGATCACTCAGGCCATGAGGTCAGTCACAGCTGCAGGGTAAGTTTAGGTTGTGCTGCTTGGGGACGAAGGGACACCTTTGGTCCTCTTCACCAAGGCCCAGGATGGATTGCTGCAGGGGTGTCTTTTGATGTCAGAAACAGCTTATCGGAGCGGGTCACAGTTCTGGTCTATGTGCAGAGACTGCAGGCGACATCGAGAAGTCCAGGAGAGGTTAGCTCATGATGGACTCCGGCTCTGGAGCGCTGGGGAACCTTGCTGGAACCAGTGGGCCACTTGGACTGGCCCAGAGGCGTTGGGTGCAGAGGTGAAACTGGGGCAGGTATCGTGGTTCTTCAGGTCACAGAGTCTTTACTTTACAGATGGTTGCTTGGTGAACAGGTCTGCTGTTCTTGGGAGTCTTGATCTTTGTCAAAGGCAGTCAGTCCTCCCGGGGTTCAGGAGGTCGCTTGGCTGCAGGCCGAGTCACCTTTTGTTGCAGTATCGTCAAGGGCTGCAGACAGGCCGATAGGGATGGGGCCAAGTCAGCTGGTCTCTGCCTGCAGTCCTCTCCACAAGTATGAGACTGTAGTGTACGGCTCTTCTTAGGTCATCAGGAATTGAAGTTCAGGGCTCAGGAAGGCCACCTAAATACTACATTTAGGGTCATTTAAAAGGGAGTGCCTGGTAGTAGCCAATGGGCTACTACCTTAAGGCTGACTACACCCTCTAAATGGTCACCCCACGTGGGGGGTCGGCAAATCGCTGATCCTAATCGGAGAAGTCCCACCATCTTCAAGATGGTGGGCACTGAAAAGTGTACCTCACCTCCACCACCTGAGGGGTGAAGTTGGCAGAGGGGGGCACACCTTTTCTTTCTACGTGTTCCCGCCTGTCCTTACAACAAAATGGTGGTGAGGACAGGAAGGGGGCCTGCTCCCTCTAACAGTAGAGGCTGGGGTCGCATTACAAAGGTGGCAAGGCTTTGAAGCTCCCGACCTCGGATGGCTCTTCCCAGCCCGAGGGAGGTGTGAACACCTCAACCCAGGAAAGGCATTGTTCTCGGAGTGCGCAGGCACTCTCCCCATGAGGTCAGAATACTGCCTGGTGGTAGCAGGCTGGCTCAGGGCAGTCTGTGACCACGCTAAGGATTGGTAGGTTTCAGCAGACCCCTCTAAGGGGGTCCTGTGTGTGCACTTTTTAATAAATCTGACACTGGAATCAGTGCAGGTTTATTATGCAGAGATGTTTAGTACCAAACATCCCTTATTTCAGTGAAGCCATCATGGAACTGAGTAACTCGTAATGACAAGTGTCCTGCCTATGTACTTACTATGGCTTCCGTGGTCACATACAATATCCAGGAATCAGCAAGGATATTGCAGGGGCTTATCTGCTCATGCAGATATACCCTTACAGAAGATATAGTACACCCTGCCTTAGGGCTAAGGCGTGCTAGAGGTCTGTCTTACCTATATCTCATGCAGTGTCTATGGGCATTGCACACAGGGATGTGTGCCATGTTGACTCTTCAGTTTTGTCTGCACCAAGACACGCAGCCTGCAATGGCAATGTGCATGTGCTTGAAGAGGGGTCCCTTAGGGTGGCACAGTTCGTGCTGCAACCCTTAGGGACCCTCTTTAACCACAAGGCCCTTGGTACCAGGGGTAACTTTTACGAGGGACTTATATGTGAGCTAAAGGGGTGCCAATTGTGGAAACAAAATGTACAGTTTAGGGAAGATCTGGCACATGGGAGCTGGTTGGCAGGGACCCTGTGCACTTCTAGTCAACACTACATCATTTTCCAGGCAAAAGGTGGGGGCTAACCATGTCTAAAAGAGGTACTTTCCTACAGCTACCCAGACCTCAAGTTGCAGATTTTAAGGCCCTCCATCTACCAGGAACAGAAAAAGATAGATCTAATTTGGTACAACTCTGAATTGCACTCAACAGTTAAATGTAGAGACACTGACTATGTGCGTTTTAGGAGAGAGTTCGCTGCCTTACAATTCAGATGTTTAACATCTGCAAACTTGTGCTGCGTGGGGCTTCAGAAATGGACAGAAAAATACCTGTGGTGTGACATCAAAGAGGCAAATGCAAATTGGACCACCTATCGGCGCTTGTTTTCCTGCCGTCATTCGACTGGTTTATGGAGCTTTTAAAAACGTATGCAAGATACTTTGATGTTGCATTATCACCCAAAGGCTGTGACTGATCTAGTCTTCAAACACTTTTCAGTAGTTAAGATGTCGATGGGCCTTCTCTTTAGTTAGAATCAAACATTCGCTAACAAGACCCAGGGGAGTACCGTGTGAAACATTTTCCGTACATGTCAAACACATTTTATTGCATTCTAAATAATGGAAGTGGGTTCAAAACAGGCCCAACAGCACACTCTGATTACCAGCTGCGAAGCTGGGTCTAGGGGTGGCACAGCAGCCGTGTAGTACCAGGTAGGATGCCTCAATGACCGAAAGCATACCCTGTAGGGATCTGTACTCACAAAACTAATCCCAAATACAGGAAATATCAGTTAAAATGAAGCGAGGAGATCAGGAATTGCAGATTGAGAACAGTGAAGAATATGGATGTTTTTAATCAAAAGTTCTGAGTAACATCAAGGAGATCACGAGATCTTTGACATCACTCCGAACCATCTACAAATTTATGATACAAATGCCCCTGTAGAATCACGTGCCTCTGCTTTCAACAATGATGGCGGGGTAGAAGAGTCATGTCTGCAGCCTCAGCCCCATGGCCCGTGTTACGCCTGGTGTCCTGCCCAGCGGTGTAGCGTGGGTTGCCAGCACCTGGGGCAAGGCAAGTATTGCATCCCCTAACCCGTGTACCGTTAGCACTTCCTGGCGCAAAATTTCAAAAGAAAAATTTGTAGTACACATTTTCCCCCCCTCAAATTTCGTGCCACCAAAGAATTTTGCGCCCGGTCAACCGTCTGTGCCCCGCCCACTCGCTACGTCACTGGCTGCCACGGACCCCAAACTCTCTCTCTAGCCACTCACCTGTACAACTACCACACATATAGATACTTGGCATCCTCCCCCCTCCCCCTCCAAGATGTGCTCTCTGCTCTCAGTTGGAGCAGAGATCCAGTGCCTCACTGACAGGCAATCTGAGAGCCTCGTGAACAACAGCATGGACAAATCTATCCTTCTGAATGAGTGATCAGAATAATGCAATTTTTGTCTAATTATCACAGATACTACAATTACTACCCATAGCTCAAATAAGTATTTTCACATTAAAATCTTGACTTGCATTGCCATTTTGAGGGGTGGCCGGTGCGAGATGGCGGTGGTGGTAAGGTGGGCATAGGGAAGCAAAGAAAATATCTAGTGGCTGAATTGCACAATGTGAAACCAGAAAACCTAGGGTTAATCCTGGCTTTCCCACTTTACCAAATTGTTTTATTTCACTTTCCGTCGTTTTTCTTCATTATATATAGGAGGACCTCAAAATACTTCAGGATGTGCGCTGTACAAAACCTGTGTTGGATTTAATAAACTATATTTGTTCATTTATATTACAAACCCAGGCAACCCAAGAAGTGCATATAACTACTGACGTACCTCTTGGGTCACAATTGGCATTGTTGTCAGGATGGAAGGGAGAATGAATGTTTCTAAATTCATGTTTGAAAACTATCACTTTTAAAAAAATACTTCTCAATGCATTGATATAACCTGATGTACTAAGGTAAAACAGTTTAGCATGTTACCTGAATACACTTTTTTGAATTTCAAAAAAGACTTCATCATATTTTTACACTTTTGCTGCAAGAGGTCTTTAAAACTGAAGGTATTCCTATAGTTACGCGGTGTGGGACAACCTAGTGACTTTCTTACTTTAACATCAATTACCCTTTAAATAAAGGCTTGCCTGCATATTTAACATCTTTTTCCTGCAGGTGCCGAGTTGAACAAACAGCAGCCCAGTGCTGCTGTTGTCCAGGGGGCAGCATGTAAAGGTCAGGAAGGGCGCATGGGGCCCCCGCGCCGTACTTTGAGTATAACCGATTTATGAGAAACGCGTATCTATCAGTACCATGCAGTTAAAACTGCTAACATAATAAAAAAAATCCCACTCCAGTTTAAAACAAGCATTTGCAATGCAATCGGTCTCGCCTTTGGGACCTTATATGTATTTAGCTATGCAGCACATTAGCCTGGGTGCTAAAACATCTACTGTTCTTTAACATGGAGGGAAAGTAAGCACCAAACTGCGTGGCACGCCAGGTATGGGAACACATGGCGAAAAATATTGCCTTTCAGCGGGAAATGGGATAGTCCAAACCTCTGTTTTTAATATAAAATCAGGGCCTTCGGTGGTCATCTCACTGAAAATACAAGATTTGAAAAAATTATTATGTCTACAGGTGCTCGTGGAAGACAATTTCTATGGACTGGAATCTAGAGAATGCTAAAGTGATTCTGGTATTTTACTGACCTCTGATGGTGGTTTTCTATCAAGAAAGTTAAACAGAGGCAGTTGCCAGAAAAATTAAAAAAAGAAAGTCCCTCAGCAGAAAGCAATGCTGGTATTTTACTGACCTCTACTGGTCGTTTTCTATCAAGACAGTTAAGTAGGGGCAGTTGAACAAGCAGAAAGCAATTCTGGTATTATACTGACCTCTACTGGTCGTTTTCTATCAAGACAGTTAAATAGAGGCAGTTGAACAGAAAAAAAGTCCCTAAGGGGAAGCAGACAAGTCCTAGGGCTGATCTCCAGAGTCCACAAAGTACATACACATACAAGTATATACTAAAGTATATACAAGAGGTCTCGAATGCTTCACCTAAAAAGAGAACATTTTAATGACATCATAACAAAAACAAATCTGGATGTAGGGAACCGTAGAAATGATTTTTCAACCTTTTAGAGTTTTCTAGTGCAAACAAAACACAAAGTGCCAACCGTGGGTATCTGGTCAAGCTATACCTGGAGTTAATACTCAATCTCCCCAAAGCCACAAGCAAGGTTCAGTGCAAAACCAGTTAGAAACGGTCAGCTGAGTTTAGCAGAGATCTGTGGTTCCTCAAATTGTGTGTTTCTGGAGCTTAACTAGCCTTGGAGTCCAATCTTCTGCCCTGGGTGCACGTGAGGAGCAGGTCCAGCCCTTAGGGGTTCCATCCACAGGTTTATCGGCAGGTGCAGTCCTCAAGTCTTCCACAAGGGTTCTGAAGAGTGAACGGAGGATGCTACTTTTATGCCCAGTGTCAGCCTGTGTGTGGGGTAAAACTCCTGGCCACTCCCTAACTAATGAGGTAAATGTTCCCATGGATGCCCCTATCCACTTTTGCAGCACTTCCTGTGTGCTGTACTGTAAACTATTCCACAGTGCCCCTCTCCATCTAAAACTAATTTGGCAGTACCTTTCTTCCCTTGGGCAGAGCTCCCCGAGCCCACCCAGATGTGTGGCTAGTATAATGGGCAAACTCTCCCCTGTGGTCACACTAAACCAGTTCTGGGGGCAGCATCTCTCACTGGGATTAGTGGCCAGTTGGCTATCAGGACAATGAAGGGGCAGGCCTAAATGTGAGTGACTTCTGCTGGTAAGAAGGTAGGCACCTATTGAAGTTTAATTAGGTTCCATCGTGTCAGAGGGAAACCGCGTCCCCATATCCAAACCTTTTTTCCACAGTCTGTGATTAATACACATCTCGCCACAGGCAAGTCACGAACAGTAAAATGATACTTAATACTGGCAGAAAGGTACATTTGGCTCAGGCAAGAAAATGCTAGCCTCGTCACAGTGAAAAAGGATTTGTGCCTACCAGGACACGTAAAACGTAAGTACACATGTCCTACTTTTAAATACTCTATGCCCTGCCTTAAGGCTGGTAAGGCCTACTTTAGGGATGAATTACAATTATTTAAGAGGAAGGTTTAGGCCTCTTAAAAAGTTGATTTTAACTGGTTGACATCCGTTTTAAAACTGCCTACCCAAGCTACAGGGGCAGGCCTGGAGACATGTTTTGCATTGTCACTTTAGTTGTGGCACAAAAGGTGCTGCAGTCCACTAGTGACATTTAACTTACATGCACTGGGTACACTTTTGTACCATATTCTAGGGTCTTACAGGGAAGTTAAATAGGCAAATCAAACGTGTAGCCAATTTCAATGTGTTTTGGGCCTTCGAGCACAGACTGGGGCCTGGTTAGCAGTGTCCCAGTGGGTAGAGTCAAAAAACCAGCATCAATTTAAAAAAAGAAAAAGAAAAAGAAAAAGTGACCACACAGAATAGGCATTTTCCTACACATGCAATAAAATATTTGTACACCGCTAGTGAACGTTTTCTTCATATTCATTATTTCAAGGCAACTCCTTGGGCTTTTTGATGTAGTGGCAGCATTTAGGGATCAAAAAAGGGTACCCTTTTTCATCAGTGTGCTTCTGTGGCCAAGTTGTTTTCTCAATTTACGTCTAGGTTCCAAAACGACTGTCAATCATAAGGAGCATCACAGATAGAGTAAAGGGGCACGTTTGTATGTGAAGGGTACTGCACTCATGCTGGGATTTTGTAGCCTTTTGTTGATACGGAGCCCTTGTGTTAAATGACCAACTCTTCCCAAAATTGTGCTCGACTATGCAGGTTGTTTTATTTTACCCCAGATGATACTATTTTAAGCAAAGCCCCTACTTGTCCTTTACCCGGCTCAGAAACCTGGCTCTGTGGTAGGCTGAAACTAGATTATGCCCGTAGCAAACCTGTTTCGGCCACCATCCTTCGTTTTCTAAGACCTTGTGCTTCAATGGACTCCTCAGTAATACAGCACCTCAGACCAAGAACTTTGCAATACAGAATCACCCCGTCCCATATAAACTAATTATCTGAAAGAATTGTGCAGCATCTTTAAAAAGGCCAGCGATTCACTGCTCTCCCGCCCAAAAATAGCACACATCTGTGGGAACACAACAAGACTATAATTGATGGTGCTCTATCTGACTAAAATTCCACGGCCCCAGACTGTGGTGAGGAATTTACCCCAATGACTAGTAAAGCCATGCTAGTTGCAGTCCTGATACCCAATAAACCCAATCCAAGTCATGAGACCTTGAAGTGACTCAAAGTATTAGTACTGTGTGTGCCCATTGGGAACCATCCCTCGAAACTAATGCGAGTGTGAACAAAGCAACACAGTTTGAACAGAGACCTTGCGCAAAACGTTTGACAAACTAGAAGATCTGCTGTGGAGTAGGAATAACAGACCTGACTGGACTGCTAGCAAAACCCTCAGCTCGTGCAGTAGCACAGACAAAAAAAGTGCCTAACATTAAGATATCAGAACAAATACTAGTTTGTCAAACTTAAGTAAAAAATATATGTCAAACTAAATTAGACAAAGAATGCTTAATGCACTATATACGAGGCAGCAATGTTGCATCACAAGTAGGACCCCTCCATCACACTATTGAAAGATATTTCTGCTCCAACCTTTGGGTAGAGACGAATAATGTCGCAGGCCATTATGTTTGGTTTCACCAGGAATTCCGTTCACTCAGTTGTCCTTGAAAATATCTGGAATCTAAATCACTCTGTGCATGGTCAACAGCAGCTGGCATCAGCACTTTGTCCACCCTGAATCTGAGTGCAGCTTTCCTTTTTACAGTGCCAAAAGCTATTCCTATCAATTGAGATTCTCCGAGACTGCAGCCATCAAAAGCTGCCAACCAAAAAAACTTTAGGATCAACCCTGCTTAGAGGGTTTGCAGTTTTACACATCCTACCATATTTTCAAAAGAGCATCATCGCTAGTAAACATGCTTTAAGTGCCAATTCTTTTTTGACTAATTCCAAATCTAGTTTTGCATCTTAAGTTATTATCTCCATATTTTTAATAATTCATTACTATAATTTTCTAAAGGCAATATTGTAGCATCCTATTTATCAAAAAGAGGGGGGGGGGGGGACGGTGGGAGCTGATTGTTCAGTCTAGTGACCCTTGCTCCCGATTGGTAACTGGTATATAAAGGGGGGTCACTGTTCCTTAAGAGGAGAGTTCAAAGTGGAGAAAGAAAAAGGAAAAGGTGTCCTGTGCTACTCTGTGTGGGGACAGTGTGTCCTCATCATGATGCCCTCACACACCCCGAAGGATGTCATGCTTCATCATTGGGCTTTTGATCCTCGTTGGGCTGGCGCTGCAATGCCCTACGGGTCCCCCGAAGGGTCTCTTTTCGGAGATCTTTTGATGAAACAAGCCGTTAGGTGCGCGTGTGTGAGTGGAAGTGAGGTCTCAACTAGTGTGTTAAAAAATGACTGGAGGGAGAGTGGCTATTATTTATTAAACTGGTCCCTCTGTCATTAGTAAAGGTGTGTGGTGCTGCTAGTGGGATATTATGTCCCTCAGTAGCTAGATATGAGTCCTTAGTGGGTGTCTCTAGTGGTCGACATGTTTCGCGCTATCTGTGGCCTCTGGAGGAAATCCAAAGCGCTTCTTCAGGACCAAGGTGAGTTTAAATAAAGTATCACTAGCGGCCTAAATTTTTCAGTGCCGCCAGGTTGATGGAAAGGAGTAGCGTCTCCCTTGTTTCTATAATTATGGCGGAGAGAGAGGCATGCAGGTGGAGCAGCACAGCTGAATGGGAGAACCTTCCCATCGGCCCTCACTGATCTCATGAGGCCATAATTATAGAAACAAGGGAGACGCTACTCCTTTCCATCAACCTGGCGGCACTGAAAGATTTAGGCCACTAGTGATACTTTATTTAAACTCACCTTGGTCCTGAAGAAGCGCTTTGGATCTCCTCCAGAGGCCACAGATCGCGCGAAACATGTCGACCACTAGAGACACCCACTAAGGACTCATATCTAGCTACTGAGAGACATAATATCCCACTAGCAGCACCACACACCTTTTACTAATGACAGAGGAACCACTTTAATAAATAGCCACTCTCCCTCCAGTCATTTTTTAACACACTAGTTAAGACCTCACTTCCACTCACTCACACGCACGCACCTAACTGCTTGTTTCATCAAAAGATCTCCGAAAAAGAGACCCTTCGGGGGACCCGTAGGGCATTGCAGCGCCGGCCCAACGAGGAGCAAAAGCCCAATGATGAAGCATGACATCCTTCGGGGTGTGTGAGGGCATCATGATGAGGACACACTGTCCCCACACAGAGTAGCACAGGACACCTTTTCCCTTTTCTTTCTCCACTTTGAACTCTCCTCTTAAGGAACAGTGACCTCCCTTTATATACCAATATTGTAGCGTCCTCACCAGCCCAGGAGCGGGTAACAGACCACGCCACATAGCTCCGATTTGCAGGTCTATTCTTAAGCATGCAACAATTAACTGTACGCACTTCATCAACAACTTTATTAACCACTCTCAGCCACACCTAACAGATTATGTAATTCTTGTAAGGAGTCTGCAAAGGGCCACTAGAGGCCTTGCACATATAAACACATGACAACACCTCTCTCTTTGTTAAATAAAAAGTACTAAGAATGTATGCCCATAACTCCTCAATGAGTTACAGGTGCTTACACCAGTCTTCCAGATCTAGCTGTAGAGGAGGGGTGCCTTCATTTGACATCTCTAGAGAAGGGTTGGATGCTTGACATGGCACTCAGGTGGACTTGCCTCACTCGTGAGGTCCAGAGCCGACAAACCGAGGCAAATGCATAAAGTGAAACGAGTCTTATGAATTTTCCAGGTCATTGAGCAGGTACCTTTTGTCCTTTGCTCACCGCAACTTGCAGGTTCAGCATCAAACAGAGCCACAGTCTTGCATGTCTGTTTTTGCTTGATGAGAACCCGGTCTCGAAGACAGTGTCTTGAGCGCATCAGCACTTATTGGCGCAAGCCTTCATTTTGCATTTGTGAGAGATGTGAATGACACGAATCTCATCAGGGTGCATTGATCGACTGGTGGTCCATTGCAGTATCTTTGTTTCAAGAGCTCTCCCAAACAGAAAGGTGGCTGTACTTTCGCCGGTTGTGGAATGCGAAGTGGAGGGGTAGGCATGGACGGCTGTGCGTAAAGCAGACTTCATCAATTTCTTAGAGTACAGCATGCTGAACCACCCTTTTCACAGTACTGTAATCGTTCAACAACGCCATTTGCCTGTGACCAGAGAGGCCTGCTTTTCTGATGTTTGATGTTCAAACAATTAAGAAAGTCTTCCAACTCTCTGCTATTGAAGCATGGACCGTTGTCGTCAGATTTGAGAATGGAAGAAACACACCATGCTGTGAAAATGTTAACAAGCCTCTCGATGACTGTCATGTGTGGTTGATAAGTCTTGCACTAGAGGAAAACGTGAAAACTCATCGGCAACTACCACGAGGTGATGTCTATTATTGAGGGATCTGAAGTGAACCACAATCCTCTCCCAGAAAGATCAGACATGTTCAGTTAGGTTCTTTTGGAAGACAGACAGTTGCACAGATGACTAGCTTTCAGTTCTTTCAACTCGTTCATCAAGGCGTGGGAACCACACTTATTCCCCAAGGGCTGTTTCAGTGACATCAATGCACCGAAGTCCTTCATGTGCCAGTTCAATAACTAGTTGCCTCAGTCTTTCAGGGATAACTATTCTTGCCCCCCCCCTCAATATGACACCATCATGTGTAACAAAGTTCTTCCCGAACATTCTTGAATTTTTGTTTCACAACATCATCTGTAAGAGGTCGAGTATGTTTCTTCCATGATTGTGTTGTAATGATTTCTTGAAGCCCGAGCAGGTCTTTGTCAGTACTAATAGTCGCAGAATCTGTTCAATAGAAAGAGCTGCACGTGCACTTGACTTTACTATGAAATTGATGCAGGCCTCAGCCACTTTGGATGTTGTACTACAACGCTGTAGTGGCATTTGTGAAAAGTAGTTTGCAGGATTTTTATCCTGCCCCGGTTTGTGCACAATTGTGTAATCATACTCCTGCAAACGTAACCCCCACCTCTCGATGAGGGGCAGCTTGGCTTTCGGATTTCCAAAAATGGAGAGCAACGCCTGATGATCTGTGACAAGGGTGAAATGCTTTCTGTACAGAAACACATGGAAGTGTTCACATGCCCATACTACAGCTGCAGTTGACAACACACCAAAACGGAGTCTTTTATATCTGAACAAACCAATAAGAGTTGAAAAAAGTAGTAATGTAGCTACAATTTTCTTCCAGGTCAAGTTGATGGTAGCATTTGCTCAAATCAAGGCGGGGAAAAAAAACGATGGCACCATTCAGCTGTGTGATCATGTCCGCAATGTGTGGACCTCGATGTCTCTTTCGATTGCTGTCCTGGCCTGTCACATCAACACAAATGCGCACTGACCCTCCACTGTCCTTTTTTGGCACAACCACAAAGGGTGAAACCCACAGCGTCGGACCAGTAGAGCACTCAATGTCATTATTTAACAGTATTTCTAGTTCTCTCAATGGCTTTCTGTAAGTGAAAAGCAATTAGACAGTGTCGCTATGCAACAAGGCGAATGTCTTCATTAATGTGAAGCTGCACCTTCATTGTCTTAGGTTTCCTGGGTCCATGAAACAATGTTGGGAATTGACTCACTGTTTCAGAATGGGCATTCAAGTTGTAGTTAATAGAGATCAGTCTCATGTGAGCAACAGTATCAAAACTTAAGCAAGCACTCGACGAAGTACCTTGGAGGACATGAATTGGATCTTGCAAGGTCGTTTTCTTGTGCTGCATGGTCGCCACAAAGGACCCTTGACTCTGCAAGTGCATGGAAGCTGCCCAGGGGTACACCTTTGTTCAACAGTGTGAGACATGGTATTGGAGATAGTTCTTTGTACTTTTCTGCCAGCATGTTTATAGACATGGTCTATAATAAAAGTTGCCGGACAACCATTCACCATGAGCATGATTTTAGGACAATGTCCAAATGAACTTAGTTGCTTTATGTGGTAATTTCTTTTTAGATTTAGGTTCTTTGCAAGCAGACAATCCTACATACTCACATCAGTCTGTGACTGACAACATCATCCTGCATGCATCTTCATCACTGTCACTCGATGACATTAACCAACCTTTGGAAGATTAAGTTGATAACGATCGACTTTGTTTCGTTTCCACTTGCCTTAGTTGATGTTTTGCAGTCTGGCCTTGTGAGTGGGTATATTGCTTCTGGAGCTTTCTGGTGTTCATCTTCTCATCTCTCCATGAGGCACTTAGTTTCTCTTTGCTTTGAAAACAGTTATGAAATGGTTTTCTTTCCCACAACCTTTGCATATCTATCCAATGGCGGTACATTTACCTTTGTGGGAAGGAGAATCCACAGCAGAAACAATTTCTTTTTTTCTGAGATATCACTCAGTGGGCCTCTGTCTTATGTTTCTGCTTACTTGTCATACTCAATGCCGATTCATTTTGGGTTTCTGCTTACTTTTCATATTCAATGCAGATTCATTTTGGGTTGTTCTAGCTTCCATATCAGCAGCCTGACGATCAGCACGTTCCTCCGCTCTTGCATCCATGAGCACTTAATCCAAACAGAGTTTCTCACAGGATGCATCGTTGGAATGAATCGGAGAGGCAACCATTGATAACTGAGATGCATGGCTTCTTCATCATTGAATTCATTGAACTTACAGTGCTTTATGAGCGTATACAGTCTCTCAAACTCATCCATCATCTCATCAGGATGCTGTCTTGCTTGGTTGAAGATTTGTCTTTCATAGTCTACATTCAGCATTGTATCGAACTTGACTTCCAATGTCTTCTTGATTTGACGGAAAGATACTTCAACAGATTGTGACATCTTCTTTATCACTTCTTTTAGTCAATCACCTGCATGGTTCTTTAAGTATTTGATGATCTTTGTCATCTGCTTCTTCTATAGCATCGTTGAAGTCATCGAACATTTCCATTCAGGCAATGCATTTGGCACCAATATTCTGCTTTTTGGTGGTGTCGTATGGTGGTGTTGGTGGTTTCAGGAACGTGGCAGCGCTGTATTTGGTGCTTTTCCAGTCCTCCATTTGTTCTAGTGTGTGCTGTTCAGATGTATGTGTGCATGCGTTACATGCAAGTGTGCATATGTCATAACGCACCCAACATTTTTTTATTTTATTTATCTTTTCAAGATGGCAGATACCAAACTTGGCGCTGTGAATTAAAAAAATATATTCAAGAGCTCCTGGAAAACAAAAGAATGGCCTTGTAGCAAATTGCAGTTTCCAAACCATCCAAAACAATGAAAAAGAAATCATTTGAAAGGTTTCAGGAAGCCAATTGCATGCGAGTGCAGAAGATATATTAGAATAGGATTACAAAAAATGTAAGCCCTGGAATAGCTGTGGTGGAGGATGTAGGTTACAGTGGGTGGAAGAGGAAGCAGTACACAAGGTAGAGTAAAAAACAAATGTACTCCCATGAAGTGCTGGAAGAAAAAAGTAGTTCCCTGAATACAAGCAGTGGAAGGACACAAAGCAGGCATTCAGAGCATAGCAAAGAAGAAATGCTCTAGTGGCTTGATAAACCAAAAATGTAAAGGAAAGCCGTCAAATAAGAAGCAGGGAAATGACATTAAGAAGAATGCCACTGAATTACAAGCAATCGGCTGACCCAAAGCCCACCTTTTGTATATATTTTAATGCATTAAAAGAGCTAAAGCTGCTCGTTGGGGGCCCGTTATGGTCTTTTCCACCCATGCCTCTTCAAGGTCACGTATAACAGAACAACAACATATGAGGATCCGCTACGACTTAAAAGTTTCATAAATTCATGCAACACAGATCAAATGGACTTATCAAGACCCTCGTCTTCGCATAATGTTTGAATTTTTTCTGTTTTCATAATGCAGATTATCTCATTCTTCCTGTTACACAATATTTCTTCCTTTAGCATGAGTCAATCTTAGTACATATATAAATTTAAAGTGTAGTACCACTCCACTATTTGTTTGATTGTTCATGTGTTGCTGTTTTTCTGTTTATTGTAAACTTAATATACGTTTCTATTCTTAGAAATAATTGTTCCTCTTCGCCTTTGCAGATGGTTTCGTTCTTTTGGCGTGTCCCCCCCAGCCCTCCGTTCAGTCGAACTCAGACATGCCGTTTGTTCCATGTGGTTTCATCCCCCCGTATCCTTGATTCCTCTTTGTAGGTATGTTTCCTTTTTGCACTTTATTTGTATCTTTTCTTTTACATTCCACTCCAAGTCCTCTTTCTGTTCTTTCTTTAGGTGTCTATTGCTTATATCTCTTCCTTTCGATCTACTTCTTGGAGCACTCTTGCTGCAATCCACTGGACATTTCACACATCTTTTCTCCTTCTAACTTTGTTCAATATTTTAACTTACCTGAATTCTTCTTACCTGAACTCTCATTTCTATCATTCTCAGTGTTTATCTCCATCTTCTCTTCTCCTTTTCTTTTTCCGACATATAGTCAACACGGTCACTTACCTGATTTCTTTCCATTATATCCTTTGTTCTTTTGATGAATTGGATTACAGTTCAATATTCCTTTGTTTTCTTCTTTTTACCATTTAATGTCTCTGAAGATAGTTTCTTGGAATGTTAGGGGTTTAAATTCTATCAAGAGACAGTCTTAACTCACTTGGCTAAATTAGAAGCTGATATAGTATGTCTTCAGGAAACATCTCACAGCTGCTGAATCATTAAAATTGAAAAGGGGTTGGGTAGGGGAGATTTTCTTCTCCCCAGGAGATGGTAAACGCAATGGTGTGATGATATTGTGCCGTAAGTCACTGCCTTTTAAATTCATTTCACAAGACTGATACGGATGGACGCTGGTTAAACGTCAAATTATTATTAGGGGATGCTCCAGTTTTTCTTAATGTTTACGCCCCGACTGCTGGTGACTCCTCATTTTGGTCTTCACTAGCTAAACAAATTACTCTTTGCATTGAAGATAACTTTATATTGGCTGGGGATTGCAACCAGATTCTTGACCCATTTATAGACTGAAATTCTAAGGTGTCTTTTATCCCTAATAAGCCCCATAAGGCTTTTGTTCGCACAATCTCCCAACAAACTCCTGGATGCATGGAGGTTATGTAACCCTACCACTAGAGAGTATACTTTTTACTCTCCTGTTCATCATACCCAATCGCGAATTGATTACTTTTTTGTTTCCCACAATGTTTCCCAAGCCCTCATGAACGCAGAAATTGGCCCCATTTTATTATCAGATCATGCCCGTTTCTATCCACCTTGATATATTACCAAAGATTAATGCTCCCAAAAGATGGCACTTTAATAACAGCCTTCTTCTTGATCCAGCTTTTACCTCTTCCTTTATTGCTTTTTTCAACGAATATTTTTCGTTGAATCAAAGTGATTCTCTATCTTTCTCGATTTGGGACGTTTTCAAAGCCTCAGCTAGGGATTTCATCATTGGATATGTTATCAAGAAACGCCGGATCGCGCGTGCACATACCAATGACCTTCTCCATGAGATTAAGAGACTGGAGCAATCCTACTATTCTTCCAACTCGAAAGATTGTTTATCTGCCCTCATAAAAGCAAAATTTCAATTCAAAGAATCCACTGACAATGCCTCACTGTACTTATTAAAATCCAGTGCGAAATTTTATGGTGGCCAGAATAAGGCAGGGAAAATTCTAGCTAATTATTTAAAAATTAAACACAACAAACTAAACATTGATTCTATTTATGATGAGCACTATCTTAAAAATTAAAGATACAGAAATATTAAATGAATTTTCTTCACTTTACAAGTCATTATACTCTGCCGAAACGCACCCTACAGACCATTTATTGTCTCAATTTTTCTCCAACATTCAAAAGCCTGCATATAATTTGGGTGACTTGTCTCCCTTAGAATTGGACCTAACACAACTTAACTCCTTGGAGCTCTTCAGCACCTTAAAAAAGATAAGGCGCCAGGACCGGACGGTTTTACCGTTGAATTTTTTCTTCATTTTTCCAAAATACTACTTCACAAACTGCACCTCTTGTTAAATTCTTTCTGTCAGCCGATTAACTCTACTGGTTCTTTTTCAGAGGCGCATATCTGCCTCATTCCTAAGGAGGGTAAATATTTAAAATATTGTAAAAACTATAGGCCCATATCTCTCGTTAATATTGATTATAAAAAAACGTCCAAGGCATTGGCTCTCCGTTTAGAATCCCACCTCCCTAACTTATTAGGCAAAGAACAATCTGGCTCCGTCAAGGGACGACTTATAACTGATAACACGAGACTTTTTTTGACATTTTATCTAAATCCTCATTTAAAATAACCCCCTCGCAGCAATAGCTTTAGATGCGGAGAAAGCGTTTGACAGGGTTGGATGGCCCTACCTCTTTAACACTCTGATGGTTTGGTTTTGGCCCCAAGTTTATTTCTTTAATTTCTCTTCTCTATTCAAATCCTCGCGCCGCTGTCTGCGCTAATGGCTTAACCTCTTCTTTCTTTCGTTTAGGAAGGGGTGTACGCCAAGGTTGCCCCTTATCCCCTTTTCTTTTTAATTTGGCTTTGGAACCCTTTCTTTCTAGAATACGACAGAATCAAGACATACACGGATTCGAAATCCAAACTTCTCACATTAAACTTTCAGCTTATGCTGATGATATTTTGCTTTTTATGTCCCAACCACAAGAGTCTATTCCCGCATTCTTATCGGAGGTACAATTGTAATTTATAGAGCGCATTATCACCAACTGGTCTCTAAGCGCTATGAGAGAGAGCACCTGCCCTGGCACGTGAGGAGGGAGAGAATGATTAAATTGTGCCCCAAGCTTCCACAAAGAGGAACGTCTTTAACTTCTTCCTAAAAGGGAGAAGGGCTTGTTCCTTCCGCAGATTCTCCGGTAACATGTTCCATAATACAGGAATTGAGGTCGAAAAGGCTCTGCCTCCTTTAGAGGTCATGCTAAAACGGGGGCAGGCCAACAGACCGGCCTCCGAGGACCGTAGTGACCTACTCGGAGTATAAATAGCCAGGCGATCCTTAATGTAGGATGGGGCTTGGCCATAGATGGCCTTGTGCGCAATGCAAAGGCCTTTAAAACGGATTCTCTGCCTAATCGGGAGCCAGTGTAACTGGCGTAGGAGAGGGGTAGCATGGGCCCTCCTAGGCAGTTTAAAGATCAGTCTGGCCGCGTCATTCATAATGACCTGTAGTCTCGCAAGTAGCTTTCCTGGGAGGCCAATATACAAGGAATTCCCGTAATCCAAACGTGACACTATCAAAGCTGATACTGCCGTTCTGAGAGTTGCGAATGTGAGAAGGGGGGCAAGTTTCCGTAGCTGTCTAAGCAGGCCAACACATGTACCTACTACGGCAGATACCTGCTGAGTCAGACAGTTTAGCATCAATTTTAATGCCCAGGCTTTTTACGGCCTGGGCTGGCTCAGGATTTGCGCCCAACTCTTGTGGCCAGAAAAGGTCACTCCAAGGACTGGAGTCTGTGGTGATGGCTAATACCTCAGTCTTATCAGGGTTGATTTTGAGGGAATTGGCCATCATCCAGTTGAATATATATTTTAAAATATTTTGCATTCGTGCGTGGGCAGCCGGGGCATTATCTATCTGGATAATGATTTGAGTGTCATCCGCATAATTGTAAGTCTGGCACTCCATGATATTCAATGCAGCTATCAAGGGTTGAAGGTAGGCGTTGAATAAGAGGGGAGACAACGCCGAACCCTGTGGCACCCCACACGAAAGTTTACCGGAGTCAGACACAGTCAGCCAGTTGTACTCTCTGAGCGGTCAGTGAGGAAGGACGTAAACCATTTGAGGGCCGTGCCCTGGATGCCTAGCTCTGAAATCCGCGACAGAAGTAGGTCATAATTGACTGTGTCAAATGCCGCGGATAGATCCAGCAATACCAGGGCACATGGTTTTTTCTTATCGGCCCTGAGCCTAATTTCATCCAGCACGGCCAGCATCACCATCTCCATGCTGTGGTGGGCCCTAAAGCCAGCCTGGTTGGTTTGCAGGAGATGGTTGACTTCTATATGGTGTGATAGGGAATGCAGCACGTGCTGTTCCAGCGCTTTCGCCAGGAATGGAAGTTGGGAAATTGGCCTAAAGTTTTTTAGGTTCTTTGCGTCTGCCCCTGGTTTTTTCAATAGTGGAACAACTCGTGCTTCCTTAAAATCAATAGGGACGTGGCCATGTTCAAGGGATTGATTTAATAGCATTAGAGCCTCGCTTTCAATCCCAGGTAGTGCCAGCTTGAAGATCCTCGGAGGGCATCTCTTTAATATCTGGATACAAATTGAACACAGATAAATGTGAGATTTTGCCCTTAACTAAATATACTTTCAAAGAGGAATTTGCCCCATCTCACTTTACCTGGAGCCCTAATCATATTAAATATTTGGGACTATACTTTACCCCTGCAATCACAGACAGTAAATTTATGCATGAATAAATGCATCCAAAAGATTACAGAATTATCTACTAAATGGCATCTTCTTTATTTATCTTGGTGGGGCCGCCTGGATACTATAAAAATGATGCTATCCCCCATAGTACTATATACTATCTCTAACATCCCAGCTCCTATTTCGGCTGAAATATTCAAAAAAATTCACTATATCCTTTCCTCCTTTTTATGGAATAACAAAAAATCTCGTCTGTCCTTATTAAAATTGACTCGTCCCAAATCAGAGGGAGGGGTCAATTTTCCTAATTTTTCCACTTATCAAAAATCATTCATTCTACGTCAAGCATCGTATTGGCTGATTGATTCCACAGAACATTGTCCTTTATGGACCTCAGTTGAACGCTTATTCCTATCTCCGTTTTCCTTTCAAGAGTATCTCTCTTTCTCCCGCAAACCACAGACTTTCCACCCCAATAATCAAACTTACCTCCCAAATTCTTGGAACAAACTCTTCTTTAATTCATAAAGACCTGGACTCTTTTCTCAATTTAACAATTTGGCACAATAAAGCCCTACTAATACGCAATAAGCCTTTCTATTGGAAGACTTTGAGGCAGAGGGGTTTAGTTTGGGTTCGTCAATTATTTTCACGATCGGAAATGATGCCTCTCTCTCAACTCAGTCAATTGTTTGGCTTACCGACCTCTTTTATTCCTAAGTATAATCTTCTCAAAGGGGCTGTAATAGAAGCCTGCGCCCAGTTTGCCTCTACACCTGTTGATGTTTCCACTCCTGCTCCATCTGCTGGTCTTCACACTTTGCTGCGCACCATGCCCAAAGCTTCCACTATCTATAATCGTCTGCACTGTACTGATATTATCAGACAAAAATCTAAAATAGAGATTGCTTGGGAACAGGATCTTAAGACATCATGGCCGCTATCTCTATGGGAAAAGATCTGGACTAAGGTACGAAAGTCCTCAAGGGCAGCCAACACCACACAAACATTGTTTTTTTATTTATAATAGACTCTTATGCCCGAATATCCTAAATAAACGATACTCGAATGTAATGGACATTTGTTGGACATGCTCATCCCCAAATGCTGACCTGTTTCACATGCTATTCTCATGCTCAATTGTTCATAGTTTTTAGAAACGTGTATGGTCGCAAATTAATTTAATTTTCGACACATAACATTTCTTTTTCATTCACTCATGTGTTTTTGGGAAGTCTCGCTCCCATCTGGAATGAATGTTCATCTAATGTCAAAATTGTTGATTTGTTACTAGCAGTTGCCTTTCAGCAAATCACCAGAAACTGGAAAGACTTCACCAAAATTTCATACCAGGCTTGGTGGTACGCTGTGTGCCATAATCACAGGTTGGATACTTCTTTTGTTTACCCTGCACAATTGGCTGTGAAACGTATGGATTTATGGTCACCTGTCACACTGTTTATTGACGCAAGTGCCAAACGACTTGTTGTTGAAACCCTCTCAACAAGAAGTGCTTAAACCACCATGACCCCCCTAAATGTTCCTTCCTTGCACTTTGATATTAATTGTACTCCCTTCTTACCTTTTTAACTTTATTCTTGCCATTTATTAATCCAATTCTGGTATTTCCTTTAGACTTTCATTGCAATGTGATGACCTTTGACTAATGCTAGGTATTGTATATTGACACCTTTATTCTTTTAATAAAATTCTTTCTGAACTTAAAAAAAAAAAGACAGCTAAAGCTGATGGGCAGTGAACTAATTACAGTCAAAAAATGCAAGCACCAAGAATCAGTGGTTCAATGCAAATCAAAGGTATCTAGGAGGCAATCTGGCACTACAAAAAAAACGAAACGTGAAAATATGTGATTTGTCAGCCTAAAAGGATTGCCAGACTCCTACTCCATCAACAAAAGGTTCCTTCTGAGACAGATTAGGTTCACATCACAGACAGCAGGCAAGAGGGAAAAATGCTCTGGTTCCTCCTGTAGCATCCTCCCCATCCTGGGTACTCCTAAATGAATACGCCACACACAGAGCTTTGTTTTACACATCTTTATTACTCTGCATGTAACTGCAAACTCAACATTCTAAACATGAACTCTATTCACCACACCCGAACACCTACGTCACAGTTCTACAGAGCCCATCAGGAACCAAAAGGGTCACATTGTCGCTAACTTGCAAGACACTGCATCGCCCATCCTTGTTAAATAACATTCTTATATACATTACCTACTGGCGGTCACCAGTAGGTAGTTCTAGTTAGCACCATGCTTTCATAGAAACTTGCCTATATCTTTGACGTCATTTAATAAATCTTCACAAAATTTTCCAAAAAAATGTGTCAGTGAGTCTAGTTTTGCATGAAAAGTTTTGGGGTGATCTGTCAAGTGGGGCTGGCGAAAAAAGGGCGGGGTCCAAAAGAGTGTGTTTCCCATGTTAATTCCCATAGGAGCTTTAGACATGACTGCAGCCCGAACTGCTGTACGGAATTACACCAAATTTGGAAGGAATGTAGATTTTGGTTTGCAGATCACACTTTCAATTAACAGGTGTAACTCTGTTCAGTAGCTGTTGAGAAATGTAAGGAAACCCAAATTTGTTTATCTGCGATCAAGGCTAATTCTATGTCAGGACCGGAGGCGAGGATTAGGCATCACTTTCTTCGTTTATTTCATCCAGCAGCCATTTTGAAAACAGGTAACAAATAAGAGCAAAAAACTACATCTCCCATGATGCTACAGGAGATTAACACTAATCCAACAGCCAATCAGCATTAAACAGTCTCTACTCCTTCCCCTGAGGATGCTCTATCTTCCTCTTTCTTCGCTGCTCCAGCAGCAACGAGATAAGTGGTTTTGTACTCCTCACTTTGTGCATGGTTTTGTACCTTGTTTCACCGCGTTAATTGTTTTTCTTTGAACTGTTCATTGCCTGTTGTGACGCTAATTCTTTTCTTTCAGCGCAGCCGCGGGAACGCTTGTGGTCCCTTCGCGGCGGCAGTTTTTTTTCCTTGGCTCTGAGGTGCGGTGTGGTCTTGCGACCGCTTGGGGAGCCGCGACCTAATCCCAACGCGCGTCTTGACCCCCCGTGCGCCCGGTGCGTCATATCATTGGTGAAGGCGCATACGGGCGAGTGTGAACGCAGAGGAAGTTCGGCCTATCACGCATTACAGAATCGGCCGTAATCGGAGAATTCCCCCCATCATACAGAGCCCCCTGCCTGGAGCGAGACACCCGTTTCGGGAGGACGTGTGTGTGGCAGTCTCTCAGGGACCAGCCCAGGCAGCATTCTTACCCCATTTAACATAAGGGGAGGTGGTCCCAAGCCTTGGGCAGCTATTATTCTTGATGATTGGCTATTCCTACGCAGGGATCCCCTGTTCCTTAATTCCCCATGTCTTTCACGGAGGACTACTCTGACTCCAATATGGAGGGATATGATCATTATTATGAGGAGGAAATAACCTACCTTCCTATAGACAATCATTTTTGTGAAGTGATGGACTTGTTCATCTTTAAAGCGGTGTCCCACGTTGTTGCGCCTCTGGAGAGGAAAATTGAACAACAGCAGACACAGTGCCTGCGACCTCTCGATCAGAGGGAAGAGCTGTCAGGGCCCACTTACCCCCGGGGCAGCTTTAAACGGCAGATAATACTGCGGGGGCTAAACGCAAATGGGAGGGTCCATCCGGGGTGGACATGGATGCCTTCACACTCCTCAAGAAGGCGTTCATGGATGCCCAGCCTGCACCTGTCCCTAAGGATCCACTTGATTCTCCAGGAGATCTGAACTTAGTAGAATCCCCTCAGACATCAGATGTGGGAACCTAGTAGACCCTGGAGGCCATCTGGTTCCGCTCCGGCGGCACAAAAACTGAGGTTCCAACGGAGCCCCAAGGTTCTGACATGCTGGAGCCCGAGAACCTCTTGCACCCTAGGTCGGCCGAATGGACCCCAGCCCCTAAGGTGGCGTCTTACATAGCAGCCCGACTGCGTAAACCCCTAGATAAGGAGGTACGGAGCTGCCTAAAGGCGGAATGCCCTAGACCTGCCTTAGAGGGGGAAGGTGGCACTTACTCCAGAAGCGGATGCTAAGATGGCCACCTTCCTGGCCAAGTATGTACGGGATCCAAAGAAAGGCATTGATCGCTCTTGGTGATCGTGCCAAGATAAGCTTTTAGACATTACTGGCCTGTTAGCCAAAATTCTTGACATGGTCGAAGACGCAAAAGCGTCGGGGCCCTAATCCTTCCGGATGTGTTGTCTAATTGGGCGCAGAGGGCGTTTGTTTTCCTGGGGGAATGCCAATTGTGCGATTTCTACAGACAGACCTAGGTCTTTATTGATAAAGATCTACCCGAAGTTAGGTGATCTTGCTACCTCTGAAGCTGGTCCCACGGTGGAGGGTAACCTTTTCGGGGTCCCTTTCGTTAAAGAGTTCGGCATTAATACATTTAATTCTTTGGACAAAGACCAATCTTCGATCAAGAAGATTTTTAGTCCTCGTGTGTTTACCGGAGCAGGTCGTGGCAGGGGACGCTCGACCGGCCGCGCCTTTCACCAAGCCTCCGCCAGAGGTGGAGAATCCCGCAGAGGGCAGTGGCAGGACACAGCCAAGTTTGGGAATTTCTACCCAAGGAGAGCCTATCCACGCAAGAGAGGTGGCAGAGGACGGGGCAACGGCTCCCTTAACTCTCAAGGTGAGTGTTCAGTTTCAGGACGGGGTCTCAGTAGGGGGCAGACTGGCGTTGTTTCCACAAGCTTGGAGGTCTGACATCCGACCCAAGGGTACTGCAAACGATCAATGGGTTCCATATAGAGTTTTACAATTGTCCCACTCAAACTGCCCGCCCCAACCCGTTACGCTTTCCCGAAGTTCACATGAAACAATAGAAGAGGAGATTGCCAACCTATTAAAGAAAGGGGCCATTCTGCTTTCTGTGCATCACCCTCAGGGCATCCTCAGCAATTTGTTCTTGGTGGAAAAAAGGGACGGGGGGTACCGCCCGGTCATAAACCTCTGCAATTTCAACGAATGGGTGGTATACTGCCACTTCAAAATGGAAGGAGTTCATCTCCTCAGAGATCTTTTACAGACTCAGGATTGGATGGTCCGCCTGGACCTTCCCGACGCATATCTCATGATCCCGATCTTCCCGCCACATCGTCGCTTCCTCCAGTTTCAGTGGCGGTTGCAGGTTTTCGAGTTCACATCCCTCCCTTTCGGGTTATCCTCCGCTCCTTGGTGCTTTACCAATATGAGCACCTTCATTCTTTGGGGATCAGAATGATTGTTTACTTGGACGACATTCTGATCATGAATCAATGTCCACGACGTCTAATTTCTCAGTTGCAGCTAACCGTAGATCTGCTGGAATCTCTCGGTTTCCTGATCAATGTTCCAAAATCAGCTCTTATCCCAACCCAACAGATCCAGTTTCTGGGCTTTATGGTAGACTGTCAATGCCTCCCTGAGCCTCCCTTCTTGCAAGCTTGCCAAGATCAGGCACGAGCTCAGACGGACACTCTCCAAACCCACCACTTCTCTACGCCACCTGGCCAGGATAGTGGGTCTACTCTCGTCCTCGATCCAGGCCATTTTTCTGGGGCCTCTTCATTACCGGGCCCTTCAGCACCTGAAAATTTCTCACCTCCACAAAGGCCTTATTCTCAGTTCGTCCCCCTTCCGGAGGAAGCGAGGACGGAAATCCAATGGTGGATTGCACATATGGAGGCCTGGAACTGCCGCGCGATTTTCGGTTCCCAACCAGATGTTGTTATAGAGTCAGATGCTAGCGGCTCAGGTTGGGGAGCGCGCTGTGAAGAATTTTCCACAGGAGGAAGATGGTCTTCCGCAGAACGATCCCTCCATATCAATTGTCTGGAGCTTTTAGCAGGGTCTTTTGCAGTGAAATGCTGGACCAAAGACAAGGCTCAATGCTGCGTCCTCCTCAAGATGGACAATGTAGTGGCAGTCCACTATGCCAACCACCTCAGTGGGACTCGTTCTCGGAACCTATCGGACCTTGCTCTGGATCTTTGGGAATATTGCCTATCCAATCAGATTGCGTTGTCGGCAGAACATCTCCCAAGGACGTCCAACCAGGTGGCGGATTGGCATTCCTCGCCACTGGTACGACTCGAGCCTTTGGAAACTCCATCCGGGGGTGTTTCTGAGTCTCCAAAAACACTGGGGCCCCTTCTTGATCGACCTTTTTGCCTCTCGTCTGGACAACCAACTGGGGAGGTATTGCAGCTGGCGCCCAGATCCTGGGGCTGTGGCAGTGGATGCGTTCCTTCAGGATTGGAGTTCGGAACGGGGGTATGTGTTCCCTCCATTCAGCATAACAAGGGTATTGACTCAGTTGAGGCGTCGGGGAGCGGACCTGGTGATTGTTACCCCGATTTGGAGGTCGCAAGCCTGGTTTCCAGTTCTGATGGAACTTTCCTGGGATTTTCCAATCCCTCTACCCCTGTTTCGAGATCTTCTACTGGATCCCCAGGGGAATCCCCATCGCCTTCTCTTAACGAACTCTTTCCGCCTCATGGCACGGCGGGTTACAGGCAACGTTGGGCGGTGCCGGGACTTTCAACGGAGGCTGCCGCCTTACTCACAAAGGCCTGGGCAGAGGGTACCAACAAAAGGTACAGGTCAACCTGGTCCAGATGGGGGAGTTGGTGCCTTCAACAACAACAACTGGATCCCATGGGGGCAGGAGTTGTGCCCATCTTGAATTTTTTGGCGTGCTTGGGGGCGGATGGATTAGCTTACCGGAGGATTAATACTTTTCGCTCGGCGATCTCTGCGGGACATATCCCAGTAGATGGTCACCAGGCGGGAGAGCATCCCCTAGTCTGCAAATTACTCAGAGGGATTAGACTCCCCTCTCCCCCAGAACCTCGATATTCTGAGTTATGGGATGTAAATATGGTCTTAGGTTTGTTTAAATCCTGGCCCGCCAATAAATACCTATCCCGGAAACAGTTGTCTGCCAAACTGGCTACAATGCTGTGCTTGATCTCTTGTCGGCGAGTGTCTGATGTAAGAGCACTGGATCTGACAGGCAGAGTATTTGCCCCGGAAGGAGTTACTTTCCATATTTCGAGAAGGACTAAATCTAATTCTAGGACTGTGTCTTATCCTTCCTTTCCAGATTCCCCAAAACTCTGTGTAGTCAGAGCTCTCAAGGCCAATGAAACTATGACTGAAGAGGTGCGACAACTTTTTATTGCTCTTACGAAACCGCACAAGGCGGTAATGCCTCCCACTATTGCCCGTTGGGTTGATTGGGCTATGCAAGAGGCAGGGATTGATACATCTAGATTTTGGCGCGCACTTCGTGCGAGGCGCCATGACCTCGAAGGCGTTTACACTTGGAGCTCGTTTGGAGGATTTCCAGAAAGCGGAGGATTGGTCGTCGGACTCCACCTTTAAGAGGTTCTACTTTAAGCCGGTCAGAAATCTGGCTTCGCTAGTGGTGGATAAGCTTTGAACTTGGCTAATCCTCGCCTCCGGACCGGACATAGAATGAAAAATTTCCTAGCTATTGTAAAGGAAAGTTTCAATTCTATTAAGGACTCGGAGGCGAGGATTAGCCCACCCTAGTTGGTAACTACCCTCCCTACATGACCTTCGTTGACACTAAGTAATCTGTTTTCCTGTACAGAATGTAATGTTAAGCAGTTGTATTGTTCTCTTGACATATTAAAAGGTTGTTGCTATTTTATTTGAGTGTTTTGATATCTATGGATCCTTCCTAGGGTAAAATTGTCTGTTCTATTCCCATGTTGGGATTCAGGCAAATACAAATAAATTTGATGTCTCCAGCTGTGTTCGCACAAAGAAAGAGGAAGATAGAGCATCCTCGGGGGAAGGAGTAGAGACTGTTTAGTGCTAATTGGCTGTTGGATTGTAGTTCATCTCCTGTAGCATCATGGGAGATGTCGTTTTTTGCTCTTATTTGTTACCTGTTTTCAAAATGGCTGCTGGATGAAATAAACTAAGAAAGTGATGCCTAATCCTCGCCTTCGAGTCCTTAATATAATTGAAACTTTCCTTTACGATAGCTAGGAAATTTTTCATTCGTGATTTTTTCGCGATTAATCACGATTAATCGTGAATGTGCACGCCAACAGGAATGCTGTGACTGACTAGCCGCAACTTGAGCAGAGAGTTGCGGCTGCCATTTTACCTCATCTGAGCAGTCCCCAGATCTCAAACCAAAGTGGTAGAAAGTGGCATAAAGGGTCAGGTTGCATGTCTCCTGACCCCATGAGAGGAATATAGGGGTGTCTGAAGAACCCCTTATGAGTATAATATGTTTAAAGAAAGGTTTTTCCCCACTCACGATATTCGTGAATTTGCCACAAGCATAAGCTTGGTTCCCTGTGTAACGCCCTGACTAATTCACGAATATATGTCGCAACAAATTTGCGAATATCAGTGAATTTAAAATAAAAAAATAAAAAAAGTTTACACCCACCCTCAATTTCACTTGGGCACACACACACCCACTCAGCCACCCACTAAGATGGACGCGCCCACTGACAGACCCACTCAGACTCATGCACTCACTCACAGACTGACTCATACACTGATGGAGGCAGTCGCAAACCCACTCAGACACTCACACCCACTGACAGACCCACTGAGACATTAGCACATCCACTCACACCCAGTGAGAGACTTATGCAACCACTCCCAGACCGACAGACACTCATGCACTCACTCACGCACCCATTGAGACACAGGCACTTAATCACACACTCACTCTCTAAGGTTACAATTAGGAAATACAATTTAAAAAACCTTAAAAATTCACTGAACAAACCAAAGGTCACAGGGACATCATAGTTTGGCTCAGATTTTACTCTTACAAAACCACTAAAATTCAGCAGTTATAGTTACCTGACCTAAC
The DNA here is from genome assembly GCA_963921515.1 of Calotriton arnoldi. Lineage (NCBI taxonomy): Eukaryota > Metazoa > Chordata > Amphibia > Caudata > Salamandridae > Calotriton > Calotriton arnoldi. The sequence continues at coordinate 398,765 of CAWUFW010004087.1, read as the reverse complement.
TTTAACTTAGTGAGGTCATAAGCAATGCTTTGCGGGGACGTACATTAGCTCAGGTAACTGCTGAATTTCAATGGTTTTGTACAAGTGAATTCTGAGCCCCACTATAATGTCACTGTAACCTTTGTTTTTTTCACTGAATATATGAAAAAAATATATATATATATATTATATATGTATACACACACACACACACACACACACACACACTAAGTCATTGAGGAACTCTGATCAACCACCCAGATGTGTGCTGAGAAGAGAGGCATCTTTGACTGGCACCTGCAAAGTAGGGACAGATACAGTCAGGGGGCTCTCTGCAGTCTCAATCGAACCAATCTCATCTGACATCAGGATCTGGCGAATGAGGATGCAGATGCCCGAAGTGTGAAGAATCTCGCAAAATGGACTTTCCATGAAGGTGAGCAGCCACCATGTGTCCTTTACTAGTCACAGCTTTGAAGGATTCAGCATTAAAGGGAGCATCAGATTTGTGTTTTCTGTCGTCACACCAATACTCTATCACCTTCATTAAAAGTAGTGTTCTTGACACAGTCTCTTGTCAGCATATACTTTCATCTTTTGCTTACGGCACAAGTCTGTTTCTCAAAGTTCACCATCTGTTGTAGATCTTCCTTTTGGTCCATTGTAGTAACTTGGTCGTCATGGCTCACCTAAACATTAGGGTGGAAGGACTATCACCTGTGTAAATGAGGAGTTGACCAGTAAGCTTAAAGAGCAGGATGGACAGCGAACTTCAGATCAGGTTTCGCCAATGTAGCAGGCTGGATAGTGTGCACATATGGTCTTCGACAATGCCATTTGCTTGTAGCCAAAGAGGTGTGCTTTTCTGATGCTTCATAATGAGATAAGGAAAGTTACTGAATTCGACTGTTGAACGGTGGGCCATTTTCAGACTTTAGAATTGAAGGAACATATGTTGAAAAAATGGTATCTAACCTCTCAATGACTGAGTGGTCGATGAGAGATCTACCACCAATAGAAAAAGGGAATGTTCATCTATAACCACCATCAGGTGATGTCCATGGTCAAGAAGACCAAAGATATCAACAGCGATTCTCTCCTGTACAGGTTTTGGGAAATCAGACATTCAAGGTATGTGGAGTGGTTTTGGGAGATAATTACACAAATGACAGGCCTTCAACTCTCTTGTCAAGATAAGGAAACCAAACGCTCTCAGACAGCTCGTTTAGTGGCAGTAATTCCACGAGATCCTTCATGGGCCACTTCAATTACTTGTTGTCGCAGACTCACGGTATGACAATTCTCGAACCTCGTAAGACAATACCCTCTTGAGTAACGTACAGTTCATCTTGCACATTTTTTTACATTTGATATTCGTTCTCACGCGCGAGAGGTACAGTGTGCTGTTTCCAGGACTGATGTGCAATAATATCTTTTAGTATCAACATGTTATCTTTGCTCGTTGCAGCAAGGATTTGTTCCAATGAAATAGCGGCAGGTGTATTGGACTTTATGAAGAAGTTCATGTAGGCTTTAGCAGCTATGAAAGGGGCACCATGATGCTGTACTGGCACTCGTGAAGGGTTTTGATCCTTCCCCGGACTGTTCACGATACTGTAGTCCTATTCCTGTAGTCGCAAAACTCAACGTTCAATTCTAGGTGGCATCTTGGGTTTTGGGTTGCCAAAGATGGTAAGCAATGCTTAATCTGTTACAAGAATGAAAGGTTTTCCATACAAGAATACCTGGAAATGTTCACAAGCCCATACCACTTTTAAACTCTTTCTTTCTCAGGTTATGAATAGGCAAGTTTAGTTTGTAACAAACATCTGCTTGCATGTGCCACAATATGTCCTTGAGCATTTGGGCTTCCACTATGTTGGGCAACGATCACGCCCAACACGACTGGGCTTGTGTCAACAACAACCTCTGTATAAAGCTTAGGATAACAGTAGGCCTTTCAGTGGCTATCAATTGCATGCTTGATTTTCTTAAAACTGTTTACATTTGTGTGACCGGTATAATGAAGCATTTCTGTTTGTTGAGTCTCTTAAGGGAGAACGTACTATGCCAAAGTGACTTCTGTATCTGAAACAGTAACTGATCATGCCTAGGAATGAACGTAACATGGTAACATCTTGTGGGGGATTGGTGGCTGACAAAGTTTGTACTTTAGCTGGATCTGGTGTCATATTCCCCCCTATCAGAAAAGATATGGCCAAAGAATTTGAGTTTTGTGGAACTCCCATTTCTCAGCATTCAAAGATAAACCTGCATCAGTAAGTATACGACACACTTGTGTAAGAGCGTTATGCTCCTTTGGGGTAGCTCCGAAAACCAATATGTCATCACTGTAATTGAAAGTATGCCTGACAGGTTGTATGATACAGCGAATGACATCTTGAAAAAGTTTGGCAGCAGATGGCACACCAAAATGGAATTTTTTTATATCTGAACAAACCAATATGGGTAGAAAAAGTAGTAATGTACCTGCAATTTTCTTGAGTTCCAATTGATGATATCCTTTGTTCAGATCAAGACAAGAGAAGAATTAGGCACCATTTAGCTGTGTGATCATGTTGGCAATGTGCAGACTGGGATGATGTTCTTTTTCAATTGCCTTGTTGGCTTGACGCATATCAACACAGATGCGTACAGCTTCTTCACTGTCCTTTTTTGGGCACTACCAATATGGGCAAAACCCGCAGAGTTGGCCCAGTAGATCGCTCAATGATATTATGCTTTAGTAATGTCTCAAGCTCCTTCTCAACAGCTTCTTGTAGATGAAATGCAATTTGTCTTTGAGCAGCAGGAAGAACATCCTCATTGATATGCAGTTGTACTTTCATGGTTTTAAAGTTTTCCCAATCCATAAAACAATGGGAACGGGCTTACTATTTCGTGATAAGCATTCATGTAGTACACAGATATCAGTCCTATATCAGCAGCAGTATTGAAACCCAGTAAACAGGCACTTGACGCACTACCTTGAAGTACATGAATTGGTGCTTGTACTTTGGTCTTTGTGTTTGATGGTTGCTATGAATGAACCTTAAAGTTTTAATGGCGTTGATGCAGCCCATGTACACAATTTAGTCTGACGGTTAGAGACAGCGCAATGGAGACAGTTCATTATATTTCTCCTCAGTCATAATGTTTATCGACGCACCACTGTCAATAATAAAACTGTATGGAGCAACTCTTTACCGTTAGTGTGATTGTCGGAAAATGTTTGAATGAGTTGTGATTAGACTCGTTGACTTTTCTTTGACTTGTATTTTTCTTTGCATGTGGCCAGTCTAACATGCGCACGTTTTTCAGAGGTTAACAGCACACATCAGTCTTGCTCACTGTCAATTGACAATGAAACTGAAGAACTCTTGGACAAAGATTTAGACGCAATAGCCTTCGTTTAGTATTAATTTGCCTCAGCTGAATTTGCCGCTTGGCCTTGTGGGTGAGCGTAGAAGGACGCTTCTGGAACGTTCAGGTGTCCATTTTGTTTTCTCGTCGTGACACTCTTAGCTTTTCCTTTGCCTTGCAAACCATTGCAAAATGGTTCTACTTCCCACAGCCTTTACATACTTGTCCAATGGCGTGACATTTAGCTTCATGTGTAAATGAAAATCCACATCTAAAGCACGGTTTCTTTTTCTTTGCAGAAATCACTTTGTGCCCTTCAGCTTTGTGTTTCTGTTTACATCTCATGTTCATGAATGACTCATTCTGGGCATCTCTGGCCTCCATGTCAGCAGCTTGTCAATCAGCACGTTCCTCAGCTCTGACAATCATGAGAACTCGCTCCAGACTAAGGGTTTCTCTCAGCATTCATCATCTGAATGAATCTGACAGACATCCATCGATAACTCTGAGACGTATAGCTTCATCATTGAACTTGCAGTGTTTGATGAGCGCATCCTGTCGCTCAACAAATACGTTGATTATTTCACCAGCTTTGTCGTTCCCAACTGAAAAATCTTTCATAATCGACATTCGGCATTGGATTGAACTTGAGATTTAAAACTGCTTTGATTTGACTGTGTGACTTCATAAGTTCGTAGCAGTTTCTTTATTACCTCTTACTCCTTCACTGGCAAGATTTTTGAGTTGTTTGACTATCTTTCTGGTATCCGATTCTTCCAGTGAATCGATGAAATCAAATATTTCTATCCAGGTAGTCCATCTGTCACCAATATTCGACTTTTTAGCAGTGTCGAATGGAGGTGGTGGTTTCAAGAAAGTGGCGGCAGTGTACCTCGTGCCTCTTGCTACTGTTGTGGAAAGTATTTGCTGTTCAGACATGTTTCATGTGCATTTGACTCCATACCTTCCAAAAGTACCAGCTCAGTACTTGAACTGGGGTTGCCTAGCCCAGTCACCGGATGAATTACACCTTCTTACTCCTTTACAGTAAATACTGGTTTTGTTTCTTGTACCTGTTCTTCATCCTTCTGCATGGTACCTGGTTTTCTTCACCTTTAGCGTTCTCTACACCTGGTCGTTTCTGCCTTTAAAGTTATTGTTCTGTAAGATTTATAGCTCAGTGCTGTGTAGTGGTGGAGAACCTCTTTCACTGCCTTACTAGCAGGTATCTGGCCAACGATGAGTACACTTCTCAGTGGGGCTTTCGTTATCTTCAAATGCTTCACACTGGCTGGAGTAGCACTTTGACTCCACATACACCAAACATTGATCTTCACTTCGACTAAGGCACGTGTGGCATGCACAAGCAGTTTGCTGAACCACGGCAAAGTCTCTGGAAGAGCACTGTCGATCTTTGGATTATGTATCCCCTATCTCTGCACCAGTTGCAGAATCCTCCCCAGCCTGGGAACTCACAAATGAATATGCCACACAATGAGCGTGCTTTTACATGCCTTTATTTCTCTGCATGGAACTGCAAACTCACCATTTTATACAAACTATTCAACACACCCGAACACCAACCTCAGAGTTATGCGGAGTCCATCAGGAACCAAAAGGGTCCAGTAATCGCTAGCTCACAAGACACTACACCCTTCTACACAGCGCAAGCACTGCAGAGGGCTTTTGCTTGAACAGATGAGAATCTTCTTCCAGTGTGGGAAGTCAGAGAGAAGACTACAAAGTCTCCTACAGACTATAAGTTCTCAATTATGGTTTTTCTACTTTATATTTTTTCATGAAGTGCTGATCTTTTATCAGAAGCGAAGATGGTATTGGAAAAGTTCATATTTTTTTTAGCGGCACATACACTACCACCATGGGCTCTTCAATTTTCACTAGATACTAGAAATTGCTCACTCCAGATAGCACCACCTCTTGTCCTTGACAGGTTAGGCATACAACAACCGTGCCTGGCCTGGGATTATAGCTCTTTATTTGACCAGCTTCAACTTTGGGACATCGGATACCACAAACTCAGTACACAAGAACCTTCTGAAAGTCAATTCTTCAAAACTACTATACAATTACTGTCACATTACAGGAGAAGAAAGCATTGAAAATTGTATGAAATACCAAACTATTGCAGACAACTGCATGTGACGGTAGCAGTAAGCACCATTTATAGAAACGATGTTGTAATTTAGTGCCAAGAATGTGCGTTGATCAACCTATGGAAAGTTGCCTCTAATGCAAATTTTACATTTAACCTCCTAGAGAATGTAATGAAACAGGCAATACAGGCTCAGAGAAAGAGGCTGATTGTCATGATCACAAATTATATCAAATAATCTGTAGCTGATAATAAAAGTGCAATAAAAAAACTAGAGGAAACATTTGTTGAACAAATACAAAACAAAAATGAGGAGCACGAAGAGGGAAAGAGAGAGACTTACATTACAGTGAGATAGTATGCCAAGCAAAACAGATAGGTGCCCAAACACCATTGGTCATTGCTAGATATGCCCATTTTGTAGCCATATTTATTAATGAACAAATGTGCTGCAAAAGAAATCCATCATGTGTGGATTCTACTTATGAGCTGCTTTATTCACGCAGGATTAAATGAAGCCTGGAAAGGGCTGGCGGTACAATCAAGATGTTTTAAAGAAGATGCTATTTCAAAAACATTGTGGAACTCGAAGCCATAAGAAGTAAAGAATCCTTTCAGGCAGGGCTTAATTTGAGCCGGTGGTTTATGGTGCCCAGGCACCAGAACTTCAGTATCAACACTGGCACTTATGACAGTTCGCCACATGTTGGCGCTATCGGTATAATTTTGAAATAACACACAACAGTTGTTTTATGATTCAGTACACAATAAAAGTATATACCTGCCACCTAAGGCATTATTATATCTTTAGATGGCTTGGTATAGCCTGAATTGCTACACTAGTAGGACGGTCATTGTTAGTACTTGTGCTGGTACTGTAATTGGCAGCCCTGGCAGGGGCAATGGGTGGTGTAAGCTGCAGTGAACTCCTGAAAAGGGCCCTGGACTGTACAAATTAAGCATTGCTTTCAGGAGAACGGTTCCTTCACACACCCTCTGAATCACAGGGAATGAGGAACAATGCCTTGCCAAGACTCCTGGTCAGCACACGATAGAGAGATCTGGCATCCCGAATTTTTGCGACAATCCCGTTATGTTCTACCATCTGCCCTTGCAAATTTTAGTAAATTTAGCACATGTCCCTGTTTTTCAGAGACGGTCGACTGACCCCTTCAAATCCCTTTAAAAGATATATTACACTCCAACACATATGCTGTCCTTGGGCCTAGATTTATATCCTGTGTTAGATGTCACCATCAAGGGGCAGATTTCACGCACTGGAAATACCCTGTAATTTAAACACACTGGCAGGATATAATATTGTCTAATATGACTAAAACACAATTGCCCCCCACCACCACCCCTATGCTGAAGGCGATTTTCTGCAAAGGCTCTCGTGTTAGCCGAATGAAGGAGTTGAACTACCACTTACCCCAAGCATCCCTGAGAGGATGTCTTCTCCGTTTCCCACTGGAACGTAACCCGGGCCGGGAAGGCGAAGCCGGACCCGATGGGGGCCTGGGTCAAACGCTGTCCGGAGGCGGGAAGCCCCTCCCCGCCCCATTTGCATGCCCACTAGAAAGGGGGCGACCAGGATTGGTCCCCCCAGGGCGAGCGCAGGCCACCTCAATGAGGGGGCGAGCCAGATAGGGCGAGGGGGTATAAAGAGGGCCAACGGGCACCAGTGAAACACAACCACCCCCCCTCGCAGAGAAGACAGAAGAATCCCACTCACCCACACCAAAAGGAAAAGCGGGTGTCGCAGCCACAAGGATAGAGGTGAAGCGGAACGAACACAAGGAGGGAAGTAAAACGAGAGAACTTACTAAAAGGTAGATGGAAGGCTCACACAGTGTCCTTGGAATGCCTCACGGCAGGGGCACTGAGGGAGCAGAAAGTGTAGATGTGATGCTCCCGCAGGACCCTTGGGATGCCACACGGCAGGGACCCCTGGGAGCAGGGAGGGCCCATGAAAGGGTACAGGCGAGCGGGACTGCACTTGCAGCCCGGGCAGGTCCAGATGGACACCCTCCAAGTCAGTAGCAAGTTGAAGCCTAGACCCGTAAATCGGAAGCCCAGGCAAGGGGGCCCCTCCCGGGAAATTGAGGAGGCTGGATCTATACTGCGAGCAGAAACGAGTGCAAAGACCAGTAAATGTAAATGTGTAGCATGGACATTAAGTGAATAGTTGATATGACCATGAGTTTTGCAAAATGTATAAACATGTGATGTTGAATAAACTGCGACCTTTTAAGGCACCAAAGCACGTTGTCAGTGGTGATATAAGGGTTAATAGGAACGCAGTTTGGTTGGAAGCGGGCGAGAAGGGGGGGGGGGGGCAACTCGCCACCTGGAGGGGGTTTGAGCCAGACCCCTCAGGGCATCCTGCCACATGCGCAGAGGTAGCAGAGGAAGCAGCACACCTCTGAACGGCCAGAGCCTGGTCGAGGTTACCCGAGATACCACCTCCCCTGAAACCCCATGCCATCCCAGAAGTTCCAGGACTACGTGATGGACTGACAAGAAATAGGGGAGATCCAGAGGCGGAGAGCTGAAATGTGAAACCTCAGTATCCTTTGTATGTTTTCCATCCAATGTTTTTTGTGCTCATTTATAATTTTATTTTTTCATTTCCTCCAGAAACTGCCATGTTGGACTAATACAGCTGTACTATATTGTATTCATCACTCACTGCCATTTTTTGCCAGGTTTGTTTCGGCTGTTTTATTTATGATCAAGGAGGAATGTAATGTTCACGGGCAGCGCAGAGTTGTTTTTTATACACACCCCGGCGCCACAGCCTGTTTGGTTGTGCCTGCGGTCACATGACCGCGGATGATAAATAAACGGGTGAGGCTGCGCAGAGGCAGTCTTGCGCCAGACCACCAGTGTGTGAGTCTCACTGAGCTCCCTGCGCTGCGCCACGCTTCACCGCGGCACCTAGGCCAAGTGTCCTGGGGGGCCCACAGACAAGGTCTACTCTATATGAAATATTAACATGCCAAGTTGGTATGTTGTAGGTAAGAAAATGGTGATAAATAACTTTAAAAAGAAAAAGGGGGGGTCTATTAAACGGAAAGAGGAATATATTTATATGTTAGTCATCAGAAATAAATCCAACACAAACTATACTGTGTGTAGAATTCCGCTTCCTACCTCATGGTCTTTGTTTTCTTTTGTATCTTCCAGCTCCTTCTCTACCGCAGAGCCTTCTCACATGGCGCTGCAACTCCTACTCACAGAAGCAGCCTCCTCAATATCGCTGTGCACTAATTAATGTGCAATCGTTGGTAAAGCACGCCTTAGAAACGGCAGAGGTAATTGGCACAATACAACCACTTATTTTATTTTTTTACAGAAACCAGGGCAAATAGTGCCTCAACCCCAGAACTTTTAACAGCTATCCCGTTGGGTTACACCATGTACAGACTGGATCATCCACTTAAAAGGGGTGAAGGGCTTGGAATCATTTACAGGGAGAACATCAGGGCCAGATTTACAGCCATGTCTAATGAAGACTGAAGACATATCTTTTTGGTTTGAATTATCCAAAAAGAAATCCTTTAGAGGAACTCTTATTTATCGCCTACCTGGCCCCAGAAGCCATTTCTTTAACATCAAATCCCTCCTAGAGGAAGAAATTTGCCACACGGAATTTACAGTTCTTGGGGATCTAAACTTTCATTTAGAATCTCAAAAAGACGAGGATACCATAGCTCCGGTAGAACTCATGAATGCCTTTGGTCTCTCGCAGCATGTGCCAAACGCCAGTCACGCGGCTGGCCATACGCTAGACGCCATTTTTTCGAACAGCTCCATCACTGGTCTCAATGTTCTACTGCTTTATTGGACAGATCATACCGCCATCTTTTTTGTGCTAAAAGGTGTAAGCTCAGTCGTAGGTCTGAACAATAAATCAGGCATGGCCACCTATAGAGCATGGTCTAAAATAGATAGTAATCAATTACAGCTACGACTTACAGAAACACTGCGTACACATGTGGAAGACCCAGAGTTAGCTACTCAGGACTATATTAATTGGTTAGATAAGGCCATCAGCCAAGTAGTTCCCACAAGAAAGACCAAACAAGGCAGGAAAAAACCCTCAGCCTCTTGGTTTTCAGAAGCCCTCAGATTAGAAAAACACTGTAGGCACCAACAAAGGAAATGGAGACTCAAGTATGAGCTCCACGAAAGACAAGCATACAAACATGCTCTAGCCAAATAAAAAGCTCTTTTGACCAAAGAAAAAGAAAAAAAAAAAAAAAGCATTTTTTGTCTTACAGATTGAATCAGCAATAAACTCGCCCAGAGAACTATTTCAAGTAATAAATAGCCTCACCAAGCAAACTGAAACTAAAGGACCCTGCAATAGCCAAACCTTCTGCGACACCATTGCCCAACATTTCAGAAATAAAGTTGATCAAATTTATCACTTATTCCACCATCCTAAGAATCTAACATTACAAATTGGCACTGGGACTCGTGAGAGCCCTATGACTAACAATACCCCTCGGCCCGCTCTGACTAATTTTTCCCAATTACACTGACACAAACTTTGAACTTCATTCAGACCACTAAATCAGGATCTCCAGAAGATCCCTGCTCTCCATCTGTGCTAAAATTAATTCCAGATAACGTAGCCAAAGTACTTACGAATGTTTTCAATTCTATGTTTAACACGGGGATCTTTCCTACTCCTTTTAAAAGGGCTTCCATCCTCCCTCTGTTTATAAAAACCACTATCGACCCGGAGGATCCATCTAACTACCGGCCTATTTCCAGACTTCCATTTCCAGCAAAAATAAGTGAAAAAAAATCATCATCAACTAAATCAATTCATTATACAGAACGATCTACTAGATCCCACACAATTCGGATTTAGATCAGAACATATAATGGAGACGGCCCTTATCAAAGCAACGGATGAACTAAAATTCATCCTAGTTGGAGGAGGAGCAGCCGCACTGATCCTATTCGATCTGTCTGCGGCCTTAAACACCGTAGACCATCCAACCCTGCTCTCCCGCTTGGAGGATCTAGGCATAAAAGACAGCCTTAGAATTACTTAAATCATTACTAAAGAACAGGGAAAACATTGTGAAACTGGACAGTTTTAGCTCCAGTGCATTCTTTCTACCTTGCGGGGTGCCACAGGGATCATCGCTTAGTCCCACCCGGTTGGTCCAATCCTTTGGCTTCTCTCTACCTTCATATACAGATGACATACAGATAGTTCTATCTGCAGCCAATGAAGCTAGTTACACCAGTCATCAGCTTCATAATTGCTTGGGAGCGATTGGCAGATGAATGAGTACGCACTGTCTCAAACTTAATTCAGATAAAACTGAAGTGATTCTTCTGGGAAACAACCCTCATCTCTGGTCTACTGCTTGCTGGCCATCGGAACTGGGTGCTCTACCCCCAACCCACCACAAAGGCTAAAAGTCTCGGGGTAATGCTGGATGATATTGATAAGCTTAACTTTAGCAAACAAGTCAACTCAGTTCTATCCTCCTCTTATAATACTCTTAGAATCATAAGAAAAATTATACACTTTCTTCCCAACAAATCTAGAAAACAGTTATATCCTCACTAACCCGATCTAAAATGGATTATTGTAATAGACTTTAGATGAATCTTCAGGTACAATATCTCAAAAAGCTTCAGGTATTACAAAACGCCGCCGCCAGATTACTTCTTGACATCCCAAACACCACTGTTTCCCAAGCAATCAAAGATCTACACTGGCTAACAATTAAGAATCATATTAAATTTAAGGCACTCTGCCTCACCTTCAAAGCTCTGCATGCCGCAGGACCAGACTTTGAGAAAATCCATTTCTTGGTACGTTGCCAACAGGAACCTGAGATCAAACGGATCCTACAAAGTTACTACCTTTAGATTTAAGGAAACCAAATGGGGTGGAAGCAGCTTCCTGGCGGGAGCAACCAAGGAATGCAATCTTCTGCCAATACACAAGATCTTCACCCTCTCTGCAGGTTTTCAGAAAGCTTCTGAAAACCTGGCTTTTCACTCTTTAGCCCTCTGTCTGTCCCCCTCTGCTGAGCTAGGGCCAAGACACCCCAGGGTATATGTAGCGCTTTACAAGGATTTTAACATAACGTTAGTGAGTCAAGTCATTCTGTGCCACCAGTCTATGCAACATTGTAGCCCTACTTATGTGTTTGTGGAATAGCCCACTTTCTGGTTATCCAAAAAACATGAGGACTTGTAGAACTACAGTGCTGATTAGCATTTGGAGACATCTTCGGTCCGTTTGAAATTATGAAAAGTTTGAGATTGTAGATGCAGTTTTTTTAAGTTTGGTAAAAGCAACATGCATGATTGGGAACAAGCTTTTCTAATGGCATGGAGGCTTTGGGTCTTTACATAGCACTGAGCCCCAAAAGTGATGTCGCTTCAGAAACACAATGCCTACTAAGGCGCCACTGGGAACTTGGTCACGCCGCCAATATGGTGGTTGTGCAGATCCCCGGGACGCTTCCACAGCGGGGGGCGGGGCCAGCACTTTGATGATACGCTCGGCGCCCGCCTCCCGCTCGCCGATATTGGACAGCAGGTCCATGCCCCGGAAGCAGTTAAAGCGTTTCAGAGGCAACGCAGGCAAAACGGGTCCCAGATCTTGCCGGGACCCGTTTAATCCAGTTTACAGGGGCCAAGGCTCGTTAAAAAGCTGCGGAGCGGCGGCTAAGTCTTTTCCCCGCCGCTCCGCTCCAGAGACAGCACCTCGCCATCCCCACACGACAGAGGACTTTTAGAAAGCCGCGGTTTTCTTTTCTTTTTCTCCTTGTTTGTTCTGCAGGTTGCTGGATATCGATTTCTACAGGACAGCTGGGGGCACTCTCTGGTTGTAGTAGAGCGGTTGTGGAGGCATCCGAGGACCGGATTTTCCAGCGCGAGAGCAGGACAGCTGGGGGCACTCTTTCTTACACCCCTGGTAGACCTGCATTTTCGCCACAGTTGGGAGCCAGTCTGGTTGGAGTACATACTCACCCGACCCACTGGATTAGCCTGTGGGAGTGGCTCTGGCTGTGGGGGTGCTTGTGGTCGACCGGGGGGCCGGCGTGGCTTATTTAGAAGGGAGGTAAGGGTTTGGGCATCGTCCCAGACCAGACCCAATGTAATTTGTGCCACAAAGATTGGCTGGTAAAGGGAGGATTTGTCAAGGCCACGTTTCAGTGGGGAGGAGTGAGTTTTTTGCCTGTAGCAGGTGCCTTTTTAGGAGCTGGGGCAGGCTGTATTACGGAGGTTTGGCCCTTTGCTTAAGCCCAGGATAACCTGATGGTTGTGCAGCGATTTCCAGGTTTTTTTTTTTTTTTTTACAGTGCATCAGGCCAGTAGGAAAAAGCTGGGCAGCTATTGTATATTCGGTAGGCATTTGTGAGCAGTGGTAATTGTAGCAATGGCACACAAGGCTAAGAGGGGGCAGGTCCCAACTAGAATGGAGGAGTGGATGGCTACAATGATGCGCACAATGAATGATTTGGGTCAGACCGTGGCAGAGCTATGCAGGAGAGTGGATGGGCAGGAGGAAAATGAGGACAGGCCCAGGCGGTCCGGGGTGGCATCCAGGGCGGCTTTCCCTCCGGTACCCCGGAGGTCCAAGCCCAAAAGTGGGAGGCGGGGGGGGGGGGGGAACACTGCTTCAGCAGATTCACCAAATCCAGCATTTCCAGTACCTTCAGTCCCAGCGACTCCAGTACCTTCAGTCCCAGCGGGAGGGGCACAGCCGGAGGGTAATGGGGCAATGCCAGGGGGGGTGACACCACCGGGGGGGCACAGGTGGCCCAAGTCAGCCTAGTGCACCGGGGGGGTCCTGGTTTAGAGGAGGCTCCGTCCCAGCCAGTGATGCCCCCTGCGGTACCCCTAGTTTGGTTCAATGTCAACCCGATTTAGTAGCAAACCTAGCTGCAGTACTCCCATGGCTAGCCAAGGCAGGGACAGTAATTCCTTATGCAGGCAGTGGGGCCCTGTTAGCTGAAGGGGATGCAGTGGAGAGGGCCAGGAGTTTGGTAGCGCAAGTTGAGAGGGCTAAACAGGTGGTGCCAGTCGGTTGAGCCGGCCAGCAGGGCAAAAGAGCGCAGGGAGCTACAAGAGTGGCCCAGAGCTCCCCATAGTGGTTACAGCTGCAGGAACTGAACACTCAAAGACGCAAGCAGGCACGTCTGCAGGTACAGTCCAAGTGTTACCAAGTCTAGGCTTGGGGGAGATGGGCACATCCAGAGAGCGTTTGGGGAGGCACATCGCACAGGATGTGAAAGAACAAATCTGGAAAGGGGAATATGTTAACATTTTCATTGTTAGTTGACAAGGATGAGGAGGAGGCAAAAAGTTAAGGGAGTGGGCTCATCCAAAGGATTGGGGCAATTGGCCCACTAGAAAAAATATTGATGAAAACTTGATTAACTGGATAAAGGCATTTTCTAACTATCACACGATAATGATAGCACACCAATTCAACGCCCAGCCCTGGGAATTTCCCTATCGGAATAGAATCGCATGTGCACATGATCAGTACGGGGGGAGTGTCTTGGAAATAATATGACAAGGAATTTAGAAGGGCAAAGGCCTCTGACCCGGCCCTAACATGGGATCAAATAGATGTCTTTAAGTGGTTAAGGCACATGAAAAGCTCAAGCCACGACACGCCAAGACGGCAGTCCTTTGGGTCAGGTGCACCCCATAGCGGGGGAGTGGGTGGTTACAAGGGAACGTGTAGGGATTTCAACAAACAAACCTGCACTAGGCCCAATGGTTCATGTAAATTCAGGCATGCCTGCTCGTTCTGTGGCTTATCCTCCCACCCAGAATCCAAATGCTTTAAGAAATCAAAGGACAAGGGAGGTAAAAGACAGGAATGAGGGTTTCTTACTTAGTAAGGCACACTCACCCATAGAAACAATGGCTTTGATACCCTGGTTAAATAAGTACTGCTGCCCAAACACAGCCCAGATTTTGTTGGAAGGTTTCAGGGATGGGTTTAGGATTCCTGCTCCTGGCTATTCTGGGGTCTCTTACTGCCGCAATCAGCAGTCAGTGAGGGATAACATGTCGGTGGCAAGAGAACTGCTTTTGGGGAGGCTGGCTGGTCCTTTTGATTCAATTCCTGTATATTATTTTGTCTGCTCACCACTGGGTGTGGTACCCAAAAAGGACCCAGGGGAATTCTGCTTATTCCATAACCTATCTGCTCCCAGGGGTCAGTCTCTGAATGATGCCATTGATGGGGCCCTGTGCTCCGTGAGATACGCATCATTGGATCAGGCAATTGCAATGCTGCAGTCGCTTGGCCCAGGCACTTTACTAGCAAAATCTGACATAGAATCTGCTTTCCGTTTACTACCAGTCCATCCACAGGCTTTCCATCTTTTAGGGTTCCAGCTAGAGGGGAAGTTCTACATGGACAAGTGCATGCCAATGGGGTGCTCGGTCTCTTGCTCATATTTTGAGAAATTCAGCTCTTTTTTGGAGTGGGTTTTCAGGCAGGTCACCAGGCACCACTGGGTATTGCACTACTTCGATGACTTCTTGTTGTTAGGAGCACCACAGTCACAGGAGTGTGGCAGGGCTTTGGAAGCATTTTGTGCACTCATGAGGGACCTTGGGGTCCCCCGGGCACAGGGAAAGACAGTTGGGCCGGCCACACAAATTGAGTTCCTGGGCATTGAATTGGATTCTATTGAGGGTGTGTCATGCTTGCCATTGAGTAAGGTAGAAGGTTTCACGCTAGCATTGGCAGACTGTCTGCGCAAAGAGAAGGTCACTTTGCATCAACTGCAGAAGGCAGGGGGTATGCTGAACTTGGCATTAAGAATATCCCTATGGCACGCCCCTTTTCACGTTCCATCGCGCAGGCAATGTCAGGGCTGAAAGAAAAGCATCACCACACTCGGCTATCCAGCGAGGTTAAGCAGGATATGCGGATTTGGATGGCATTCCTGCGTGATTTCAATGGCGCAGTAGTATGGCCCAGCCCGGCCAGGTCCAGTCCAGAACTTGGCCCCATGACAGACGCTGCAGGGAGTGAGGGTTTTGGAGCCATTCTGGGTTCTCAATGGGCGGCGCAACATTGGCCCACGTGGTGGGTGGACACCGGTGTGACAAAGATCATCTCATTTCTGGAGCTCTTCCCCATTTTGGTGACCGTGACCATTTGGCCACACCAGTTTCGCAGTCTGTGGTTTTCTGGTCAGACAATATGGCAGTGGTGGAATGCATCAACCAGCAGTCTGCCAAGTTTAAGATGATGCTTTGCTTGCTTAAGGAAATCGTGCTGCAATGTATGAGATTGAATGTGATGTTTAGGGCTAAGCATGTCCCGGGAATACTCAACCACGCGGCTGACGCATTGTCTTGTTTCAAGATGCAGGTTTTCAGGTCCTACCAACCGGAAGCAGCGGACTGTCTCACACCTTTTCCGGAGCATCTGTGGCAGCTTGGTGCCCCAACTTACCAGACCTCGTGGAAGTTAGCCTAGCACCCAGGACTAGGCAGGCCTATGAGGGGGCCTTTACTGCATACTGTGCAACTCTAGGGGAAGGCTTGGAAGGGGAATGGCATGAGCCAGCGTCCATCATATCATTCATAAGGGAATTGAGGAACAGAGGACGTTCT
This sequence comes from Calotriton arnoldi, assembly GCA_963921515.1. Taxonomy (NCBI): domain Eukaryota; kingdom Metazoa; phylum Chordata; class Amphibia; order Caudata; family Salamandridae; genus Calotriton; species Calotriton arnoldi. The sequence continues at coordinate 382,672 of CAWUFW010004087.1, read as the reverse complement.
GTGGCATGCGCAAAGCGCCTCATGGCAATAGCCTTTTTTGCAAAGATGCTGGGGAATAGGGATCCCACGGGCTCATTCTTAGTTCAAAGGGCTCTAAAGGGGTGGCAACGCCTGCAAGGTGCCCAGCCGGACATTAGACACCCGATTAGCATTGAAGTGCTCTCAGCCCTAATGGGGGCTCTGGGTAAGGTATGTAGATCCACCAGTGGGGTCCAACTGTTCAGGTCTGCTTTTTCCCCTCGCATTCTATGGCGCTTTCAGGGTTGGGGAATTGTTGGCACGTAATAAACATGATTGGCAGGGTGGAATGCAATTTTCCTATGTTCACCTACAGGCAGGGTCAGTATCTATCAATCCCCAGATCAAAAATGGATCAGAACGGGAGGGGGTGGGGATCATGTTATCTTGCACAAAGCTCTGGGGAGCTTGAAATGTCTGGTGGGCAACTTGGAGGCGTACATGGCCTGCAGGCCACGGGGCGCAGGGGGGCCATTGTTAATCCACCAGGATGGGACTCCCCTCCCGAGGTTACAGTTTGGGAGGATTTTGACATTGGCACTGGAGGAGGCAGGCCTTGATGCATCCAAATTTGGTACCCATTCTTTCAGGATTGGGGCAGCCACTGAAGCCACGGCTCGGGGACTGATGGGACAGGATGTTCAAAGAATAGGGTGGTGGTCTTCGGACTGCTACAAGTGATATGTGCGGCTACATTTACTCTAAGTATCATTGCTAATGTCTGGTCTTGTTTCACTTCTCTGCAGTTTCCACATCCTGTCCCGCAGGAGGGGAGCTAGCCGTCGTCCGCCGGTCAACTGAGCCTCACCCACGCCAGGTACCCGCCTGGGGGCCAGGCCACAGAGAAGTCTGGAGCATTGGCCATTCATATGTGAGCAGGTTGAAACAGCATTTTTTCGCAGGAAATTTCATGGACAGGGCCTGCCAGGCGGGTTTTAAGGAGTCATTACACGGTCAAGGGGGATTGCGATTGAGTCAGTTCCGTAATGTGGTGGGTGCTTTGCTCCTTAGGTCCCCAGTGACACCCGCTGCAGTAATAATACATCTGGGAGGTAATGACCTGGTACACATGGGTAGGAAAGGAGTGGTGGAGGCAATAGTCACAGAAGTAGGATGGTTGGCCAAGCAGTGCCCACAGGCAGTATTGGTATGGTCTCACATAATCCCGAGGTTCCAATGCGTAGGGGGTGAGTCTATGTGGGCTTTGAATCACTCCGTAAAGAGGATTAATAACAGGATCGATAAGCTTTTCCAGTCCCCCAAACTGCAGACGATTGCACATGGTTGCATCCGGGGTGGGAGCAGTTTTTTCTGCAGGACGGGTTTCACCTTTCCAAACTGGGCAATGATTTTTTCCTGGAGAATGTGCTAGCCTGGATGTTGGGGGCGACAAACATGACCTTCGTGTCAGCAGCGGATGGGGGGGGGGACTGATAGTCAAACTATACTGGCCTGTGGCAGTAAGGTCATGATTGCTAGGTCAAATTTTACATCTCTTAGTAGGCATCCCATTGTTTAAGGGGGACGCCGAGGGGGGGGTGTGGACAGTAGTCCCTCATCACACTCCAGGGGGCGCTTACAGCCGGTAGGCTGAAGGGTGCGGGGGTAGGAAGTTCCCTTGGGCCAACCCCTGCGCAGGTGCATGGGCGCCAACGTGGCATAACATCAGTCCCTGGAAGGTAGTATGGAAGGGCGTAGGGGGTGCCCGCGGAAAGGAATCTGATGGGCAAACGGGCCTCCTGCGCAAGGTCACTCCATTAAAGGGAGACCTGGCAAGTAGTTGTGAACAGTCATGACCTTGCACGTAGGCTCATCCAGGATACGCAGAAAACAAAGTGTACATATTCCAGTTTTAAGTTAGGTAAGGCTATGCATTAGACGCATGTTAAGGTTAGCCATAAAAGATGTGTAAATATGTGTATTTGAAATGTTATTGAATAGGTTTGGGTTTTCTGCGTATAAAAATTGTGTTAAGAATTTTTTAATTTTGATTTATTAATTTTAATAAAATACGGCCGGGGTTATCAGACCCCTAATCCAAGTTCTGTGTTTGGATGATTTATTATCAGTGCCTTGGGGGGGGGGGGGGGTTGTAAACAACCATCCCAGGATCTCTGTCTGGAGGGGAGTGTTGGGGGGCGGGGGAGGGTCAACAAATAAACCCATGGGAGGGGACTCAGCAATACCAGGCCATAATAAACTGGCCCCAGGCGGCAAGGGAGGCTTAAGGCACTTCTATTTCTATCAATAACACTGTATGACAGGTATAGGTGGCCCACAATTATAAAAAAAAACCACCAACTTAAAAGTCACAACATGCTTAGCGCTACTGATTAAATTGTTCAGGACTGGCTTAAGTTAACTCATGTTATGAGTCCAGTTAACAGCTATAAAAGCATACAAAAACCCAGGTAGACCATTCGGTTTTACGTAGCCAGCCACTTTAAGGTTTACCTAAAAATCTACTCAGGTGGATTTAATTCTATTGGTTTCCATGCGAACACAAAATACAGCTACCAGAAAGCATTAACTTGTAAACTGAAAGCACTGACCTTGTGTTTAGTAACTATCAGGAAATCATAAGCACTTCTAAACACGGCAAAACTATCTTAGGAAAGTATATTTACAAACACGGTTTAAAATCCCACAACAAAGCAAAACAAAATAAAACCTTTCTGCCCGTGTGAAGACGCGGTATGATGGATGTTAAACACATGGCTGCAAATACTGAGTTTATACTACGTTTGTACACGTATAAATGTTTACAGACCATGGATTACAGAGAACATAGTTGCATCTTTTCAAGTTTTGGAACTAAAAGATCTGTACTGACGATTTACTAATTTGTAATGTAAAGGCCTCCCACAACTGCAATACTGACAAGTGTTCTCAGGACACAAGTCCTAAAAAACAGAAGTGGTGGGGCTAACCAAGTTAGGTGGTATGTAAATAACATGGCTCGTGACATCACAGTGTGAGATACCACGGCGCGTGACAAGGCACGTGGTATCACAGGAAGTGGCATCATAACTCTACCTCACAAGAAGCAACATTAGATCTTACAACCTCACACTTGTTTAGCAGGTCTATAATGCGTGTATTACAATATTTAACACGAGAATTTGCATCGGGTTGTGCCAAAAAAGGGATGCAACCCAGATGCAAAACCTGGGCCTCAACTTAAACATTTATTTTTTAAAACACTGCCACAAAAGAATTGGCAGTAAATCTGTTCTGCTTAATTGGTTGCAAAGTATGCATTTAAAATGCTCGCTTCCAATAGAACTAAAATCCAAGACAAACCTATTGGAATTCTGGAAGAACCTGAAGACTTGGCTCTTCAATAAATAACTTGACTTTCTCTAGAGCACTCATGCTGTCCGTTCCACTCAGCGGCTAGTTACCCCCGGGTGATTGTTGTGCTTCAGAAATTCTATTTTATTCATTCATTCATAAAATCTTATGGGCTTAAGACACACCCTGCAGAGATCTGTGTGCCAGGTAAATCTCAGGGAATAATAATAATGGTAAGATAACTCTGGTGGTTAAAGTATTTGCTAGAGAGTTCTGCGTTTTGTCTAGTCCTAATTTTGAATCAAAGTAGCATATAGGGTTAATATGTCTTCTGCAACGTACAATATGTAACACACAGATGATAGATTTGTATTTTATGTAAACGGGTTACTGCTTTTAACACCAAGATCCTTTTGTTACTTACAGTTGATAAACTATAATCGTAATAGATCACAGTGAGCAAGTGGCATAGCTGGGGGGGGGGGGGGGCAGACCGCCCCAGGCGGCACGAGTTTTGGGGGCGGCAGCTGCCCCCCCTACTCTTACCTGCAGCCTTATGCATGTCCCCCACCCCGCTCTTCGAACAGATCAGGCCGCTGCGGGTGGCAAACGCAGAGGCCGCCACAGGCAGCTGAAGGCCTAGCTATGCCACTGCAGTGAGCTATGAACCACTTGTGACTCCTACACCTTGTAATCCTCACTGTCTTATGTAACACATCCTGTACATTGATTTACACATGATTTATTGGCAATGTATAATGTGTATGTGTGATGTAAAGAGCTCTCACACCCTGCAATGAGATGAGTAGCATTACAGCGCTCTAAAAGAAATAGAACAAAATGGTGGGATTTAAATCATTTGTGTAAATACTGGTATAGACTAACATCTAACATTCATACAGTGCATGCATAGCTCCTATATACAGGAATTGAACAATGTCAAACTCACACCTCTTTAAGTACGTCTGAAGTGATAAGCCGTGTGCCTTTGTTTCCGCTCCATTGCATTTAGGTTTGAGGCCCCCAAAAGCTCCAAGCCAGGATACTCCAAAAAAATGAGGCCTGATGGCCCCTTAACTTCAGCCTCTGTTATGGGCCCGGCTGGAATCTGATAAGCCCCTTCCCCACCTGTATGTTGCTGCTCTGAACCATAGCAGACAACATGCAAGTGCTGCTGAATGGGTCACAGTGTCTAAAACGCATATTTCTGTGGGGCCCAACCTCTTGGCAGGGTAGTCTGTGTAAACCCTGTGAAGAGAATGGGTAGACACAGATTGCCCCCGTGTACCCTCGACTTGTGCCCGGAGTGTTCTCATATCACTCGCAGCATCTTTATCCAGTATTGGCTTTTTGGCTAACTTCCCACTCTGGATAGCTGTTACACCTGGCATCCTTAGGGTGGTCTTCCCCTAGACTTTTTGCCTTTTACCTCCTGTTTTTGCCGATTCTTTTTGTTGGCCTTGGGACTCTAGTAGTTTCAAGAACAAGGGAAACCCTAGGATCATTAGGGACCAAGGGTCTTGCGTAATTAAAGGAACAATGGTCCCTAAGTACTACATTTTCTAAAAACAATACTCATGGAATAATAATTCCCATGAATTGTTCCAATGACTATAAAAGTTCAATTTATTTCCAGAATAAACACCAACAAACCATTAAGTAATGTACCCCCGCCGAGGTGAATCCAAAACAAAAACAAAAATAGACAACATTCAGGCAAATGCAAAGTGTGGCCAACAATCATGTCTGTTTTCTCCCCCCATTTTCCTTTCTGTGCCCCTCGCTGCCCCATTTGCGTTGTGCCTGTATTTTTGTCTGTTTTCTCTCCCATTTTCCTTTTGTGCCCCCGCTGCCTCTCGCCATTCCCGCCGCTGCGTCCCCTGCGGCCCCGCCCCCTGACTGCCCATTCGCTGCCCCTGCCTCCCGCCTCCCAGCTGCTCCTCCTCCCACCTCCCCATAAATGGCGGCCGCTGCGCGGTGAGGGAGAGCGACCCTTGACCTTGCCAGGTAGGTCGCTCCCCCACCACACAGCTCCGCCTGTGTTGTCCGCCCGCTGCTGCTGCTGGTAAGATCGCCCTTCCGCCTGTGGCCTCGGTGCCCGTATTTCTTTGCTTGTCTCCCCATTTTCCTTTCTGTGCCCCTCGCTGCCCCATTTGCGTTGTGCCTGTATTTTTGTCTGTCTTCTCCCCCATTTCCCTTTCTGTGCCCCCTCGCTGCCCCATTTGCGTTGTGCCTGTATTTTTGTCTGTTTTCTCCCCCATTTTCCTTTCTGTGCCCCTCGCTGCCCCATTTGCGTTGTGCCTGTATTTTTGTCTGTTTTCTCCCCCATTTTTCTTTCTGTGCCCCTCGCTGCCCCATTTGCGTTGTGCCTGTATTTTTGTCTGTTTTCTCCCCCATTTTCCTTTCTGTGCCCCTCGCTGCCCCATTTGCGTTGTGCCTGTATTTTTGTCTGTTTTCTCCCCCATTTTCCTTTCTGTGCCCCTCGCTGCCCCATTTGCGTTGTGCCTGTATTTTTGTCTGTTTTCTCCCCATTTTCCTTTCTGTGCCCCTCGCTGCCCCATTTGCGTTGTGCCTGTATTTTTGTCTGTTTTCTCCCCATTTTCCTTTCTGTGCCCCTCGCTGCCCCATTTGCGTTGTGCCTGTATTTTTGTCTGTTTTCTCCCCCATTTTCCTTTGTGCCCCTCGCTGCCCCATTTGCGTTGTGCCTGTATTTTTGTCTGTTTTCTCTCCCCATTTTCCTTTCTGTGCCCCTCGCTGCCCCATTTGCGTTGTGCCTGTATTTTTGTCTGTTTTCTCCCCCATTTTCCTTTCTGTGCCCCTCGCTGCCCCATTTGCGTTGTGCCTGTATTTTTGTCTGTTTTCTCCCCCATTTTCCTTTCTGTGCCCCTCGCTGCCCCATTTGCGTTGTGCCTGTATTTTTGTCTGTTTTCTCTCCCCATTTTCCTTTTGTGCCCCCGCTGCCTCTCGCCATTCCCGCCGCTGCGTCCCTGCGGCCCCGCCCCTGACTGCCCATTCGCTGCCCCTGCCTCCCGCCTCCCAGCTGCTCCTCCCTCCCACCTCCCCATAAATGGCGGCCGCTGCGCAGCCGCGCGCTGGCGCGCCGAAGGCGCGCCTAAGGCAAGCCCGTCTGCGCCCGTCCGCGCCTGGACCGCGCCCAGCGCCAAACCCCTGGCCCCCGCAGCAGCCAACCCACCCACCGGACTTACGACACCGCCACCCTCAACGCACTCAACACCGGCCGTATCCCCGGCTGCCACCGTGCCACCCCAGGTCGCACCCACGGACCCTTCGCCTGCCAATCCTGCAAGTTCTCCTGCCTCCGGACCTGCACCGCACCCGCCAAGCCAAGCACCAGCAGCAACCACCTGAAGTGCATCCTGCTCAACACCCGCTCCATCCACAGACACGCCGTGGAACTCTGGAACCTGCTCGACTCCACATCACCAGACGTCGCTTTCCTCACGGAAACATGGATGAACGCCTCCTCAGCGCCCGACATCGCCATCGCCATCCCGGACGGATACAAGATCACCCGAAGGGACCGCGCCAACCAGACCGGAGGAGGCATCGCCATCGTCCACAAGAACACCATCCGCATCACGACCAACTCCGACGACACCTTCACAGCCGGCGAACACCTGCACTTCCAGATACACACCGACCCCAAGACCACCCTCAGAGGCACCCTCATCTACAGACCCCCAGGACCACGCACACAGTTCAGCGAAGACATCGCCGACCTCATCAGCCCGCACGCCCTGCCCTCGGCTGACTACATCCTCCTTGGGGACCTCAACTTCCACCTAGAGAACAACAACGATCGCAACACCACCACGCTGCTGGACAACCTCGCCAACCTCGGACTCAAGCAACTGGTGACCACCCCCACACACCACGCCGGCCACACGCTTGACCCCGTCTTCTCCTCCTGTAAGGACATCTCCTTCAGCCACACCACCGGACTCCACTGGACAGACCACAGCTGCGTCCACTTCAGCTGCAGCAGGACCACCACGCACCACCACACGCAACAGTTTCCGCGCAGAAGCTGGAACAAGATCACCACCGACCAACTCACCACATCCCTGAGCCAGAACCCTCCCGCCAGCTCAACGAACCCCAACCAAGCCGCCAGCAACCTCACAAGATGGATCGCCAACTGCGCAGACGACCTCGCCCCATTGAAGACCCCCAGTCAGACACGGCAACAAGAAAGCATCCTGGTTCACCGACGAACTCAAGAAATCCAAGAAGAACTGCCGGGCCCTCGAGAAAGCATGGCGCAGAGACCCGACTGCAGACAACATGACCACCCTCAAGCACGCCACCCGAAAACACCACCAGCTGATCCACTCCACCAAGAAAACCGCATTCAAGGAACGACTGGACAACAACGCCCACAACAGCAAGGAACTCTTCATCATCGTCAAAGAGCTCTCGAACCCCAGCGCCGGAAACAACGACATCACTCCCTCGCAAGACCTCTGCAACTCGCTCGCCTCGTTCTTCCACAGCAAGATCGCAGACATACACAACAGTTTCAGCACACAGCCGACGTACTCCTACGACCGTTCCAACGTCCCCCACCTCCACCCTCCGAGCCTGGACCCCGATCAACACCGAAGACACTATCCGCACGATGAACTCCATCCACTCCGGATCACCTACCGACCCCTGCCCTCACCACGTCTTCAACAAGGCCGACGCCGTCATCGCACCCCACCTCCGGGACATCATCAACACCTCCTTCGACACCGCCACCTTCCCAGAGAGCTGGAAGCACGCCGAACTCAGCGCCCTACTGAAGAAACCGTCAGCGGACCCCACCGACCTCAAAAACTACCGCCCCATCTCGCTCCTTTCTTTTCCTGCCAAAGTCATCGAGAAGACCGTCAACAGACAACTGGCCGCCTTCCTCGAGACGAATGGATCCCTCGACCACTCGCAGTCCGGCTTCCGGGCCAACCACAGCACCGAGACCGCCCTCATCGCAGCCACCGACGACATCCGAGCCCTGCTCGACAACGGGGAAACAGCGGCCCTCATCCTCCTGGACCTCTCCGCAGCGTTCGACACAGTCTGCCACCGCACCCTAGTGCAACGCCTGAACAACGACGGAATCCAAGAGAAGGCACTGGAGTGGATCATCTCCTTCCTCGCCGGAAGAACCCAGAGAGTCCGCCTCCCCCCGTTCAGTTCCGAGGCCACCGAAGTCATCTGCGGCGTACCACAAGGATCATCACTCAGCCCCACCCTCTTCAACGTCTACATGAGCCCCATCGCACGCCAACACAACCTCAACATCATCTCCTACGCCGACGACACCCAGCTGATCCTCTCCCTCACCAACGACCCCACAACCGCCAGAACCAACCTACATGAAGGGATGAAGGACGTAGCCGAGTGGATGAGGAACAGCCGCCTGAAACTGAACTCAGATAAGACGGAAGTCCTCATCCTAGGATCATCACCCTCCGCCTGGGACGACTCCTGGTGGCCCCCTGCCCTGGGCAACGCACCCAAACCAACGGACCATGCACGCAACCTGGGCTTCATCCTGGACTCCTCCCTCTCAATGACCCGACAAGTCAACGCCGTCTCCTCGTCTTGCTTCAACATCCTACGCATGCTGCGCAAGATCTTCCGGTGGATCCCCACCGAAACCAGGAAGACGGTCACCCAGGCCCTCGTCACCAGCCGACTGGACTACGGCAACTCCCTCTACGCCGGAACCACAGCCAAACTTCATAAAAGACTCCAACGCATCCAGAACGCTGCAGCTCGACTCATCCTGGACATCCCCCGACACAGCCACATCGCCAGACACCTGAGAGACCTGCACTGGCTCCCCGTCAGCAAGAGAATCACGTTCCGACTCCTCACCCACGCACACAAAGCCCTCCACAACCAAGGCCCCAGATACCTCAACGACCGTCCTGACCTTCTACACTCCCACCCGCCAGCTACGATCGACCAACCACGCCCTCGCCGCCGTCCCCCGCATCCGAAGAGCCACAACGGGAGGAAGATCCTTCTACCTGGCTGCCAAGACGTGGAACTCCCTACCCATCCACCTCCGCCTTACCCAAGACCACCTCTCCTTCAGGAAGCAACTCAAGACCTGGCTGTTCGAACAGTAGCGGACCCCCCTCCCCCAAGCGCCTTGAGACCCTCCGGGTGAGTAGCGCGCTATACAAATGATTGATTGATTGATTGATTGAATAATAGGGCCACTTGTTTAAGAAAACAGTTCACTTCTGCACCCAAAAGGAAGTTTTATACATAATCTAACAGGTCAAAATGTGTGTCTATGGCGTTTCGATCCTGTATCAATATGGGATGATCATTAGGACAATTGATCATATGCCTGAGACAAAACTAAATAGTACAGTAATACATTACACTCTCCAAAATAGGTAGCGATAACCTGGCCCTCTGTTCTAATTAACAGAATTTGGGACTCCAGACCAGCCGATCCATTCATATTTCAATAAGGGTCACAGTATTGAGCCGTATGTACGCCGAAAGAACGGACAAGCAGAGCATCCGGACCCATGCGGATGCTCTTCTGGTCTGTTCTTTGGGTGAATATACAGCTCGATACTGTAACCCTTATTGAAAGATGAAAGGACCAGACCGGCTGGTCTGGAGTCCTCAGTAGACTTAATTGGGTGATCCAATCCCATCAAAGTCCCTTGTAAAGTGGTATACCAAGTACTCGAGGCCTGTTCTTCAAATGCTCTATTAGGCCTTGCGTTGGGATACCCCATGCGCCTGAGAGCTCCTGCGTTGGATCGTAGTCCTGAGTAAACCCTAGGAGATGCATGTTAAAATCTCCAGCCAGGATGATGGTCAGTTGCCTCCTCTTCCATTACTCTATGTAGTTCCGTTAGCAGCTCCTTCACTGCTTTTCGTTTTTGTTTAGGGTGCATATAAACATTTATTATTATTTCCTGTTTGAGCTGATTGAGCATGAGCGTTACTTTTGCAGCCTGGATGCAGCTTGGAAGTGTTAAGTGTATTGTTACAGGAAGAAACTCTCCTATCTCAGTTATTGAGGCCAGGAATAGTAAGCCTCCCAAACGGCGACCAAAGACGGATCCCCTTGGTCGCCGGAAGTGAGTGGGAGGTGTAACCTTGCAGATCAAAGGGCTGGTCTTCCCAGGTCTCCTGAAGGAGAATTAGGTCAAATGTTTTCAGATAGTTTAGGATCTCCTGATCGTACATTTTAGAGGCTAAGCCATTGATGTTCCAGACACATATGGAGGTTCCAGCTCGCTCTGTTTGCGGTGGCTGTGCTGTGACCGTCGCCTATCAGTTTGGACGTGCAGATGTTAATAGCCGATGTGTGTCTGTCCAGTTGTTACTTATTGAGGAATGCGATGTGTCGGGGAGACCTTGAGTTGGTAACAGGGCGATTCTCAGGTTGGCCTCAGTTGTTGTACCTGGTGACTTGCTCCTTTCAAAACTGAAAAGGTCGTCCGACTTGGGTGGGAGAGGGAGAGTTGGTAGTTCACATTTTACATTTGTATTGGTTGTATCCTGCCCTCACTCAGAGGTGATTTACACCCTTCTGATCGTCTGGAGCCAGGGCTGGGCTGAAAGGGATTGTTGTGCACTTCTAAGGGTTCCTTTGAAGTCACCAGTTCATCAAAGACATTTTAGAGTAGAAGTACTGGGGCTATGACCCCATGTCTTTAGACACTGTGTGGACTTGTAACCAGACACAGCAGGCTCTACATGCTGCACGTTGCCAGAGGACTACTGTGCTACCAGAAGGAACCACCCATTTGGAGTACTTGCTTTGCTGTTCTGGTCTGCTGCCTGTTGAGCTGCTGAAAATATTGCCACCCTGCAATTGGACTCTTGTGCTGGCCTAATTACCTGCTTCTTACTTTGAGCCCTAGTGTTCTCCCAGGGCATGTTGGCTTGTCCCCTTGTCACAGAATCCCAGGGCTATGAAAGATTCCCCCATCTGCCACTGCCTTGGGACCCCGCAACTGAGGAGTCTGGCACAGGGCTTTTGGCCAAGTCAGTGTGTGGTGAGCGCTTCTTTTTTCCATCAGCGTGTGGGAAGTGCTGTTTTCCTCTCTACAGTAGTGGGATCGCCCTGCGCTCTGTGTTTCAACACGTGTCGAGCGCTTTGCTCCCTGTGAGAGCAGCGCATATTGAGCACCTCTGAGGTTGCCAAGAAAGGCGTGTGGTTTCCCAGTATGCCACCCCCCAACAAACGGGACCGCAACGTATAACGCTGTGGAGAAAAGTGCTGTCCTGTGGCACCATCTCCCTGTCCGATAGTAATATTGCCACCCTTCTGGAGCCCCCACCAGCACGAGAGACGCAGTGGACAGGGCTCGCAAGCGGCAGTCACCAGAAGAAGTCACAGCTCCTGAGGGCCGTATCGGAAGCTTTTCCCGCAGCTCCAGAATACACAATGGGAGTGTAGGGGCCTCATGTGAAACTGCAAGGTCACATCATGCTCTCGCAGGGGTTGGCCACTGCCCATTGATCGGAGCAGTCCCGAAGGGCGCTCTATGAACTTAGGGGCATTTTTAGCTCATTCTCTGGGTCATTTTGACTGGTGCAGCCTTCAGCCAACCTGCTTGTAGCATGAGGCCGGATGTGCTCCAGGCTTGTTGCCCCAGTTGCTTTGGGACCATAGGACGGGGAGGAGGGACCTTCCACCCCCCCCTCCCCCAACCAGGTAAACATGACCTACATCGGGGAACCCGCCTATGGTACCTGGGAACAGTCTGTATTCAGAATACTTGTATGATTCGTAAGGCAATGAGTTTGTCTTTTGCATCTCTTGCACTGATTGTGTAATTCAAATTGTTTAGCCACATATGAGCATTCCTTTGTTTTGCCATATGAGCTTTTCGTTCGCACTTCTTGCATTAATTATAGAATTCATGTTTTTTAATCTATGAGACTTTCTTTACTCTGCATAATTTGTAAAGTGTTTATTAGTACGTCATGTGGGTCTTTCATGTTTTACGCACAATATTGGAAGTTATTTTTATATTATCCTGTTTGGAGTCTCTTTTGTGGGGTATTCATTGCACTGCTGTGTGAGCGTGTTGCGCAAACACTTTACACATTGCCTCTGATAAGCCCGACTGCTGTGCGCCAAGTTACCAGAGGGTGAGCACAGATTATCTTTGGTGTTTATCTGACTTGCCCCGACTAGAGTGGTGGGTTCTACCTGGCTTAGGTGCTTACCCAAGCCAACGAGAAACCCCATTTCTAACACATGGCTAGAAAAATTGGACCATAAACGTATCTAAACAAAAGTTTTACTATTATTTAGATCAGCCTTGTTCAACCCAGAGCTCTGAAATTTGCCAGGCCCGTGTGTGGATCTTTGACGCACCACTTTTTAGTTATATATGCTGACCCGTAGGTTTCCTATTAGACTCACAGCTTGCCTTCATTGCAAGGCAGAGCCCAGACTTGGCTTTGAGGCATCTTGCGATCACGCCGACATAGAAAGTTCCCAGTTTCATCCTAGAAAATAACCTCATACCTATTACATTGGCACAGTGATCAAAACTTCCGACGGCAGCGACATTTTGTGTATGTGTATTAGCATATTGGCCGTCGATATCGCTATTGGTTTTGGCAATATCTTTCTCCCTTGTCTGTGCATTCCCAGCCTCTGCAAGGAATTTCCAATACCACCGAACACAATATTCTATTTTTGTTGCGATTGACAATGCAACTTGCAATACCTTTGTCATGCCTTCTAGCCTCTATTGCGATCCAGACGGCAATTTGAACTTACTTGACATGACCCAAGACCAATTTGGGCCCAACAGACGATATAATTAGAGCGGGGTTAACCCCGAACAAAAGATCTATCATCTGTTGCAACCGACACTGCCGCCTGCAGTACCTTCTCTATGCCACTCAGCTTCCTGTTACAACTGAAGGCGCGCCTTTACCACCTAGACGCCACTCTTAATTTGTTTGACATGGTTTAACACCTACTTGCGTCCACTGACGTCATAAGCAGAGCGGGGTCTTATACCCGGTTCTCGCACTCCGTTTGCTTTATTCTTCTCTATAGATTGAATGGCCACAAATAAGACGTTTTGTTAAAGGTTCTTTGATTGAACATCTTTTCTAACGAATTGTGATTTGTAGTATACACCATAACCCTTTTTAGGTTGAGCCTAGAGTAGCGCGCAAGCGCTGCTTCTGGCGAAGCATTATGTAGGGGATTCGAAAAGCTGACCAAACGCTCGTGCGTCATGGCCTTTTTCGGGCGGTTACCCGCGCGGCCGACATCTGTTTCCCATTATCGTGCCCAGACGCGTGTGCGATAATTGGAAACACATGCCGGCCGTGCGGGGTGAAAAGGCCATGACGCACGAGCGCCTGGTCAGCTGAGCAGGCTGCCGCGCTCGCTCGTTCTATATGCATGCCAACGTGCAAACCCTTTTACTCCTGAACTTTGGGAAGAGTGCTTCAAATGTACATTGACCACTTGCAATTAAAGCTGTCTAATGAAGTGGCAGTGTAAGCCAATTCAACACTGGTCTTTAATATGACTAACTTTCATTCACAAATCCCAGGGCTGTCAGTCCAAGATGGCGCCTGCGCGCTCTCGGCCTGTCTGGTCCCACCCTCCGCCTCCACCCAGCACTGCGAGGCGCCGGGGCTGACTTCGTGGCCGGGGCGGGGATCGGCGCTGCCTCTCGGAAGCAAGAAGCTGAGGGCGAGAAACTAAGTTTTGCGGTCTCGTTTTCCCCCCACCCGTCTCGAGGGCTCCGCAGACGGCGGCTCCAATGCTGGCCGTAGCGGAGATGACAAACAGGTAAGAGACCCTCCGCGGGCGCTGCTGACGTGAGCTCCGGCATCCTCTTTGCTGTGTGCGGCTGTATGCGCCCGGGCTCTGCCGCGGAGACTGCCTGCGAGCAGTACCACCGCTGGTAACACTCATGTACTTTGAATGTTGGTGGACCATGCTGAATTAGTTCAGTGTATGTATTTTGTTTCTTCCCCTCTAACAGACCTATCATACCTGCCACTCACATTTAAGTATTTAGTCTTGTGTTTTAGTAGAGTTTAAACTTGCCTTCACATTTACCATGTTCCATATTGCTGAGAATCATTCGGTGATCTTTTTAATGCACCCGCTTGGCTTTCACTGGCTTTGCGCTCACTGACCACTGTGTGCCTTAGTTATTCATAAATCTCTCACTTCCTTTCCATCCTCGTTGGGACTGTAATGCTTTTGTTCTGTTGTCAGGCCCCTATTGCAAGTTGTGTGCAGTTGAACTTTCCTTCAGTTACTGCACTGAGCCTGTGCGTGATGCGGGAATGTGCAGCCTGGGGATACAGGAAATGAGGCCAGAGGTTGCAAGGCATGGGAGTTCAACTCCGCCCTCGAGGCACTGCGGACAATGCAGGGCGATGATTGTTTTAGCATGTGTTGTGTACATTAGGCTACAGCATAGCGCTGCAGTCTGCTGGTGGGGAGAGTCAAGGAGCTGTGTTTTCTCTGCACACATTCAGGCACACAAGCAGCTCAATGGTGTGTCGGCTCCAGGAATGTCTTTACTTTCAAATCGTGCATGGGGTGTGAGATTTGGGAGTCCCGGACAAAAAGTTAGTGTTTTACACGAAACATTATTATTCACAAATGTAAGTCTCGATGAATGTCATTGCGCCATTGTCCCTGCCCACTGAGAGAGTGTGCTGAAGGTGGGAGACTCATTCCCAGTCAGTGGTACTCTACAGAATGCGAGCCAAGCCTTGATTGTGCGTTTAAGTGTGAGAACGAGTTTTTGTACAATCCCCGGAAACCAAGGCATACGTTTCAACAATTTAATCGGGGGCATTCAAAGTAGAAGTAGTGCTTAAATCGGTCCAAAAAATAAGTGCCAGGGCTCTAGTCTGCAGGCCACTCTGTTCCACTGCCCATTATTTATAGTAAAAGCAAAACTAACAAGTCACACTCCAACAAATGTGACAATTTCAGGACCCCAAAGTTAAAAGAATGGCTTTGGCAGCAGGTATTTGTTATTCTTAATATGTATTGAATTAATAAACAACAGTTATTGTGCTCATCTCTGAATTAAAAAAACAGTGCCACCATGTGGTAGACTGTCATAGGTACCAGTGCTGACAATTAAGAGCTGGTTCCAAGCACTGGAAACCACTGGCTCAAATTAAGCACTGTGTAGAGGGGGGATCTCCTTCATCGCCTCCCCTCCTTGGAAATCAGTTGAGCAAAACAGATTTCTAAGAGGGACAAAAATGAAAAATCTATTTAAAAACAGACAATTCTACGTCTGCCGTCATAAGCACAACGCTTTGTTGCTAGATTGAATGAGGAGCTCGTTATACTGAGCCCTTAAGTAGCCCCAAGACAACATCAATATCGATACTATATGAATCAGTAGTAGTCCTTTACTCTATTGGAATTAAAAACAAGTAGATAGTAGTACTCCATTAGGAATACTGCTACAGTTGTTGGATGCTCTATGCCAGTGTTTCCCAAACTAAGGGTCGCGAGCCGATGTTTGGTGGGTCGCAAAAGTCAGAGCAGTAAATAAAGATACCTTTAAATTCTTTGTTTAACTTGTCACACTTTGCCAGTGATTTAAAGACGGAGGCCAAATGTCCGGCTGCTTTATTCTTTTAGCATGAGGATTGGTGTTCACTTTTCTTTCTCTGACTGCAATGTGAGAGGAGTTTTTAAAGTGAATTATGTGACAATGTAGGTTGTTGTTTCTGAAATGCATAACAAAATGTGAATAACTAAATAAACTGTGTGCATCCAGCAGTTAGGAAAGCAAAAATGAAGCACTTTTTTTTGTAATTATGAAGTGTGCTGGAAACCGATTTTAATAGGATCAAGACACTTACTTGGTGATTCACAAATTTAAAAATATTCACAGAAACCTGATTTTCACTCATTACCATTTGTGTGCAGTATAGGTGTATCAGTAAAACTGTATGTCTATGCAGATTTAGTGGCCATTTCAATGGAAAATGTGCTGTCTGGACAATGCACTATCACAGGATTATTTCTTTATATTAAAAAATCGCCTGCCTCATGGCCATTAAAGGAAGGTGGGTCGCAAAAGTTTGTTGTTCTAAAAAGTGGATTGTGGTTCTAAAAAGTTTAGTAACCCTTGCTCTATGCAACTAGCTGGTCTCTAGACAATAGTCTTCTGTGACCTGTAATTTAGAAGACCACGCATTAAGATCCCCTTAAAGGTCAACAGGGAAACGGTGTTGCGAAGTTGCTCAGGAAAAAAAGGTTTGATGTTTTGATGGCTTGAGCAGAAAATCATCTCGGGCTTCTAGTTTTCAATCTGAACTGGAGAACTGCTAGAAAATGATGTTCTGGAGGGCATACACTGGGGTAAGGAAGAATAGTGATTCCATTTCAAAGTGAGGTATTAAGAGCCTAAACTGAATTCTCTTTCACTGAACCAGCTATAAGACTTTCTCAACAGAGTGCTTACTCTTTCTCGGCCTAGACTGAAGTGGACTGCTGAATTCAGAAGTATCTGTTATTTACAAACCAGATGTAGGCCTTCCTGCAACGTTTTACTGCAGTCTAGGCAGAAGTTCATGGCTGTGCCCTGCACAACAGATGTGTGCATCTGAGATGGAGAACGTTTCAGTCTTGGAAACCATAAAAAGCAACTTTTATTTATAGTAGCCCTGGTTTAAAGCTTATTGAATGCCTTGAAATGAAATGCAGTGACCAAGATTTATGCGTTCTTTGAAATTTGGGTTACCACCTCACTTCCATTACTGTGCTTTGATAATACGTTTTGTCTTCTTTTGCTTCCAGTGAACTAAATAGGCTATGACATGAAGGCATTTATGTGTCAGTGGAAAGCCCAGTATTGCAAACGGTCTATGTGGTGACATGAGTGAGGTGGCCACCCTATCACAAGTGTGCCTCAATTAGGTAAATAAGGAAGAACAGGAGGGGACAATGCCTTTTGAACACAGTTTTAAAAAACAAATTGTAGGAGTTTTGTTAAGCACTGCACATCACGCATCAGCTGGGCCACTTCAGAGCAGTCACACTTAATTCTTAGCTTGCTTTTTCTGCTGTTAAGCTGGATTTCATCAATTCTTGGATGGTCAGTAGAGACCCTTACAAATTATAAAAAAATTGATTATCCATCCTTACATCGATCTTTTCACGCATTCATTTATCCATCCATCCACTCGCTTATCCACCCTTTCAATCGCACACCTATCCATCAGTCCTTTCACTCGCTCAACCAACCACCCACACTATCACGTTAATAGAGCCTTTTTCCTACCGAACTGCAGACAGAAGAAGCCCATCAAGAACTCCCTCACCCCCCAGCTGTAGCTGTTAAAGCGGGTGTTCACTACCCACCTACAACCAGCTGTGTGGCAGTTCTACAATAGGTACAGCAGTGGACGTAGGTCCACACAAAACTGAAAGGACAATCCCAGAGCAACCCCAATGGGCATACAATATTTTCAAAAAGCAAAGGACCCTTTGTGTGGTATTGGTCAGAGAGGCCATAAACCACCGGGCAACAGCCGGATTTGACTTTAGCACTATGGATAGTTGTTTCCAAAGCATCCGGTTCAAGGCAGTTTCAAAGGGATTGTTCAGGTCCTACAGAACCAGCAGCACCCTGTGTGAAACAAGCAAATCTGACTGGAACCAGTTGTGTGTTTTTTTGTTTTGTTTTGTTTTGAGTTTTATATAGCGCCAACTCAACCCAAAGGAAAGGTATCGGGGCGTTTTACATGAGCACCAGTTGCGTTACAGATGGACACATTCATTTTTTTAGGTCTCGCAAGCGCTGCTTTGGAGTGACCTCTTGGAATCACTCCAGACTTTTTTGGAAACTCGTGGATGTTCTGCACTGTTTCCAATGAGCACTCGTGCATGTACGGCGTTTACCTTGCGGGAGCGAGCAGCGGCGCCATCTGTTTGCAATTATCGCGCTCGCTCCTGCAAGGTAAACGCTGTACATGGACTGAGCCTCGAAGCCGCGCCCCCGTTCCCGAAGCGTGGCGTTGCCGGCCCCTTCCTAACTTCCTAAAGTTTGTTTTTGTTACTACAATGAATGTCTTTATTAAATAAACGGGTCCCCTAGCATCATAAAAAAAAAAAAATACACATGGAGCGCACAATGTGCGTTTACCACAGCATTAAAGCAATGCTGATTTTTCATATAAAATGCCTCTCTTCAATGTTCTCTAGTATTGAAGAAATCAACAGTTATATCACAAACCCTACTGCATGGGTCATGTTTACGTCGAGTCTGGGCTGCTCGCATATGGAAAGCTGCTTAAAAATATTGGTTTATTGTTTTCTTTCCGTAGCTGGCTTTCCGCTCCTCTCACATATTCTTGTCTGCTGAACTAGCGCGGGCTGCTGTGAGGGGGGGGCTGCCACTGCCACCATATATCACCACCACGTGCATCTCTTGTTTAAACAGTTGCAAATGCCGCCTCGGCTCTTACAGGGAGGTTGTGCTGCTTGTAGCGGGCAATGTCAAACGGTATTCATGGAACTCATGGTAAATAGGAGGTCCTCATTTTAAGAACATAACATTTATGTTTGTGGAGTCTTGCCTGTGAATTCAGCAAGCCTTTGTGTGAACTCTGCAAGATTTTGAATTTTTGCCGCACGCATGCGTGTTTGTACAGTGGTTTACCAAATGCGCTCAAAAAAGTTAACGTGAGGTTGAAAAATACAATGCTGTTGCATTTAAAGAAATTGTATTTTCCCTTAACGCACTCGTCATTATATATAACATATCCCAAGGCATGCAGCTTTAAACTATTAGGCACATCTTTTTTGATTGATCAGCAATCCCTACTTTTAACCTGTGCAGTACAGTAAATTGTTACCCATCTGCTGCGGTTTTAAACAGGGGTAAAACAAGACACAAATGTGTATTTTTTTTTTAAATGAAATGGTCTAATGTTTTGGCAATGTGCTTTAATGTAAACGTTAATTTGTCTTTTAATTATATTCTTAAACAGGCATTTTTATGTACTTGTGCAACAGCCAGTAATCCACTACCCATTCAGCATGTATCTCCTCTCCGCTGCATTCTATGATTGGCACTAAGGAAACTTAGTCTGTTTGTCCCACGTAGACACTGCCATCTCTCACCTACATACCCACTTCCCCTCATCTCTCTCTCACACTCCCACTACCCACTCTCATCTCGCAATACCACTGCCCTCTCTCATCCCTCCCACTACCTAGCTCCTCTCTATACTGCCTACTCACACATGCTACCTTCCTCTACCTCCTCATGATGTACACTATTCCACCTCTCGCCTCCCCCCCAGGTCCCCATCCACTTGTCCCTCTATCTCTAGCTCTCTCGCTCTCTCACGCACTATTCGCGCCTCTCTCATATATGGTTCACTTCAGGGCTTCAAACACAGTATCTATCCCGTAACTTTTCAAAGTTTCCATCCCTCAAACCCAGGCTCTCCTTCTCTTCTTAAGGTGTCTTTCGTGTATACACAAAACCAACCCTCTTTATGCATCTATGCCCTGCTCTCCCTGTCTTTCTCACAAACATATGTCTGCTCCTGTCCCAAGTTCAATAACGCCTTCCTACACAAACTACCTATCCCTATCATCCATCCGTTGTCTATTCTCTGCATCTCTCGCCACTATCTATTCACCATGCCACATAATTCCACAACACAAATACACTACACGCAATTCCACAACTAACAATTCCAATACTACCCACATAATTCCACTCCACATTCACCCACTACACTAAAACAAAACGCATACTTAAAAAACATTATCAGTTAGAACGCCAATAGCTCTAACTCTCACAAAATCACAAATGCAAGACCTATTGCATTGCAAATGCTTTTTTTCTCTCGTTAGGCTAAACCCATTGCCAAAGCAAATGGGTCCCAAAGACGAGACCTATTAACTTTGCCAGTACAGTTTACTACATGCCCTTTAAATAACCAGCATTGGCATAGCCAATAGGTCTCGCTTTTGGGACCTTATAAGTATTTAGTTATGCAGCACAATATCCTTGGTGCAACAACATCAACTGTTGCATGGCTAAACACTTATAAGGTCCCAAAGGCGAGACCTATTGGCTATGCCAATGCTTGTTCTTTCTTGTAATGTACAGTATAAGGGGCTTGAACAGGATTTAAATTGACTGAAATGTTTCTTGGATATTATGATGTATATGTGCGTCTCTTACCATCATGATAAAATGATCAAACTTGTGTTTACTATGAACAAATGTTAACCCTTTGCCCTTAAATGCAACTTTGACTAGACCAAAATTATGTGCATTTTGATCAGACTGATGCAAAAGAGTATATGCTGATTTGCCCTTTGTCTAGGACAAGAACATTGTTGTAACTTTTTCGCCTTCTTTGTTATGAATTGCATTTTAATTTTACTTTGTTGTTTACAATTTTTCCTTTCCCCCTTTTCCTCATTTCCTTCACTTGCACTGCTCATTATTGCTCTCCAATACACCAAACCTTCCCCCTCCCCCTTCTTGGTCTTTGTACCGTCAACCTCTATTTTCACTCACCCTTCCTCTCATATGCACTTAACAATGACCCATTGTTCTTTTTCTGATATCTGTCACATTTAATACTATGAGTCACTGTGAATGTCCGCCTTGAAAAAGCCGCTGGCCTGCTGGCCATATGGGCGAATCACGTCTCAGCTGTTCTCTGTCTAGTTGTAGTTTGGGAAATAATAATAAAAACAGCACACAATGCTATAAAAAGTACATTGGATTTTGGAATTATCATCCTGGATATCATTACTGATTAGTAAGGTACAGACCTCTCTCCTAGCTCAAATCACTCTCTCATAACCAGTGGTTCTCGAGTGTAGCCACTTGGGAGGCACATGCCAACTACAGGATTGGTCTCGACCCCTTTTGGAGTGAACCCTGGCATCATACACCCATAGTTTTACAAGTAAACCATGTGTGGATCAGCCCGTCTAGGTTTTTGACTTTACAGTATGGGACTCAGTTCTCTTCAACCCATTATAAATCAGGCGTATAAATCTCAGATTGGGAAGAAAAAAAAAACGAATCTGGATAAGTTGCTCATGAATGGGTCGGTGAAACCCGAGAGCTCTTGCAACCACAAAAAATAAACAAACCACTACCAGCAGAGTCCAACCAGCAAACATGTTTACCAGATTTTGATCTGTGTGCAAAAAATAAAAGTATCTGTGGAAAAAGCCCAAAAAGGCATTAATTTGGTGTGTTAAAAACATTCTTGATGATATGCCTCATTTTCATATTGAAAATGTATAATAAAACGTATTAAACATACCTGGTGAATGTCTCAGTCTGCTGTAAACACAAAGATGATGGACGGAGTGGTGAAACTTTTCAGACACTCGCCACCAGTCACAGATCTGGGTTGAATCCATCATCGAAGTGAGCTAAAGAACGATGATGGATTCAACAAAGATCTGCGACTGGGGGTGAGTGTCTAAAAAGTTTCAGCGCTCCGTCCATCATCTCCTTGTGCTTGCTTTGTTCGCCCTAAGTTGGCAGGGTATGCCCAGACGTGGGTCCCTTGCTCACTTTGCCACTGGATTCAAGCTAGCCTGGCTGATGAAGGGTGTTACCCAGAAACCGGTGCCAGGATGCTTGTTTCCGGTCCAGGGAAGACATGGCTTGGCAGTTCAGGCTGGACTGTTCCCATGAGGCACAAGGTCAAGACTGATTTGCATATAGCTGGGTCTGAACTGAGGTGGCGAAGTGAGCTAAAGAAGGATGATGGATTCAACCCAGATCTGACAGGGGGTGAGTGTCTGAAAAGTTTCAGCGCTCCATCCATCATCTCCTTGTGTTTGCTTAGTCTGCTGTAAGGCATTTATGAGTTGTGGCAAACACCTCACTCTATTCCGCCTGACTTGTAATGAGGGCCCATGTCAGCCAAACAGCATTTTCACGCCATGGGTTTTCATAAAGCAATAATATATGGGGCAGGATTTGTTGCGAGTGAGACATTGAGCCAATCCTGGCTTTGCAGCAGACTCTTCTCCACTCTGGGCCATTCTAGTAGTAAAACAAGCTAGACCAATAGTGATTGATCGTGATGTACAAGTTGTGAAACTGGGTCACAGATGTTTGACCTCGATGCTGTATGAGCCAGGGTCCCTTGCATCCTATCTTTCTCTGCCCCTCAACTTAGCTGCGAAACGCCAGCTAATGGGGCTGCACTTTGGATTGGTCCCTCTGAAGTCTTATTGGTACGACTGGAGTAATCTGTATGACACTGATAGACAAGGTCGCCTCTGTGTAAAGGGAGAGGAATCACTGACCAATATACTCTGTATCTGTGAGGAGGTTCTGACTTCGACCCGTCTGGCGCACTTTAAATGTCTGGACTTGACGAGGTGCCATAGAAGCATGGCTGAGAGGTGAATCTGCTCAGCTAGCTGCTCGCTTTGTGAAATTCATGAAAGCTGTAGTAGCTTTACTGGCCTCACGGCAGCTCTCCGAGATTTCCCCCTTGCGACTGTCACAACCTCACAATGATCAACTTCCCAGCACCTTACGGCCCGCTAATAAACCACCCCCCTAACTGAAGGGGTGCAAAGGTGAGCCTTTTAGTTGGTCAAGGAACAGCCTACTCATTACTGTCCGCCCAATGCATTTGATTTTAAGACGCCATCTTTTTCATTATGTTCTTGGAACATATAAATATACCGGCAAGACACTGCAATATGATGCTACATGGGCCTAACACTGAGGATCTCAAAATCTCCTCCTTTGGTATTGACAGGGTACCGCCACGAATGAGAGGAGGAGACAGAACGAGAGCTGAGGAGATTAGAGTCGGAGTACATCATCCGTCTACACAGTAAACAGCCAGGAGGCCTCAACCAGGATAAGGAGCTCCATATGCACCTGGGTTGAAAGGTGGAGCTACAACTCACCTCCTTCAGTGCTCTCCGGGACATCCAGCCGAGTTTGTTCCCCCTCTTATTTTGTATTCTTTTCACGGGGCTTCTCCTCCTGGATTGGTTTTCATCCACATTGTTTCAGGCAAAGGTTCATCCCTTTTTCCAAGCCTTTTCCTGTGGTTAATTTTTTGAGGTGTGGTGTCCCTTTTAACTAGCAGTTTCTGACTAACTGCGCGCTATTTGTTTGGTTATTGATGCGGTCACTTTGACCTGGTACGGAGTTGGCTACTATGATTAAAGATCACTTGTTCTTTCTTGAGCAACACATGGAATGTTGTTGGCTTATTCCCAACTATTTGTGATACAGAGCTGCTTTGAGTTGATATGGAATTCCTGTATCGACAGGCACTGGCCAGTTGTTCTAGATTTTTTGCAATTTGAATTTACATGATAGTTTTCATATTGACTGAATCATTATTTGAATCCTGAGTAACCCTGGAATTTTATTGTGCATTGATGATGAAATGTAATTTTTCTTTTATAATTCTTATTTTTTCCTGTTTTGACATTTAATTTATATTTTGACCATTTTTTATTTTTGTGACAGTGAGTCTGTCTTTCCATGCCCATACATGTATTTAATGTAGTGGGGTAGTCTTTCTATCATGTTCACACCCTGGTGTGCATGTTGTTTTCTTAAGGGGATAGTGCACAGTGAGAAATTTTGATTTGCTTTGACAAAGACCTTGGTGGTCGAAACGCTTTAACTTGCATTAAATGTGTTAAAAAAACTATCCCTGGAGTGCGGGTATTCTTTGCTGCTGCGGTCGTGCCGGCAATAAATATATATAAATATCTATCTAATCTCCTGC
Source organism: Calotriton arnoldi (assembly GCA_963921515.1). Lineage (NCBI taxonomy): Eukaryota > Metazoa > Chordata > Amphibia > Caudata > Salamandridae > Calotriton > Calotriton arnoldi. Next base: position 358,576 of record CAWUFW010004087.1, on the reverse strand, counting down.
TGAACCCAGACCACCTTCACCTCACGGAGTCGGTGCAAGAAAGTGAGCGCAGGACCCAGTACATATAAAACAAGAATCCCTGTGTGACACATACAGCACAGGAAAGACTCACCCTGCCAAGGATTACTGCCATGAATATTGTTAGAAATGGGATTTCTGGTTGGCTAGGGCAGGCGCCTAAGCCAGGCAGAAACCACCACTCTAGTCAGGGCAAGAGAGTTACACGCTGAAGATAACCCCTGCTCACCCCCTTGGTAGCTTGGCAGAGCAGTCATGCTTATCCCAGAGGCAATGTGTAAAGTGTTTGCGCAACACACTCACACAGCAGTGATAAACAAGGCACACCACAAAACAAACTCCACACAAGGTTATATAAAAAAATAGCCTTTGTATTACTCAAACACATTAGAACTCAATCGCATATATACACTGTGCCACGTGGTACTAGGTATGACTTTACAGGGGATTATATACATTACATGGCCAATCGGGCCACTGTCCTAAACATACCACAATTACTGAGAACAACCAGTAACTACTGGCAATACGGCACTGCACGTAGCAAATACATTACGCATAAATGAGCAGTGCACCCTATCAGTATCACTGCACACAGGGATATTCAGAGTGCACATTCCATAAGCCTACCATGCCCCCCCCCCCTAGGGATTAAATGGCACAACATGATGAATATCACCACCACACCAGGGAATAGTAAACACAACCAGTAACTACTGGTGACAGCACTTGGCATATGCAGAACATAAGCAGCAGTAGTGCACTATTACTAACACTTGTAGAGTGCACACATCCCATCAGCACATCATGCCCATCTTAGGCATACGCAGTGCCATTACAGTATATAGGCTGCAAGCCACATGCAGGTAAGCATCAGGGCCTGAGCTGCTACGACATACACTGCAAAACCCACATAGGTAACGTATGGCAGCTCACTAACTACAGAGGACAGCGCTCCCGCGCTGCTCTAACAGAGCCTACGGCCGTTTCCCTATGCAGGACTGGAGCCTCCGTCGAGGGTTTTCCTCCCGGCCTGCAGCTGTTTCCACAACTCCTGCGGCCCCAGGTTCCAGTGAGCCCGTAGTAAAATATAGCATAGCTCTTGTATATTAACTTTATTTTTAAAAGCACAATATCACAACATTTAGAATTTGATCATAATGACCAAATAGATGAAGTTGAAAAAAATCAATCCAATAATGCCTACAAAGTACAAAGGAAGGTACAGAGGCATGAATAGGAAATGCCACAAACGTTCTAAGGCTAAAGGATCTGCTTTACACAACTAAGTAATAAAAAGCAAGCATTCCAGCATACAGTTAAAGCGGTCTGCCTTTTCTGTGGGAGGAGATCTTATCTTGACAGTGAATGGTGCTTAAACAGTGTGAACAGCTTTAGTAGAAGTATCACAAGTGCGTGCCGCCAGGGGAAGTAAACAAAAAAAGTTGCACAGTAATTCGGCTTGGGAACTGATAAGATCCCACTTTTAAGATTTCTTAAATAGAAGAGATTCACAAGGCGAAACCTAAAAATTACTTTGGTCACCAGCTTAGGTAAAGACACCCTGCCGCTGTATGGAGAAGGGGTGGGGAACTAACGAAGCGAGACGGATTCAAAGGCCTCCTTAAACAGTTTGGTATCATGGCTCTTTTGAATGAGACAAACCTAAAGGAATACTCCAGAGTGCAGGTCCCATAGGCTCCAAGGTGTGTACCCTGAATTCTAATGCAGTTTCTTCCATTTGTTTCCCTTCTGATTGGGCAGGCAGAACAGTACTCTTAAACTTCCACAGTCCATGAATGAGTAGTTCACCCAGTCCAGGTTTTTTTTCCATATATTGTGGGACTTGTACTAGTCCTGGTTGTATAATGGGATAAAGAGGACTACAAGTCGGAGTATGCAAAGTCAAAAATCTGGACTAGGTCCGCTACACACGAATGGACCTGGGAAACTTGAACTCTAGACCAGTCTTGCAGCAGTGACATACATTTAAGATTGTATGGTCGCGGTGGCTAGGAACACAGGTTTGGCTCAAAGCAGGGTTTTAAGTGGGGTGAAAAAACTGGGAGGTCTCACAGGGGCGTGGCCAATGTAATTAAGGGCGTGACCTAAAAAACACAAGCTAAAAATCTGTGCTTAGCATAGTGTGCTGTATTTTGCTGTTTCTGTCATTGCATCCAGATATATGATACAACAAGTAACATCATACCTACAACAAGTCATTACTATCGGCTTTGTCAATGGTTGTTAGTTGCATAAGATAAATAAGCAGCAACTATGGCTTGTAATATTGAAAAAGCTTCGACTTAAAGCCCTGGTGACACCACTACAATGTTGCTGCTCCCGAGTTTCAAAAAGAGAAGGGACATCCAGAGAGAAAATGACTCTTTAAAGGATTTCCCTTCCCCTACAACGTTCACCTGGCATGACCTAATGCCGTAACTTCTCCACTAGTAAGAAGTGAGCAGTGGGAGCAGCGCACATCGATGTGCCTGCTGTCACTGCACAAAACAGAGCCCGATAGAGACCCGTTTCGAGGCCCCCTTTAAAAAACTGCCGACGCTCACCACCGGTGAGACCCGGCCCACTTAAAGCCCTGGCTCAAAGAATATCAAAAGCACTGAAAGCAAGCAGTGCCACAAAATGAATAAACGTTAAAGAATAAAAGAATAAACAAAGTCCGAAATCCTTTAAACAATTTAAAAAAGAAAACTAACAGCACAAAAATCCGAACAGAGATTCAAGACCCCTTAAACTCCGACAAACTGTAAACAATTTTAAAACCTCAACAACCCCCAACAATTAACAAACACTAGCAATAACACAAAATGAAGGGTAGTCAAAGTTTAACAAACAGCACGCAATCCCACAAGCAGAAATCCCCAAACAATTACGACATAGCTGCTCAACAAGGAAAGCTTTAACTGCTTCTCAGCTTCATTAATTGATACATTTAGCATTCATTGCGCATTTAAAAGCCTCTTTGCTCATCGCCAGCAACAGCTTTAATTATGTACAGAAAGCCGAGAGAACTTTGACATAGATATCACAATTCTGTTGGCGCTCAGTAAGCAGCCTACCTCTGTCGCGACAGCCTCTGGGAGCTGAGCTCCCGACTCACGTGCTCTCATTTATAACCTGCCATGGTGCAGTGGTCGGAGGCGCTCAATCAGCTTCCAGAGATGTTCTGCCACGAGGTGTCCCTCCAGGGGGTAAACAGGAAGGAAGGAGGCGAGCAGTACTACTGCTCGGCAAGCCTCTGATGGCATAAAACATATTACAATACTACCTTCTATCTGAACAAGGCAAACAGCATTTATGTACAACAAACAATACTGTAAAACTGCGGCTGTTTTGTGGCTAAATTTACTGTTGGGAGATACAAGGGCGGTGGTACAGGGGAGGTACGGTGGGTTTGCAGTCACAATATATCATACATGGCAACATTTTAAAAGTGGAAAGCGGGAGATTATTTAAAAATAATCGGTAAAATGTATTTCTCCCATTGACTTCTATTGAAACAGGCTATGTCAAATAAAGACACTTTTGGCTTCAAAAATCTCCCGCCTGAATCGGGTTTATTTGCATGCATGTTATATAGTTTAATAGCATTTTCTGGGCACACCTTTTGTACACATCTGTTGATAGATTCCTCTATGGAATGCTCAAATTACCATTCCTGCTTTATGTTTAGGATTACCAGAGGATTCCATTTCACCGAGGACGACGTGCTCCAATTCTAGGTGTTAATATAACAACCTAAAGCATTCTGGGAGTTGTAGTCCTGGATCAATTTTGAGGCGCTGATTGAACTAGCACACCAGAAAAAATTATATGTAATATGTAAAATAAAAACCTTGGACTGAAGCCTTGCGCTCATGACGGCTTATCGTGAGAGCTGTTTTCTTTTATCCACTGTAAATGTATTAGAAACTGGATTTAACCTAACATAATCTGTGTTTGTACTGTCCTCCACCTTGAACCACGGTCGTAGTATACCATGTGATGTCTAGTACTACTGTTTCTTGTTCTAAATAAAGAAGTTCGAGTTTACTCTAACACTTTAAGAACGTTCCCAGAGATTTCTCCATCACAGTGCTTAACCTAGGACGTTCTAACTGTAACAGGCAATCGCTAAACAATCTATCCACTAGCATACAACTAAGTCCACTACAATACTGCTATGAGAGAATCTTCACATGTATTTTGCAGTAAAATGTTTGCTCTAGCTTGTATCTCATTGGTCCATATCCTGACAGCTATGTTTTTGTGTAGCAGTGTATGGAAGTCTTTGCCTAAAGTGCTATTAAAGGACGTGCTTTTCTCTGTACCCCGGAACCCCCTACTTCCCACCTTTAGAAAGCAAATCTATGCAAGATTTCAAATAGAACTTTACTGAGTTCTTTTTACTTATGAATTGTACGCTTTTGCTGCTAAACGTATTGATGACATATTTCATGTATTTTGCCTTTTTACTCTTTATATAAATGTTCAAGTTAGAACCGTTGTCTGTCATTCTTATTAGAATGCCACAGTACTGATTATCAAACGTGATATCAAATGCAGTAGTGATGGATCCTATCAGGGGTACCAAAGTACATATCAGGACTACACTACTCCCGGTCCTAGCTGTTGGTGTGCTTTTGGCATGATCATTTAAGATAGAGTTTAACACCAACAATATCTTTCAGCTTGCCTGATGACATGAAAATGACTTTATTCTGTCGTGCTTCTTTGCTGTGTGTGCAAGTGAGAGTGAGGCAGAGCGTAGGTGTCTGGTGGGTTGGTTCAGGTATTCTGGTTCTGTGTTGTGTAGGGCTTTGTATGTGCACATGAGAAGTTTTAATTGGCTGCACTTGTTGAATGAAGAGACAGTGAAGCTTCCTGAGGTGTGATGTGGGTGCGGCTTGGGAGGTCGAGTATGAGTCTTGCGGCTGCGTTCTGGATGGTCTGGAGTCTGTGTAGGAGTTGTTTGGGGATTCCAGCGTAGAAAGTGTTGCCTTAGTCCAGGCTGCTGGTGATGAGTGCTTGCGTGACGATCCGTCTGGTGTTCAGAGGCAACCTTTTGAAGATCTTTCAGAGCATGCATAGGATGTGGAAGCAGGAGGTGCACACTGCATTGACTTGAGCCATCAGGTTGAGCTTGTCATCTAGGATGATCCCTAGATTTCCTGCGTGGTCTGTGTGTGTGGATGTTGGTCCTAGCTCCGAGGGCCACCAGGTGGAATCCCAGTATTTCTGTCTTGTCTGAGTTGAGCTTCAGGCAGTTGGTTCTGATCCAGCGATCAGGAATCGATAATTTTTCATAAACAAAGGCCCATTTACACTACCAAACTAATCCCTTCACGCTGGGGTTCAGTGTGATGCAAGTTTGTGCCTGATTTACCAATTACTCAATAGAACCTGCATTTCTCTTCATATTATGTAATATTTGTGGCCACGAATCTATAGTTGAGAAGTTGATAGCAATAATTATTGTACTTATCTATACTACTAAATAATAACAGACTCAGTGTGTAATTTATGAAATTTATTGTAAATAATATGAAATAAATGCTCATCAAGTAAAGTTACACAAATGCAAGTCATAGATTATTACAAAGAGAAAACATCAGTAATGTATAAAACACAAACTCATTTCAATAAACAATGCTTTGAAGGAGTGGATAGGCGAAGAGAGAAAAGTTTCAGAGACAAAATACATTTGCAAATGAATATGCAAATTCAGGATTTATCTATACTAACCCAAATAAGAATCAGGAAAATCTACCCTCTGGCTAAAGGGCAGTAAAACCCCTCAAGAAGAGTTGAGTTGCAAAGATTAAGTCAGGAATCAGGAAACTGGTAGGCCTTTATCTGGAAACAGCAAACCGACGACAAAAATGATCTTCTGATACCTAAACACCAGCAGACCCAAACCACACCCACCGGGGACTTTCAATTATACCCTAAAACCTAAATGTCCAACCCACATATGTTTCAATATGAGAACAAACTCCGTCTCCCATTGGCTAAAGATGGGGGTGTTCAGTCACACCACTCTCATCATGACCATTTTAATCAATGTCTCTTTGTCTTAAACATTCAGCATTACGACAGATTCGTCCCAGGAAACAACTTTGAACACAATCATAGTAAATATTTCCTACAGTTCACTACATGTTGCAAGTCTCTGCACTTCCATTGTTTGCCTCTGCCATCTCATGAAGGGAGTTGTTCACTTTTACTGATATTGCATTTTCTTTTCCGAAGCTTGGCAGTCATTCAGCACACCATGAAGGTCACATTTAGCTTTTACGGTCTCTCTTCTCTCCCGAAACCATCTTTTTATTTTTCTACCAAATATTAACCCCAGACTGGCATGCAGAAGTGTAGGCCCATACTTGCTTTTCTACAAAAAACAAACACAACATTTATTATTTTCATGAAATGTAATTTCATTTGCACACCATCCCAGCATTGCACTATCCCATGCACAACCCGTGTTATTCCTAGCAAAATAATATTGACGTGCACAAAAGCAGCATTAGTCTTTTTATCCACTTTAGCTAAAAACATTTGCGGCCTAGTTCCATGCATTAATACACGCATGGGCAAAAGCATTTCCCCTTATTTTAGCGTTTTTTATTATAATGTTCACAACACACTGTTAATGAATGTTACTGAAAGTTCAATCCGAGCAGGTTTTATTTTCTCAAAACCCTGCCCCATCAATCCCCCCCTTTGATGGCGTTTTATCATCAAAATACCCAACATATACAAGTTGCCACTTATTAAAATACTGTACTTCTTTCTCGTTTTATCATTCTTCCATCTAAGTCTTTCATGATCTCAGAGTAATTTCCTCTGATGTCCTCTAATTCTATCTCTTCTCTCTTTCTCTTACTAGCTCTACGTTTAAGATCTGTCTCTTTCTTTCTACATTTGCATTTGCAACATTTATAAATCATAATAATCATTAATATTACTATAACTACTGAAGTAACAGGTATTAATATTTTTCCTAACAAACTACTCCCTAAAGTAGAAAACCAATTTCCCATTGAGGAAAACCTCTTACCAAGTTTCTCCCATGCACCATCAACCTTTAGTTCAGTCAAATCTTCATGAAGTTCTGTAATATTTTTAATATACCCCTCAAGATTTTTACTTTTGTCAGGGATATAAGTACAGCATTGTTGTATTTTCAACATGCTACAGACTCCACCCTCTTTTGCCAATAATATATCAAGGGCAGGTTGATTTTGCAAAACCATTGATCTAATTGCAACCATTTCAGTATCAATCATCAAGAACCCACCAGCAGTATCTGTTGATAAACGATCAACCACTGTGGACAATTTTCTAATTTTATGTGAATTCAAAATAACTCCAACTGAAAGTATCAGTGCTCCAAAAATATCCCCCATTATTTCAGAATAACTCGCTCCTCTCTTATTACGTGTTAGTCCTTGTTTTATTTCATTAACTCCATTATTCTTATCTACATGGTACACTTTTGGAAATACTATGCCTAAATAACAACATCTATACCAACCTGTAGGTAACCTATAATAAGCATTCTTACCACATACATAATAAATTCCCGGGAAAACAGGATCAGTTCCTCCTTTCAGTCCCCAATTTCCTTTTATCAAGAAAGTATGCTCACATTCACTAGAACCAAAGAAGTAACTATTATGGACAGTCTTTTCTCTAAACACACATAGCTTTCCTCTATGTTGAAAATCTAGAGTCATGGCAGCGTAAGTCTCACCCTTTTTATAAACACCCTCTCTGAAAGCCCATGGAGGTACATGAGACATTTGCTCAGCAGCTTTCTTTTTTGAAATCTCGTCTTCTATCTTCTACCATATTCATAAATTCTATTTCTTCATGTCGCAATTTACAAGTTAAATTATTTCCATGTGCATCTATTGTATCTATCGGTTTGTTACTAATGAAAAAATCTCCCATGTATGCTGCATAAACAGGACCATAAACAATTTTCAAATTTCTTCTAATAGGAATTTCGGAAAATATTAAATCAAAATTAGAGTAATAATAATACTCTAGTCCTTCCCTCTCATAGAACAGACTGGTTAAGACACTACAAGACAAACCATAGGTTAAAGGTAGGTGATGATAAGTCACCCCTTCTGAGACAGACGACGGTAATTGCATACACCATAACAATCTCTTGCATTCATTGTGTTAACATATTCATACAACAATTTAGTAAAAACATTTAACGAAAAATCATTAATTGATTTATCATGATGATAAACACTATCATCTTCTATCTTTTCAATATTAGTATTTGTACATTCCTTAGTAACAGTATCCATTCTCTCACTTCCCACATCATTAGTAATATTTTTGTGATTAGTTACCATTAGAACAGGCACAACAACAATCAGTGTTATCCACATCAACGTTAATATTAAGACACTACATAAGCAAGCATTAATACATCTATGTTTAAAACTATGATTTTGATATCCAGTCTCTGTTACCTCTGCCATTTTGGACACTGTATAAAAAAATATTAAAAATCTAAGAAAAAACCTAAATATTCTAAAAACTTTAAAAAACTTTAAAAAACGTATCCAAAAACCATCTATAGAGTAGTGTATCCTTACACTTTGTGCTTCTCTTCTTTACCCCGTTTTTTTATATCTTCTTCTTCTTCAAAACTTTTGGAACTTTCAGAATATTCTTCATTGAAATTGTTGCACCTTTATTTTTACAGTTCTTTTTAAGGTGGTTTCAGTTTGCTTTGATCAGCTTGATCAGTACCAGCTTCTTTGCTCTTATCTGTATTTTCATTTTCTTCCAACATCACATATGTCCATTCTGGAGCTGTGTATTTCTTGTTTGGAATTCTTATTCTTTTTGTTTTTTGTACTAATTCTTCTTCTGATTCACTTTGTTCAGTTTGACTTGATATTTCATTTATTTGATCTGGCCTTTTCTTTTCTAGAGTGTATTTCAGTCTTTTCACTCCTTTTGGCCACACATCACCTTTTTTTGCTTTCTTAACCTGAACTGCTTCTTCACCTTCGCTGTCAAGTTCGCAAGTTCTTTTATTCAGTTCTTTTCTTTGTTGTACTTGCTCTTGATTTTCATCAGTCACTTTCTCTTTTTCTTTCTCAACAGCAGTCTCTTGAGACCCAGTAGCTGGTGCCCACTTTATTCGGCTTGTACTTGGTTCTTCCTCTTGTTCAGCCTTTTCAGAATCTGTAACACTAGATTCTGTAGCTTCGTGTTCTTCAGCTTCTGGTTCTTTTCTTTTCTTTACCAGTTGCTGCTCTTCTCCTTGTCTTTCAAGTGGACTTGGGACTCTTCTTGTATGACTTGCATGAATCCAATTTGGCAAGCCACCAACTGTCGTTGTTACCAATATAATTTGGTATGGTCCATTCCATCTGGGTTCTAAACACGACTTCCTCATGTGTTTCTTCACCAGAACCCACTTTCCTGGACTCAAATCATGTGCTTGATCCGGCTGTGTTGTGGTTGCAATTTCTCCAACCTGATGAGACACAGAACGCACCAGATCAGCCAATCCTTTGCAATAATCAAGCACTAGATCATCAGTAATATTCATCAGTTTGTTTGCTGGAACAATTGTTTGTCTCATGCATTGCATTGTCCCCATCAAAATTTTGTGAGGACTCAATCCCGTCTTTTTATCAGGAATGCTTCTAAGACTCATCAATACCAGAGGTAAAGCGTCTGGCCCTTTCAGTGTTGTAGACGCACACACTTTTGATAGTCTGGATTTAATAGTGCCATTAATTTGTTCGACCACTCCTGATGCTTCTGGTCGATAGGCACAATGCAGCTTTTGCTCAATTTGTAATGCTGCGCAAATCATCCAAATTATTTCATTATTAAAATGAGTTCCTCTATCCGTTTCTAAAGAGACTGGAAATCCAAACCTAGGAATTATCTCTCTTAAAAGCAATTTAGCAACAGTCAGGCTGTAATTTCTTCTTGTTGGATAAGCTTCTACCCAACGAGAAAACAAATAAACAACCACCAACTCATATTTCAGTCCATTACAAGGGGAAGTTCAATGAAGTCTAACTGTAGCCTAGTAAATGGTCCTGCTGCTTTTCCGATTCGACCCCAACTATCAACTGTCTTTCTACCTGGATTTTGCTGCTGGCAGACTATACACCTCTGACATAGACTCTCTGCAATGACCCTAAACTTTGGGTTGTACCATGACTGCTTGAAGGGTCTGATCATAGCATCTCTTCCCACATGTGCAATTCCATGGTACATCCATGCCATCTGAGAAAGTAAACTATCCGGCATTACTGGTCTTCCATCAACATACACCCACACTTCATCTTCTGCTCTCTTTTTACAACCTGATTTTATCCAAATTTCTTTTTCTTCCTCATTTGCTTCTTCCTGTAGCTGTCTAATGTCTTCCCTTGTTTCCAAGGAAGAAAACATTAAGTGGCAATTTGTATGTTTTTTCTCCATCCCTCTGTTGATTGAAATTGAATTTTGTGCACAGAAACTAGCCACTTGGTCTGCGTATCTGTTTACATTTGTCACCTAGTCATTTCCTGACTTGTGTGCTGATCACTTTACCACAGCAATCCTTTTGGGCATTTGTAATGCATTCAATAAATCCTTCACATTTTTACTGTTCCGGATCGGGGATCCTAAAGAAGTCAGAAATCCTCGTTGCATCCACAACTGACCAAAATCATGCACCACCCCAAAACCATATTGACTATCAGTGAATATGGTTACTCTCAGATTTTTGCCAATTATACATGCTCTAGTCAAAGCAATCAGTTCAGAAATTTGGGCAGAATTTATCCCCTTTAGACAGGATGTTTTAAGAACCATAGACACTGTACACACTGCATAAGCAGCACTCAATGCTCCTTTTTCATCCCTCAGACAAGATCCATCCACAAACATCACACTATCTGACTCTTCTAGTGGTGTATCTTTTATGTCAGGTCTTGGTTTCGTGCACAATTCTGTCACATCCAAACAATCATGGTCTGCTTCATCTTTCACTTCTTCACAACTTGAACTCGGCAATAAAGTTGCTGGGTTTAATGTTGTACATCTTGTCACTGTCACATTTTCAGCACCCAAAATCACTCTTTCATATCTAGTCATATGCTGAGTCCGTGTCCTTGTTAAAAGAATCTCAACAGAGTGTGGCATATATACTTTCACTGGATGTCCCACAACAATTGCTTCGCTCTGCTCAAGACTCACACAAGTAGCAGCCACTGCTTTTAAACAGCCTGGTAATGCTGCAGCCACTGAATCCAAAGTAGCAGAAAAATATGCCACTGGACGACGTGCCATTCCATGTTTTTGTGTTAAGACTGAAAGTGCACATCCATCTCTTTCACAACAGAACAATGCAAAATCTTTTGTGTAATCTGGCATTCCCAATGCAGGTGCTCGACAAAGACTATCTCGCAATTCAATAAAAGCTTTCATACACTCTTCATCCAACTCAATCGGATCAACCACATCTTTATGACTCAACCTCTGTAAAGGTTTTGCAATCAATGAAAACCCACTGATCCACTGTCTACAATATCCAACCATTCCCAAAAACATTCAAACTTCTTTTTGAGTCTTAGGAGGACCCATTTGAAAAATTACATTAATTCGGTCTTGCGTTACATTTCTAACTCCTTTTTCAATTTTATGTCCCAAATATTGAACCACTTTTTGACAAAACTGTAATTTTGCTGGTGACACATTAAGCCCACCTTCTGCCAAATGATTCAGTAAGGCAATTGTATCTGTCACACAGGCCTCTCGTGTTTTTGATGCCACTAGCAGGTCATCAATGTACTGCACTAACACTGAATTTTCTGACATGATCAATGATTCCAGACATTTTTTAAAAATCTGATTAAAAATCAAAGGACTCTCTGTATACCCTTGAGAAACTCGGCACCATGCCAAAACATGGTCTCCGAACCGGAAAGCAAAAAGATATTGGCTATACGGATGCAAAGGTATTGAGAAAATTGCTTGACAAAGATCAATTACTGTGTACCATTCTGCATCACAAGGAATTTGAAAAAGAATCACTGCTGGGTTTGGCACTATTGGACAGCAAGGTACTACAATCTTATTAATCTTTCTCAAATCTTGAACTATTCTGTATTTACCACTTGGTTTCTTAATCCCCATAATAGGTGAATGTTGGACTTGGCCCTTTTTGCAGGGTCATCCCTAAACTTTTTGCCTTTTCCTAGCCTTTTCTCTGACATGTTGTTGGTGGTTTTAGGCCTCTGGGCACTTTAGCACTGCTGTCTAGTGTAAAGTGCGTGCGCTCTCTGTGTTACATTTGATAAGATTGGGCTACACCTGTTTGGCATATTTAATTTACCTGTCAGTCCCTTGTAAAGTGGTATCTCATATACCCAGCGCTGCTAAATTAAATGCTACTGGTGGGCTTGCAGCGCTGATTGCGCCACCCACCAAAGTAGCCTTTCAAACCAATCTCAGGCCCCTGCCATTGCAGGGCCTGTGCGCGCAGTGTCACTGCCGCTGTGACGTGGCACCTAAAGTGTGTGCCATGTCCGTGACCCCCCTTTTACTGCATGTCAGTCACCCCTAAGGTAGGCTCTAGCTAGCCCTATGGGCAGGGTGCATTGTAGGTAAAAGATAGGACATGTACCTTAAGTGTGTGACATATCCTGGTAGTGACAAACAGCCATTTTGGTTTCTCACTACTGTGGGGCTGCCCTCCCATAGGAATGCATTGGGGATTCCCTGATAAGTGTTTCAGTGGTAATTCCTGATATGAGAGGAGCAGCGTGGTCAAGTTTAGTATATTTGGAATTGTCATAATAAATGCTGCGCAATGGTGTGCGCAGATTTATTATAACTATTTTAGAAATGCCACTTTTAGAAGTTGGCATTTCTGTGTGCTATGTGTCTGCCTGCCTGATGTGAATTGCATGTCTGGCTTTTTGAGTGACAGGGGCGGGGAGGTGTGTGTGGCTCCAGGAGGGGCAGGGTGAGTCAGCACTAGGCTGAATGGGACATCTGCATTGGGAGTAGTGGGAGGAGTAATCCCCTGACCCTGAATAGGTCTGTGCCTAGCCTGTACAATGCTGGCTCCGCCCCCTGTGGTGTGTCTGATCACTGAGCCCCCACCTAACAAAGGGGAAGAGGAGCTTAGAAAACAAAGTGCTCCAATTCCCCCCTGAACCAGTTGCATCTGGTTCCCCCATGCCCTGTACTGCAGACAAAGGAATGCCTAATATAAATATAGGGGCTGTGACCCCATGAAGTTGTTCTGTCCTGTGCTGGTGCTGTTCCTGACTTGCTGGGGGCTTGCTGCTGCTGGGGCCCAGGAGGAACCGCCATGGGGGCTTACCTCCCTGCTGGAGGACCCTGTGTGCTGGCCTCCCTGGGCCCAGCTATGCCCCATGGACCTGGGGACTTTGTTTGCCTCCAGCGCCTCGTGAGTGCTGTATTTTAATTGTCCTGGAGAGGAGGAGAGTGTGGGCTGCGCAGCGCTGAGCTGCAGCCCTTTGAGAGGGAATCCCCATCGTAGGGATTACCCCCGTGCTGCTTTATGGAGCGGGAGCCCACCCCGCATTGTGGCGTTTTCGAGCGGGTGCCCACCCCGCTTTATACTTTTATTTGATGGCGGGTGCCCACCCCGCAATTGTTGCCTTTGAAGCGGGTGCCCACCCCGCAATGGTCGTTATTTCAAATGGGAGCCTACCCCGTATTGCCGCCTAGATTAGGAAGAAAATCACAGCCGCGGCCCGGCGCGACCAGGAAGGCAGGCGGCCTTGCCTGACTGTGGGCGGGGCGTAAGACGGAAGTTGCCGCCGGTAGAGAAAGCCGAGCTTCCCTGTGTGAAGGAGAGCCCCGCGTCCAGCAGCCCTTGGTGAGTGAGGCAGAGGGGGCCCGAGGCACATTTTCGGTGCCTGCCCCGCCACACGAGAGAAAACGCTGCCGAAGCCTCCCCTGAGCGAGGGAGAAGTCCCGCAGAGACCTGCGCCGGTGAGAGGAGACCGGGTAGCGAGGCCCCGAGAGCAGGGCCGATCCCCGCACCCTGCTGGAGTCGTCCCCAGCCCCAACGGAGTCCCGAGAACAAGCCTGGTGAGTGAGGGAGGTGTGGTGCAGCGGCCAGGGCAGCTGACTTCGGAGCACAGGGCTCACGGTTCGATCCCCGGCTCCGGCGGCAGCTCAGCTCAGCACCATGTGACTCTGGGCAATAGCTCACTTAATTTCCATGACGGCCCCCAGCGCCTTGAGACCCGTAAGGGTGAGTAGTTTGCGCTTTACAAATACGGATTTAGATTTTTTTTAGATTTAGGGCTGATCTCTGGCGGGAGGCCGCAATTATTGTACAAAGTCCCCGTGGGGGCTTGGGGGGCATTTCTCTGCACTCGGTTTTGTTAGTGCCAGTCAAGGCACAGTGCCTGAGCGGTCCCGCCGTTGCGGGCCGCTCCAACGAAGGGGGCATTTTCTTTCTAATGGCACATAGAGGAGCCCGGTGATAGGGGCTCCCCCCCTACCCAAAAGTGCCAGTGCCTCTTTTAGTGCCTCTTTGGCTCACAGCTGCACCGCACCAGCGCGGGCAGCTGCAACGTTGGCCATCATTTCTTTATAGAGTCCCAGTCGGGCTCTCAGGGCACAGTCGGTGCCAGTGCATAATTTCCTTCACAGCTGCACGGCAATTAGCGGCAGCTGCAACGTTTAGGCCAGAGCCTTTGGAGGAGTCCCAGTGGGGACCCAGGAGACACAGTGGTGCGAGAGCAATTGCGCACGTGGATTCTGCTGCATTTGCAGCCGCCCTGACATTTGGGACATAGGGCATTTGAGCCCTCTGAGAAGGCCAGTTGGCCAGGGGGACTGTTAGGTTGATAGGGCGCCAGGCCCTAATGTGATTTATGCGGTGCGCAGGAAATGTGATTCATGTACTGTTATTCATGCACCTGATTTATGCCTCTACTGTGGCTTGTGCTATGAGGTTATTCTCCACTGTGATTTATGCCTAATGTGATTTGTGATTAGGAGGTTATGGTCTAATATGTTTAGGCTTATGAGGTTGGCGCATAATGTATTTTACGCCTGATGTGATACTGTGCATAATAGGATTTATGTTGCAGGATAATGCTGAGTACAGTGTTTGCCAGTAATTACTGGTTGTGTTCTACGTTTATGATTTGGTTCTACATTTACTATCTTTACTTTGTGATGGTTCTGACAGTGGCCTAATTGGCCCTGTCATGTGTATATAATCCCCTGTAAATATTGCCTAGTGCCAGTTGGCACAGTGTATATTGTGTGATTACTATTCTAATGTGTTTATGACAATACAAAGGCTATTTTTATATATAACCTTGTGTGGAGTTCCTTTTGTGGTGTGCCTAGTGTGTTGCTGTTGTGTGTGTGTGTGTTGCGCAAACGCTTTACACATTGCCTCTGGGATAAGCCTGACTGCTCGTGCCAAGCTACCAAGGGGGTGAGCAGGGGTTATCTTCAGCGTGTAACTCCCTTGCCCTGACTAGAGTGGTGGCTTCTGCCTGGCTTAGGCGCAAGCCCTAGCCAACCAGAAATCCCAGTTCTAACATTAGTTGTCAGCGGTGAGGATAGGACTTGCGTTTGCGCAGTACCACAGCGACAACTGGTTGCACTACAAACTCTGCATTTAGATAGTCACATGGGGATTATTGTTTCTGATTTTGTGTTAAGTATCATTTCTTTGAAATGTGTTTTCTTGTTGCACTATGAGTTGGGTGTCCTGCCAAGGACAGAAACCAGAGAATCTGAAGGAGTTTTTGTCTGCCCCTGAGCTGTTTGCTATTTCTTGGGTTGGCCTGAAGCTGAAGGAGTTGACTGCCCTTGTGCTGTGTGCTATTTCTTGGGTTGGCCTGTAGTGTCAACTAGAGGTGGTAACGGCGTCTGTGCAAATTGCTATTTTCTGGGGTTGGCCTGCAGTGGTAACTTAATTGGCATGGAGTAACTAGCTCGGGAGGGTAGATTATCCCCTAAGTGCAGTTTTAGTTTTTTGGATTCCCCAGGAAGGGTGGGATCCAGTGGTGGCAGCAATATGAAGTCCAGTGCAGGAAGTCCCATTCCCAGTTCCCAGAGTATGGTACCTGGTTCCCAGTTAAGAGGGGTACAGGTTGAGATTCAGGGGCAGTAAGATGCTGTCTCACCAGTCTTGGGGGGAGTGTGGATGAATGTTGTGGTGCACTGGACGTTTGGGTGATTGGTTAGCACGGCAAATGGTGTTAAAGGGCTGTTCAATCCGTTTTGTCAGAGAGCACATGCCCCGTAATTGTTTTCCGGAGTCAAGCCAAACACCTGTTGGAGTGTGAGTTCTTTTGATTCTAGGGAGCTTGCATTGGGGAGTGATCCTAAGAGGAATGGTGCAGGTATCTTCCAACCCAGAGTGGTGGAAGTGGTTCAGAGTAGCCCAGCTAGGTACCCTTATAGTGAGAAGGTTGCAAGGCCTCACATCCTGTCTCACAGGGGAAGGTGTGAGACTGGGCCGTATTCCGTGCCTCAACCTCAGTCTCCAGTACTGGGTGGTTTTTAAGGGAACACCAGGTAGGGTGCCTAGTCTGTTCTGTTGGACCGTCTTTTGAGGGGGATCTCCCGTGTTAGGGTGAGCTGGGAGTGTCTGTAATCAGGCCTCCATCAGTTCTGGTGTCTGGCAGTGCCACTCCTAAGTGGAGGGTGCAGAAGTCCAGATTGAGGGTGAGAGGGGAAAGAGTCCCCAGTGGAAGAACCATTGGGTCAGGGGCCAGCCAGAAGGGCTGAGTCACCAGTGATTGACCATGGTGACGCCACTTCTGTCCTGGGGAATCTTCACGCACTGTCAGATGGACAGGAGGTCGTGAGCTCTGCGCCAGGCAGACTGTCACACGACACATTAGTTATGTGTCACCCTCGGGGAGGGTATATGTATTCCCCAGGAAGTCCTGGTTCGCCGGGCAATTGTCCAACCAAAGGGTTCCGTCCCTGGGTTGGGAGGCCAGGTTCAGGGTATGCCTGACCTGGAGGGAAGGGCAACTGTAATCAGTGTCCTGACCAGGTTGTCTTCTGGGGGTACCACTCCTGATGGGAGGGTGCAGTATTCTGGAAGGGGGTGCAGAGGGAGGGAGTCCTCGCCTCTGACCCCGGTGCAGCCGGAGAGTAAGAGATCCCAGGTTGGTAGACCAGTTGATGGAGAGAGGTTCTGAGCTGGTGGGAGAGTTGTGTTCTGGGGGTGCTTCTCCTGGGAGAGTGCGGAACCCCAGAAGGAGAGGTAGGGTGAGGAGACACTTCGCCCGTGACCTCTGGTCAACCTGAGGGTGCGGACCCTAGGTTGGAGGATCAGTGGCAGTTTGGAACTACACTGAGAGGAAGAGTGGAGAATGGCTATTATGTGTCAGGGGTTACTGCCCCCCACTCTGTGGATTGGCAAGGACCAGTGACATCTGGGTGGCCTAGGGCCTGGTCCTGACCGTGGACAACTAAGGAGTACCAGTGGGGTAGCCTAGTTGGGCCTGAGAGTTTTTTTCCAGAGGGAACCACATGGGTTCAGAGTGGCGTAGAACCGGAGGGTGTCCATGCAGTTGCGGGCCCGCGTCTGTGTTCTATCGCCCGAAGCAGGGAAGCTCATCAAGGTAGTGATTGGTCTACCCTGCGTTTTGGCTGGAAGGGGGTTGTGTTGGACTTGGCCCTTTTTGCAGGGTCATCCCTAAACTTTTTGCCTTTTTCCTAGCCTTTTCTCTGACATGGTGTTGGTGGTTTTAGGCCTCTGGGCACTTTAGCACTGCTGTCCAGTGTAAAGTGCGTGCGCTCTCTGTGTTACATTTGATAAGATTGGGCTACACCTGTTTGGCATATTTAATTTATCTGTCAGTCCCTTGTAAAGTGGTATCTCATATACCCAGGGTTGGTAAATTAAATGCTACTGGTGGGCTTGAAAGCTGATTGCGCCACCCACCAAAGTAGCCTTTCAAACCTATCTCAGGCCCCTGCCATTGCAGGGCCTGTGTGCGCAGTGTCACTGCCGCTGTGACGTGGCACCTAAAGTGTGTGCTATTTCCGTGACCCCCCTTTTACTGCATGTCAGTTACCCCTAAGGTAGGCCCTAGCTAGCCCTATGGGCAGGGTGCATTGTAGGTAAAAGATAGGACATGTACCTTAAGTGTGTGACATGTCCTGGTAGTGACAAACAGCCATTTTGGTTTCTCACTACTGTGGGGCTGCCCTCCCATAGGAATGCATTGGGGATTCCCTGATAAGTGTTTCAGTGGTAATTCCTGATTTGGGAGGAGCAGCGTGGTCAAGTTTAGTATAATTGGAATTGTCATAATAAATGCTGCGCAATGGTGTGCGCAGATTTATTATAACTATTTTAGAAATGCCACTTTTAGAAGTTGGCATTTCTGTGTGCTATGTGTCTGCTTGCCTGATGTGAATTGCATGTCTGGCTTTTTGAGTGACAGGGGCGGGGAGGTGTGTGTGGCTCCAGGAGGGACAGGGTGAGTCAGCACTAGGTTGAATGGGACATCTGCATTGGGAGGAGTAATCCCCTGACCCTGAATAGGTCTGTGCCTAGCCTGTACAATGCTGGCTCCGCCCCCTGTGGTGTGTCTGATCACTGAGCCCCCACCTGACAAAGGGAAGAGGAGCTTGGAAAACAAAGTGCTCCAATTCCCCCCTGAACCAGTTGCATCTGGTTCCCCCATGCCCTGTACTGCAGACAAAGGAATGCCTAATATAAATATAGGGGCTGTGACCCCATGAAGTTGTTCTGTCCTGTGCTGGTGCTGTTCCTGACTTGCTGGGAGCTTGCTGCTGCTGGGGCCCAGGAGGAACCGCCATGGGGGCTTACCTCCCTGCTGGAGGACCCTGTGTGCTGGCCTTCCAGGGCCCAGCTATGCCCCATGGACCTGGGGACTTTGTTTGCCTCCAGCGCCTCGTGAGCGCTGTATTTTAATTGTCCTGGAGAGGAGGAGAGCGTGGGCTGCGCAGCGCTGAGCTGCAGCCCTTTGAGAGGGAATCCCCATCGTAGGGATTCCCCCCATGCTGCTTTATGGAGCGGGAGCCCACCACGCATTGTGGCGTTTTCGAGCGGGTGCCCACCCCGCTTTATACTTTTATTTGATGGCGGGTGCCCACCCCGCAATTGTTGCCTTTGAAGCAGGTGCCCACCCCGCAATGGTCGTTATTTCAAACGGGAGCCTACCCCGTATTGCCGCCGAGATTAGGAAGAAAATCACCGCCGCGACCAGGAAGCCAGGCGGCCTTGCCTGACTGTGGGTGGGGCGTAAGACGGAAGTTGCAGCCGGTAGAGAAAGCCGAGCTCCCCTGTGTGAAGGAGAGCCCCGAGTCCAGCAGCCCTTGGTGATTGAGGCGGAGGGGCCCGAGGCACATTGTCGGTGCCTGCCCCGCCGCACGAGAGAAAACGCCGCCGAAGCCTCCCCTGAGCGAGGGAGAAGTCCCGCAGAGACCTGCGCCGGTGAGAGGAGACCGGGTAGTGAGGCCCCGAGAGCAGGGCGATCCCCGCACCCTGCTGGAGTTGTCCCCAGCCCCAACGGAGTCCCGAGAACGAGCCCGGTGAGTGAGGGCTGATCTCTGGCGGGAGGCCGCAATTATTGTACAAAGTCCCCGTGGGGGCTTGGGGGGCATTTCTCGGCACTCGGTTTTGTTAGTGCCAGTCAAGGCACAGTGCCTGAGCGGTCCCGCCGTTGCGAGCCACTCCAACGAAGGGGGCATTTTCTTTCTAATGGCACATGGAGGAGCCCGGTGATAGGGGCTCCCCCCCTACCCAAAAGTGCCAGTGCCTCTTTTAGTGCCTCTTTGGCTCACAGCTGCACCGCACCAGCGCGGGCAGCTGCAACGTTGGCCATCATTTCTTTATAGAGTCCCAGTCGGGCTCTCAGGGCACAGTCGGTGCCAGTGCATAATTTCCTTCACAGCTGCACGGCAATTAACGGCAGCTGCAACGTTTAGGCCAGAGCATTTGGAGGAGTCCCAGTGGGGACCCAGGAGGCACAGTGGTGCCAGAGCAATTGCGCACGTGGATTCTGCTGCATTTGCAGCCGCCCTGACATTTGGGACATAGGGCATTTGAGCCCTCTGAGAAGGCCAGTTGGCCAGGGGGACTGTTAGGTTGATAGGGCGCCAGGCCCTAATGTGATTTATGCGGTGCGCAGGAAATGTGATTCATGTACTGTTACTCATGCACCTGATTTATGCCTCTACTGTGGTTTGTGCTATGAGGTTATTCTCCACTGTGATTTATGCCTAATGTGATTTGTGATTAGGAGGTTATGGTCTAATATGTTTAGGCTTATGAGGTTAGCGCATAATGTATTTTACGCCTGATGTGATACTGTGCATAATAGGATTTATGTTGCAGGATAATGCTGAGTACAGTGTTTGCCAGTAATTACTGGTTGTGTTCTACGTTTATGATTTGGTTTTACATTTACTATCTTTACTTTGTGATGGTTCTGACAGTGGCCCAATTGGCCCTGTCCTGTGTATATAATCCCCTGTAAATATTGCCTAGTGCCAGTTGGCACAGTGTATATTGTGTGATTACTATTCTAATGTGTTTATGACAATACAAAGGCTATTTTTATATATAACCTTGTGTGGAGTTCCTTTTGTGGTGTGCCTAGTGTGTTGCTGCTGTGTGTGTGTGTGTGTGTTGCGCAAAGCGCTTTACATTGCCTCTGGGATAAGCTTGACTGCTCGTGCCAAGCTACCAAGGGGGTGAGCAGGGGTTATCTTCAGCTTGTAACTCCCTTGCCTTGACTAGAGTGGTGGTTTCTGCCTGGCTTAGGCGAAAGCCCTAGCCAACCAGAAATCCCATTTCTAATAGTGAATTACAAGGACTACTTAGTATTTCTTTTAGAATACCTTGCTCAATCATTTGATCAATCACAGGAATTACTCCTGCCATAATTTTAGGGCTCATTCTGTACTGAGGTGTGTTTGGATATACTGCACCTGGTTTAACTGTAACCTGAATAGGATCCACACCCTTCATCAAACCAATGTCCTTTCCTGAAAAATTCCATACATCAGGTATTACTGCATTTCTCAATTCTACAGGTAAATCTTCTTCTGTAAGCAATGAATATAAGTCATTCACTTCTGTCCCTTGCTTCGCTAACATCATTTTAAAAGCAACATCCTCATCTGGTGTTTGAAAACCAATACCATCTGGCGTACAATAGATGGTGCAATTCATTTTGCATAACAAGTCCCTTCCTAAAAGGTTCACCGGACTTGTATCACATACCACAAACCGATGCATGTCTCTAAATCTTCCAATATGAACTTCTATTGGTCTTGTTATTGGAGTCTTTATATATTTATTTGAGACTCCCACAACTTGGATAGTTTCTCCCTAGAGGGGTAGGTTTGGGATTTCTGCTGCTCTCACAGTAGAACGGGTAGCACCAGTGTCCACAAGGAATGTAACATCATTAACTTCCACTTTTCCATCAACAAAAGGACCTGATTGATCTACCACTAGAGATGCGCCAAGCACGCACTCTTCCTCCCCCCTCAGGCACCGTCATTGAGATGAGTCTGAGTCACTCTGTGAACATTGCAACAAATACTGTGAAACCACTTGTACATTTTGATTCTTACCAACTTGTTCACCTGCTTGAAATCCAGAATTCGCACTGTATCTCTGTACTTGAGCATTCACATTATTTGGCATAGGAGCTTGAGGCACCTGTACTTGTTGTGTCTGTGGTGTAACTACCTGCTGCTGTTGTTGTTGTTGTTGATTCACAACCACCTCATTCTGCAACTGCGGATTGAAATTTTGATTCATTCCATTATTTTTCAGTAAAGATCTACACTCATTCCTTCAATGTCCAAACCTTCCGCATGCATGACAAGGAAATTACTTTTTCAATTCTTCCCTACTCATCTTACCTCTACCTCTACCTCCATTTAGTACCTGACCATTTTGATTTTGTCCTTTCATCTGGAAATCTGTTTGAGAACCATTGTTTCCATCTTTCTGTTCTGCCACTTTCACCTGTGCCCACATAATTTTCTCTTTCAGCTTTTTATGTCTTGACTCAATATCATCACTACAATATTTAGCATATCACAGAATCTCATCAACTGTTTTACTCTGCCAACAAATCAAATGTTGCTGAATCATGTTACTAATTTCGGGTTTTAATCCAAAAACAAACCTATATACAAAATGATCCATATCTTTGTCACTTATACTCTCAAAACCACTATACAGTTTGAACACCTATAACAACCTTTCATAATAAGCATGTACCGATTCTTTGGGTTCTTGTGTTGTCCTGTCAATTTTAACCCAATCTGTTTCTTTTGAAGAAATTTTACTTTTCAAGAAAGTAATTACTTGATTATATTTTTTCATCACTTCTTCTGGAGGTGCTCCTGTTTTCACATCTCTAGGATATTCTTCTTTTGGCCAATCAACAGTAATTTCACACTCAGTCCATAAGTCAGCTGGAACTACAATCTCAAACAAACCATCTAAATCTTTTTAACAAAACTTTTGAAACTTTTACAAACCTCTCTACCTGTTTGTACCACTCAACAGGTTTCTCCCTCAACCTGGGAAAATAATTCGTAAAGGATAATATATCCTGTCTTGACCTGGGAACGTGAACATATCCACCACCTGGAACTTCTCTCATTGGACATACCATTTCAGCATGTTCTGTTTCCCTTAATGGAAATAAAGACGCATTTTTCTTGCAATCATTTCTTCTTTCTTTTTCGCCCATCTACCTTTCCACTGTTCTAAATCACCCCATTTCTTCAAAATATTCATTAATTCTTTTATTTGCAAACGTTTGCCAGACGTATTCAAACTTTCCAAATCTTTATCAGTAAAATCCAGTCTATACGTTTTTTGCAAAACTTTAGACTTCTCTATGTCTACTCCATATTCTTGTGCTGCTTCTGCCAACCTCTCATGTAGATTCCTTGCTTTCCATGTAATATTTTACTCAAAAATAACAACTCTTCATCTCGGTACTTACTCAATCTTTCTGGACTTATTGTACCAATAATCATTTCTTCCAGATCCACTCTCAATCTAGCTACATCTATACTCGATTGTGACTTATTTTTTTCCATTCCTCTTATCCAGTCATCTAACTCCTCTGGCGAAGGACCCACCGAACTCCCTGACACTGGAGTTGTTCCTCTATCATTCTGCACTATTTTTCTAGAATCCATCTGTACACTTCTCTTTGGTGTTTCAATTATGTTTTCACTTACTGGAAGATCAATCAATGAAGTACTCATCTCAACTTGTTCCGATCCACTAACATTCCTGGCATTATTCACGGGAATTGTCAATGCATGTACTCTCGATATATTTAGACTCTCACCATACAATGGAACTATAGGACCAATTGTTACCGGTACCGATAATGCTTCTGCATTAAGACTCATCTGACTAATTCTCCTCTCTCGCCATATTCAACATGTCAATCTCATTGTCCTGCAACACTCGAGTACCTGATGAAAATTGTGAAGCTACCGGAACTTGTGTAACCTGTGAAACTCGCGGAACTTTCACAGTTTGTGGAACCTGAGGAACTTGTATTTCAATTAATGGTGCATTTGGAATTGTTTCCCCTGAACTTTCCTGATATGGTGGAGGTCTCTTTAGTAGTATTTCATCCATTAACTCATCATTAATCTCATCCGAGTCTACATCTAATTCTGAAGTCTCTAGATTATTCTTTTTCTCTTTACTTTTGCCCCCAGCCTGATCTTCAGCAACTAATACTGGATATAATCCATCTGCAATTACATTTCTCCTCCATCTTTTCATTTGATCATCCCATCTAGCCTCAGAATACCTCAATATTATATTCCTGTATTTAATTCCATTCCTGGCTCTCTCTCGTTTATATGCCTCTTGTTCCCATTCCGCAAGCGCTTCATATTGCATAGGTCTATGATTTGGTTTCAATGAATTCATTCATTCCCTCAAGTTCTCCAAAATCCTTACATTAAATGTACCATGCTCTGGAAAAGCTCAAACTCCATCATCTGCCGTATAACTCATCCAATTCTCTAACCATGTGCACGTATGATACCCACGTTCCAACATCATAAAAGAAGCAGGTGTTCTTGGGGAGGTACAGGAAGTCCCTCTCTAGTAACTATCGGCTTGTCCTTTTCAAATAAATCTTTTATTCTTTTTACCATCTTCATTTTTTAAATACTCTTTTTTTCGCTAAATAAACCAAAACAAACAAGGGAAAACATCTGTAAATCCTTTCACTTTATCCGCTAAATCCCAACCAATACTAGCGCGACTCACACCAACCAACCAATCACGGCTCACTACGTATTCACTATCTTGACCAATGCCAGCGCAGCTCACAGCAACCAACCAATCACAGCTCACTTCACGCCCACTGCCTGACCAATGCCAGCGCAGCTTTTTGTGACGTCAGTATTACTCCTGCTACTGACCCTCCCGTTGCAAAATAATACAGCAATGTATTTTCTAGGTTTTCTCAACTATTTCTTGTTAGAAACAACACAAAACAATGCTACTTTGTCTGCTCCACTAATAAAGAGATAGTTTCATTATTCAAAAAGAGATTCTTTCGCTTCTAGTAAAAATAACGACCAGCGCTACTCTACTCTCAATCAAGTTAAAGGAGGTCTTGGTACTCCTCTAGGGATACTAGCCAAAGTTTCGGAAGAGGACTTTCCTTTCAGAAAGAGGTCTTGGTACTCCTTTGGGGATGTAAGGCCAGAGTTTCAGAAGCGGACCTTTCACTATTTCATACAATCTTCTTTCAATCGAATAAGTCCCTAAAATAACATTGACAGCCTTTCCCTGTTTAATATTACGACAACAGACAAAGTACTTCTGGAGTGTGATACATGTCCACACTATTCCTCTGCCACGAAGGCTAAAATAACATGATCATTATCATCATCATCCCGGGATCTTCGGTAACTCCGTACCCGTACTTCCAGACAACATAAAACAAAGACACTAACTTTTCATATTAATAACCAATAAATCAATAAGCAATAATTATTGCCAAACTAATCAATAATAACCATCCTCTGCTACAAAAACTGATCCAGCGATCAGGGATCGATAATTTTTCATAAACAAAGGCCCATTTACACTACCCAACTAATCCCTTCACGCTGGGGTTCAGTGTGATGCAAGTTTATGCCTGATTTACCAATTACTCAATAGAACCTGCATTTCTCTTCATATTATGTAATATTTGTGGCCACGAATCTATAGTTGAGAAGTTGATAGCAATAATTATTGTACTTCTCTATTCTACTAAATAATAACAGACTCAGCGTGTAATTTATGATATTTATTGTAAATAATATTAAATAAATGCTCATCAAGTACAGTTACACAAATGCAAGTCATAGATTATCACAGAGAGAAAACATCAGTAATGTATAAAACACAAACTCATTTCAATAAACAATGCTTTGAAGGAGTGGATAGGCGAAGAGAGAAAAGTTTCAGAGACAAAATACATTTGCAAATGAATATGCAAATTCAGGATTTATCTATACTAACCCAAATAAGAATCAGGAAAATCTACCCTCTGACTAAAGGGCAGTAAAACCCCTGAAGAAGAGTTGAGTTGCAAAGATTAAGTCAGGAATCAGGAAACTGGTAGGCCTTTATCTGGAAACAGCAAACCAACGACAAAAATGATCTCCCGATACCTAAACACCAGCAGACCCAAACCACTTCCACCGGGGACTTTCAATTATACCCTAAAACCTAAATGTCCAACCCACATATGTTTCAATATAAGAACAAACTCCGTCTCCCATTGGCTAAGGATGGGGGTGTTCAGTCACACCACTCTCATCATGACCATTTTATTCAATGTCTCTTTGTCTTAAACATTCAGCATTACGACAGATTCGTCCCAGGGAACAACTTTGAACACAATCGTAGTAAATATTTCCTGCAGTTCACTACATGTTGCAAATCTCTGAGCTTCCATTGTTTGCCTCTGCCATCTCGTGAAGGGAGTTGTTCACTTCCACTGATATCGCATTTTCTTTTTCGAAGCTTGGCAGTCATTCAGTACACCACGAAGGTCACATTTAGCTTTTGCGTTCTCTCTTCTTTCCCAAAACCATCTTTTTATTTTTCTACCAAATATTAACCCCAGACTGGCATGCAGAAGTGTAGGCCCATACTTGCTTTTCTACAGAAAACAAACACAACATTTATTATTTTCATGAAATGTAATTTCATTTGCACACCATCCCAGCATTGCACTATCCCATGCGCAACCCGTGTTATTCCTAGCAAAATATTATTAACGTGCACAAAAGCAGCATTAGTCTTTTTATCCACTTTATCTAAAAACATTTGCGGCCTAGTTCCATGCATTAATACACGCATGCGCAAAAGCATTTCCCCTTATTTTAGCGTTTTTTAATAAAATTTTCACAACACACTGTTAATGAATGTTACTGAGGGTTCAATCCGAGCAGGTTTTATTGTCTCAAAACTCTGCTCCATCAGTTCGCATCTAGTCTGCTACCATGGTCATGCAAATGGTGAGGTTGGTTCTGGTGGTGTTTGTCTTGTCCGCCAGGGAAAGGATGAGTTGGGTGTCATCGGCGTAGAAGATGACAGTGATGTCTTTTGATCGGATGATGTTGGTGAGCGATGTCATGTATATATTGAAAAGAGTGGGGCTGCAGGACGATCCCTGTGGGACACCCCAAATCAGTTTCTTGGTGTCTGACGGTAAGGGTGGCAGCCTGACCCTTTGGGTTCTACCCATGAGGAAGTAATAGATCCATTTGAGAGTGGATCCTTGTATGCCAATCTTGTGGAGTCTTCTGATGAGGGTGTTGTGGGAGACAGTGCTGAAGGCCACAGAGAGGTCAAACAGGATGAGAATATAGCATGTCACAACGCATGCTATTACATCGCGTGCTTTTACAACACGGTCGTTACAACAACCAAGTTGTTAGTAGGCGATATCTTTACATCGCAAGTCATTAGAACGACTTGTTACAGGGGGCGCGCTGGACTTAGGAATAGTATTATTTACTATTCCTACTCCAGTTTGCGCAACAGTAGAGAAGGTGTTGGAATTCATTTCCAGTACCTTAGCGCCCCCTACAGCAAATTGTTCAAATGACTTGAGATGTAAAGGTATCGCATACTAACAACGTGGTCGTTGTAACGACCGCGTTGTAATAGCACTGCGATGTAATGACAGCGATGTAAACGCTGTTTCTCACAGGATGAGGGCCGCTGTTTCGCCTCACTCAAGGATGTTTCAAATGTCGTTGGTGGCCACGATAAGTGCTGTGTCTGGGCTGTGGTTCTTTATGAATCCTGATTGTGTGTTGTCTAGAAGATGGTGAAGTTCAAGGTGGGTTGTGAGTTGCTTGTTAATGGCTTTCTCAATCACTTTGGCTGGATAAGGGAGCAGGGAGATGGGTCGGATGTTGCTCAGTTGATTTATAACAGCTGTGGGCTTCTTGAGGAGGGCGTTGATTTCTGCAAGTTTCTATTCATCCGGGAAAGTGGCGGACGTGATTGAGGTGTTGATGATGTGGGTCAGGGTGGTGCTGATTGGTGATGTTCCCAGGGTGTAGATGTGGTGGGGGCATGGGTCTGTTGGGGCCTCTGAGAGGATGGTCTGCATGATTGCCGCTGTCATTTCTGGTGAGGGTTGTCCATCTGGTCAGGTGGCTGTCTTGGTTCGTGGTGGGTAGGTTGGCAATGAGTTCTCTGGGGTTGGTGTGTGAAGTTGCTGTAGATGTTTGCAAATATTGCTGTGGAAGAAGTTTGATAGGTTGTGACAGAGATGTTGGGAGGCAGCAATGTTGTTGACAGTGGCTGAGGTGAAATCCTTGGTGATCAAGAAGATCTCCTTGAAGCTGTTGGAGCTTCCTTCGATCTGGTCCACTAGTGCTTTTTTTGGTGTCTCTAATTTGCTGGTGCTAATTGGATATATAGAATTTACAACACTGGTAAAAAAGTCAAAGTCAAAAGGTAGACTGAAAGAGGAACTGGTGATTTATATCTTGTTGAACTTAGACATAAAAAATAATCAAATAGACCTTAAAGAACCATAGGTCCTGGCTGTAGAATTAGAAGATTGGTTGGAGGACCAGCTAAGATCACTTATAATTGTAAATGTTTATATTAATCCCCTTCAGTCACAGAAATGTGTGATCATTCCAAAACTGCAAATATTAATTATGGGCCTTAATCAAAAATATAGTAGGGTCCAAATATTATTAACAGGTGATTTTAACATGAATCTATTCGACAACCCACATGAAGATGATACAGTTCTTCAACGGGACGAACAGTGAAATATCCCACATTAAATTAAGCCAGCCATCAATAGACGAGACCCACTTGGAGAAAGGGTACTGAGCATATGTATGCATCTGGTCCTCCAAATTGTTAATGGAAGGAAGAAAGACCCCCAGCCTGCACATGTACCTCATTGAAATCACAGACCCTATTAGACTATGCCATGTTCAGACTCCCTCTTTATAAATATTTGAAATTGTTTAGGATCAATCAACGCCCCAAAAGTGATCACTACCCACAGCATCTGCAGCTACTCAATAAAGGAGCCCTGCATGTAAAGGGACTCGACCCAGGAGAAGCCACGACCACAGTCAACTTAAAAAAGCTGAAATGGAATGGCCCTTTGGCCAATAACATTGTGGAGAACTGTTAACTGTCACTGAAAACCATTGCCAAATCACTCACCTGCTCGATAAGAGTATGGGAGCAGGGAACAGAGATATTAGTAAATGACTTCATATATAAAGCTAATAGGGCCCACGCTCTATCAACTCAGACCCTTTAGACGTAACACGACATACACTGGCGTTCGACATGAAATTGCAGTTTTACAGAAACAATATAAAAAAGAGATATGGGCAGTCAGGTGAGATGAAAAATGTTTTTGGCGTGCCTATACACAGTCGCTGCTGCTCAACTTTGAAAGTGGTGAGGCATAAATACCTTCCACGACCGTGGCCTCGTAGAGGATGGTCTTGGGGGGTTTCTCTCCTGGAGAAATATTTTTAAGAATGGAGGTTAAATAGTGCATTTTAAAGCATATTTTCACAGAAAATGGATAAATCTAGAGTGCCTGAAGGGGCTATATTTAATAGTATATCCATCCGACTCCAGAGCTGCATAAAGGTGCACAATATCCTTAGCCCATTTCAAGCCGGCTTTAGAGAAAAGATGTCCACAACAGACCAAATGTTTAGGCTCCAACTTCTACATTGGAAGACTGTGTCTATAGAGGGTGGCAGCCTCTATTTAATTTTCGTGGACTTAAAATCCGCGTTTGATTAGGTGCCGAGAGACAAACTGTGGGCAACAATAAGGGACATGGGGGTCCCAGCTTATCTTTGTCACCTACTGAAACGGCTACACGAAGGCAATTATGCCCAAATTCGGTTTGGCAAACATCGGGAACTTACTGCCCCCATACCTATAGACAGAGATGTTCGACAAGGCTGTGTTTTTGCCCCCACCATTTTCTGTCTTTTTATAAACAGACTTGTAGAGTCATTGACCGCGGGGAAGGACATAGATGCACCCAAGCTGGCGAATCGCAAATTACCGGCTATGATGTTTGCCGACGACACTCGTTTGCTCTCAAAAACACCTATCGACATACAGAGGGTCCTCGACAACTTTAATGCCTTCTGCAAATGTAGGGGGTTAGAGATTAACATCCAGAAGACCAAATATATGGTCTTCAATTCAGTCAGTAGCACTCGGCCAAACCCAAGGTAGCTCTCTGGAGAGGGTGTCGGTGTTTGAGTATCTTGGAATTACTCTAACGGAAAAAATGGATTGGAGTGCCCAAATCAAAAATGCTAGCTTAAAGCTGGCCCAGACCACGGGGGGCCTGACAAAGGTATTCAGGAACTCCACTCATAAACCTTTTGGCCCGATGGTCGAAACATACAAAGTGCAAGCTAGGGGTGCTGCCCTGTATGGGGCTGAAATTTGGGGTCATTTCCCATCTGGTAATATAACACAGATCGAGAACACTTTTGCCACGCAATTATTTGGCCTTCCCCCTAGCTCCCCACTTACACTGCTTTGCCTGGATCTTGGGGTAAGGCCAATTGCAGATGAAATTGCTCTCAGACTCCTTACATTCTGGCATCGCCTGTGGGCTACCCCACAGCTGGCTGAATACAAGACAGAGCTGAGGGAGGTTCTGAGCCTCCAGGGTGCGGGAAAATTACCATGGTTAGCCTTTGTCAAGGATACACTCTTGGCCATGGGAAGAGATAACCTATGGTATAATGCTGAGGTAACCTGCCCTACAGTATCCAGGAAGGATTTGGTATGCAGCTATAGGGAGAGCAAACATACCCATCTACAGGGGAGCTCTACAAATGGCTCTCTCATTGCAGCGTTTTTGGGAATTAAAGATCAGTATAGCCTAGAGCCTGTACTGGATGATATTCAACCCGCGCTGGCCAGGAAGCTATACCTGCAATTAAGGTATGGGGTACTCCCGCTGCGTGTTTTTACGAACAAATGGGCGGGTTCACCCCTTTTGGGCTGTCCGGCCTGTAACAATATAGTGGAGTCAGAATATCATGTATTATTTTCTGTCCAGGTTCTAGGAAGGCCAGGCATCGATGGTTGATTCAGCTATGTAGAAATCTGGGAACCAAGAGCTGCGTAGAGGCTTTTAGGATACTGAAATGTAACACCCATCTGCCTATTGTATCTTCAGTGTCACGCTTTTTATTCTCCATGTGGTGTGTACGTAGAGCATTCTCGAAGGCCACTCTATAGGCACCAGCTGACAACTTCATAATATTTCTAACTGGATCTGGTATATTTTAATCTGTTTTTAACATTTATGAATTTTTAGCGAGTTTTTATTGATTGTAATATGATGCATACTCGTTTTTAGAAATGTTTCATATTCGTACATATCTTTGAGCATGTCATGGGTGTGATGGGCCCTGCGCTGGCAACCCAAACCCAGTACATGGAGGTTGGGCATGTGCCCATATAGATTGATTTTATGAAATGCTAATGTAATGCACATGCACTTTCATGAGCAATTCTAACCCAGGGCCATGGGGTCTGGGCACGTGCCTATATGGACTGTTTTTATGAAATGGTATTGTATTGCACATGCACTTTTATGGTCAAAACGACTGAAATAAAGTTTTTTTGATGATGATGAATAGTATATCGTTGGAAGGGTGTAGGGGGCAAGGGAAAAGTGTTTTGGTGTTGTGCGACAACCAGCAGCTTTCTGTTATTATTATTTTGTAGCTGAGCTTATGCGTGGAGTACAGCAGAAGGGTTAGCTGTGCATGTGGTTGTCCTTCCATCCCTGTGTGGGAAATTGGTTCAGCTTCTTAGCTGGATATGATCCTGGAGCTAAGTCACACTCTAAGCTCAAAATCCCAGGAGGCAATGGTGGAGAGCAGAGAAGAGGCAGCATAAAAAATACTTCAGGAGCTCTGATACCTGCCGTGCTGTAAGATGAAGCAAAATATTCAGGATTGGGGCAGTGGTATGGCAGAAAAACAGGGTCTGACTGGCTACAGTGTTTTTCGGTGGGCTGGCAGGGTGGGGGATAGTTTCACTACCGGGGGGCCGGTTTTGTTGCTGGAGACCTGTTGACGCTTCTAAAAAAAACTATGGAAAACAAATGGTTTTAAAACCAATTTTAAAACAAATTGTTTTTGCATTGTTTATTTAGAACGAAATGCCTGGCAGCAAGTCCGGCTCTGTAGAAAACCACATATGTAAGATATGTTAACTAGAATGGAACAGTACAAGTACAGCACAATAACCTGCACTGAAATGAAGAAAAATGGGTACGATCCTCATACTTTTTTCACATCTCTCTGTTTCCATGAATTGCTGAAATAGAGACACTAATGTATATGATGCTGTTCTTCCCATGGATATGT
This sequence comes from Calotriton arnoldi, assembly GCA_963921515.1. Taxonomy (NCBI): domain Eukaryota; kingdom Metazoa; phylum Chordata; class Amphibia; order Caudata; family Salamandridae; genus Calotriton; species Calotriton arnoldi. The sequence continues at coordinate 326,590 of CAWUFW010004087.1, read as the reverse complement.
ATTACGTCAATATTCCACAAAAAAGCAGGTTAGTTTCTATTTGTACCAAGTACTGACTCTAATTTCTTAGCTCAGTTAACAGCCCGATTAGCACCCCTTATTTCCCACACCAGATATACATCCAGAAATACATGCATACTTGTTCAAAGAAACAAGATTTTACAAAATAAATGCAGACAAGACCAAAAATGTGTTTTTTACAGAGGTCCTTTCATCAGTCATTTAAAAAAGCTTTCTCATTCAAGACAATGAGAAGAGTTTATAATGAGTAGGCCTCCATGCCTTGTAATCAAAGATGAACTTTTATTGGCGAAGTAAGTGCCTGTTACAGGACTACAAACCACGGGAGGCAGCGGTAGAGATGCAAAAGTATTTTTATTGAACACTGTCCACTGGTAAGAACCACAAGGCGGTGCAGGGTACCGAATTCCAGCTCGGATGGAATCCTCACTCCCAGGTTCTCAGGACATCATCTCTGAATGGCTCCTCCTCGGTGTATTCCCTGGTGTCGATTCCCCCTTGGTAAGAAAGAAAAAGGGAGAGGCTAATTAGTTCTCTTGCGACTGACCTCTGTCTATACAATAAGGAACTAACAGTCCTCGGAGAATAGGGTGCTTGGGTCAGGGCTCTGAGTGTTGCTTCACACGATAGTAGAAAAGTAAGGGGTGAACAACGGAAAGTAAGGCAAACTAAACAATAGTGGATGTGAGGGAAGTGCGGGGACCGTTATACAGCAGGTGAGCCCCTGTGTCCCTCGGTTATCCTCCAGCCCCGAGTTCCTCTCTTCACCTGGGCCTCTCTCTGGTGTCTGGTTAGATCCCCGATCCGCCCGTAACCCAAGAGGAGGTTAACCTCTACCCGTCCCATTTTACATGGACCCTTCCATAGGCCCATAAAGAAAGCGTGGGTGAAGGTTCAGCCGCCCACCAATCGCCTAGTCGTATGAGCCACTTGCCTGAAGCCGTGGCTCCCTAACAGAGCCACGGCCGCCTCGTCCGAAGCGCATTCCTCCGGGGAAACGTCCACCACCGGTCCGGTACTTGCTTCCCTGCCTTTTGTCCAGTCTGTGGTCTCCACCCTTGTATCCACATTGCTCGTCTCCTCTGTAGCCTCCGTCCTCACTGTCACGGGTCTCCACGATGTTGCTGCTCATTCCGCTTCATCTCCCACAGTGTAGCAAGCAGTCTTCTCCTCCGTTGGCGTATTTGAAGCCGCTTCCGGGTTTGGATGAAGGACAGGGCTCCGCCCCTCTGAGGATGCAAAACACACCTCTGTGGTACCCCCAGGGCACCGGTAGTCGACCTCCGAGGGCGCCCTGTCACAGTGCATCCCCAGCAGGCATGGCCGATCGGGCCATGAGACGGCTGCAGAACGGGAGAGGAAGTCCACGTTGGTCTTCTGCGGACCAGGTCGGTGAGTCACCTGAAATGAAAAGGGTTGCAGTGCCAAAAACCATCGCAGGATGCGGGCATTGGTACGTTGTTCTGGGCCAAACACACCAGAGGGGCATGATCGGTGTACAACCGAAAAGGGCGACCCAACAAATAGTACTGGAGCGACTGGACAGCCCATTTGATAGCCAAACATTCCTTCTCCACCGTGGAGTAACGTGCCTCCCTTGGTAGCAGTTTACAACACAAGAACACCATGGAGTGTAATTCCCCAACCCCATTGGGTTGGGACAATACAGCCCCCAGTCCTCTGTCCGAGGCATCGGTTTGTAAGGTGAGCTCTTTGGAAAAATCGGGACAAATGAGTACCGGGTAGCGACACAACAGTCCTTTCAATGCCTCGAAACTCCGTTGTTGACAGGGCGAGCATTCCCCGATGGCATTAGGGCAAGCCTTTGTCAACAGGTCTGTTAGCGGGGCTGCCACCTCCGAAAACCGGGACATAAATCGGAGGTAGTAGCCTACCAAACCCAGGAAGGCCCTTACACTTTTCTTGGTAGAGGGTTTGTCCAGGGTTTTGATGGCCTCTACTTTGTCCACCTGTGGCTGTATCTTTCCCTCCTCTATGTGATACCCCAAGTAACGTATCGCGTTCGTGGCTAACATACATTTCTCAGGGTTTGCCGTAAGACCTGCTTGTTGGAGGCTGGTGAGTACGGCTCTAATGTGGGTGATGTGTTGTTCCCAGGTGTGGCTAAAGACCATGATGTCGTCCAGGTAGGCGGCTGCATACGCTTGGTGTGGTCGTAACACCACGTCCATCAGCCTCTGGAAGGTGGCTGGGGCTCTGTGCAGGCCAAAGGGCAAAACCCTGAATTGATATAGGCCCGATGGGGTGGAAAAGGCGGTTTTCTCCTGGGCTGAAGGCGTCAAGGATATCTACCAGAAGCCCTTAGTCAGATCAAGTGTGGTTAGGTACTTGGCTGCGCCTAACCTGTCTATCATCTCATCCACACGTGGCATGGGGTATGTGTCAAATAGGGAGATGGCATTCAACCGTCTGAAATCAACACAGAATCTGAGGGAGCCTTTAGGCTTCTGTACCAAAACATCTGGGGAACACCATGGGCTATGGGACGGTTCTATGATCCCGTAATGTAACATCTCCTCGACTTCTCCTTCCACCACCCTCCGTCTGGCCTCTGGTATTCTATATGGTCTCAACCTAACAGTTTTGGCCCCGTCTGTTCTGATTTTGTGGTGCACAAGGGGAGTTTTGCCTGGTCTGTGAGAGAAGACATCTTGGAAACTAACCACTACTGAGTGGAGGGTTTTCGCCTGTACTGTTGTCAACTGGGAACCCATGGGGAAAGGGAATAGCCAGTGGCTGGGTATCGGTTATCAGTAGGCTGGTAGAGGCCGCATTAACCGGCTCTGGTCTTTCCACCCACCCCTTCAAAAGGTTAACATGGTATATCTGCCTAGCCCTCCCTGAGTGAGGTACAGCCACCCTTTAGGTAACTGGAGTAACCTGGGCTAGTACTACAAAGGGGCCTTGCCACTTGGCCAACAACCTATTGTCGGTAGAGGGAAGAAGGAGGAGGATCTTGTCTCTGACCCGGAACTGTCTCAACACTGCTTTCTGATCATACCCACTCTTCTGTTTGTTTTGGGCATTCCCTAGATTCTGCCGAACCTCCTCCCACAACATGGCCAGTCTTTCTTTTAGATGAGCGGCATAATCGAGGAGACCCCTCCCCTCGTCTTCTTCATCCTCCCACCTCTCTGCTGCCATTTCTAACAAGGTCCGGGGTTTTCTCCCAAACACGAGCTCAAACGGACTGTAGCCGGTCGAGAACTGGGTGTGTGTTTGGATTGCAAAAAGGGTCAAAGGTAGCTATTTGTCACAATCCCTCCCTGTGTCAGAAATGGTTTTTCTCAGAATGTTCTTAATGGTGCTGTTATACCGCTCAACCAGGCTGTCCGCTTGGAGGTGGTAGAGTGAGGTGCGTATTTGTTGCACTCCCAACACTTTGCAGATTTGGGTCAATGGTCGAGACATGAAGGGTGTGCCCTGGTCAGTGAGGATTTCCAGAGGGAAACCCACACGACCGAAGAACCCTCTCATTGCCTGCGCTACTCTACTTGTTGTCATCCTGGTGAGCGGTATAGCCTCAGGGTACCTGGTCGCATAGTCAACCAGCACCAAGATGTACTGGTACCCCCTGGTGGAAGTAACCAGAGGGCCTACCAGGTCCATACCAACCCTGGTGAAGGGAACCTCTATAATGGGGAGGGGACACAGGGGTGCCCTAGGAACGAAAGAGGGGTTGATCCGTTGGCACAGGGGACACGCCGCACAAAAGCATCTGATGTCTGAGAAGACTCTAGGCCAATAAAAGCGGCGTAAGAGGTATTCCTCGGTCTTTTCTCTTCCATAATGGCCCCCACCCGCTTGGTTATGTGCTAGGTGGAGGACCTGGTTACGGAAAGGGACTGGGACTATAAGTTGCCTTATTGTTTCGGTCGGTTTCCTGACCCTCCTATACAATAAACCCTGTAAAACAATAAAACAAGGGCCTACCTGGTCATCTTCCTCCTCCATTGTCTGGGCCCAGGCGGTCCCCAAGGTGGGATCTTCCTTCTGTGCCGACCCTGAAGCTGCGAGGGGGTCCCTGCTCTTCATCTGTAACTGAGGAAGTAGAAGGGTTGTTAGTCAACCCGTTCAACACCATATGCCGGTTATGTTCTCTCTTTTCCCTACGGGTTTTTGCGGTCTTGTACCTACCCCCTCTTATGTCCTCCATGAAAAAGGGAACTCCCTTCAGCCAGGTATGTTCTTCCTTTGCCATGACAGTAGTACCGGGAACACTACATAGTTTGTGCCTATTATCATGTTGTCCTAGCGTGGGCCCGTCTAGGTATCCCTGAACCCTTCAAGCACAGATAAATGTAGGCTAGTGTCGTCACTTTAACTCTTTTATTTTTGTTTAAGGTGCCAAAATAAGGGTAGAAGCTCTTATCAGCTGTATAACAGGTGGCTAGTTGGTATCGCCCGGTTTCTTAGGCGCTTTTCTTTTCGTCTGTCCCAGGGGTGTAGTCCTCAGGTGGGGATACGGGACACAGAGGGAAAAGAAACAAAGAAAAGAAAACAAGTTTCAGGCTACCGGCCTTTTGAAAACTAAAGGGGTTTTGGGGTTTGTGCACACCTCCACCAGTGCCCTAACAGTGCAGTGCCTAGTGAGGGACTGAGTGACTAGTTTGGTGTGCCTCGTAGTCCTGCCCACCAACCCTTTAACGAAAATATTAGTGCAACTGGCACTTGCCTGTATCCACGACCCTCCTGGGCCGTGGTGAGGGGAGAACCAGCCTCCTTAGTTTCCTCGGGAGTACCAGTCTCGGGCGCAGTGCTCTGAGAGAGTATGTCGGGGTCTCGGTTAGCCTCCTGCTCCAATGGCTCCTCTGCCGTCACCTGCGAACCCGTGTTCCTCTCTTCCTCTCCTCCAATCTCCTCGCCGCCACTCCTCGTGGTCCTTTCGCGCTGTTGCTCTTCCTCTCCTCCGTGCTCTGGACGCCCAACACCTGTGCTCCTCTCCGTTGTATCTTTTCTACCCTCGCCGATTGCGACGACACCTTCACTGTGTGCCTGATACTCTAGAACGTCTCCCTTACTTCCTGGTTGGCGTCGGACCGCTGCCATTTTGGAATTCTTGTACTCGGCAGACTCTACGAACTCGTCACACATGTCCTCCACCAGTCTCGGTATACCTCCGACTCGTATGGGCCTCTTTTCCCCTTTTCCCTCCAGATCTGCCACAGGGTAGATTTTTCGGTCTCCGTGAACACAGATGATGGCTACCTTCTCACCCTCCTGCCACTGATAGCCCTGTATCCACTCTCGGTTGATTACGGAATGGCGACACCCCGAATCAATAAGTACTTTTGTTATGACTCCATTCACGGGGAGATACAGGTGATAGGCCTCCTTCTCTGCTCCTGCCCAGAGTACCCGGCCTCTGGTGTATCCCACCTCCATGGGTTCACTAGGGCTAGTCCTTTGGGGCAGTTCCTCGCAATGTGGCCCCACTCAGCATACTGATAGCATTGGGGTGTTTGGCCGCTCTCCCTTACACTAGAACGGGCCTGGAGTCTCGGGTCTATGAGGGGCTGAGGATGGGGTGTAGAGGGCCTGGGAGCGGAGAACCTCCACTTTAAGACTACTGGAGTCGGCATTCGTGGCATAGCAGCCCATACTTCTGGTGCTCTTTGGTGAGCACAGGCCAGCTCGATGGCGCTGGTAACTGTGATATTAGGATGTTGTTTCACCAATCCTCTCGTTAGGCTCAGCAGCCCCTCCAAGAATTGCTCGAGCAGGATCCTATCTATCACTTTCTCCATTGTGGAGTTGTGAGGCTGTAACCAGCGGGTGCCCAGGTCTTGGATCCGATAGAAGAGAGCGCGGGGATTGTCCTGTGGTAGCCATTTCTCCTTCCTAAACTTGGCACTGTAGTGTTCCTGGTCGTATCCCAGCCTCTCCAACATAGCCTTCTTGATTGCTCCATAGGGGGTGTTACCTGCAGGATTTGCTGCCTGGTAGGCGGTTTGTAGCTCCCCCGACAGAAGAGGTGCTATGTATTGACCCCAACGCTCAGCTGGCCACTGGGCTGTGCTGGCTACTCATTCGAAGTTCGTGAAAAAGAAGTCCGGGTCTTCCCCCAGCTGGTATTTTTGTAGCACCGAACTTGGCAAGTTGGGGTGTACCTTGCTGCTAGCGATGGTGTTGGTTAAAAGTTGGATGGCAGAGTCCTGGACCACCTGGCTCTGTGCGATAAGGCCGGCCTGTGCCTGCAGGGCCTCCTGTAGGTGTTCCCGGTCCTTTTGTGCCTCAGTGGTCTGTCCCTCCACCACTAGCTGCAGATGTTGTTGTCCTTCGGCCAGCTGTTTCAGCATATCATCCAAGCTGATTGCCTGGGTCATGATGTTGTTCTGTGTCGACAGGGAAAGAGCGTATCCCACTTCTAACACCACTTGTTACAGGACAACAAACCACGGGAGGCAAAAGTATTTTTATTGAACACTGTCCACTGGTATAAACCACAAGGCGGTGCAGGGTTCCGAATTCCGGCTCGGATGGAATCCTCACTCCCAGGGTCTAAGGACATCATCTCTGAATGTCTCCTCCTTGGTGTATTCCCTGGTGTCGATTCCCCCTTGGTAAGAAAGAAAAAGGAAGAGGCTAATTAGTTCTCCTGCGACTGACCTCTGTCTATAAAATAAGGCACTAACAGTCCTCGGGGAATAGGGTGTTTGGGTCAGGGCTCTGAGTGTTGCTTCACACGATAGTAGAAAAGTAAGGGGTGAACAACGAAAAGTAAGGCAAACTAAACAATAGTGAGTGTGAGGGAAGTGCGGGGACCGTTATACAGCACGTGAGCCCCTGTGTCCCTCGGTTATCCCCCAGCCCCGGGTTCCTCTCTTCACCTGGGCCTCTCTCTGGTGTCTGGTTCGATCCCCGATCCGCCCGTAACCCAAGAGGGGTTCCTCTACCCGTCCCCTTTTACGTGGACCCTTCTATAGGCCGGTAAAGAAAGCGTGGGTGAAGGCCCAGCTGCCCACCAGTCGCCCAGTCATATGAGCCACTTGCCTGAAGTCGTGGCTCCCTAACAGTGCCACGGCCGCCTCGTCCAAAGTACCTTCCTCCGGGAAAACGTCCACCACCGGTCCGGTACTTGCTTCCCCACCTTTCGTCCTGTCTGCGATCTCCGCCCTCGTATCCACGTTGCTCGTCTCCTCTGTAGCTTCCATGCTCACTGTCACGGGTCTCCACGATGTCGCTGCTCGTTCCGCTTCGTCTCCCACGGTGTAGCAAGCAGTCTTCTCCTCCATTGGCGTATTTGAAGCTGCTTCCGAGTTTGGCTGAAGTACAGGGCTCTGCCCCTCTGAGGACGCAAAACACACCTCTGTTTAGTACCCCCGGGGCACCGGTAGTCAACCTCTGAGGACACCCTGTCACAGTGCCATTTAAAAGAGTAAGCAAAAGACAAACAATTGATGGACGGAATTCAGAACTAATCAAAACATTCACCCCCAGTCAAGAGATCTGGGTTTATTCCATCATTCCTTTGCTCACCATGCCACCCCAGTTTAGACCTGGCCATGTGCAAATCAGTCTTGACCCTGAGCCTCATGGGAACAGTCTAGCCCAAACTGCCAGGCCAGGTCCCCCCTGGACTGGAAACAAGCATCCTAGGACCGGTTTGGGGGTTTCACCCCTCATTAGCCAGGATAGCTTGAATCCAATGGCACAGTGAGCCCGGGACCCACGTCTGGGCATACCCGGCACACTTAGGGCGAGTAAGCAAAAGACACACAATTGATGGACGGAATACAGAACTAATCAAAACATTCACCCCCAGTCAAGAGATCTGGGTTTATTCCATCATTCTTTTGCTCACCATGCCACCCCAGTTTAGACCTGGCCATGTGCAAATCAGTCTTGACCCTGAGCCTCATGGGAACAGTCTAGCCCAAACTGCCAGGCAAGGTCCCCCCTGGACTGGAAACAAGCATCCTAGGACCGGTTTTGGGGTTTCACCCCTCATTAGCCAGGATATCTTGAATCCAATGGCACAGTGAGCCCGGGACCCACGTCTGGGCATACCCGGCACACTTAGGGCGAGAAAGCAAAAGACACACAATTGATGGACGGAATCCAGAACTAATCAAAACATTCACCCCCAGTCAAGAGATCTGGGTTAAATCCATCATTCTTTTGCTCACCACGCCACCCGAGTTCAGACCCAGCCTTTTGCAAATCAGTCTGGACACTGTGCCTCATGGGAACAGTCCAGCCCGAACTGCCAAGCCAGGTCCTCCCTGGACCGGAAAGATTTAAAAGAGTAAGGCACCACTTTACAAGGCAAATGAGTAAATGTACAAAACTAACACACACCATGATACTAGTACTCTGCTGATCCATAGCTGCTAATGTGAGACACCGTCAGGCAATACTGTCTGTTGTACTTGCCCTTTGCATACTATAAGCTTTGAACCCATACTATCAACATTAAAAGTGAAACTTAATTTCCTAGAATGTGACATGCTGCTATAAAACAGTAGACTGGCTGAAATGCTCTCAAATGATATTGGGCCACTTGGCAGCCGTGGAATTAGGAGCGGAAACATGACCACGACTACGTCAGAAAACACTAAGCATAGCACTAAGAAACAGAAGGTTGACATGTACTCAGAGATAGAATTTGTTCATGAAGCAACTAGAATATAAACACATCTGAACCCTGATCTAATTATATGAAATCACTGCAAATGGAAATGAAGCATACATACAACGAGAAGTGAGCCTGCCATAGTCTTGTCCTTGTTACTCGGTGTCATAGTAAGCTACTTTTCAACAGGATGCAAAGGGCATATTAAAATCTAGGAGCTGAAAACTTGAGAGAACTGTAGGTGAAACATGACACATGAAGCACCCCTGCAGCGACTGTATTGAGAGGTGAAGGAGCAAATGCTTTGCTCACAGATGTTGGATCTGATGTGCTCGTCATCCCCAGCCATCTTGTCTCCACTGGACACAGGAGCCTCTAACACTCTGCCCGCACATGTCAATAATGGGGGAAGGAAGCACACAATTGTCTAATATCACAATACACACCTGCTATGTTTTCTGCAACTTTCCAACATCAATGGCACTCACTTTTCTTGAATGTTTCACACCAAGAGGCGTGCACTGTGCAAGGACTTCACCGATTATGGCCTGCCTTTGTATTTGTTCTGCTGGCACTTTTCCGAATTCCTGCCTCTGAGCAACGCTGAGAGGCCTGATATTGTCCAGCAATCACATGCTGGTTCTCTAGCAATGCACCTAGGGCAGGCTCACAACTGCTTGCAATCATGGGTAATGTGCCAAAAGGGCCACCAAGCTAAATGCAATGCTACAGCAGCTCCTCCTTTATGGCGGAGGAGCGTTGCCCCCCTGCCAGCAGAGGCAAACTAAAAATAAAGTGATAATAACAGTTTTATTATCATTTTATTTTTCGTCAGGATCTGAGTCTTGGCGGGCGGGCCACATGAAGAATGCTGGAGGAGTGGTGAGGTCTTCTGTCAGTGCGCATGCCAGTTTGGCCGGCCATCATAGGACAGCCAAACCGACATGCGCACTGACATCTCTCCAACCCAGCTGCATTACTGGGTGGAGAACAACAGCAGGCACAGGCTGCCAGTCCCTGATGGAGTGCAAAACCAGCCCTCTTGGCCCAGTCGTGACGCTGCTCTCATGGGTGACACCACATGAGAGCAGCGTCTGGATTGGCCGTAGGTGTGTCTGGGTGTCTCAGCCTGTGCATAGCAGAAGAGCGGCAGGTAAGTTATTTTTTTGTTTTATTATTAGCCCCCGGCGCTGCCCTACTACTTTTCCCTGACACCAGCCTCTACTGATGCAATGGCTGATGTTTGGAATCCCTGCAATAAAAACCACTTGAATTGAGATCCGAAGCAGGTCATCTGTTGCATGATAACCATATACAAAACATGCTTCACCACACCCTTTTCCCAAACATGACAGGGTTGGCTGGGATCAGTGGGGATTGCTGGTTCTCTCCTCTGCCCTGTGACGAGTAAAGTGTGGAGTAACAGGCTTTGAGTGACGTGCTAGCAGCCTTAGACAGAGCTTTAGCTTGAAGCGCACACGACTGCCTTGAATAACGAACCCGCATGTTCTACAAAAGCACTCCGCTGTGCTCTAAGATTGCAGCTCTAATGACATCTAAGCCCAACGTGATGCGTCATGCATACACATTCGCACTGAGTATCTTGAAGGATACTGGCTGCCTGACTCTCATTCCCTGCGAGGGTCAGAATGACAGCTTCCATTCTGTTATTATGTATTAATATATTGTTTTACTCAGCGACAAAAAAGAAGAAAACCGAGAGGACGGAGCCCCAGCACTCTTGAATAGGAAACACCCCTGCTACTACATGCAAGTAATCCGGAACGTAAAAGAATGTTGGACCATTGTAAATAGGCATGAGAAGGGGTGCAAACATCACAACGGGCGAATGGGTTAACTTTTTAGCTGGTGCCCTAAGAGGGCATGAAAAAGAACATAGTGCCCCTCTTCCAATGCAAAAAATCTCGCTTGATGTAAGTTACTGAATCCCAGTGGGGTTATACTACAGGTTACACAAGAATCCAAGTGATTGAGATCATTAAAAAGGGTCGCTGCGATGGAGCCAAAGCCCGCAGTGGTTTACCTCAGCAATTATTTCAATCTTACCCTGAATTATGGGCCGATGTTTTAACCCCAGTCTACAATCATTCCATCACTTCCCAATAGATCCCAGAGTCTTGGTGTGGCACAATAACCCACATGATCTACAAAGGGAGTAAAACCTCAAACCCGGACAACTAAGGCCAAATTTCCCTTCTCGACAATGAGACAAAATACTTTGCAGGTTTGCTATTAAAAGACCCAGACACGTGGGCAAACGAGCAGCAGATAGTCCTGCCACACCAAACAAGCTGTAGATAAGGGATTGGAATTTCACCAAAAGTCCTCTCACTTGCAACCATTACTAATTTAGCGATTACAAGCGAATCAATGTTGAATTTCTGCTTTGTGGATATTAAAGCAGCCTTTGATTCCATCCCCAGAAACATTTTAAGGCGGAGACTAGAGGCATTCCGCCAAATGTTCTAAAGAGCATTATGACATTATATACCAATACCTGGATCCAAGTCAAAATTGGAGACCGAAGCACTCTTGCAAAATCAACATGACCAGTTTAAAGAAGCCAGTGTATTAGCCCCATTACTTTTCAATATCTTTATAGCCGATCTTACCTCGGATCCGGAGAATGTACATTTGCATACACCAAAGCTTGGCGGCAACTCGATCAGATGCCTCCTGTATGCTGATGATGCCCTCCTGATATGCAGTACCGAATTAGGGCTTCAACGCCTTTTAAATAAACTAAATGAATAGGGAGAGTCCAATGGGTTAACTGCTAACTTGCAAAAAACCAAAACTAAGATCAATGGAAAAAAGATCAAGAAACAGGAACACTGGAACTTGAATGGTTTACCAATTAAACAAGCATTGGCAATGCCAATCGGTCTCGCCATATTGATGAGTTTAGTATTGTAGTTTTTAATAAAGATCATTATTATAATGCTAATCTATGCTAACCTGCCTATTTGATCACATTAGACTTACTCCAGCTCTTTCGGCCTAGCTGCTCCCCAAAAAGCATGCAACCTTTGTGTGAGGAGGACGAGTGCGGCACAGACCAGGACGGGCACATCCCTCCCACCAAGCCGAGGCCATTGGGCGGTCTAGCTGCGATCGGAGCCACCGGGGAGGGGCCAGTGACGTCAGCGGAGGTGCCGGTGACGTCAGCGGAAAGGGATATCCCAGGAGGTGGACCAGCGGAGACGCGGAAGCCGGTTCGGAGGAGGAAGCAGACGGAGACGGAAGAAGCGAGCCCAGGAGGAACCAGCGGCGAGGATGAGAGAAGCGGAATAACGAGGAGCCCAGGAGGAGACAGCGGCGAGGACGAGGGGAGCAGAGCAACGAGGAGCCCAGGGAACATCGGCTGTAGAACGCGAGAACCCGGCGGGCTGCTGCAGGGAGAAGACGCCCCGGGTACGTACGCCACGGCCCTGGAGACGGGTCGTGGCTCAAGGCGAGTACCGCTCCGGGGATCGTTCTGGTGGGGGTGGTGGGGAAACACTAGGAGTTGAGAGGCACGAGGGTGGTTTGTGAGCACGCACTACTCCCTCACGGTTCCCTTCCCCTGGTGATGGTAGCACAGAGTAGCAAAGAGCCCCGAGAGCCCAGGTTTTAACCCCGACCTGTTCTTTTTCTCCCTTCCTACCCCGGCCTGAGAGAGAGAAAAGAGCCCCGAGAGGCCCAGAGCCCAGAAGGTGCCACACGACCCGGACAGACGAAAGAAGACCCCTGAAGAAGAGAAAAGGGGAGGATGCCACCCTAGTTGTTTTATGTTCTTTTGTTTTGACTTATCCTGAAGAGCCACAGCAGGACAGTTGTGAAGCCCACTACTCTCCCTCGGGGAAAAACTTATAGCCAAGCTACAATAAAAAAAAACCCGGTTGTCACACTATTGCGTCCTGTGATCCCTCCATTCCTTTCTTGGGCGCCCCACATGCCTACACTTTGATACAAACACCATAAGTGTAAATGCAGATTAAGAGAAAAGCACCAAACCGGACTTGCCTATCAAAGAACAAACAAGCAGAAAGTTCCAAGCTCAAGGCACTGTACAGCCACATAACTCCTAAATAAAAGCCTACACCCACTGCTTAATTTGTACAACATAAAGTGCTGGGGCTAAAAGCAAAACCTTAAAAATGACCAAAAACACGTCAAAAACGCGATGACAAAGTAGACTCTAAATACTTATTCCCTTGAATGAATTGTCTTCAAACTATTTGCAATTAAATAACTAGACTTGCATATTAAAAATCAAACAAGCAGCAAATGCCACGTTTTACTCTCCAGCACTCTGCAGCCACATAGGTCCCAAATAAAGGCTTACACCCAGTGCTTGATTTATAAAACATGAAGTGCCGGGGCTAAAAGCAAAGCAGTAACTGCCACGTTCTACTCTGCAGCACTCTGCAGCCACATCGGTCCCAAATAAAGGCCTACACCCAGTGCATAATTTGTAAAACATGAAGTGTTGGGGCTAAAAGCAAAGCAGAAACTGCCACGTTCCACTCTGCAGCACTCTGCAGCCACATAAGTCCCAAATAAAGGCCTACATCTATTGCTTAATTTGTAAAACTTGAAGTGCTGGGGCTAAAAGCAAAACATTAAAAATGCCCAAAAGCACATCAAAACCCCAATGAGAAACTACACTCTAAATACTCCAGCCCTTAAATAAATTGTCTGCAAGCTATTTGCTATTAAATAAGCAAACTTGCCTATCAAAAATCAAACAAGCAGCAACTACCACGTTTAACTTTCCAGCACTCTGCAGCTATATAAGTCCCAAATAAAGGCCTACACCCAGTGCTTAATTTGTAAAACATGAGGTGCCGGGGCTAAAAGCAAAACTTTAAAAATGCACAAAAACATGTCAAAAACACCATAACACTTCTATAGTGACACAAACACAATAAATGTAAATTCAGCTGAAAAGAAAACACCTAAACCGGACCTGCCTATCCAAAATCAAACAAGCACCAAGTTCCACGCTGCAGTACTAGCAGCAACTGCCACGTTCTACTCTCCAGCACTCTGCAGCCACATACGTCCCAAATAAAGGCCTACACCCAGTGCTTAATTTGTAAAACCTGAAGTGCCGGGGCTAAAATCAAAACTTTAAAAGTGCCCAAAAACACGTCAAAAAACGTGATAAGAAACTACACTCAAAATACTCCTTCCTTTAAATAAATTGTCTTCAAATTATTTGCAATTAAATAAGCAGACTTGCTTATGAAAAATCAAACAAACAGCAACTGCCACGTTTTACTCTCCAGCACTCTGCAGTCACACAGTTCCCAAATAAAGGCCTATACAGCTGGTCCTTAATTTGTAAAACATGAAGTGCCGAGGCTAAATGCAACATTTTTAAAAATGCCCAAAAGCACGTCAAAAACGCGATGTCAAAGTAGAGTCTAAATACTCATTCCCTTGAATGAATTGTGTTCAAACTATTTGCAATTAAATTAAAAATTACTCACTTCTATAGCAACAACCACAAAACCTGCCTGTTTGGTCACATTAGACTTTCTCCAGCTCTATCTGCCTAGATGCTTCCCAAAAAGCATGCAACCTTTGATACAAACCCAATAAGTGTAAATGCAGATTAAGAGAAAAGCACCAAACCCGGACTTGCCTATTAAAGAGCAAACAAGCAGCAAGTTCTAAGCTCTAGCACTCTGCAGCCATATAAGTCCTAAATAAAAGCCTACACCCACTGCTTAATTTGTAAAAAGTAAAGTGCCGGGGCTAAAAGCAAAACTTTAAAAATGACCAAAAACACGTCAAAAACGCGATGACAAAGTAGACTCTAAATACTTATTCCCTTGAATGAATTGTCTTCAAACTTTTTGCAATTAAATAACCAGACTTGCATATTAAAAATCAAACAAGCAGCAAATGCCATGTTTTACTCTCCAGCACTCTGCAGCCACATAGGTCCCAAATAAAGGCTTACACCCAGTGCTTGATTTATAAAACATGAAGTGCCGGGGCTAAAAGCAAAGCAGCAACTGCCACGTTCTACTCTGCAGCACTCTGCAACCACATAAGTCCCAAATAAAGGCCTACATCCAGTGCTTAATTTATAAAACATGAAGTGCTGGGGCTAAAAGCAAAACTTTAAAAATGAGCAAAAGAACGTCAAAAATGCCATGAGAAACTACACTATAAATACTCCTTCCCTTAAACAAATTGTCTGCAAACTATTTGCTATTAAGTAAACAAACTTGCTATCAAAAATCAAACAAGCAGCAACTACCACGTTTAACTTTCCAGCACTCTACAGCCACATAAGTCCCAAATAAAGGCCTGCACCCAGTGCTTAATTTGTAAAACATGAAGTGCCGGGGCTAAAAGCAAACTTTTAAAAATGCCCCAAAACACGTCAAAAACGCAAGAAAAACAATACTCTAAATACTCCTTCTCTTGAATGAATTATCTTCAAACTATTTGCAATTAAATAAAAAATTACTCACCTTTATAGCGACACAAACACAATAAGTTTAAATTCAGCTGAAGAGAAAACCCGCAAACCAGACCTGCTTATGCAAAATCAAATCAGCTGCAAGTTCCACGCTTCAATACTCTGCAGCTATATAAGTCCAGAAATAAAAGCCTACAATGCTTAATTTGTAAAATATAAAGTGCCAGGGCTGAAAGCAAAATACAGGTCCGAGACATATATTAATTCGGTTCTATCTAAACTTAATAAGATACTAGTTTCAGCAATTCTCAAGTATCTCGCCAAGCTACAACTCGAGTAATTCATAAAAAAATGTGTACGACTTTTGGCACAAAGACCTACCACCCCTACATATTAAAAAATACCCTGATCTTAAGCACATTATATATTATTTTGGAATAGTAGTAATATAAAAGATATACAGTGTTAATATCACAAAGTAAACTATGTCATCTGTGCCACAAAAAGCTACATTTAACAGAAAAGTATTTAAAATGCACGATGGAGGTTGACTTAATTAAACGGAGATGGCTGTAAAATAAACCAGGTATGGGAACACATGGAGAGAAATATTGCCTTTCAGCAGGAAATGGTATAGTCCAAAGCTCTGTTTTTAATATAAAATCAGGGCCTTCGGTGGTCATATCTGAAAATACAAGATTTAAAAAAATTATTATTGTCTACAGGTGCGCGTGGAAAACAATTTCTATGGACTGGAATCAAGAGAATGCTAAAGTGATTTTGGTATTTTACTGACCTCTGCTTATCGTTTTCTATCAAAAAAGTTAAATAGAGGCAGTTGAACAGAAAAAAAAGTCCCTAAGCGGAAGCAGACAAGTCCTTGGGCTGATCTCCAGAGCCCACAAAGTACATACACATATAAGTATATACTAAAGTATATACAAGAGGTCTGGAATGCTCGACCTAAAAAGTAGCAGAGTACAAGTTTTTGGGGGTCGTGATTTTTAACGAACGAACATTCCTCTCAAATAGTTTATAAAAGTAAAGGCCTCATCTCTGATTCGTGCTTTTTAAAGCCTCTACAAAACAATCCGGGACCCTACTCTTGATCTGATGGTAAAAGTTATACTTGTTAAGATTCTTCCAACTCTTTCACACAGGCCTGAAGTGATGTTTGGGAGCAATTCCTGCCTTTTGGATCAACTTTTAACCAATATCTATAGTGGTTTTTCAACCCAAGCAGAGCTTATTAGCCCAGATCCTGTTGGAATCTGGCGTAATAGAACAGACCCTGGAAAGACAAGAGGCTTTTGTACAAACATGCTTCCAGCTGAGCGAGCAAAGCAAGACTCTCTAGAATAACAGCTGTGACTGGAAATCTCAAATTCATGGGCGTCATTGGGGGAGGGTTAAGAGGGGGCAATTGCCCCTCCTGCCCTTCACCACCTCCTCCTCCTCCTACCCCTGCCCTAACCCCCCCAGATTTTTTACTTGCTCTTTAAAAAAAAGTCAATATTGCAGCACCGTATAAATCCGGCAGCGCGATCTTGAAATAATTTTAATTATGCCCCCCCTGAAATAATTTCTGCGAACGTCCATGATCAAATTCAAGCGTGAACTTCACTGCACACTCCTTCTTGGATATGTCGCTGCTGAATCTTCAAATGGAGAATTTATGGACTACTCCATAATCTTCTCAAAAAACAATTCAACGGAAATCATGCCTGGAAGATAAACAGAAATTGACAAATAGGGCGCATGCCAATCTTGAGTCTCTGATTTTCAAAAAACATCAAGCAGATTGGCTAGGAGACACACGTATTTAGATCAGCGAGGAGGGTCACGAAGAATATACAGTTTTTGTACATGAAGGTATATTTGGAAACAGGATTAAAATGAAGATTGATTGGTGGATGATTTGGGATGTACATTTTTGGTATAAATGAGATTGAAATTTGTTTTAATATGGTTTTAGGATCGTGGTTTTTATAAATGTTTTATGGCCATGTACCTAAATGGATTAATTTCTTAACAGTTTTAGAGATGAAATAATTCATGCTATTTATTTTTGTATTTGTGTGTTGGTATTCTGTACTTTTATGCATTGAAAAAGAAATGTGAAATAAGGAATAAGGAAGAAATTGATTGATTGGCTAAGAGGCTTGCTCTCTCTAGAATGTATCCTGACAGGGTTATGCTTAACAACCAATACTAATTGCAGTCAATAAAAGAGAAGGCAAATTACTTTACCGATTTTGAAATGATCAACAATTTTTATTTGTTGTAAATGTGGTGCACCTCTGTTGTTTATATTCATTAAATATAAGGAATCCATCATGCACACAGTCTGCATTGGCCCAGCTTTGTTAAATGAGAGGTGTGCCTTGTTGAACCCTCAGTTCAACTGGCTGGGTCTCCCCTCTTGCAGGCAGGCAGTAAAAGCATGTCTTCAAGAAACGTCCCTTCCTCTTGCAACGCGTTTCGTGATATTTAAGGACATTGCAGGAAAGAAATTGAGGGCGGCAACCATTGAAAACAAATGCTAAATACCGGAAAGGGCCGGTGCTTGGCTCTGGGGACAATACAAGGCCCTAACTCCTCTGGACACGCACGTTAAGTACAGTACTGTCGCAATTTAAATAATTGTGTGAGCTGCACACCTGTCAAAAATGCACTAGCCACCCTAACTTTACTTGTTTCTTAGTTTTCACACCTTTCAATTAGACTGCAGGAGTGTTGTATTGCACCCTGCCTGACGTACGTCAACTAGTGCACTTACTGCCTTAACAGTGGTGGCTGGTGACATTTGAAAGTGGTGAGGCGTAAAAGTCTGGGTTGAGTGCCCAGTTTTGAGGGAGGGGGGCTCAGGAGGGTTCTCCCCCTAAAAATGTTTTGAAAAAAGAGTGGGTTAATGGTGCGTTTTCAAGCGCATATTTGAGAAAGCAAGAAGGTTAAAAAAACAATTATGAAAGTGTAGGTATGACATCAATAAAGAGATTTCATATGATAATGATGTTTGAGACTTTTGGGGGGTAATGGCCATCTGAGTCTCGATGTAGAGGCCAGAGAAATGTTGTGCACAGTTAAGTAGCATCTGTCTTTTACTGGAACCTGTGATGTGTGCAGACACACTGTTTGCATTGTCAGCATTCTGTCCATCATTTGTTTGCTTTAACACTTTTCGCCCTAAGTGGGATGTGTATGCCCAGACGTGGGTCCCTTGCTCACTGTGCCACTGGATTCAAGCTAGCCTGGCTGAAGAAGGGTGACATACCCTGAAACCGGTCCCAGGATGCTTGTTTCCGGTCCAGGGAGGACCTGGCCTGGCAGTTCGGTCTGGACTGTTCCCATGGGGCACAGGGTCAAGACTGATTTGCATATGGCTGGGTCCAAACTGGGGTGGCGTAGTGGGCAAAAGAACGATGAATTTAACCCAGATCTTTTGACTGGGGGAGAATGTCTGCATTGTCAGCATTCCGTCCATCATTTGTTTGCTGTAACACTTTTTGCCCTAAGTGGGATGGGTATGCCCAGACGTGGGTCCTTTGCTCACTGTGCCACTGGATTCAAGCTAGCCTGGCTGAAGAAGGGTGACATACCCTGAAACTGGTCCCAGGATGCTTGTTTCCGGTCCAGGGAGGACCTGGCCTGGCAGTTCGGTCTGGACTGTTCCCATGGGGCACAGGGTCAAGACTGATTTACATATGGCTGGGTCCAAACTGGGGTGGCGTAGTGGGCAAAAGAACGATGGATTTAACCCAGTTCTTTTGACTGGGGGAGAATGTTTGCATTGTCAGCTTTCTGTCCATCATTTGTTTGCTGTAACACTTTTCGCCCTAAGTGGGATGGGTATGCCCAGACGTGGGTCCCTTGCTCATTGTGCCACTGGATTCAAGCTAGCCTGGCTGAAGAAGGGTGACATACCCTGAAACCGGTCCCAGGATGCTTGTTTCCGGTCAAGGGAGGACCTGGCCTGGCAGTTCGGTCTGGACTGTTCCCATGGGGCACAGGGTCAAGACTGATTTGCATATGGCTGGGTCCAAACTGGGGTGGCATAGTGGGCAAAAGAATGATGGATTTAACCCAGATCTTTTGACTGGGGGAGAATGTTTGCATTGTCAGCATTCCGTCCATTTGTTTGCTGTAACACTTTTCGCCCCAAGTGGGATGGGTATGCGCAGACGTGGGTCCCTTGCTCACTGTGCAACTGGATTCAAGCTAGCCTGGCTGAAGAAGGGTGACATACCCTGAAATCGGTCCCAGGATGCTTGTTTCCGGTCCAGGGAGGACCTGGCCTGGCAGTTCGGTCTGGACTGTTCCCATGGGGCACAGCGTCAAGACTGATTTGCATATGGCTGGGTCCAAACTGGGGTGGCGTAGTGGGCAAAAGAATGGTGGATTTAACCCAGATCTTTTGACTGGGGGAGAATGTTTGCATTGTCAGCATTCCGTCCATCATTTGTTTGCTGTGACACACTGCACTAAGCCCTGTACTGAGATCGCCTCTAGAACCAACCTGCATTGAAACTGAATTTACATTCCTGGGAATTAAAAATTTCCTAGTAACCAGGTCGGAAAGTTTCAATTCTATTAAGGACGCAGAGGCGAGGATTATGCTCATCTTTCTTTTATTTCCATACTCAGCAACTTCAACTTTAATTACAAAAAACTAAAGTCCCATTGTTCGTGTAGTTCACAGGGCAGTCCCAGTCATCCAATCAGCAGTGCTCAAGGTCCACGAGGGCGTGCTGCTGCCAATACCCTTCCTCTTTCTTGACTGCGACCACTGGGACACCAAAGATCGTCAGTCTGTTTTGGAACCTTCAGACCCTAGGAGAAGCCAAAGGAGAACCCAATTAAACCATTCTCCAAACTGCATGAAGCAAAACAATGTACCAGAGCATACGCTAACATTAACCAGCAAGAGAAGAACTTCAGTGTGGAACCAAAAGACAATACTCATCCCATACGTCGAGGAGTCCACCATAACAATGCTCAGGTGATCCATTACAAACACCGTGTATGTGGGTGGGAACCGGTCTCTTTGAGCCGCGGGCGGGAATAATCCTCGCCTCCGTGTCCTTAATAGAACTGAAACTTTCCGTCATGGTTACTAGGACATTTTTCATTCTATGTCAGGACCGGAGGCGAGGATTATACTCGTTTAAAGCTTATCCACCACCAACGACGCCATGTTCATGACTGGTTTAAAATAGAATCTTTTAAACATGGAGTTCCGAAGACCAGTCCGCAGCATTCAGAATGTCTTCTAATCTGGCGCCCAAAGAAAAAGCCTTAGAGGCCATAGCTCCTCGTACAGAGTGTGCCACAAACTGCGAGACATTTATGCCCACTTCTTGCATCACCCATCTGATCCAACGAGCTATTGTTGGTGGTGAGACCGCTTTGAAGGGTTTCCTTAAGGAAATCAGCAGCTGGCGTTCGCCCGGCGGGCGAGTCTCCTCCGTCATGCTCTCGTACACTTTGAGACATCTGACGACGCACAGTTTAGGGGATTTATCAAAAGCTGGGTAGGACACTATTCTAGAGTCAGATTTAGTTCTACGTGTTATGTGGAAAGTAACCCCCTCCGGGGTGGAAACACGACCAGTGATGTTTAGAGATCTGACATCCGACACTCGGCGGCAAGACACCAAGCACAAAAGCATAGCCAATTCGGCGGAGAGCTCTTTGCGGGAAATGTATCTATTAGCTTGCCAAGACTGGAACAAATGTAATACCCTATTAACGTCCCACAATGAGGAGTAACGGGGTTCCGGAGGGAGCGAAAGGCGGATCCCTCGCATCAACTTGCAGACCAAAGGGTGTTCCCCCACCGGGGCTCCCGCGACCGGGAGGTGTCCAGCCGAAATCGCCCATCTGTATGAATTGACAGTGCGATATGCCAGGCATTGGGCTGCCAGCGAGGCCAAGAAATTCATGATGGTTACCACTTCGCACCCCATGGGATCGTGATCGCCTCGAACACACCAACGGACCCATCGGGCCCATGCCTATTTATACCTTTTGTTAGTGCTGTCCGCCCAAGCCTCTCCCAGTAAAGTTTGAGCCGCTGCCGATAGGCCAGAGATTCTCCAACGATGCCTGAAATCCGCCATGCTACCAAGGGCATCCGCCCTTGCTGGACTAGAGGATGTGGATCGCCCTGGGGATCCTTCAGGAAAAACAGATCTTGGGGTAGAAGGATTGGAGAAACCCAAGAAAGTCCCAGAAGAACTGGAAACCACACTTGAGACATCCAATACGGGGTGACCAAGACCACCTTTGCTTGCTGTCTCCGGACTTGCGTCATGAGCCTCATTATCATGGCAAACGGAGGAAAGGCATACCCCGTCTCCTTGGACCAATCCTGGAGGAAAGCATCTGTCGCTGATGCTAGGGGATCCGGTTTCCAACTGAAGAAACGCGGGAGTTGGTGGTCCAACCGGGACGCAAAGAGGTCCACTGAAAAAGGACCCCACAGGTTGTGGAGGCGGTGAAAGGTCGGAGGATGTAGCTGCCAGAGACTCATGTCCGACCAACTCCTGGAGCACCAATCTGCTATGACATTGGACGCCCCCGGTAGGTACTCCGCTGTTACAGAGACATTATGGGAAAGACAAAAAGCCCAAAAATCCTTGGTCTGGTCCGCTAATGCTTTGGACTTTGTCCCCCCCAGATGGTTGATGTACCGGACTGCCGATACATTGTCCATCTTCAGAAGCACGCTGCAGGACGCTCTGTCTTTCGACCAACACTGGATTGCGAAGGACCCCGCCATCAGCTCTAGGCAGTTGATGTGGAGCTGACCTTCGTCTGCTGACCACTTTCCTCCTGTAAAGGAATCCGGCAGCGGGCTCCCCAGCCTGACTTGCTGGCGTCGGATTCTATTACTAAGTCCGGCTCACAACCGAAAATGGCCCTTCCATTTCAGGCCTCCATGTGGTCGAGCCACCAAGTCATCTCCATGCGAACCTCGTCGGTCAGGGGTACCTGATCCGAGTACTGGAGGCCCCTGCGAAGGTGGGAGTTTTTCAGGCGTTGCAACGCTCTGTAGTGGAGCGGACCCGGAAAGATGGCCTGAATTGAGGAACTCAAAAGTCCTACCAGTCGGGCAATCTGCAGGAGCGAGGTCGAAGAACGGGCTAGCATTCGCCTCAGTTCTCTGCGAATCTTGGACATTTTCCGAGCCGGAAGGCTCAAGGTGCGGGATACCGAATCCACTACGAATCCCAGGAAAGTCATCTGCTTCGCAGGGGACAGTATTGACTTCTTCGTATTGATTATAAACCCCAAATTCTGAAGAAGGTCTACCGTCTCCTGTAACTGGTGTGAGAGCCTGATGGGGTATTGCTCCAAAAGGAGGATGTCGTCCAGGTAAATGATAAGACGAAAGCCCTTGGCCCTTAGTGTTTCCACCACTGGCTTGAGAACCTTGGTGAAGCACCACAGAGCCGAGGACAGGCCGAAAGGAAGTGAGGCGAACTCGAACACTTGGTTCTTCCACTTAAATTGCAGGAAACGACGGTGCGGGGAAAAAATGGGCACCACTAAGTACGCTTCCTTTAAATCCAGCCTGACCATCCAATCGTTCGGTTGAAGAAGGTCTCGCAATAGATGGATGCCCTCCATCTTGAAATGGCGGTATACCAACCATTGGTTGAATTCCTTCAGATTGATTACGGGACGCTGTCCCCCGTCTGTCTTGTTGACCAGGAAGACATTGCTGAGGAAACCTCTGGGGTGAAGGCGTGTGGGAACCACCGCTCCTTTTTGCAGCAGATCCGCCACCTCTATCCTAGAGGGAAGGAAAACGCACCAAAAACAACAAGCGCTCACGCGCAGCATGCCATTGCGACCAATAAGTACAGTTGTAACGGTATGCCTCAATATTAGGCGAAGACGCCCAGAGTGATTACCTCAGAGAAAAACTACCATAATGGCAACCAGCGCTCGTGCGCCACATAGAATTAGCATAACGACGACAAACTGTAAAGAATACTCAGAAACAGTTAATTAGACACAGAATACCTCCCGCCAAGAAGAGCGAGAGGAAAAACTGTACTTATCTTTGCTGAGAGCAGGAAAGAAAGAGGAAGGTTATTGGCAGCAGCACGCCCTCGTGGACCATGAGCACTGCTGATTGGAGGACTGGGACTGCCCTGTGAACTACACGAACAATGGGACTTGTAGTTTTTTGTTATTAAAGTTGAAGTTGCTGAGTATGGAAATAAAAGAAAGATGAGCATAATCCTCGCCTCCGGTCCTGACATAGGCCCATAAAGAAAGCGTGGGTGAAGGTTCAGCCGCCCACCAATCGCCTAGTCGTATGAGCCACTTGCCTGAAGCCGTGGCTCCCTAACAGAGCCACGGCCGCCTCCTCCGAAGCGCATTCCTCCGGGGAAACGTCCACCACCGGTCCGGTACTTGCTTCCCTGCCTTTTGTCCAGTCTGTGGTCTCCACCCTTGTATCCACATTGCTCGTCTCCTCTGTAGCCTCCGTCCTCACTGTCACGGGTCTCCACGATGTTGCTGCTCATTCCGCTTCATCTCCCACAGTGTAGCAAGCAGTCTTCTCCTCCGTTGGCGTATTTGAAGCCGCTTCCGGGTTTGGATGAAGGACAGGGCTCCGCCCCTCTGAGGATGCAAAACACACCTCTGTGGTACCCCCAGGGCACCGGTAGTCGACCTCCGAGGGCGCCCTGTCACAGTGCATCCCCAGCAGGCATGGCCAATCGGGCCATGAGACGGCTGCAGAACGGGAGAGGAAGTCCACGTTGGTCTTCTGCGGACCAGGTCGGTGAGTCACCTGAAATGAAAAGGGTTGCAGTGCCAAAAACCATCGCAGGATGCGGGCATTGGTACGTTGTTCTGGGCCAAACACACCAGAGGGGCATGATCGGTGTACAACCGAAAAGGGCGACCCAACAAATAGTACTGGAGCGACTGGACAGCCCATTTGATAGCCAAACATTCCTTCTCCACCGTGGAGTAACGTGCCTCCCTTGGTAGCAGTTTACAACACAAGAACACCATGGAGTGTAATTCCCCAACCCCATTGGGTTGGGACAATACAGCCCCCAGTCCTCCGTCTGAGGCATCGGTTTGTAAGGTGAGCTCTTTGGAAAAATCGGGACAAATGAGTACCGGGTAGCGACACAACAGTCCTTTCAATGCCTCGAAACTCCGTTGTTGACAGGGCGAGCATTCCCCGATGGCATTGGGGCAAGCCTTTGTCAACAGGTCTGTTAGCGGGGCTGCCACCTCCGAAAACCGGGACATAAATCGGAGGTAGTAGCCTACCAAACCTAGGAAGGCCCTTACACTTTTCTTCGTGGAGGGTTTGTCCAGGGTTTTGATGACCTCTACTTTGTCCACCTGTGGCTGTATCTTTCCCTCCTCTATGTGATACCCCAAGTAACGTATTGCGTTCGTGGCTAACATACATTTCTCAGGGTTTGCCGTAAGACCTGCTTGTTGGAGGCTGGTGAGTACGGCTCTAATGTGGGTGATGTGTTGTTCCCAGGTGTGGCTAAAGACCATGATGTCGTCCAGGTAGGCGGCTGCATACGCTTGGTGTGGTCGTAACACCACGTCCATCAGCCTTTGGAAGGTGGATGGGGCTCTGTGCAGGCCAAAGGGCAAAACCTTGAAATGATATAGGCCCGATGGGGTGGAAAAGGCGGTTTTCTCCTGGGCTGAAGGCGTCAAGGATATCTGCCAGTAGCCCTTAGTCAGATCAAGTGTGGTTAGGTACTTGGCTGTGCCTAACCTGTCTATCATCTCATCCACACGTGGCATGGGGTATGTGTCAAATAGGGAGATGGCATTCAACCATCTGAAATCAACACAGAATCTGAGGGAGCCTTTAGGCTTCTGTACCAAAACATCTGGGGAACACCATGGGCTATGGGACGGTTCTATGATCCCGTAATGTAACATCTCCTCGACTTCTCCTTCCACCACCCTCCGTCTGGCCTCTGGTATTCTATATGGTCTCAACCTAACAGTTTTGGCCCCGTCTGTTCTGATTTTGTGGTGCACAAGGGGAGTTCTGCCTGGTCTGTGAGAGAAGACATCTCGGAAACTAACCACTACTGAGTGGAGGGTTTTCGCCTGTACTGTTGTCAACTGGGAACCCATGGGGAAAGGGAATAGCCAGTGGCTGGGTATCGGTTATCAGTAGGCTGGTAGAGGCCGCATTAACCGGCTCTGGTCTTTCCACCCACCCCTTCAAAAGGTTAACATGGTATATCTGCCTAGCCCTCCCTGAGTGAGGTACAGCCACCCTTTAGGTAACCGGAGTAACCTGGGCTAGTACTACAAAGGGGCCTTGCCACTTGGCCAACAACCTATTGTCGGTAGAGGGAAGAAGGAGGAGGATCTTGTCTCTGACCCGGAACTGTCTCAACACTGCTTTCTGATCATACCCACTCTTCTGTTTGTTTTGGGCATTCCCTAGATTCTGCCGAACCTCCTCCCACAACATGGCCAGTCTTTCTTTTAGATGAGCGGCATAATCGAGGAGACCCCTCCCCTCGTCTTCTTCATCCTCCCACCTCTCTGCTGCCATTTCTAACAAGGTCCGGGGTTTTCTCCCAAACACGAGCTCAAACGGACTGTAGCCGGTCGAGGACTGGGTGGGTGTTTGGATTGCAAAAAGGGTCAAAGGTAGCTGTTTGTCACAATCCCTCCCTGTGTCAGAATTGGTTTTTCTCAGAATGTTCTGAATGGTGCTGTTATACCGCTCAACCAGGCTGTCCGTTTGGAGGTGGTAGAGTGAGGTGCGTATTTGTTGCACTCCCAACACTTTGCAGATTCAGGTCAATGGTCGAGACATGAAGGGTGTGCCCTGGTCAGTGAGGATTTCCAGAGGGAAACCCACACGACCGAAGAACCCTCTCATTGCCTGCGCTACTCTACTTGTTGTCATGCTGGTGAGCGGTATAGCCTCAGGGTACCTGGTCGCATAGTCAACCAGCACCAAGATGTACTGGTACCCCCTGGTGGAAGTAACCAGAGGGCCTACCAGGTCCATACCAACCCTGGTGAAGGGAACCTCTATAATGGGGAGGGGACACAGGGGTGCCCTAGGAACAAAAGAGGGGTTGATCCGTTGGCACAGGGGACAGGCCGCACAAAAGCATCTGATGTCTGAGAAGACTCTAGGCCAATAAAAGCGGCGTAAGAGGTATTCCTCGGTCTTTTCTCTTCCATAATGGCCCCCACCCGCTTGGTTATGTGCTAGGTGGAGGACATGGTTACGGAAAGGGACTGGGACTATAAGTTGCCTTATTGTTTCGGTCGGTTTCCTGACCCTCCTATACAATAAACCCTGTAAAACAATAAAACAAGGGCCTACCTGGTCATCTTCCTCCTCCATTGTCTGGGCCCAGGCGGTCCCCAAGGTGGGATCTTCCTTCTGTGCCGACCCTGAAGCTGCGAGGGGTCCCTGCTCTTCATCTGTAACTGAGGAAGTAGAAGGGTTGTTAGTCAACCCGTTCAACACCATATGCCGGTTATGTTCTCTCTTTTCCCTACGGGTTTTTGCGGTCTTGTACCTACCCCCTCTTATGTCCTCCGTGAAAAAGGGAACTCCCTTCAGCCAGGTATGTTCTTCCTTTGCCATGACAGTAGTACTGGGAACACTACATAGTTTGTGCCTATTATCATGTTGTCCTAGCGTGGGCCCGTCTAAGTATCCCTGAACCCTTCAAGCACAGATAACTGTAGGCTAGTGTCGTCACTTTAACTCTTTTATTTTTGTTTAAGGTGCCAAAATAAGGGTAGAAGCTCTTATCAGCTGTATAACAGGTGGCCAGTTGGTATCGCCCGGTTTCTTAGGCACTTTTCTTTTCGTCTGTCCCAGGGGTGTAGTCCTCAGGTGGGGATACGGGACACAGAGGGAAAAGAAACAAAGAAAAGAAAACAAGTTTCAGGCTACCGGCCTTTTGAAAACTAAAGGGGTTTTGGGGTTTGTGCACACCTCCACCAGTGCCCTAACAGTGCAGTGCCTAGTGAGGGACTGAGTGACTAGTTTGGTGTGCCTCGTAGTCCTGCCCACCAACCCTTTAACGAAAATATTAGTGTAGCTGGCACTTGCCTGTATCCACGACCCTCCTGGGCCGTGGTGAGGGGAGAACCAGCCTCCTTAGTTCCCTCAGGAGTACCAGTCTCGGGCGCAGTGCTCTGAGAGAGTATGTCGGGGTCTCGGTTAGCCTCCTGCTCCAATGGCTCCTCTGCCGTCACCTGCGAACCCGTGTTCCTCTCTTCCTCTCCTCCGGTCTCCTCGCCGTCACTCCTCGTGGTCCTTTCGCGCTGTTGCTCTTCCTCTCCTCCGTGCTCTGGACGCCCAACACCTGTGCTCCTCTCCGTTGTTTCTTTTCTACCCTCGTCGATTGCGACGACACCTTCACTGTGTGCCTGATACTCTAGAACGTCTCCCTTACTTCCTGGTTGGCGTCGGACCGCTGCCATTTTGGAATTCTTGTACTCGGCAGACTCTGCGAACTCGTCACACATGTCCTCCACCAGTCTCGGTATACCTCCGACTCGTATGGGCCTCTTTTCCCCTTTTTCCTCCAGATCTGCCACAGGGTAGATTTTTCGGTCTCCGTGAACACAGATGATGGCTACCTTCTCACCCTCCTGCCACTGATAGCCCTGTATCCACTCTCGGTTGATTACGGAATGGCGACACCCCGAATCAATAAGTACTTTTGTTATGACTCCATTCACGGGGAGATACAGGTGATAGGCCTCCTTCTCTGCTCCTGCCCAGAGTACCCGGCCTCTGGTGTATCCCACCTCCATGGGTTCACTAGGGCTAGTCCTTTGGGGGCAGTTCCTCGCAATGTGGCCCCACTCAGCATACTGATAGCATTGGGGTGCTTGGCCGCTCTCCCTTACACTAGAACGGGCCTGGAGTCTCAGGTCTATGAGGGGCCGAGGATGGGGTGTAGAGGGCCTGGGAGCGGAGAACCTCCACTTTAAGACTACTGGAGTCGGCATTCGTGGCATAGCAGCCCATACTTCTGGTGCTCTTTGGTGAGCACAGGCCAGCTCGATGGCGCTGGTAACTGTGATATTAGGATGTTGTTTCACCAATCCTCTCGTTAGGCTCAGCAGCCCCTCCAAGAATTGCTCGAGCAGGATCCTATCTATCACTTTCTCCATTGTGGAGTTGTGAGGCTGTAACCAGCGGGTGCCCAGGTCTTGGATCCGATAGAAGAGAGCGCGGGGATTGTCCTGTGGTAGCCATTTCTCCTTCCTAAACTTGGCACTGTAGTGTTCCTGGTCGTATCCCAGCCTCTCCAACATAGCCTTCTTGATTGCTCCATAGGGGGTGTTACCTGCAGGATTTGCTGCCTGGTAGGCGGTTTGTAGCTCCCCCGACAGAAGAGGTGCTATGTATTGACCCCAACGCTCAGCTGGCCACTGGGCTGTGCTGGCTACTCATTCGAAGTTCGTGAAAAGAAGTCCGGGTCTTCCCCAGCTGGTATTTTTGTAGCACCGAACTTGGCAAGTTGGGGTGTACCTTGCTGCTAGCGATGGTGTTGGTTAAAAGTTGGATGGCAGAGTCCTGGACCACCTGGCTCTGTGCGATAAGGCCGGCCTGTGCCTGCAGGGCCTCCTGTAGGTGTTCCCGGTCCTTTTGTGCCTCAGTGGTCTGTCCCTCCACCACTAGCTGCAGATGTTGTTGTCCTTCGGCCAGCTGTTTCAGCATATCATCCAAGCTGATTGCCTGGGTCATGGTGTTGTTCTGTGTCGACAAGGGAAAGAGCGTATCCCACTTCTAACACCACTTGTTACAGGACAACAAACCACGGGAGGCAGCCGTAGAGATGCAAAAGTATTTTTATTGAACACTGTCCACTGGTATGAACCACAAGGCGGTGCAGGGTTCCGAATTCCGGTTCGGATGGAATCCTCACTCCCAGGGTCTAAGGACATCATCTCTGAATGTCTCCTCCTCGGTGTATTCCCTGGTGTCGATTCCCCCTTGGTAAGAAAGAAAAAGGAAGAAGCTAATTAGTTCTCCTGCGACTGACCTCTGTCTATAAAATAAGGCACTAACAGTCCTCGGGGAATAGGGTGTTTGGGTCAGGGCTCTGAGTGTTGCTTCACACGATAGTAGAAAAGTAAGGGGTGAACAACGAAAAGTAAGGCAAACGAAACAATAGTGGGTATGAGGGAAGTGCGGGGACCGTTATACAGCACGTGAGCCCCTGTGTCCCTCAGTTATCCCCCAGCCCCGGGTTCCTCTCTTCACCTGGGCCTCTCTCTGGTGTCTGGTTCGATCCCCGATCCGCCCGTAACCCAAGAGGGGTTCCTCTACCCGTCCCCTTTTACGTGGACCCTTCTATAGGCCGGTAAAGAAAGCGTGGGTGAAGGCCCAGCTGCCCACCAGTCGCCCAGTCATATGAGCCACTTGCCTGAAGCCATGGCTCCCTAACAGAGCCACGGCCGCCTCGTCCAAAGTACCTTCCTCCGGGAAAACGTCCACCACCGGTTCGGTACTTGCTTCCCCACCTTTCGTCCTGTCTGCGATCTCCGCCCTCGTATCCACGTTGCTCGTCTCCTCTGTAGCTTCCATGCTCACTGTCACGGGTCTCCACGATGTCGCTGCTCGTTCCGCTTCGTCTCCCACGGTGTAGCAAGCAGTCTTCTCCTCCATTGGCGTATTTGAAGCCGCTTCCGAGTTTGGCTAAAGTACAGGGCTCTGCCCCTCTGAGGACGCAAAACACACCTCTGTTTAGTACCCCCGGGGCACCGGTAGTCAACCTCTGAGGACACCCTGTCACAGTGCCATTTAAAAGAGTAAGCAAAAGACACACAATTGATGGACGGAATACAGAACTAATCAAAACATTCACCCCCAGTCAAGAGATCTGGGTTTATTCCATCATTCTTTTGCTCACCATGCCACCCCAGTTTAGACCTGGCCATGTGCAAATCAGTCTTGACCCTGAGCCTCATGGGAACAGTCTAGCCTAAACTGCCAGGCCAGGTCCCCCCTGGACTGGAAACAAGCATCCTAGGACCGGTTTGGGGGTTTCACCCCTCATTAGCCAGGATAGCTTGAATCCAATGGCACAGTGAGCCCGGGACCCACGTCTGGGCATACCCGGCACACTTAGGGCGAGTAAGCAAAAGACACACAATTGATGGACGGAATACAGAACTAATCAAAACATTCACCCCCAGTCAAGAGATCTGGGTTAAATCCATCATTCTTTTGCTCACCACGCCACCCGAGTTCAGACCCAGCCTTTTGCAAATCAGTCTTGACACTGTGCCTCATGGGAACAGTCCAGCCCGAACTGCCAAGCCAGGTCCTCCCTGGACCGGAAAGATTTAAAAGAGTAAGGCACCACTTTACAAGGCAAATGAGTAAATGTACAAAACTAACACACACCATGATACTAGTACTCTGCTGATCCATAGCTGCTAATGTGAGACACCGTCAGGCAATACTGTCTGTTGTACTTGCCCTTTGCATACTATAAGCTTTGAACCCATACTATCAACATTAAAAGTGAAACTTAATTTCCTAGAATGTGACATGCTGCTATAAAACAGTAGACTGGCTGAAATGCTCTCAAATGATATTGGGCCACTTGGCAGCCGTGGAATTAGGAGCGGAAACATGACCACGACTACGTCAGAAAACACTAAGCATAGCACTAAGAAACAGAAGGTTGACATGTACTCAGAGATAGAATTTGTTCATGAAGCAACTAGAATATAAACACATCTGAACCCTGATCAAATTATATGAAATCACTGCAAATGGAAATGAAGCATACATACAACATGAGAAGTGAGCCTGCCATAGTCTTGTCCTTGTTACTCGGTGTCATAGTAAGCTACTTTTCAACAGGATGCAAAGGGCATATTAAAATCTAGGAGCTGAAAACTTGAGAGAACTGTAGGTGAAACATGACATATGTGGCACCCCTGCAGCGACTGTATTGAGAGGTGAAGGAGCAAATGCTTTGCTCACAGATGTTGGATCTGATGTGCTCGTCATCCCCAGCCATCTTGTCTCCACTGGACACAGGAGCCTCTAACACTCTGCCCGCACATGTCAGTAATGGGGGAAGGAAGCACACAATTGTCTAATATCACAATACACACCTGCTATGTTTTCTGCAACTTTCCAACATCAATGGCACTCACTTTTCTTGAATGTTTCACACCAAGAGGCGTGCACTGTGCAAGGACTTCACCGATTATGGCCTGCCTTTGTATTAGTTCTGCTGGCACTTTTCCGAATTCCTGCCTCTGAGCAACGCTGAGAGGCCTGAGATTGTCCAGCAATCACATGCTGGTTCTCTAGCAATGCACCTAGGGCAGGCTCACAACTGCTTCCAATCATGGGTAATGTGCCATCAGGGCCACCAAGCTAAATGCAATGCAACGGCAGCTCCTCCATTATGGCGGAGGAGCGTTGCCCCCCTGCCAGCAGAGGCAAACTAAAAATAAAGTGATAATAGTTTTATTATCATTTTATTTTTCGTCAGGATCTGAGTCTTGGAGGCGGGCTATATGAAGAATGCTGGAGGAGTGGTGAGCTCTTCTGTCAGTGCGCATGCCAGATTGGCCGGACATCATAGGACAGCCAAACCGACATGCGCACTGACATCTCTCCAACCCAGCTGCATTACTGGGTGGAGGACAACAGCAGGCACAGGCTGCCAGTCCCTGATGGAGTGCAAAAGCAGCCCTCTTGGCCCAGTCCTGACGCTGCTCTCATGGGTGTCACCACATGAGAGCAGCGTCTGGATTGGCCGTAGGTGTGTCTGGGAGTCTCAGACTGTGCATAGCAGAAGAGCGGCAGGTAAGTTTTTTTTTGTTTTATTATTAGCCCCCGGCGCTGCCCTACTACTTTTCCCTGACACCAGCCTCTACTGATGCAATGGCTGATGTTTGGAATCCCTGCAATAAAAACCACTTGAATTGAGATCCGAAGCAGGTCATCTGTTGCATGATAACCATATACAAAACATGCTTCACCACACCCTTTTCCCAAACATGACAGGGTTGGCTGGGATCAGTGGGGATTGCTGGTTCTCTCCTCTGCCCTGTGACGAGTAAAGTGTGGAGTAACAGGCTTTGAGTGACGTGCTAGCAGCCTTAGACAGAGCTTTAGCTTGAAGCGCCCACGACTGCCTTGAATAACGAACCCGCATGTTCTACAAAAGCACTCCGCTGTGCTCTAAGATTGCAGCTCTAATGACATCTAAGCCCAACGTGATGCGTCATGCATACACATTCGCACTGAGTATCTTGAAGGATACTGGCTGCCTGACTCTCATTCCCTGCGAGGGTCAGAATGACAGCTTCCATTCTGTTATTATGTATTAATATATTGTTTTACTCAGCGACAAAAAAGAAGAAAACCGAGAGGACGGAGCCCCAGCATTCTTGAATAGGAAACACCCCTGCTACTACATGCAAGTAATCCGGAACGTAAAAGAATTTTGGACCATTGTAAATAGGCATGAGAAGGGGTGCAAACATCACAAAGGGCGAATGGGTTAACTTTTTAGCTGGTGCCCTAAGAGGGCATGAAAAAGAACATAGTGCCCCTCTTCCAATGCAAAAAATCTCGCTTGATGTAAGTTACTGAATCCCAGTGGGGTTATACTACAGGTTACACAAGAATCCAAGTGATTGAGATCAATAAAAAGGGTCGCTGCGATGGAGCTAAAGCCCGCAGTGGTTTACCTCAGCAATTATTTCAATCTTACCCTGAATTATGGGCCGATGTTTTAACCCCAGTCTACAATCATTCCATCACTTCCTAATAGTTCCCAGAGTCTTGGTGTGGCACAATAACCCACATGATCTACAAAGGGAGTAAAACCTCAAACCCGGACAACTAAGGCCAAATTTCCCTTCTCGACAATGAGACAAAATACTTTGCAGGTTTGCTATTAAAAGACTAACAAAATAAGAGGGACAGAGAGGGCTTGGGGAGGTCCAACGTACATGCCCTACAACCAGTTTACAAAAAGAGAGTACGTAGTTCCTATATGATATATTAATCACTCAAAGAGTAAGAATATTGAAAAATATATATACTACAGGTAAAGAGGAGGATAGGGGAATTCCTCCTGTTGGAACTAGGGCCCTCACACACCCAGCAAGCTAGGTGTCATGCTTCATCATTTGAGCCTGCTCCTCGTCGGGCCGGCGCTGCAATGCCCGACGGGCACCCTTAAAGGGGCTCTTTTTCGGAGATCTTCTGTTCCACGCCGTATGGGTGCCGTGGGTGTATGGGGCCAGAATGAGTGTAGATGTATAAAGTGATGATAAAACAGGTATGGGACTCCTCTGTGATGAATTTATTCCGCGAGGACCCAACCTGATTAAAAAGAATAGGGAGGGATGATTCTTTTTTGTTTTTATGCAACAAAAATTATACTCAACTCCCAAATGGTCGACATGTTTCTCGCTATTTGTTGTCAAGGAGTGATCATTAGCGATTCTTCAGGACCGTGTAAATTAAAACAAACTATCTACACATAGGTGGCAAGGCGCAACGCTACCTACCACTAGTAGTCCCTCTAGGACATTTCCTATGGGAAATGGAATAACCTGTAGTATAAACAAGAACAACAAAAAACGTTATATCTTGTAAGTATCACATAAGTCAATGATACTGCAGTGAATACAGATTGACATGCTCTTATAATTCAAGGCGTTGAGTGACTTCATAGAAAACCCCATAAAAACATAATGTGCACATGTGAAGAAACCCGTGATGGTGAGTGTGTTTAATAAACTCACCTAATTAGGTATCAGATATTGCCTCATCGGTTGTAGCGAAGGAAAGACACAATAAGTGGTGTCTCTAGACTGATGAAAACAAGATGTATAAAAACCAGGTATAAGTATAATGATTTTCTGCATCATGTCATTGCCAGCTGATGAGTAGCGGTTAACAAGGCACAGGGTCCCGGTCGGTCCGAGTGTCACCAGGGTGGGAGCCATCGTGACCCCTCCTCACCTCATCAACAACAAATAACCATCCACACAATCCATGGACAGCCAGAGGGGCACACCATCGTCGGTGTTGCAAAGGCAAAGGTTATGCTTGCATCCATATACCCCCGAGCCCTGGTTGTGTATGACGCCATTACCAGAAAGTTGGCGAGAAGGCACCACGAGTCCCCACCGGAAGGTATATTAAAGACTCTGGCACTAGTTTCCTTCACCTCAACATACTGCTGATGACAACGAGGCTTCCAATCATCGTGACAGAGGGGCTACAATCATGCGTGCCGACTTACCTACTCCCATTCGGAGTCAAACGGACGACCTACCCCACTTCGCTACATCCAGGAAGGTATCCTTTCCTCGAAACCAGCCGTTTAAATACCTTCCCTGGAGAGGGAGTCGAAAGCGCGGGAGAGCCGATCAATTCCAGCTGGTGTATTGTAAGGGTCATGTGATCGTATCACGTGCTAACGCTACAAGGTGAAAATGGCGGCCATCTTGGAGTAGGTTTACAATGCTACTGCTACCACGTGAATATGGCGGCCATCTTGGAGTTGGTATTGAGAAATAGCGGTCAAAATGGCCATTCAGATTTTGTCATTATACAATAGGGTCAATAATACTCAGGAGTTAATTAATGCTATAAAATAGGTGTGTATTCTAATGCACCACGGCTAATGTACCCCACCAACCAGTCTTCATTTCTAATCAAATCTAGAAAGGATAGGTATGTAGAACAGATTGCACATTAGCCAGTCTTGAGTCCTAACTATTTCACAAAGATTTAAAGAGAGGTGTGTACATAAGGTAGATAAAAACAAGATGAGGGCCCCAAACACGCTGTTAACGGACATCGTCAAGTGGAATAATAAAAAAGTATTTAATAGGTGATGTCCGAACCCCTAGAAAGGGGTCCTGGTGTATGGTGGGTAAGAAGCCCATTAGTACACTTAGTATCTTATTATCAACTTGGCTAACGATGGTTTAAAGTGCACCAGGGAATTTCGTCATTAAGACCACAGTGAGTCAAGTCCAGACGATAGACCCATCTTTGTTCTATCCTGAAGAGATCTACTTGTGTAATCTGTTGATGTGCCTCCAGTACCACCCAGTTTATACTTTCAGGAGAATGTTGATGTTCCGTAAAGTGAGTGTAGAGCTTCGTGTTGGTCTTTAGACAGCGGATATTGCTTTTGTGTTCTGTTATTCTAGTTTTGATGGTTCTCATGGTCATGCCTATATACTTTTTCCCACAGGGGCATGTCAGTAGGTAGATGCAGCGTGGTGTGTTGCAATTTGTATGTTTTGTAATCCTCCATGTGAACCTGTCTGTGAGTTTCAATTCCTTGATTGGTTTCGTCTGGGGACAGACAGCACATGATCCACAAGGGAAATGGCCTATAATGGGCGGAAGATCCCATAGACGCCTTTGATTAGTAGTGGATCTAATCCTGGGTCTCGTGTGTACCAGCATATCTTTCAAATTGTTCGTTCTTTTGAAAGCAAATCTGGGTTTTGGATTTCTAGATCACCAGTGTTCAAAATACCCCAGTGTTTATTAACAGCTTTTTTGATCATATTCGATCTGGGTGTGTAGGTAGTGACACAGGTAAGGGCATTGTCTGATTCTTTAGTTTTAACCTCAAGGAGGCTCTCGCGATGATTGTTTCTGGCACGTTTCATACAAAAATTGATTTGTTTTTGAGGATACTCTCTATTCAGTAGATTAGTGGACAGTGTTTCAGCCTCAGTCTTATAGTCCTGTGTGGAACTACAATTTCTCCTTATACGTAGAAATTGGCTGAAGGGGAGGTTATCCTTTAGGGTTTTAGGATGATAACTGCTATATAATAGCAGACTGTTCATATCAGTGGGCTTTTTATATAGGGTCGTGTCCAGTTTTCCTTCTTTTAATCTGATGGTAAGATCTAGGAATGGGATTTCACTGCTGGAAATTGTGTGGGTAAATTTCAGGTATTGGTTCTTGGTATTAATCCATTCACAAAACTCAATGCAAGTCTGTTCTCCACCCTTCCAAAAAATAAGGATGTCATCTATGTATCTCTTCCACAGTCTCAGGTTAGCTGCGAAGGGGTTGTTAATATGCTGTACCACTTCTTGTTCAAATGCCGCCATGTACAGACATGCCACACTAGGTGCAAAGGTACTCCCCATCGAAGTACCCTGAGACTGGTGGAAGAGTAGTTTGTTGAATTCAAAAAGTTTTCTGTCAGTGCTAAAGTGGCACATTGCATAATGAAGGAGATTGGAGTAATTGATGACCATTCAGTGTCCATCAAGGCTGATTCTATCACTACCAGTGTCTCTCTCTGTGGGATATTAGTGTATAGCTGTTCTACATCCAAGGTGACTAATAAGTCAATGTCAGAGGATTCCTCCAAACCCTCAATCAGCCGCAAGACATCGGAGGTGTCTTTCACGTACGAAGGGGTCTGTTTTACTAGAGGTTGTAGGTAGTGATCACAAAATTTAGACAGGGGTTCTAACAGAGAGCCTATTCCTGACACAATGGGTCTGCCTGGGACTGGGGTAGTTCCCTTGTGTATCTTTGGGAGGGTATAAAAGTATGGAGTCTTAGGATGTTGTGTGACCAAGAACTCTGCCTCTTTTTTGTTTATCCAACCATTATTTACTGCTTCAAAAACCATTGAGGTAATTTCTTTCAATAAACGGATCGTGGGATCGGTTGTTATAGGGGTATAGAATTTCCTATTCTGAAGTTGGCGTAGGCATTCAATGTCATAATCCTTAGTTGATTGTATGACAGTAGCTCCTCCTTTGTCCGCTTGTTTTATGGTAATGCTTAGGTCCTCCGTTAGTGATTTAATAGCTAAACGTTCTTGATTCGATAGATTATGAAAGGGGACCGGGGTGTTGGCATTCTCAAGTTCCTTTAACACCGCTTTTTCAAAAGTCACTACTTCTGTTGGTACCATATTCATAGTCGGAGTAAATGTGGAGGGATTATGTAGTCCTGAGTCACTTGGACCGGTTTGACTAGTTTCTACTGTATCATGAAAGTATGCTCTCAATCGAATCTTCCTGAAAAGATTGTGAATCTCACATTGTTCTTGGAATCTGTCTACCCTTGGAGTGGGGACAAAACCAAGCCCTTTTTCCAATACTCTTTCTTCGGTATCGGTCAGTGGTCTTTGTGATAAGTTCACTACTATACTGCTCTGCCCCGTGTTTTGCTCCGGGTGTCCATCCCAATCTGTTGATCGTCCTGCCACTGAACCTGTTTCTGCCCTCCTTTTCTGCGCCCTCTTCCTCTGCCCCAACCTCTGCCTAAAAAGGGGGTTTTCAATTTGATAAAATTGTGGTCGATTAGGAGGGTACATTGGCAAAGGCCAGTATGGTGGTTGTGGACCATAAGGGTGCTGCATGTTATAATTGGGATAGCGCTGTTGGTTCCTTTTTCTCTGATTGGAACCTCCCCAACTACCATTGCTAGAATCACTGCTAGCTGAACCTCTTCTGTTGGTGTCACTATTCTCATCAGATGAATAGCTATTTTTGTTCGAGATGTAGTCTGGTTTTAGATAGGGATATACTTTCTCTTTTTCAAATTTTAGTATATCTTTCTGGAGTTTACTGATCTTCTGAGTCATCAAATACTCTTTTTGCTCTGCAATTTCGTTATTGAGTTCAGATAATTTAGTTTTAAAGAGGAAATCTGAACAGTTGTTTTTAGTGCCCCCTCAGCTATCTGTATTCTGATCAGTAGGGCATCTGCCAACCTCTTTGCCGTATTGATAATAAGAATGAGTAGGTCCCTAGTGCATTTCCATGCCACCAGGGACCACTCCTTCTTGAAAACCATATCCTCCAGAAAAAGGCGTGGGAAATTCTTGACTATAAGACCATTGGGGGCTATATTAGCCCTCAGGTATTCTGTCATTATAGCACCATGAAGAGTTATTTTAAGCCATTCTTTTTCATCGTGGTAAGGGAGGCCCAATCCTCTGTCTGGATCCCTGAGGCTGAGGAGCCTGCTGATTCCAAGATGGATGGAGTGTTTCTTAATATTTCCGCGGCTATTTCTTCGCCGAAACTGAGTCCTGGGTTATCATCCATGATAATGGAGGCCCAGTGGTATGGTCAAATAGGGGATTTAATTCTTGTTGAAGTCACAAAGGAAGGGGGAGAAGGAAGTTGAAATGGGCCAGTAAGGAGTATTGTCCTTCTGGTAACCTGATATATCCCACGGGTAAAAACCCGTACACAAGTCTAACAAAATAAGAGGGACAGAGAGGGCTTGGGGAGGTCCAACGTACATGCCCTACAACCAGTTTACAAAAAGAGAGTACGTAGTTCCTGTATGATATATTAATCACTCAAAGAGTAAGAATATTGAAAAATATATATACTACAGGTAAAGAGGAGGATAGGGGAATTCCTCCTGTTGGAACTAGGGCCCTCACACACCCAGCAAGCTAGGTGTCATGCTTCATCATTTGAGCCTGCTCCTCGTCGGGCCGGCGCTGCAATGCCCGACGGGCACCCTTAAAGGGGCTCTTTTCGGAGATCTTCTGTTCCACGCCGTATGGGTGCCGTGGGTGTATGGGGCCAGAATGAGTGTAGATGTATAAAGTGATGATAAAACAGGTATGGGACTCCTCTGTGATGAATTTATTCCATGAGGGACCCAACCTGATTAAAAGAATAGGGAGGGGTGATTCTTTTTTGTTTTTATGCAACAAAAATTATACTCAACTCCCAAATGGTCGACATGTTTCTCGCTATTTGTTGTCAAGGAGTGATCATTAGCGATTCTTCAGGACCGTGTAAATTAAAACAAACTATCTACACATAGGTGGCAAGGCGCAACGCTACCTACCACTAGTAGTCCCTCTAGGACATTTCCTATGGGAAATGGAATAACCTGTAGTATAAACAAGAACAACAAAAAACGTTATATCTTGTAAGTATCACATAAGTCAATGATACTGCAGTGAATACAGATTGACATGCTCTTATAATTCAAGGCGTTGAGTGACTTCATAGAAAACCCCATAAAAACATAATGTGCACATGTGAAGAAACCCGTGATGGTGAGTGTGTTTAATAAACTCACCTAATTAGGTATCAGATATTGCCTCATCGGTTGTAGCGAAGGAAAGACACAATAAGTGGTGTCTCTAGACTGATGAAAACAAGATGTATAAAAACCAGGTATAAGTATAATGATTTTCTGCATCATGTCATTGCCAGCTGATGAGTAGCGGTTAACAAGGCACAGGGTCCCGGTCGGTCCGAGTGTCACCAGGGTGGGAGCCATCGTGACCCCTCCTCACCTCATCAACAACAAATAACCATCCACACAATCCATGGACAGCCAGAGGGGCACACCATCGTCGGTGTTGCAAAGGCAAAGGTTATGCTTGCATCCATATACCCCCGAGCCCTGGTTGTGTATGACGCCATTACCAGAAAGTTGGCGAGAAGGCACCACGAGTCCCCACCGGAAGGTATATTAAAGACTCTGGCACTAGTTTCCTTCACCTCAACATACTGCTGATGACAACGAGGCTTCCAATCATCGTGACAGAGGGGCTACAATCATGCGTGCCGACTTACCTACTCCCATTCGGAGTCAAACGGACGACCTACCCCACTTCGCTACATCCAGGAAGGTATCCTTTCCTCGAAACCAGCCGTTTAAATACCTTCCCTGGAGAGGGAGTCGAAAGCGCGGGAGAGCCGATCAATTCCAGCTGGTGTATTGTAAGGGTCATGTGATCGTATCACGTGCTAACGCTACAAGGTGAAAATGGCGGCCATCTTGGAGTAGGTTTACAATGCTACTGCTACCACGTGAATATGGCGGCCATCTTGGAGTTGGTATTGAG
Source organism: Calotriton arnoldi (assembly GCA_963921515.1). Taxonomy (NCBI): domain Eukaryota; kingdom Metazoa; phylum Chordata; class Amphibia; order Caudata; family Salamandridae; genus Calotriton; species Calotriton arnoldi. Next base: position 286,650 of record CAWUFW010004087.1, on the reverse strand, counting down.
AAATAGCGGTCAAAATGGCCATTCAGATTTTGTCATTATACAATAGGGTCAATAATACTCAGGAGTTAATTAATGCTATAAAATAGGTGTGTATTCTAATGCACCACGGCTAATGTACCCCACCAACCAGTCTTCATTTCTAATCAAATCTAGAAAGGATAGGTATGTAGAACAGATTGCACATTAGCCAGTCTTGAGTCCTAACTATTTCACAAAGATTTAAAGAGAGGTGTGTACATAAGGTAGATAAAAACAAGATGAGGGCCCCAAACACGCTGTTAACGGACATCGTCAAGTGGAATAATAAAAAAAGTATTTAATAGGTGATGTCCGAACCCCTAGAAAGGGGTCCTGGTGTATGGTGGGTAAGAAGCCCATTAGTACACTTAGTATCTTATTATCAACTTGGCTAACGATGGTTTAAAGTGCACCAGGAATTTCGTCATTAAGACCACAGTGAGTCAAGTCCAGACGATAGACCCATCTTTGTTCTATCCTGAAGAGATCTACTTGTGTAATCTGTTGATGTGCCTCCAGTACCACCCAGTTTATACTTTCAGGAGAATGTTGATGTTCCGTAAAGTGAGTGTAGAGCTTCGTGTTGGTCTTTAGACAGCGGATATTGCTTTTGTGTTCTGTTATTCTAGTTTTGATGGTTCTCATGGTCATGCCTATATACTTTTTCCCACAGGGGCATGTCAGTAGGTAGATGCAGCGTGGTGTGTTGCAATTTGTATGTTTTGTAATCCTCCATGTGAACCTGTCTGTGAGTTTCAATTCCTTGATTGGTTTCGTCTGGGGACAGACAGCACATGATCCACAAGGGAAATGGCCTATAATGGGCGGAAGATCCCATAGACGCCTTTGATTAGTAGTGGATCTAATCCTGGGTCTCGTGTGTACCAGCATATCTTTCAAATTGTTCGTTCTTTTGAAAGCAAATCTGGGTTTTGGATTTCTAGATCACCAGTGTTCAAAATACCCCAGTGTTTATTAACAGCTTTTTTGATCATATTCGATCTGGGTGTGTAGGTAGTGACACAGGTAAGGGCATTGTCTGATTCTTTAGTTTTAACCTCAAGGAGGCTCTCGCGATGATTGTTTCTGGCACGTTTCATACAAAAATTGATTTGTTTTTGAGGATACTCTCTATTCAGTAGATTAGTGGACAGTGTTTCAGCCTCAGTCTTATAGTCCTGTGTGGAACTACAATTTCTCCTTATACGTAGAAATTGGCTGAAGGGGAGGTTATCCTTTAGGGTTTTAGGATGATAACTGCTATATAATAGCAGACTGTTCATATCAGTGGGCTTTTTATATAGGGTCGTGTCCAGTTTTCCTTCTTTTAATCTGATGGTAAGATCTAGGAATGGGATTTCACTGCTAGAAATTGTGTGGGTAAATTTCAGGTATTGGTTCTTGGTATTAATCCATTCACAAAACTCAATGCAAGTCTGTTCTCCACCCTTCCAAAAAATAAGGATGTCATCTATGTATCTCTTCCACAGTCTCAGGTTAGCTGCGAAGGGGTTGTTAATATGCTGTACCACTTCTTGTTCAAATGCCGCCATGTACAGACATGCCACACTAGGTGCAAAGGTACTCCCCATCGAAATACCCTGAGACTGGTGGAAGAGTAGTTTGTTGAATTCAAAAAGTTTTCTGTCAGTGCTAAAGTGGCACATTGCATAATGAAGGAGATTGGAGTAATTGATGACCATTCAGTATCCATCAAGGCTGATTCTATCACTACCAGTGTCTCTCTCTGTGGGATATTAGTGTATAGCTGTTCTACATCCAAGGTGACTAATAAGTCAATGTCAGAGGATTCCTCCAAACCCTCAATCAGCCGCAAGACATCGGAGGTGTCTTTCACGTACGAAGGGGTCTGTTTTACTAGAGGTTGTAGGTAGTGATCACAAAATTTAGACAGGGGTTCTAACAGAGAGCCTATTCCTGACACAATGGGTCTGCCTGGGACTGGGGTAGTTCCCTTGTGTATCTTTGGGAGGAGTATAAAAGTATGGAGTCTTAGGATGTTGTGTGACCAAGAACTCTGCCTCTTTTTGTTTATCCAACCATTATTTACTGCTTCAAAAACCATTGAGGTAATTTCTTTCAATAAACGGATCGTGGGATCGGTTGTTATAGGGGTATAGAATTTCCTATTCTGAAGTTGGCGTAGGCATTCAATGTCATAATCCTTAGTTGATTGTATGACAGTAGCTCCTCCTTTGTCCGCTTGTAAACCTACTCCAAGATGGCCGCCATTTTCACCTTGTAGCGTTAGCACGTGATACGATCACATGACCCTTACAATACACCAGCTGGAATTGATCGGCTCTCCCGCGCTTTCGACTCCCTCTCCAGGGAAGGTATTTAAACGGCTGGTTTCGAGGAAAGGATACCTTCCTGGATGTAGCGAAGTGGGGTAGGTCGTCCGTTTGACTCCGAATGGGAGTAGGTAAGTCGGCACGCATGATTGTAGCCCCTCTGTCACGATGATTGGAAGCCTCGTTGTCATCAGCAGTATGTTGAGGTGAAGGAAACTAGTGCCAGAGTCTTTAATATACCTTCCGGTGGGGACTCGTGGTGCCTTCTCGCCAACTTTCTGGTAATGGCGTCATACACAACCAGGGCTCGGGGGTATATGGATGCAAGCATAACCTTTGCCTTTGCAACACCGACGATGGTGTGCCCCTCTGGCTGTCCATGGATTGTGTGGATGGTTATTTGTTGTTGATGAGGTGAGGAGGGGTCACGATGGCTCCCACCCTGGTGACACTCGGACCGACCGGGACCCTGTGCCTTGTTAACCGCTACTCATCAGCTGGCAATGACATGATGCAGAAAATCATTATACTTATACCTGGTTTTTATACATCTTGTTTTCATCAGTCTAGAGACACCACTTATTGTGTCTTTCCTTCGCTACAACCGATGAGGCAATATCTGATACCTAATTAGGTGAGTTTATTAAACACACTCACCATCACGGGTTTCTTCACATGTGCACATTATGTTTTTATGGTGTTTTCTATGAAGTCACTCAACGCCTTGAATTATAAGAGCATGTCAATCTGTATTCACTGCAGTATCATTGACTTATGTGATACTTACAAGATATAACGTTTTCTGTTGTTCTTGTTTATACTACAGGTTATTCCATTTCCCATAGGAAATGTCCTAGAGGGACTACTAGTGGTAGGTAGCGTTGCGCCTTGCCACCTATGTGTAGATAGTTTGTTTTAATTTACACGGTCCTGAAGAATCGCTAATGATCACTCCTTGACAACAAATAGCGAGAAACATGTCGACCATTTGGGAGTTGAGTATAATTTTTGTTGCATAAAAACAAAAAAGAATCACCCCTCCCTATTCTTTTTAATCAGGTTGGGTCCCTCGTGGAATAAATTCATCACAGAGGAGTCCCATACCTGTTTTATCATCACTTTATACATCTACACTCATTCTGGCCCCATACACCCACGGCACCCATACGGCGTGGAACAGAAGATCTCCGAAAAGAGCCCCTTTAAGGGTGCCCGTCGGGCATTGCAGCGCCGGCCCGACGAGGAGCAGGCTCAAATGATGAAGCATGACACCTAGCTTGCTGGGTGTGTGAGGGCCCTAGTTCCAACAGGAGGAATTCCCCCTATCCTCCTCTTTACCTGTAGTATATATATTTTTCAATATTCTTACTCTTTGAGTGATTAATATATCATACAGGAACTACGTACTCTCTTTTTTGTAAACTTGCTATTAAAAGACCCAGACACGTGAGTAAACGAGCAGCAGATAGTCCTGCCACACCAAACAAGCTGTAGATAAGGCATTGGAATTTCACCAAAAGTCCTCTCACTTGCAACCATTACTAACTTAGCGATTACAAGCGAATCAATGTTGAATTTCTGCTTTGTGGATATTAAAGCAGCCTTTGATTCCATCCCCAGAAACATTTTAAGGCGGAGACTAGAGGCATTCCACCAAATGTTCTAAAGAGCATTATGACATTATATACCAATACCTGGATCCAAGTCAAAATTGGAGACCGAAGCACTCTTGCAAAATCAACATGACCAGTTTAAAGAAGCCAGTGTATTAGCCCCATTACTTTTCAATATCTTTATAGCCGATCTTACCTCGGATCCGGAGAATGTACATTTGCATACACCAAAGCTTGGCGGCAACTCGATCAGATGCCTCCTGTATGCTGAAGATGCCCTCCTGATATGCAGTACCGAATTAGGGCTTCAACGCCTTTTAAATAAACTAAATGAATAGGGAGAGTCCAATGGGTTAACTGCTAACTTGCAAAAAACCAAAACTAAGATCAATGGAAAAAAGATCAAGAAACAGGAACACTGGAACTTGAATGGTTTACCAATTAAACAAGCATTGGCAATGCCAATCGGTCTCGCCATATTGATGAGTGTAGTTTTTAATAAAGATCATTATTATAATGCTAATCTATGCTAACCTGCCTATTTGATCACATTAGACTTACTCCAGCTCTTTCGGCCTAGCTGCTCCCCAAAAAGCATGCAACCTTTGTGTGAGGAGGACGAGCACATCCCTCCCACCAAGCCGAGGCCAGCTGCGATCGGAGCCACCGGGGAGGGGCCAGTGACGTCAGCGGAGGTGCTGGTGACGTCAGCGGAAAGGGATATCCCAGGAGGCGGACCAGCAGAGACGCGGAAGCCGGTTCGCAGGAGGAAGCAGACGGAGACGGAAGAAGCGAGCCCAGGAGGAACCAGCGGCGAGGATGAGAGAAGCGGAATAACGAGGAGCCCAGGAGGAGACAGCGGCGAGGACGAGGGGAGCAGAGCAACGAGGAGCCCAGGGAACATCGGCTGTAGAACGCGAGAACCCGGCGGGCTGCTGCAGGGAGAAGACGCCCCGGGTACGTACGCCACGGCCCTGGAGACGGGTCGTGGCTCAAGGCGAGTACCGCTCCGGGGATCGTTCTGGTGGGGGTGGTGGGGAAACACTAGGAGTTGAGAGGCACGAGGGTGGTTTGTGAGCACGCACTACTCCCTCACGGTTCCCTTCCCCTGGTGATGGTAGCACAGAGTAGCAAAGAGCCCCGAGAGCCCAGGTTTTAACCCCGACCTGTTCTTTTTCTCCCTTCCTACCCCGGCCTGAGAGAGAGAAAAGAGCCCCGAGAGGCCCAGAGCCCAGAAGGTGCCACACGACCCGGACAGACGAAAGAAGACCCCTGAAGAAGAGAAAAGGGGAGGATGCCACCCTAGTTGTTTTATGTTCTTTTGTTTTGACTTATCCTGAAGAGCCACAGCAGGACAGTTGTGAAGCCCACTACTCTCCCTCGGGGAAAAACTTATAGCCAAGCTACAATAAAAAAAAAACCCGGTTGTCACACTATTGCGTCCTGTGATCCCTCCATTCCTTTCTTGGGCGCCCCACATGCCTACACTTTGATACAAACACCATAAGTGTAAATGCAGATTAAGAGAAAAGCACCAAACCGGACTTGCCTATCAAAGAACAAACAAGCAGAAAGTTCCAAGCTCAAGGCACTCTACAGCCACATAACTCCTAAATAAAAGCCTACACCCACTGCTTAATTTGTACAACATAAAGTGCTGGGGCTAAAAGCAAAACTTTAAAAATTACCACAAACACGTCAAAAACGCGATGACAAAGTAGACTCTAAATACTTATTCCCTTGAATGAATTGTCTTCAAACTATTTGCAATTAAATAACTAGACTTGCATATTAAAAATCAAACAAGCAGCAAATGCCACGTTTTACTCTCCAGCACTCTGCAGCCACATCAGTCCCAAATAAAGGCCTACACCCAGTGCATAATTTGTAAAACATGAAGTGTTGGGGCTAAAAGCAAAGCAGAAACTGCCACGTTCCACTCTGCAGCACTCTGCAGCCACATAAGTCCCAAATAAAGGCCTACATCCATTGCTTAATTTGTAAAACTTGAAGTGCTGGGGCTAAAAGCAAAACTTTAAAAATGCCCAAAAGCACATCAAAACCCCAATGAGAAACTACACTCTAAATACTCCAGCCCTTAAATAAATTGTCTGCAAGCTATTTGCTATTAAATAAGCAAACTTGCCTATCAAAAATCAAACAAGCAGCAACTACCACGTTTAACTTTCCAGCACTCTGCAGCTATATAAGTCCCAAATAAAGGCCTACACCCAGTGCTTAATTTGTAAAACATGAAGTGCCGAGGCTAAAAGCAAAACTTTAAAAATGCACAAAAACATGTCAAAAACACCATAACACTTCTATAGTGACACAAACACAATAAATGTAAATTCAGCTGAAAAGAAAACACCTAAACCGGACCTGCCTATCCAAAATCAAACAAGCACCAAGTTCCACGCTGCAGTACTAGCAGCAACTGCCACGTTCTACTCTCCAGCACTCTGCAGCCACATACGTCCCAAATAAAGGCCTACACCCAGTGCTTAATTTGTAAAACCTGAAGTGCCGGGGCTAAAATCAAAACTTTAAAAGTGGCCCAAAAACACGTCAAAAAACGTGATAAGAAACTACACTCAAAATACTCCTTCCTTTAAATAAATTGTCTTCAAATTATTTGCAATTAAATAAGCAGACTTGCTTATGAAAAATCAAACAAACAACAACTGCCACGTTTTACTCTCCAGCACTCTGCAGTCACACAGTCCCCAAATAAAGGCCTATACAGCTGGTCCTTGATTTGTAAAACATGAAGTGCCGAGGCTAAATGCAACATTTTTAAAAATGCCCAAAAGCACGTCAAAAACGCGATGTCAAAGTAGAATCTAAATACTCATTCCCTTGAATGAATTGTGTTCAAACTATTTGCAATTAAATTAAAAATTACTCACTTCTATAGCAACAACCACAAAACCTGCCTGTTTGGTCACATTAGACTTTCTCCAGCTCTATCTGCCTAGATGCTTCCCAAAAAGCATGCAACCTTTGATACAAACCCGATAAGTGTAAATGCAGATTAAGAGAAAAGCACCAAACCCGGACTTGCCTATTAAAGAACAAACAAGCAGCAAGTTCTAAGCTCTAAGCTCTAGCACTCTGCAGCCATATAAGTCCTAAATAAAAGCCTACACCCACTGCTTAATTTGTAAAAAGTAAAGTGCCGGGGCTAAAAGCAAAACTTTAAAAATTACCAAAAACACGTCAAAAACGTGATGACAAAGTAGACTCTAAATACTTATTCCCTTGAATGAATTGTCTTCAAACTTTTTGCAATTAAATAACCAGACTTGCATATTAAAAATCAAACAAGCAGCAAATGCCATGTTTTACTCTCCAGCACTCTGCAGCCACATAGGTCCCAAATAAAGGCTTACACCCAGTGCTTGATTTGTAAAACATGAAGTGCCGGGGCTAAAAGCAAAGCAGCAACTGCCACGTTCTGCTCTGCAGCACTCTGCAACCACATAAGTCCCAAATAAAGGCCTACATCCAGTGCTTAATTTATAAAACATGAAGTGCTGGGGCTAAAAGCAAAACTTTAAAAATGAGCAAAAGCACGTAAAAAATGCCATGAGAAACTACACTCTAAATACTCCTTCCCTTAAACAAATTGTCTGCAAACTATTTGTTATTAAGTAAACAAACTTGCTATCAAAAATCAAACAAGCAGCAACTACCACGTTTAACTTTCCAGCACTCTACAGCCACATAAGTCCCAAATAAAGGCCTGCACCCAGTGCTTAATTTGTAAAACATGAAGTGCCGGGGCTAAAAGCAAACTTTTAAAAATGCCCCAAAACACGTCAGAAACGCAAGAAAAACAATACTCTAAATACTCCTTCTCTTGAATGAATTATCTTCAAACTATTTGCAATTAAATAAAAAATTACTCACCTTTATAGCGACACAAACACAATAAGTTTAAATTCAGCTGAAGAGAAAACCCGCAAACCAGACCTGCTTATGCAAAATCAAATCAGCTGCAAGTTCCACGCTTCAATACTCTGCAGCTATATAAGTCCGAAATAAAAGCCTACAATGCTTAATTTGTAAAATATAAAGTGCCAGGGCTGAAAGCAAAATACAGGTCCGAGACATATATTAATTCGGTTCTATCTAAACTTAATAAGATACTAGTTTCAGCAATTCTCAAGTATCTCGCCAAGCTACAACTCGAGTAATTCATAAAAAAATGTGTACGACTTTTGGCACAAAGACCTACCACCCCTACATATTAAAAAATACCCTGATCTTAAGCACATTATATATTATTTTGGAATAGTAGTAATATAAAAGATATACAGTGTTAATATCACAAAGTAAACTATGTCATCTGTGCCACAAAAAGCTACATTTAACAGAAAAGTATTTAAAATGCACGATGGAGGTTGACTTAATTAAACGGAGATGGCTGTAAAAAAATAAACCAGGTATGGGAACACATGGAGAGAAATATTGCCTTTCAGCAGGAAATGGTATAGTCCAAAGCTCTGTTTTTAATATAAAATTAGGGCCTTCGGTGGTCATATCACTGAAAATACAAGATTTAAAAAAATTATTATTGTCTACAGGTGCGCGTGGAAGACAATTTCTATGGACTGGAATCAAGAGAATGCTAAAGTGATTTTGGTATTTTACTGACCTCTGCTTATCGTTTTCTATCAAGAAAGTTAAATAGAGGCAGTTGCCAGAAAAAGAAAAAAAAGAAAGTCCCTACGCAGAAAGCAATTCTGGTATTTTACTGACCTCTACTGGTCGTTTTCTATCAAGACTGTTAAATAGAGGCAGTTGAACAGAAAAAAAAGTCCCTAAGCGGAAGCAGACAAGTCCTTGGGCTGATCTCCAGAGCCCACAAAGTACATACACATATAAGTATATACTAAAGTATATACAAGAGGTCTGGAATGCTCGACCTAAAAAGTAGCAGAGTACAAGTTTTTGGGGGTCGTGATTTGTAACGAACGAACATTCCTCTCAAATAGTTTATAAAAGTAAAGGCCTCATCTCTGATTCGTGCTTTTTAAAGCCTCTACAAAACAATACGGGACCCTACTCTTGATCTGATGGTAAAAGTTATACTTGTTAAGATTCTTCCAACTCTCTCACACAGGCCTGAAGTGATGTTTGGGAGCAATTCCTGCCTTTTGGATCAACTTTTAACCAATATCTATAGTGGTTTTTCAACCCAAGCAGAGCTTATTAGCCCAGATCCTGTTGGAATCTGGCGTAATAGAACAGACCCTGGAAAGACAAGAGGCTTTTGTACAAACATGCTTCCAGCTGAGCGAGCAAAGCAAGACTCTCTAGAATAACAGCTGTGACTGGAAATCTCAAATTCATGGGCGTCATTGGGGGGAGGGGTAAGAGGGGGCAATTGCCCCTCCTGCCCTTCACCACCTCCTCCTCCTCCTACCCCTGCCCTAACCCTCCCAAGATTTTTTACTTGCTCTTTAAAAAAAAGTCAATATTGCAGCACCGGTATAAATTCGGCAGCGCGATCTTGAAATAATTTTAATTATGCCCTCCCCCCCTGAAATAATTTCTGCGAACGTCCATGATCAAATTCAAGCGTGAACTTCACTGCACACTCCTTCTTGGATATGTCGCTGCTGAATCTTCAAATGGACTACTCCATAATCTTCTCAAAAAACAATTCAACGGAAATCATGGCTGGAAGATAAACAGAAATTGACAAATAGGGCGCATGCCAATCTTGAGTCTCTGATTTTCAAAAAACATCAAGCAGATTGGCTAGGAGACACACGTATTTAGATCAGCGAGGAGGGTCACGAAGAATATACAGTTTTTGTACGTGAAGGTATATTTGGAAACAGGATTAAAATGAAGATTGATTGGTGGATGATTTGGGATGTACATTTTTGGTATAAATGAGATTGAAATTTGTTTTAATATGGTTTTAGGATCGTGGTTTTTATAAATGTTTTATGGCCATGTACCTAAATGGATTAATTTCTTAACAGTTTTAGAGATGAAATAATTCATGCTATTTATTTTTGTATTTGTGTGTTGGTATTCTGTACTTTTATGCATTGAAAAAGAAATGTGAAATAAGGAATAAGGAAGAAATTGATTGATTGGCTAAGAGGCTTGCTCTCTCTAGAATGTATCCTGACAGGGTTATGCTTAACAACCAATACTAATTGCAGTCAATAAAAGAGAAGGCAAATTACTTTACCGATTTTGAAATGATCAACTATTTTTATTTGTTGTAAATGTGGTGCACCTCTGTTGTTTATATTCATTAAATATAAGGAATCCATCATGCACACAGTCTGCATTGGCCCAGCTTTGTTAAATGAGAGGTGTGCCTTGTTGAACCCTCAGTTCAACTGGCTGGGTCTCCCCTCTTGCAGGCAGGCAGGCAGTAAAAGCATGTCTTCAAGAAACGTCCCTTCCTCTTGCAACGCGTTTCGTGATATTTAAGGACATTGCAGGAAAGAAATTGAGGGCGGCAACCATTGAAAACAAATGCTAAATACCGGAAAGGGCCGGTGCTTGGCTCTGGGGACAATACAAGGCCCTAACTCCTCTGGACACGCACGTTAAGTACAGTACTGTCGCAATTTAAATAATTGTGTGAGCTGCACACCTGTCAAAAATGCACTAGCCACCCTAACTTTACTTGTTTCTTAGTTTTCACACCTTTCAATTAGACTGCAGGAGTGTTTTATTGCACCCTGCCTGACGTACGTCAACTAGTGCACTTACTGCCTTAACAGTGGTGGCTGGTGACATTTGAAAGTGGTGAGGCGTAAAAGTCTGGGTTGAGTGCCCAGTTTTGAGGGAGGGGGGCTCAGGAGGGTTCTCCCCCTAAAAATGTTTTGAAAAAAGAGTGGGTTAATGGTGCGTTTTCAAGCGCATATTTGAGAAAGCAAGAAGGTTAAAAAAACAATTATGAAAGTGTAGGTATGACATCAATAAAGAGATTTCATATGATAATGATGTTTGAGACTTTTGGGGGGTAATGGCCATCTGAGTCTCGATGTAGAGGCCAGAGAAATGTTGTGCACAGTTAAGTAGCATCTGTCTCTTACTGGAACCTGTGATGTGTGCAGACACACTGTTTGCATTGTCAGCATTCCGTCCATCATTTGTTTGCTGTAACACTTTTCGCCCTAAGTGGGATGGGTATGCCCAGACGTGGGTCCCTTGCTCACTGTGCCACTGGATTCAAGCTAGCCTGGCTGAAGAAGGGTGACATACCCTGAAACCGGTCCCAGGATGCTTGTTTCCGGTCCAGGGAGGACCTGGCCTGGCAGTTCGGTCTGGACTGTTCCCATGGGGCACAGGGTCAAGACTGATTTGCATATGGCTGGGTCCAAACTGGGGTGGCGTAGTGGGCAAAAGAACGATGGATTTAACCCAGATCTTTTGACTGGGGGAGAATGTTTGCATTGTCAGCATTCCGTCCATCATTTGTTTGCTGTAACACTTTTCGCCCTAAGTGGGATGGGTATGCCCAGACGTGGGTCCTTTGCTCACTGTGCCACTGCATTCAAGCTAGCCTGGCTGAAAAAGGGTGACATACCCTGAAACCGGTCCCAGGATGCTTGTTTCCGGTCCAGGGAGGACCTGGCCTGGCAGTTCGGTCTGGACTGTTCCCATGGGGCACAGGGTCAAGACTGATTTGCATATGGCTGGGTCCAAACTGGGGTGGCGTAGTGGGCAAAGAACGATGGATTTAACCCAGATCTTTTGACTGGGGGAGAATGTTTGCATTGTCAGTATTCCGTCCATCATTTGTTTGCTGTAACACTTTTCGCCCTAAGTGGGATGGGTATGCCCAGACGTGGGTCCTTTGCTCACTGTGCCACTGGATTCAAGCTAGCCTGGCTGAAAAAGGGTGACATACCCTGAAACCGGTCCCAGGATGCTTGTTTCCGGTCTAGGGAGGACCTGGCCTGACAGTTCGGTCTGGACTGTTCCCATGGGGCACAGGGTCAAGACTGATTTGCATATGGCTGGGTCCAAACTGGGGTGGCGTAGTGGGCAAAAGAACGATGGATTTAACCCAGATCTTTTGACTGGGGAGAATGTTTGCATTGTCAGCATTCCGTCCATCATTTGTTTGCTGTAACACTTTTCGCCTTAAGTGGGATGGGTATGCCCAGACGTGGGTCCCTTGCTCACTGTGCCACTGGATTCAAGCTAGCCTGGCTGAAGAAGGGTGACATACCCTGAAACCGGTCCCAGGATGCTTGTTTCCGGTCCAGGGAGGACCTGGCCTGGCAGTTCGGTCTGGACTGTTCCCATGGGGCACAGGGTCAAGACTGATTTACATATGGCTGGGTCCAAACTGGGGTGGCGTAGTGGGCAAAAGAACGATGGATTTAACCCAGATCTTTTGACTGGGGAGAATGTTTGCATTGTCAGCATTCCGTCCATCATTTGTTTGCTGTAACACTTTTCGCCCTAAGTGGGATGGGTATGCCCAGACGTGGGTCCCTTGCTCATTGTGCCACTGGATTCAAGCTAGCCTGGCTGAAGAAGGGTGACATACCCTGAAACCGGTCCCAGGATGCTTGTTTCCGGTCAAGGGAGGACCTGGCCTGGCAGTTCGGTCTGGACTGTTCCCATGGGGCACAGGGTCAAGACTGATTTGCATATGGCTGGGTCCAAACTGGGGTGGCATAGTGGGCAAAAGAACGATGGATTTACCCAGATCTTTTGACTGGGGGAGAATGTTTGCATTGTCAGCATTCCGTCCATCATTTGTTTGCTGTAACACTTTTCGCCCCAAGTGGGATGGGTATGCCCAGACGTGGGTCCCTTGCTCACTGTGCCACTGGATTCAAGCTAGCCTGGCTGAAGAAGGGTGACATACCCTGAAATCGGTCCCAGGATGCTTGTTTCCGGTCCAGGGAGGACCTGGCCTGGCAGTTCGGTCTGGACTGTTCCCATGGGGCACAGGGTCAAGACTGATTTGCATATGGCTGGGTCCAAACTGGGGTGGCGTAGTGGGCAAAAGAATGATGGATTTAACCCAGATCTTTTGACTGGGGGAGAATGTTTGCATTGTCAGCATTCCGTCCATCATTTGTTTGCTGTGACACACTGCACTAAGCCCTGTACTGAGATCGCCTCTAGAACCAACCTGCATTGAAACTGAATTTACATTCCCGGGAATTAAAAATTTCCTAGTAACCATGTCGGAAAGTTTCAATTCTATTAAGGACGCAGAGGCGAGGATTTTGCTCATCTTTCTTTTATTTCCATACTCAGCAACTTCAACTTTAATTACAAAAAACTAAAGTCCCATTGTTCATGTAGTTCACAGGGCAGTCCCAGTCATCCAATCAGCATTGCTCATGGTCCACGAGGGCGTGCTGCTGCCAATACCCTTCCTCTTTCTTGACTGCGACCACTGGGACACCAAAGATCGTCAGTCTGTTTTGGAACCTTCAGACCCTAGGAGAAGCCAAAGGAGAACCCAATGAAACCATTCTCCAAACTGCATGAAGCAAAACAATGTACCAGAGCATACGCTAACATTAACCAGCAAGAGAAGAACTTCAGTGTGGAACCAAAAGACAATACTCATCCCATACGTCGAGGAGTCCACCATAACAATGCTCAGGTGATCCATTACAAACACTGTGTATGTGGGTGGGAACCGGTCGCTTTGAGCCGTGGGCGGGAATAATCCTCGCCTCCGTGTCCTTAATAGAATTGAAACTTTCCGTCATGGTTACTAGGAAATTTTTCATTCTATGTCAGGACCGGAGGCGAGGATTATGCTCGTTTAAAGCTTATCCACCACCAACGACGCCATGTTCATGACTGGTTTAAAATAGAATCTTTTAAACATGGAGTCTGAAGACCAGTCCGCAGCATTCAGAATGTCTTCTAATCTGGCGCCCAAAGAAAAAGCCTTAGAGGCCATAGCTCCTCGTACAGAGTGTGCCACAAACTACGAGACATTTATGCCCACTTCTTGCATCACCCATCTGATCCAACTAGCTATTGTTGGTGGTGAGACCGCTTTGAAGGGTTTCCTTAAGGAAATCAGCAGCTGGCGTTCGCCCGGCGGGCGAGTCTCCTCCGTCATGCTCTCGTACACTTTGAGACATCTGACGACGCACAGCTTAGGGGATTTATCAAAAGCTGGGTAGGACACTATTCTAGAGTCAGATTTAGTTCTACTTGTTATGTGGAAAGTAACCCCCTCCGGGGTGGAAACACGACCAGTGATGTTTAGAGATCTGACAGCCGACACTCGGCGGCAAGACACCAAGCACAAAAGCATAGCCAATTCGGCGGAGAGCTCTTTGCGGGAAAGGTATCTATTAGCTTGCCAAGACTGGAACAAATGTAATACCCTATTAACGTCCCACAATGAGGAGTAACGGGGTTCCGGAGGGAGCGAAAGGCGGATCCCTCGCATCAACTTGCAGACCAAAGGGTGTTCCCCCACCGGGGCTCCCGCGACCGGGAGGTGTCCAGCCGAAATCGCCCATCTGTATGAATTGACAGTGCGATATGCCAGGCCTTGGGCTGCCAGCGAGGCCAAGAAATTCATGATGGTTACCACTTCGCACCCCATGGGATCGTGATCGCCTCGAACACACCAACGGACCCATCGGGCCCATGCCTATTTATACCTTTTGTTAGTGCTGTCTGCCCAAGCCTCTCCCAGTAAAGTTTGAGCCGCTGCCGATAGGCCAGAGATTCTCCAACGATGCCTGAAATCCGCCACGCTACCAAGGGCATCCGCCCTTGCTGGACTAGAGGATGTGGATCGCCCTGGGGATCCTTCAGGAAAAACAGATCTTGGGGTAGAAGGATTGGAGAATCCCAAGAAAGTCCCAGAAGAACTGGAAACCACACTTGAGACATCCAATACGGGGTGACCAAGACCACCTTTGCTTGCTGTCTCTGGACTTGCGTCGTGAGCCTCATTATCATGGCAAACGGAGGAAAGGCATACCCCGTCTCCTTGGACCAATCCTGGAGGAAAGCATCTGTCGCTGATGCTAGGGGATCCGGTTTCCAACTGAAGAAACGCGGGAGTTGGTGGTCCAACCGGGACGCAAAGAGGTCCACTGAAAAAGGACCCCACAGGTTGTGGAGGCGGTGAAAGGTCGGAGGATGTAGCTGCCAGAGGCTCATGTCCAACCAACTCCTGGAGCACCAATCTGCTATGACATTGGACGCCCCCGGTAGGTACTCCGCCGTTACAGAGACATTGTGGAAAGACAAAAAGCCCAAAAATCCTTGGTCTGGTCTGCTAATGCTTTGGACTTTGTCCCCCCCAGATGGTTGATGTACCGGACTGCCGATACATTGTCCATCTTCAGAAGCACGCTGCAGGACGCTCTGTCTTTCGACCAACACTGGATTGCGAAGGACCCCGCCATCAGCTCTAGGCAGTTGATGTGGAGCTGACCTTCGTCTGCTGACTACTTTCCTCCTGTAAAGGAATCCGGCAGCGGGCTCCCCAGCCTGACTTGCTGGCGTCGGATTCTATTACTAAGTCCGGCTCGCAACCGAAAATGGCCCTTCCATTTCAGGCCTCCATGTGGTTGAGCCACCAAGTCATCTCCATGCGAACCTCGTCGGTCAGGGGTACCTGATCCGAGTACTGGCGGCCCCTGCGAAGGTGGGAGTTTTTCAGGCGTTGCAACGCTCTGTAGTGGAGCGGACCCGGAAAGATGGCCTGAATTGAGGAACTCAAAAGTCCTACCAGTCGGGCAATCTGCAGGAGCGAGGTCGAAGAATGGGCTAGCATTCGCCTCAGTTCTCTGCGAATCTTGGACATCTTCCGAGCCGGAAGGCTCAAGGTGCGGGATACCGAATCCACTACGAATCCCAGGAAAGTCATCTGCTTCGCAGGGGACAGGATTGACTTCTTGGTATTGATTATAAACCCCAAATTCTGAAGGTCTACCGTCTCCTGTAACTGGTGTGAGAGCCTGATGGGGCATTTCTCCAAAAGGAGGATGTCGTCCAGGTAAATGATAAGACGAAAGCCCTTGGCCCTTAGTGTTTCCACCACTGGCTTGAGAACCTTGGTGAAGCACCACAGAGCCGAGGACAGGCCGAAAGGAAGTGAGGCGAACTCGAACACTTGGTTCTTCCACTTAAATTGCAGGAAACGACGGTGCGGGGAAAGAATGGGCACCACTAAGTACGCTTCCTTTAAATCCAGCCTGACCATCCAATCGTTCAGTTGAAGAAGGTCTTGCAATAGATGGATGCCCTCCATCTTGAAATGGCGGTATACCAACCATTGGTTGAATTCCTTCAGATTGATTACGGGACGCTGTCCCCCGTCTGTCTTGTTGACCAGGAAGACATTGCTGAGGAAACCTCTGGGGTAAAGGCGTGTGGGAACCACCGCTCCTTTTTGCAGCAGATCCGCCACCTCTTGGTCTATCCTAGAGGGAAGGAAAACGCACCAAAAACAACAAGCGCTCACGCGCAGCATGCCATTGCGACCAATAAGTACAGTTGTAACGGTATGCCTCAATATTAGGCGAAGACGCCCAGAGTGATTACCTCAGAGAAAAACTACCATAATGGCAACCAGCGCTCGTGCGCCACATAGAATTAGCATAACGACGACAAACTGTAAAGAATACTCAGAAACAGTTAATTAGACACAGAATACCTCCCGCCCAGAAGAGCGAGAGGAAAAACGGTACTTATCTTTGCTGAGAGCAGGAAAGAAAGAGGAAGGGTATTGGCAGCAGCACGCCCTCGTGGACCATGAGCACTGCTGATTGGAGGACTGGGACTGCCCTGTGAACTACACGAACAATGGGACTTGTAGTTTTTTGTTATTAAAGTTGAAGTTGCTGAGTATGGAAATAAAAGAAAGATGAGCATAATCCTTGCCTCCGGTCCTGACATAGAATTCAACACCCTGATTCCTGGATGCTCATTTTATGACAATTCAGTTGTCAGCTCCTTTTTATGTTGACTCTTCAGATCAGAGCCTTTGATCCTTGAAAGTGGGTTTCTCCGGAGGACATGACATGTAAAACACAGCTCTATGGTGCACACATCATGACACACTGAGCCCTGCTTATTGCAGCTCGCAGTAGGATAAAATGCTGGTCGGTGCCTTTGGGCAGTTACAGAGGAAGCCTTTGACTTCTAAGCCCCTCTCCCATGCCCTCTGTCTCTAGGCCCTACACCATCCAACCAACGCTAAGATCACATCTCACAAGTTTTTTCCTGGAAACAGACATTATTAAGCAGTTTCACTAATCACTTGAGTAAACACACTTCCTATTTCGGCAACCAAACGTTAATGTGAGAAACGGATGCACAACATCAGGGTCAGACTGGCGAACACACAATAAATAAGCACCGGCACTGCAGCACGTGAGCAACAAAGTAAAAGCGGCTCTGATCCCGAGATAGCTAATAAACCGGCCCACATGACTGGGTGTAAATTTGAACTTGTTAAGACAGAGTAGACACGGGGACGGTGTAGCTATCATTTTGCAAGGCTAGGGTTGATATTGATAGGCAGTTTCACTTTCAAGCATTCCGGCAACAAAACGTTAGGTGGGAAAAGCAGATACACGCACAACACATTGGTCACCTGGTCAGATTGGCGAACAGAAAAAATTAATAGCTAAAAAAATGGCCCACATGCAGTCGCGGCTCGCAATACTCGCGGAAGGGGCTGGGTTGCGCGGGGTTACCGCGGGGGGGACGTTAAAATAAAAATAAAATGAAAACTTACCTGACCGGGTCCCGCGCCGCCTCCTCTCCTGGGCCGGGTCCCGTGCCGCCTCTGCTGCTCCTGAACAGGAACAGGCATGCTCCCTCCCCTCCTGTAAGCCAATCACAACGCTGCAATGGCAGCGTTGTGATTGGTGGGGAGTCCCGGACAGCGCCTAGCCGGGCACCTGTAGGGAGGCCATTTTCTCTATGTAGGCTGCATGCAGCCTACATAGAGAAAATAGTGAAAATGTAGAGAGCGCATGACTGCTTTGGTCGGCCCCAGGGCCGACCAAACAGTCAGGGCACTCAGAGTGGTGCAAGCCACTCCTTCCCGACCCGCCCGCCGGCCCCCAACCAGGCATACCCTCCCGCCCGCCCCCAACCAGGCATACCCCTGCCTTCTGCTTTCTCGCAGCGCGAGAAGCAGAAAATAAAATGGTATTTAAAATGCAATTTTATTTTCTGCTTCTCGCACTGCGAGAAAGCAGTGGGGCGGCGCTCCTATGCCCTAATGGAGCGGCCGCTACTGTGCCTTAACAAGAACTTTTTAGTGTTGCTTTCATTTATATTGTTTTATTTCTCATATACGGTTTTAATTAACGAAGGAATGAATATTTTTAAATAAAATAAATTAAATCAAAATCTCTTCTCACTTTAAAGCGAGTTTTCTATGTTATTCAGAAGTGTGTTTGCCTGACTCTTGTTAACCAGGCCTCAATTAGGGCCTAGCAGCCTTATTTTTCAAATGAATGTCTCCCCTGTCTCCCGACTCCCACTCTCCCTGCCTGTGCCCGGCCCATTTCTGTGCTTGTTATTTCTGCAGCACACAGTCAAGCAAAATCGTATTTGTTTCTTTGCATTGTCATTGTTTATGCTGTTCTGGATGAATCTTCCCCGGCACAGTCATGTAACTCTATCTATTTCCAAGGTCCTTCCGCTAGTTCACTGTACCCTATTAATTCACAATAATTTGCTAGTGTTTATGTAACTAGTTTGTTCTGCAATCTCCAGATGGGCAAGATAATTAATTATTCATGTTGTTGGATAGTGCTTAGGTAGTGAGGTAATATGAGGTTTAATAAAATTGGGGAGACATCCTTTACCACGCAACCTTTACAACGCGATGCTTTTACATCGCGGTTTTCACAATGCAAGTCGTTACAACGACTTGCGTTGGATGGCGCTCTAACCTAAGGAATAGTATGATTTACTATTCCAACACCTTCCCTACTGTATGTAGACTGGAGTTGGAATAGTAAATCATACTATTCCTATGTCCAGCGCCCTCCAGCGCAAGTCGTTGTAACGACTTGAGTTGTAACGAACGCGATGTAAAATACTGCGTTGTAAATGTATGCGTAGTAACGTCATACATTCATAAAATTGTGCTCTGATTTGCTGCCAATCTAACGTTTTCCATCACATCACAGTGATTCTGCAATTTTGGGAATTTCATATACAAAAATAGTACATAAAAACCCTCTCTTTTGGGGGTGAGCCAGAAGACTTGGATGCTGCTATGAATGCTATCTCTCTTGCTCTTGATTTTGGTGCGTACTTGGGACTTAAAATAATTTAACATTTTTGCATTTCTCTGTAATACTCCATTTGCTAGGAGCCGTCTTGGCATTGACTTTGTACCGCATTTCTTTTGAGATTTGTAATAAAACACTTTAAACTATTCCGCTGATCTAGAACTCAGTTATTGATATGGGGCCCTTTATGTAATTAACTGTATTTTTGACTATTATGGTGTGTTGGGAGGTGCCTTACCTCGGGGACACTTTGCCTAATGATATTGGGGTTTAACACTGTCTCCGATTCATCAAATTATGGTCATTCTGATTGAGGTAAATTTTGAGGTGTCATGTTTGCGGGGTCCCCTGCGCCCACAGTGTCTACTTGTGGATGAAAATAGCATGCGGGGAACCAAGACCATGCAGCCTTAATACTCAGTGTCCCCCGCCACCCTCCAGTATTCATAGCACTAAGCAAACATTTGGACCCCAGCACTTATTGTTTTACAAATTAAGCCCTGATGGTAGTAACTGTACTTTCAGTTGTTCCATTTCAAGCATAGGCCTACAGGTTTCAGCATACCTAATGACATTTGTCTAAAAACCCTGGACAGTTTGGTGAAATAAAAAAAAAACTTTATAGAGTAGCAGATAGCAAAGTCTACTTCAGACGAACATATCGCAGAACAGGTTAACACATCACATCAATCCCTGAATATTATGAACATCTTAAATCAAATATCAGCATAGAAAAATTGAATGTACGCACATTTAGACAATTCCCGTTTACATGCCCCATTGACGCAGGCAGGGCCCTGGGGGAGGTCAAACTTAGAATTTTCCTTAAGGGAGATCAATCAAGGCATCATGGGTCTTACCAGGCAAATGGCCCTGGGTTCTCATGGAACCCCCCGGACCTGTTTATTGGCAATGTGGAAATTTGGGGCCCCGCACTGACTGATTTTGAAAGCGGCAGTTAGGGATGGCCCTCCTCCCTCCTGGTCCTCGGCGGTAATACTGCCTGTCTTTAAAAAGGGCAACAAGGATAATCCACAGTGTTATAGGCCCACGTCGCTTATCGATTCCGTTGTAAAGGTCCTGGGGCGAGTGCTACTGGAAAGATTAAATTGTTGGGTGGATGAGAACAGTGTTGTCTCAGAATCACAATTTGGTTTCAGACCAGGTAAATCCACAAATGATCAGTGTTTGAATCTCTATATGGTCACCAATAAATACACTATTGCCAATTCTGAGTCAGTCCACCTCACCTTTATGGACCTTACATTGGCCTTTGAATGAGTTAATTGTGAAAAATTGTGGGGTATTCTGTAAGGAATGGGGGCGGACCCAAATATTGTTTGCTTTCTACGGGACTTGCATGCCAACACAACAGCATCAGTTAGATACACAAATGAATCTGCATGTACTAATAGTTTCACTACCAGGAGAGGGGTTTGCCAAGGGTGAATATTTGCCCTGTTCTTATTTTCTTTATACATGAATGGTCTTGAACAGGTGTTAGTGGCAGCTTAGGTAGATTGCCTCTACATTGGTTCCTGCCCCCTCCCAGTACTTTTATACGTTGATGACGCTGTATTGATGGCTAGGACAACCAAGGGTCTGCAATGACTTCTGAACTCCTTCAGTGTTTTTATGAATAACCTGAACCTGTTTGTTAATTTTGCTAAATCTTTTATCATGGTGTTGGGACCTACCTCGGCAAAATCTAAAACTTTTAGTATGATCAAACATGTCCTTGCAAAGGTTAGGGCTTTCCCTTATTTAGTTGTGTTGTTCAATTCTAACATGAGCTGGAAACCCCTAATAACAGCAAAGAAAGATGAGTTTTCCAAGACCAAAGCAGCTGTATTTATCTTGGCAGCAAGAACGGAGAGTAGACCGCTTAAGACATTAGTTAAGGTTTACCAGGCTAAGTATATCTCTAAGGTATCCTATGGGAGTGATATCTGGGGTTATGTGGCTCTCAATGATCTCCAAACTGTGGAAAATAAATTCCTTAGATGCCTGCTGGGTGTCTCCAAAAGCACATCGACCTTTTGTGTACATGAAGAGTTGGGAGTTGTTAGAAATGGGGGTCTCTAGTTGGCACTGGCTGGCGCCAATGTCCAAATAGGGACCCTTCTTCCTAAGTCAGGGCAAGTGGGCTACCCCCTTTGATAACCCCTGCTCAACCCTGTGGTAACGTAGCACGAGCAGTTAGGCCTATCTCAGAGGCAGTGTGTGAAGCATTTATGACCATGCACAATAAGGCAGTAACGACACCACAAAAGGACACAACTCAAGTAGGTATAGAAAAATAGTATCTTTATCTAAGGTTTAACACAAGACTCTCAAAGCGTTTTAACCAGCCACAATACACGTAAATCAGTAGGGACTTAAAAGGCAATAACGTATTCACCAGAACGTGGCACTGACTGAGTTCAAGGCCTGGGTCTACGCGACCCGTTGCGCACCAGATACCTGCCGTTGGACGGGGACACCGCACGCAGCTTCTCGAAGAAGCGGAGACGGTGACAGGCGGACTCCCAGCGACCACAACTCTTGACTGCAGTGGTACGCAACGTGCACTCACAATGATTCGGGCACTCGGGGACAGGCGGGCTCTCAGCGACAGCAGCACGCGGCTGCGGCGGCCCGGGCTGGTGGTGGCGATGACTCTCGTCGTGCAGCTCCGTGGTGGGCTCACAGCGGCAGCAGCTCTCTCTTAGCTGCGGCGGCCCACAGGACAACTCACGATGGTGCAATGTTGGCAAAGGTGCGGGCACTCAGCGGCAGCAGCTCTCTCTTAGCTGCGGCGGCCCACAGGACAAATCACGATGATGCAAAGTTGGCAAAGGTGCGGGCACTCAGCGGCAGCAGCTCTCTCGTAGCTGTGGCGGCCCACAGGACAAATCACGATGATGCAAAGTGGCAAAGGTGCGGGCAATCAGCGGCAGCAGCTCTTTCCTAGCTGCGGCGGCCCACAGGACAAATCACGATGATGCAAAGTTGGCAAAGGTGCGGGCACTCAGCGGCAGCAGCTCTCTCTTAGCTGCGGCGGCCCACAGGACGAATCACGATGAGGCAAAGTTGGCCCAGATGCGGGCACTCAGCGGCAGCAGCTCTCTCTTAGCTGCGGCGGCCCACAGGAGGAATCATGATGATGCAAAGTTGGCAAAGGTGCGGGCACTCAGTGGCAGCAGCTCTCTCTTAGCTGCGGCGGCCCACAGGACAAATCACGATGATGCAAAGTGGCAAAGGTGCGGGCACTCAGCGGCAGCAGCTCTCTCTTAGCTGCGGCGGCCCACAGGACGAATCACGATGAGGCAACGTTGGCCAAGATGCGGGCACTCAGCGGCAGCAGCTCTCTCTTAGCTGCGGCGGCCCACAGGACGAATCATGATGCTGCAAAGTTGGCAAAGGTGCGGGCACTCAGCGGCAGCAGCTCTCTCTTAGCTGCGGCGGCCCACAGGACAAATCACGATGATGCCAAGTGGCAAAGGTGCGGGCACTCAGCGGCAGCAGCTCTCTTAGCTGCGGCGGCCCACAGGACAAAGGATCATCTCGACCAGGCTGGCACAACGGCGGGCACTCAGCGGCTACAGCTCTCTCTTAACTGCGGCAGCCCACACAGATTCAGCGAAGGTTCGAAGGTTCAAATTAAGGCGGGCTCTCAGCGGCGGCAGTCTCTCTTAGCTGCGGCGGCCCACACAGAGTTAACAAGGGTTACCAGTCCGCGTTCCTCACAGTAGAACTAGAGGCTCCGGATTACTCGACGGAGGCCTCACCTGCAAGTAGAATCCCTCGCACAGGAATTCAGACGGCTGACGGGGTGAAGTCTAATGTCCCTGAGACTTCAGCAGGAGGCGCTCTCAATTCAGGCCCTCGGGTAGTTCCTTCAGCAAGCTTGGTGAAAGTTTCAAAGTCCTTTCCTCTGTTCACTCGGACAGAGTTTCGACTTGACATCCAGAAGGAACACACTTGAAAAAGGTTTCAGCGCAGCGTTTTATACCTAAAAAGTCTTTGTTCTCTAAAGTCACAAATCACTGAATCCAGCCAGAACCAGTTCGGTGGGGTCGGGGAGCACTTGGTTTATGAGGTGACATCCTGCCCTTTGAGAATCAGGGGGTCTGCTATCAGATGCCCAGTGGGAGGTGGAGCCATCATTCACCTTGCCAGGCACGGCCCTGCTCAGATCAAAGAGTCACCCCCCATACTCTAAATGCCGATCTCTCTCTCCAGCCAGGTCTGACCCAGCTGGCCCTGCTGCTCCAAAACCAGACGGCCAATACACACACTAGCAAAGCCTCCAGGAAAGCTTAGGCAAGAAAATACCTCGTTTCTAGAAGAGGCATTTTCGAACACGGGCTATGCAAATGATCCTTACTAAAAGATGTATCTCAATGTCCTGAGCTTAAACATATCAAATTCGAATTTCCTATCAGGTTCCTGGGGGCAGGTAGGATTATGGAATGTAATACTCAGCCTGCCCATTCTGGCCTATGAGAATGGTTAGCCTCACAATAGTAAACAGTGAAATGGAGGGTAACTCGCTATTAGAACATGCTACACAGACTTACTTTAAAAGCTGTTTCGGTGGGTAGCGCAAATCAGCGCTGCAGGCCCACCAGCAGTATTTGGTCTACCAGCCCTGGGCACACACAGTGCACTTATACTGGGGACTGACAGGTAAACCAAACGAGCCAAATATGGTTATCCCAATTCATACAGTCATCTTTACACAGGGAGCATTCGCGCTGTGTCACTGATTGGCAGTGGCACAGCGCCCAGAGCATCTAAATCCAGCCAACATAAAAGATAGGAAGCGAAAAGAGGAAGGGAGACCCGCGCCAATGATGCCAGGTCTAACAGGAGTCAAGTACAGTAGCGAACAGTTAGCCCTAGGCTCCTTGTTAGGATGGATTAGGGTATGCTCTAAGGAGGAACTTAGCCTGAATCATTTAATACTGAGGGGTTATCACTTGATCATGCCTTTAAAATCCCCTGCCTTAAGTACATAAGGGATCCATGTCGGGGGATGGGTGGGGTGAAGTTATTTAACAGGTCCAAGGGTATACTTAAAACAGATTATAAATGGGTAAAGGATCACTTCCTAAAATGGAACACTCTGTCAAGCAAGGAGTCCGAACTGGTGAAAACCTCAGTTAGAAAGTATGTTATGTTAACCACTACCCAGGACATGGAGCCTTACCTAGCTCTGGTGAGAAGTAGGGAAAGATTTTTGCTCATCCGGTTCAGATTTTACGTATTACATTTGTCATTAGCCCACTGTTAGAAATTGAGTCTCTAGTTGGCAGAGGTTTGCACCCTGTCCAAGCAGGGGCCACAATTCTAGTCAGGGTAAGTCAGATATACAACCTAAATTAACCTGTGCTCACCCTCTGGTAGCTTGGCACAGAGCAGTCAAGCTTAACTTAAGAGGCAATGTGTAAAGTATTGGTGCAACACTTAAATTACAATAACAGAGTGAAAACACCACAAAAAGACTCCACACCAGTTTAGAAAAATAAAGAATATTTTTATGACTAAAACAAGACTAAAACAACAAAAATCCAATACGTAGAGCTTGTGATATGATTTTTTAAAAACAATAAACTACGATATAGTGCTTAAAAGCTAATAGCTCTTAGGGGGTTACTTGAGGTCGCGCTGGACTAGGGTAAATACAAAGTTCAGGCCGACGGCGTTGGAGGGCAGGGCCCGCTGAAGAAGTACCTTGGAGGGAGCAAGAGTCCGCGTCAAAATCTCGATGCATTGGTTCCGATCCACACAGTTGCGTAGATGCCTCGCAGTAGGGTCCTGCGTCAAGCCCCTTGCGATGCAGGTGCTGCGTCGTCGGTGAGCCTCACAGTCAGTCCCCTGTCATTGTCAAACCCCTTATGATGCAGGCACTGCGTCATCGAACTTTGCAGTCGGGTCCAGCGTTTTCCTTGAGCCATGCAGTGATTTGCCTCGAAGTGGAAATGTGTTGGCGTAGAAGGGCAAGGTGTAGTTTCCGACTGGGCAAAGTCGTCATTGCGTCGATTTTTGCAGAAAAACAGCTGCAGAACCCACTTTCAAGGCCCAGGACTGGATTGGCACCTCTTGGCAGGGCAGGACTCACAGTTGGCAGAGCCAGCAGCTGATGCAGAGTTGAAAGAAGTCTTTGGTGCCCCTGAGGCTTCAAAACAGGTGGCAAGCCAGCAAGCCCTTAGAGTCACTTAAGTTCTTGTAGGATGTAGAGATGTAGGTCCAGTCCTTCTGACTGCCAGGCAAGAAGCAGCATGCCGCAGGCCAACAGAACAATGCAGTTCAGCAGAGTGGCAGTCCCTCCTGGCAGCACAGCACTCGTTCTTCCTGGCAGAATGTCCTCGGATCCAAAAGTGTACTGAATTGTTCTGTCAGGGGTCCGGTACTTATACTCAGTTGTGCCTTTGAAGTGGGGAAGACTTAAAAAGGGCCTTTGAAGTACACAAGGTCCCTGCCTTTCCTGGCACGGCTCTGGACTTACTACAGGGGGGTATGCAGCCCTGTTTGTCGGGTCAGGCACAGCCTTATTCAGGTGCAAGTGTCAGCTCCTACCTCCCAATCTAGCTCGGGAAGGTGAGTGTCACACCCCAGCTCCCTTTGTGTGTGACTGTCTAGAGGGAATGTACAAAGCCCAGCTGTCACCCATTCCAGACGTGTACTCTGAGACAGGCAGAGGCACAGAATGGTTAAAGTAAGACAATGCCAACTTTCTAAAAGTGGAATTTTCAGACTTGCAATTTAAAGTCCAACTTCATCATAAGTTTTGATTTTATATTGCAAGTCCAGGGACACCAAACTCCAAATGTCTATCTCTGCCAAATCGGAAATTACACTTGTAAACTGTGACATTTTAATCCCAATGTTAACCTATAGGAGAGATAGGCCTTGTAGTAGTGCAAAACGAATTTAAGTCTGTTTCACTACCAGAACATGTAAAACTCAAAAGTACATGTCCTACTTTTTAAATACACTGCACACTGCCCTCAGGGCTGACTAGGGCCTACCTTAAGGGTAATTTAAGTGTAATATAAAGGAAGGTGTGGGCCTGGCAAGTTGGTGAACTTGCTAGGTCAAAATGGCAGTTTAAAACTGCACACAAAGGCTCTGCAGTGACAGGCCTGACACATGTTTAGAGGGCTACTGAAGTGTGTGGCACAATCAGTGCTGCAGGCCCACTATTAGCATTTAATTTACAGGCCCTGGGTATAGGGACTTAGTTGTGGATAAGCCAATGTTAACAGAGCACATATACTTTAGCACTGGTCAGCAGTCGTAAAGTGCCCAGAATTCTAAAGCCAGCTAAAAAGGTCAAAAGGCAAAAAGTCAGGGGAAACCACTCCAAGGATGACAAACCTAAAACCCACCCAAAAGGATGCTTTAAGGTAAAATACCTGGGCCCCGCGACTGCGACAATAGATGCATTTTATTATGTTTTGCAAGTTGTATACTGTGCCCAGAACCTTCATTGTCCCACTACTTAGAGATAGATGTTTTTTACAAGTCCGTCCAGCTTTTCTGTTTTTACATATGTTACCCAATGCATTTATTCTTTTTAATGTTGCATGCTTTTTAAAAGCTGTTATCACCCTTGGAAGTTTACAGTAACATTAATTATGCTGCCTAATTTTTTATGTCTTTTTTATGGCTGTCATGTTTTATGACTTGTTTTTATGGTTCAGATGTATGCTTTTATGGTTTTAAATGTAACCGAATAAAGTTATATATTGATTGATTGATACCATTCTGCTAATGGCTTGGGGTTTGATCCATTTCTTTTACTTTGCAAAGTCTTAATTATAATTACAGTGCTACAAGTTCCAGCAAGCACAATGACATTGGAAAAAAAAGCCATGAATGGTGACTCAAGTGGCCTGGGCTTTCTTGACTGCTATGCAATAGGTAGTCCTGCAGAAATACTAAGCTTGAGATTTTAGGCTCAAACAACTGTGGGGGCAACCAGAAAATACACAAACCTGAGCAGCTCAACGTTGTTTACCAGACGTTGGTTGCTTGTTGGATAACCATTGTACCAATAAAGTACACAATGATTCTTCTGTGCAGTATTCTCAGGTTTCCCAGTTCATTAGCCTACATTAGTGCATTGTCCAGCATAAGGCTCTGATTATGCAGCCCTGCCATGTTTCAGTGTACTCAAATGTCCCAAAACATATCTCAGCAAAAAATTACTTGGCCTCCCTCCATTGGCTCCCCGTTGAGAAATGGGGAAAATTCAAAGCATTATGTCTAGCGCATAGAGGGCTTCCCTCCTTGATTAGGGCATTGTTGACACCATACACCCCTATCAAAGTGCTGAGATCTTCTAATGCCCATCTCCTGATAGTGCCTCGAATACATAGGACTCGATGGGGTGGATGCTCCTTCACCCGTCTTATCCCTAAACTATGGAACTCATTGCCCTTAGAAATGAGGAGCGTAAATAAGGAGACACTGTTTAGGAAACAGCTCAAATCCTCGCTGTTTCCCAACTAAGACCTCATCATATGGTCCTGTGTTAGCTCGGGTGCTATACTGTGGTTCGGCTGGCACTAGGAAGCCTTCAGGTAGCCACGCGCTTTAGAAATCTGCATAGAATAGAATAGAAGTTTCCCAGGTCCATGTGTGCCCTGCTGCTCGAGTTTCAGAATTAAAAGGAAAAATAACCTGTATTGAAGTAGCACATCAGATGTGGACCTTAGAATCTTGGCAGCTATGATCATGGTTTGGTTTGAAAAGGGTTGCAATATTTATCACACACTATATATTCCTACAGCATAGGGATTAGAATTTTAAAAAAACAAAATTAGGAGTCTTGCACTCAACACAGGGCATAACAAGTGAATTTTGTGCTTATTGCACCAAAAACCTCATGGCCTGTTATTTAACGTGCAGTTTTCCACTGTTAAATGTTAGCACAACTAATAATTGCACAACTGGTAATTGCGATATGTGCGTAATTGGGGGCCTGGGTATTTTTCCTTGCATTCTGGGATCTGTAGTCTTTTTTGACACCCTATATATAATTAGCTCTGCAAGTCCCAGAATGACGTGAAAATCACTGGACTGAATGAGCTACTCATGAATGGACTTCAGTAATGTGAGAGGTCTCCCTGAGAGCAGGACTAAGTACTGTATCAATACTCTGATCACCATTTTAGCATGTGTTTTACAGACTACTTTTTTCTTTCTTGAAAAGCAATTGAAATAGGTCCTGTTTTCACTCGCATTTCTCCATATTTTGTAAACGGGCCTGTAAATCTTGCTCTTATCTTGTCACATTTGCTGAGCATTCAAAGAATGAGATCAAGAGAGCTCCTGATCCTGTTCCCACCTTCTCCCTCATCGCTGCTTCGCTGCTTCTTTTCCTTGTATTCTCAGCCAGTGGCGGCTCCTCCGCTAAGGCAGAGGAGTGTCGCCCCACTGCTCACGGAGCAGTGTAAAAGAAAAAAGAAAATGATAATAACTGAAGTTACTATCATTTTATTTTTAGTATTGTCATGTTAGGGTGGGTGGGAAGGGGCGGGGCTTGGCTCCCCTACATCGGGGAGGAGGAGTGGTTGTTGCACTCTGAAGTGCGCATGACGCTTTGGCCAGCCGTCTTGGCTCTGCCAAACCGTCATGCGCGCTTTGCATGTTCTCCACCCAGGCTGCATTACAGTCTGGGTGTAGAACATGCCCAGGCTCCCTGTCCCCGTATGAGCACCGAACCACGGCGCTCAGACGTGCCGAACCACTGTGCTCAGACCAATCACAACTCTGCATTCCAGCGTTGTGATTGGCTCAGGGGAGCCTGGGTGCTTACCAATCACAACACTGCATTGCAGCAATGTGATTGGCTCAGGGGAGCCTGGTTGCTTCCTGGAAGACGCGCAGAGGAGACACGATGTGGGAGAGACAAAGGAGAAACACAGCGATCAGGTAAGTGAATTTTTTTTTTCTTTCTTTTTTTGTTTACATGACTGACTGTCCTCATTCGTTCCTGTTTTTGTTAAAGGCAGTGCCGTATAAACTACGGATTCTAAATTTAACCAAACTAAATGAATACCGAGTGTTAGAATTGTTGTAGACCATTTCCAATCAACGGGAATCCACATTTTCTCACATACAGAGCACAATAATCGTGTTATTGTGTTATTGCAGTTTTCTAAAATAAAATGTTTAAAAAGCAAGTCTATATCTGCAACATGAGCTTGATGGACAAAACGTGAAACTACACTTTCCTTTGTGTGCTGGGATACCTATTGTTGGAAATGGCCCTTTTTGCAGGGTTATCCCCAAACGTTTTGCTTCTTCCTCCTATTTTTTCCTGAACTGTGTTTGTTGGCTATAGGACTCTGGGCACTTTACCACTGCTGATCAGTGCTAAAGTGCATATGCTCTCTGTGTAAATTGTTATTGTGATTGGTTATCCATGATTGGCATATTTGTTTTACCAGTAGGTCCCTAGTAAAGTGCACGGAGTGTGCCAGGGCTGGTAAATCAAATGCTATTAGTGGGCCTGCAGCACTGATTGTGCCACCCACATAAGTAGCCCTGAAAAGATGTCTCAGGCCTGCCACCGCAGTGCCTTTGCGCAATTTGGTTAACTGCCATGTCGACTTGGGCAAGTGCACCCACTTGCCAGGCCCTAACCTTCCCTTTTCTTACATATAGGGCACCCGTATGGTAGGCCCAAGGTACCCCCCCTGGGCAGGGTGCAGTGTATGTGAAAGGTAGGACATGTACTGGTGTGTGTAACATGTCCTGATAGTGAAATACTGCCAATTTCGTTTTTCACTATTGAAAGGCTATCTTGCCCCATAGGACAGAATGGGGAATGCTTTGTAACATTTTACAAGCATATCTTCCCATAGGGATAAGATTAAAAAATGGAGTTTGGTATCCCTGAACTCAGGATTTAATAACACATCTTTTAGTAAAGATGGTTTTTAAATTGTGTGTTTGAAAATACCACTTTTAGAAAGTGGCTATTTTCTTGTTCAACCATCCTGTGTGCCTCTGTCTGTTTGTGGATTGACTGTCTGGCTTTGGAGTGACAGGGGCTGGGGAGGTGCAGTGGCTCCAGGAGTCTGGATGAGTCAGCACTAGGCTGAATAGGCCTGGACTGCATTTGGAGTGGTGGGAGGAGTAGCACCTGTACCTGAATAGGACTGTGCCTGCCTTCCACAATGCTGGCTCCGCCCCCTGTGGTGTGTCTGGAGCCAAGACTCACACTGACAATAGATGCTGTTGTGCACTTGCAGAGTGCCCTCCAGAACTGGTTTGAACTGGGCTCAGAGCCCCTTGCACAAAGAGAACAAAGACATTTTGGGGTATAAATATCAGACCCAAAACCCCAGACTTTAGATCATTCCTGGAATTCAAGAGGAACCTTTGCCAAGGAGAAGAGCTGGAGAGACTGAGGAGAAGTACTGCTCATGCTGTGTGTCTGGGATTGGCCTGCAGTTGCTGTTTCTGCCAAGGAAAGGAGAAGGACTTTGCTGTGTGCTGTGTCCCCTGCTTGAAGGCGATCTCTAAGGGCTTGAAGTGAGCTGGCCTCCTGTTCTGAAGTCTCAGGGACACAAAAACTTCACCCCCAGCTCCCCTGAACTCTGCTGCTGTGAGTTCTAGCCTGCCAAGAGGTGCCTGTGCCAGTTTTGGGCCTCTGGAGTATGTTGCTGCTGCTTGGGAGCAGGAAGAAAGAAGAAACGTGAAGAACTGCTAAAATCGACGCATCGCTCTTCTTGCGGCTGTTTTCCCCACACATCTCGACAGCTCGAGAAGAATTTCCACGCATCACCGTGCCGCTGGGAAAACCGTTGCAGCGCCTGTCGCCGCTGCAAGAATCTACGCATCGAGGGATCGCGTCTGAAGAGGACCGACGCAGCACCGCTCGACGCTGCCGCATCGATCACCGACGCATCCTGGATTTCCACGCATCAAACCTATGTGGCATGCTCTCCCGACGCATCACCTGTGAACGGGAACCATCACGAAGAATCGACGCATCACTCCCCATACAGACTGGATTCAATGCAACTCGTCCTCTGCATGTCGCAAAACTGTCGCCTCGCCTCCCCAAGGTCTCAGGAGTGTCGCATCTCCTTGTTTTCGAACTCTGCGGCTGTTTGGCTTTTCGAACTTTGACGCATCTACAGGTACTTTGGTGAAAAGTCATGCATCCATAGTTTTCTATGGTACAAGTTCTTGAAACCTTTTGAAAGTCATATTTTTAACTGTGTATGTTGGATTTTTGTCGTTTTGGTCTTGTTTAGTTTAGATAAAGATATTTTATTTTTCTAAACTGGTGTGGTGTCCATTTGTGGTGTTTTCACTGTGTTACTGTGAGTGTTGGTACAAATACTTTACACATTGCCTTTGGGATAAGCCTGTCTGCTCGTGCCAAGCTACCAAGGGGGTGAGCAGGGGTTTTCTAAAGTGTGTATCCCCCTTACCCTGACTAGAAGCAAGGGTATCTATTTGGACAAAGGGACCTACCTCTGCCAACTAGAGACCCCCATTTCTAACCTTGGTGGTCAGCGGTGAGGATTTGAACCTGTATTTGTACTTGACCCACAGTGATTGGTGTACATCACTAGTTTAGTGCAGACCACTAGGCAACCACATACTGTGTTTTGTTTTTGGTTCTATTTTGAGTAACCCTTAAAGTATCCACGCATCATGTCTCAGAAGGGTAAACCAGCAAGTGATGTTGCAGAATTGGAGTTTGATATTGAAATGTTAAGTGGTTACAAAGTAGGTCAGCTCAAGCAGTTCTGCAGGAGCTTTGGATGTCCCATGAAGAGCAGCTCCAGGAAGGAGGAGCTACAGAAGGCCTTAAGGGCATGGTGAGAGGCCAAAGAGGCTGGGGAAACAGGTGATGCAGAGGTGGATGAGGATGCACAAGGGGATGGTTTCAGGTCACAGGATCTACCTGTGTCAAGAGTAGCCTCTAGGGCTGGCAGCAACCATTCCGCTACAAGTTTTTCCCCGGAGGAGTTGGAGGAAAACCAAAGGGTTAGAGATCATGAGTTAGAAGTCATGAGGCTCGAGATGAAAATATTGGAAATGGAGAACCAAAAAGCTGCCATAGAGAGAGAAAAGATGACAGAGGTGAGCAAGAAGATTTATGCCTTGGAAGAAATGAAATTGACCTTGGCACATGAATTAAGATTGAGGGAGCTTGATGTGGAGCTCGAGAGGCTTGAGGCTATGAGTGTCTTAGCTGAAAAGGAAATGTGTGCAGCTCATGAAGTGAGCTTGGCTGAGTTGGAGGTGGAGTCCAACTCAGATGGTGGCAGCAAAAATGTAGTATCTAGTGCTGAGGGAGAAGTACACACACCCAGAGATGTGGCGCCTGACATGAAGGAGGGGGTTGACATACACCAAGGGGTTCAGGTTTATGAGGTAGCTCAAGTGGTGTGCAGTGTCCCTGTAGTGGATTGGGGAACTGGCACAGGGGTTATATTCCTAGTGGTGGGAGGGACACTCTACTGACTCTAAATGAGAGGTGCAGGGAGAGAGGTTCCCCCATGATGAAAGCCTTGGTGTGTGAGTGTGGAGACCGCCCAGAAGAGTGTGGGTTGAGTGGCAGAGACAGTCAGACACTGTCTTGCCAGTCTCAGGAGAATGATGTGGGGTACTTGTTTGAGGCACTGGATGGTGGGGCAAATGGTAGCTTGGTTAACAACTGTGGGGGGCTGTGCCATTCAATTGTTGGAGAGCATATTTTAAGTCCCTGTTTTCCAGAGCTATGCCAACACCAGGTGGAGTGTGAGTTCTCTGATTCCAGGGAGCTGGCGCTGGAGGCAGACCTTTTGGTGGATTTCAGAGGGTCTGAAGATGCTTTTGGGAGTGATCCTGAAGGGGGTGGCTCAGGTTTTCCCCAACCAACTGAGGTAGGGGAAGTTTTTGGTAGCCCAGATAGGTCCCCGTGTAGTGGGAGGGGTGTAGGGTCCCATGTCCTGTCTCAGAAGAGAAGGAGTGGTAGTGGGCTGTGTCCCAAGGTGCCCGAAACCCAGTCCCAGGGCCTGGTTGGTTCCATAAGTGAACACCAGGAGGGGGGCCTAGTTTGTACTGGGAGGCCATTTCCTGAGGGTGATCCCCAAGTGTCAGGTGGACTAGGGGGGGCTGCTGTAACAAGCATCCCACCAGTTCTGGTGTCTGGCAGCACCGCTCCAGTGAGGAGAGTGCATGAGTCCAGAGAAAAGGGTGAGGGGGGAATGCAGTCCCCAGTGGTCAGAGCACCCCAGGACTGAGCCTGGTGAGGCCACTTCTGGCCTAGGGGGGTCTTCATGCTCTGTCAAGTGGACAGGAGGCTGGAGACCTGCGCCAGGCAGACTCTCGTACCACTCATGAGGAGTGTGTTTCCCTTGGGGGGATTGTTGTACTACCTGGGTTGCCAGGCACAGGTACAGCCTAAGGGTACAGACCCTGGGTTGGAGGACCAGGTTCAAGGTGTCCCCCCTGACCTGGAAGAAGGGGTGACTGCTAACAGTGTCCCTACTAAGTTGTATTCTGGGGGTACCGCTCTAGGTGTGAGGGTACAGAGCCCCAGGGCTTACTCTCTTGCGCTGTCCTTGGGGAATTGGCTTCTACGCGTCGGGCTCCTTCCGGGATACTTCAAGTTTATCACTTCTCCTCTGGGAATCGGCTTCTACGCGTAGGGGCTCCTTCCGGGATACTTCAAGTTTCTCCCTTCTTTTGGCGTCTTCTTGCTGCCTCAGTGGGTCGGGCGGGTCGTCCTTCCTCGACTTCCAGTCGCTTCCCCCTCCGTCAGCGGAAGCGCAGCCTATCAAGGCAGCCGGGGCGTATTCCTCGTTGTCAATTGGCTCTTGTGACGTGGTCATGTGCTGGTCATCATAACCACGGAAGTCTGTGTAGGCAACCGAGATGGCGCGATCCCTCCAAGCCGGATCCTGTGAGGAGGAGGGATACAGGAGAGGAGAGAATATGTCGTCGCCCTCACCCTCCATCATAGCGTCTCCAGGTACGCTGTGACATAATATTTGGGAGGATGGATGGATAAGGTTTATACCAACTTTTATGGTATGTGTGATTTAGATGAACAGGCAAGACGTGCTACAATTGTGAGAAAATCAGTAAGGCAAATATAGAGAAAGTGAGTAGCTCCAACCCGCGAATGACCTGGATTCTATAAACAGCACTTTGAAATCTAGTGAGTCATACATAGAGCAAGTGAGCAACCCTAATTCGGAGAATGACTTGGATTTTATAAGTACCACTGAAACAGCCTCTCTCCTGCGCTGCCTTCGATCAAACGGGGCTCCTGGCCCAAACAGGCTTCCTAATGCCATATTCCGCGCCAATATTGACATGTGGGCTGAAGTGTTGAATTCATTGTTTAATGAGATACTGCCATTGAATATTGCCCCAGAGTCCTGGCAAGGTAGCATCATGCAGCCCATTTTCAAAAGCGGTCCAGTCGACAACCCTGCCAATTCCCGGCTAATTGCCCTAATTGATGTAGAAGCTAAGGTCTTTGCCTCCCATCTACTGATCGACTTGGAAAACTGGGCAGCGCAGGAAAGTATAATCCCAATTAAACAAACAGGTTTTCGTAAGGGCCAATCTACCATACCAATTTGCTGGCCCTCACTTTACTAGCTGAACAGGCTGTTTAAGAAAAGCAAAATCTATATATTTGTTTTATAGATTTAAAAGTTGCCTTCAATTCAGTTCCTCGAGCTCTACTATGGAACAAACTGGTAGGATAGGCTTTTCCACGAAAACAAGTGGATGCTATAATACTCCTCTATACCAACACTTGGCTTCAGGTCAAGCTAGATGATGGTCGTGCTCTATCTCAAAAAATTAAAACCTATAATGATCTTAAACAAGGCTGTGTCCTTGCACCCTGCATTTTTAACCTATTTTTGTCAGACCTACTACAGCACCTTGAGCCCATTAACACCCATCCTCCAAAAATTGCTGAGGTGCATCTTAGTTATTTACAATACGCAGACGATACCATTTTGCTGGGCCAAACCCTGATAGGCCTATAAAGATTGATTAATGCCTTTTAATAGACACAGCAGTTGAAATGTGGCAATGAGGAGAAATGTTCTTGTAAGTTACATCTTCAAGGAAGGATAAAAGATAGTGGGCTTCTATGTACTTCCAATAATTTGATCACAAGTGTTCACTGTCCGTTTTAGTAAACTAGGAGGCACGCGCAAGCTGACCTCTCCATGCGTTATAGAGTACTGTAAGACATTGGGTTATTAGTTGCGAAGGATGTGAGTCTTTCACAAGTAATAAGTCCACAACTGTCTTTTTACCAGG
Organism: Calotriton arnoldi; assembly: GCA_963921515.1. Lineage (NCBI taxonomy): Eukaryota > Metazoa > Chordata > Amphibia > Caudata > Salamandridae > Calotriton > Calotriton arnoldi. The sequence continues at coordinate 251,160 of CAWUFW010004087.1, read as the reverse complement.
AACCAAGTACCCCATTGTAGCACTTGGCCCTTTCAAAGTAATGAAGCAGAGCAGTCCAAGGCTCACTCAGGGGAGGAGGTGTTGGCTAGTAACCCCAGTTCATTAGTATGCAACAACAAAATTCAATAAATTATTGTCCAACCAACATTAGTCTTTCAAAAGGAAAAGTACTTTTATTACATACACTACTAAATACAATGCATTACATTACAAGTATGCTCAAACAAGTAGATGGGAATACATTTGGTGACTCCCTCATACCCTATTACCCCTCCCATGGGTCCTGAATCCCATAATGACAATACCCACCCACCTATACTAGATGCAGAATCACAATATAAAGGGGGGTCATTATCAATGGGACAGGTCTGCTGGCTTTGTCAGAGTGCCACCACATCAGCAGAGAACATGTTACAATAAACTAACATATTACCACTGAAATCAATAAGGATGGTACTATCTTAAAATGACATTCATTAAGGCTTGTCATGGATAACTGGTATCCTTGAGTTTATCAATAAATCAATTCAAATATATGGCCAGGACACCATACTTTCATTAAAGCAAACACCATTGCATTGTCATTGCAAATAAAGCACATTGAAAACAATTGAATGAATGTAAGAGTCTTCCTTTTACTTTTATCGTGCTTCAAAGATAGCCTTAAAACTCACCACTTGGGGGGGGGGGGGTCCCAATTTTCCCAAGCCATATCCACAAAGCAAAACCTCCTGCAGCTCCTGATAGATCATTTGAAAATTTTTGGTGGTGCCCCTGCCCATTTTGGGGCACGACAGAAGCCAACGGGTATGCAAATTAATCCACACAGGGGGATAAGGAGGCACTCTCTCACACTTAAGCTTGAATTCTAAATGAATAGCTTTTGCCCCTCTAACCGCCCCACCTGTTTTTTTTTAGGCAACCTTGCACTGTGTTACTTTTATTGGGTGCTCCGGTTCCATCCGCTGCACCCACAGCTTTCATTTGTTTTTTAAGGGGCAGCGTGGGGAGCCCACTTCCGCCCGCCTACACGGTTTCTGGTGCTCCCAAAGGAGAACCATATGACATCCTTGAGCAGGTCGCAGGAGAGCGGGAACAACAACGTATTACCCTGAATAGCATACATTTAATATTCCAAATTTAACTTCATTGAATGATAAGAACAGATACCTCATGCACAAACACAAACTCAGTCAATGACAGGAAATTTTCTTTGGTGAAGTGGATCAAAGATGAAACACTATTTTCACAGTATAGAGGGCTCTGCAAGTGAATTAGTGCACTGGTTTAGAAAGCGGTGGAGCTCTGCCATACTCTCAGTACCCTCACGCAAATGTGAGGCTGGAAACTCTCATGGTACTGCCGATAAAGCCGCCTCCCTCTCTGCCAGCAGAAACATTTGACTTAACAGCCCACCTGCCACAGGACAGCTGGTTTAGATTAGCAGAAACTCCGCCCTGTTTATGCCTAGACATATTTTAGGCCTTTAAAAAAGTCCCATACTCACCCTTTAAGAAAATCAGATCATACAGTACAATTTGTGTCATTTACAGAGAAAGAAATAGGGGCTACTGAGGTATGACATATGGTTTGCACCCTCCCACCCCCCAAATGTGTGTGTGCAAAGAACAGAGATCCTATAGACTTGCAAATGTTAGTGAACACGTAGCTCACCACCAAATATGAAATATGTTTTACAATAAAATCACCAGACTTCTATAGTAATTGGGGCACTTCTATCATGTTAACCTGAAAACTAAATGGGCCCATGTGCTATAGTGTAGATTTCTGTAACTTTCTCACAATTTGATACCTCGTCCAAGCCAATGCATTCTACCTAACTGAGAGTTTGGAAGGTATTCATCACATAGCCTCTCTTGCCCCATTAAAAGAGAAGGCATATTAGCAAATTAATTTGGCGTTTGCTGACTAAACAACTGCCTTTTGAATTCCCACTGTGCCTCTTTTTCGTCATTGTCTTGCCACTATGTGTAAATTGAGCTCCTTCTTTGCCTCCAAGACTCTTGGAGAGACATATAGGCCTATTTCAATCATATTCTGGTGCAATTTCAAAAGTATTGTACTTCAGAATTAAACTTGGGCCGAACACCCTCAGCACTTTATGACAGCATTTTCCTCTTCCCAACAAAGTGGTCTGCAAAAACCCAGCAAATGCTTGCTAATCCAAATCAAAATCACGACCTTGCCTGATAGGAGAGAGCCTTATCGAACCCTAATAAACCAAAGTATAAGCTAGGGAACACACTCACAGTAAAGAAGGAAAGAATGTTTTCTTCCTTGGCTTTTACAGATACATTATCCTTCATATCCCCTCCATCACCATTGTGGCTCCTTTATGCTCCCTTCTACATAAGATGGAAAGCAACCAGATAAAGTGGTCCGCAACACAAACTCCTCTTTTCGGCATCCAAGAAAGGCTCTTTTCAACAAACCTTGACAAGTCACTGTGGACAAACCTCAGAGCTTCTCCTCTTCTTACACAATACTGAGGTGTGGCATATAGTCTACTCCACAGGGGCAGAGTTGTCTTAAACACCCAATTTTATATCTCACCAGAAGGCTTTTCTTACCAGTTTTGTAGTCAAAAGGAATCCCTGGTGTTTAAATGGGTAGTAGAATCTTCCTTTTTCACTTGTGCGGTCACATTTACCTTATCACCTGCAACACTTTAGATAAACAGTGCTGAATTGTCCCAGAGACAGTTGTCTTTGCAGCCCGGCTCCTCAACACCATCCTTGGAGTGACAGCCATGAGCTTGTTTTGACATCCTTCAGTGAACAATGACCCTTTCAGGGGACAATAAAAGCTGAGGGGCAGTGTGTGCATGGTGCTGGATCCTGGAAATTACTATTGCCTCCTGTGTCCCCTACACTCCGTGCTATTCAGGGAAGGGCCTACTCTTTAGGGATTTGCACAGACTTATTGTGTGCCTCCCTATTTCTGCTGCCTGCTGGTTGAGGTATCCTGTTTTCCAGAGCTCCCCTAATGTCCTGAGGCATGCCTCTCTCTAACTGTACCAAGGTATCCATAAGTGATCAGTCCTCTTGTCTGTCAGCAAAAGAATAGATAAACAGTTGTTTTCAACACATGTGGGTGGCAGTGCCTCTGAAAGACTGGTAGGGCTTTGGAAATGTTCCATCCTTGTGAAGAGGCAGGTCAGTGTCTATGAAAGGCAGAGGGAACTTAGATGTAGGCACTTGTCAGGCCAGTATTTATGGAAGGCCTGCAGGATTAAATGGGAGTCAATCACATACCAGCCCAGTTCCTTCGACATGTCGGTTTCACTAGTTGGGGCCCGGGCCCATAATGCTCCTGACTAAAAAGAGGAGCCCCATTCATACCGGTATCGCGAATTAATGTCACGTTTAGGCGCACATAGCGGGGGTAAAACAGTGCACACAACAGAATGAGTGAAAGTGGATGAATGGGTATGTAAGGCATAGGACTACATGTCCCGCAATGCCAAGGAGCAGTCACGTTCCCACTTCCTGCCTCTACTTAAGTAAACGCCTGCTGGCCGCCCAGGGCTTGACACCTGTGATTAGTTGTCACTTCGGGAAGGCGGTTTCCAGACTCCTGAGAACTCCCTGCAGTAGTGCAGTTCTGTTCTTTCCCTCGCGCTGCAGCGCACTCGGCATTTGCTTTGTTGCCAGAGCCGTTCTGCCGACTCGCGCTGAAGGTGAGGACCCGGGCAGAGAACGGCTGTCAGTTACCTCGCGCTGGAGCGTGTCCATGTTCTTTCATAGCGCTGGAGCGCATTTGACAATTTACCTGCTACCAGAGCGTTTCTGCCGACTCGCGTTGAAGCGCATACACGGTCAGAGAGCGGCTCGCATTTCATTTCTGGAACTCATTTATTTCATAGCGCTGGAGCGCATTTGACTATTTGCCTTTAGTTAGAAGCGTTCTGTCAACACGCGCTGAGCGCGTAATCGGACAGAGAAGGCTCGTGTCGCCTCCCTTAAAACTCAACAGTTTCTACGCGTAGGAGCGCATTTGGCAAGCATCCTCTGGATCTAGCCCAGCTTACTTTTATGCAAAAAAGGTTGTTCACCGAGCAGAGCGGACAGCTTCGTCCAGTGCCCAGCTAAGTACATTATCTGTTACTCCTTACAGGAAACTATAGCACTGTGCCTTGTTTCTATGGATTATAATCTATGAAAAAACCTGAAGGAGGATATGTTTGTTTTCTTTTCTTTATTTTTCTATTTTGTGCCTTTTTTGTATGAGGAGAAGTGTGGCAGTATTAATCGTAAGTGCCTCCACATATTATATATTATATGTTATGGTGATTGAGGGTTGTGCCTTCATGTGTACTGTGTTGTGTCTCACTTACAGGATAACACGGGGCTACAGTAGGAGTGAAGTCTACAACTCCAGAACAACCCCTCCTTGAGTGTTTTCGCAGCTGCACTGTTATTGTTTCGTTTATCCCTTTTTTTCCCTTTCCCCTAAGGTGGTATTGTCTATGGAGTGGATATACAGCACTCATAGGTAGTTCCATATAGGGGATAGGGTTATCTGGCATCTCTCCTCGCTCCCGCTGTATCCGGCTTCTGAGGTTAGTGGTTAACCATTCTGTGATGTGACAATTAGGCCGCCCCGCTCCAGGAGGTACGTGCAAGGCTGCGGGCCTTTTCTTAAGGGACTGCAGAGAGACGGGAGGGTCCTCCGAGTGTAAGGGAGGGGGTGGTTATTAGCCCCTGACAAGCGAGGAGGGAAGACCAGGGTTGGGGTCTCCCTAGAGTGGGGCGCCCGCGTAATGCACCTGAGTTAACACTGGTGGTGGAACAGGTGGCTAGCCTATCCCCTCACTCCTTTTTCCCTATAAAACCGAGGCACAGAGACAGTCCTCACCCTTTCTTGTTTTCTTTTCCCCCGAGGACCAAAGAGACGTCCCAAGAAGAAGAAGAAGCCTAAAGAGAAGGTCCCTTGTCTGAAGAAAGCCAAGAGTACCGACTTGACTATAAATCCCCTGAATAAAACGTTGGAAAACGAACATAAGCCTTCTGTTGTTTCTCCCACTGTCACATAATATTAATACCGTAAGTTCTATTGTTTCGCCTTTCCAGGTCGTTAATGATCTCCCAAAAAGGTTTTACATTATTTGTTTTGACAGCATGTAATAGTTTATCCCATAGCACTATTTGATAATATGATTTAGCCAACCACACTTCTCGTCTATATAACCTTCTTAGTAACATCATTTTTTCCATAAGGGCATAATAAGATTGCCAGTATCTATGGGAAAAAAGCTTCCCATACAGCTTTATTGAGGGACCATTTTAATTTAAGTAATTGAAATGAATACCATTTATTAGGGGAGGTTAGTGATGGATCCATTTTTCTTCGATTTCGTGCTGGAAATTTTTCCACCAAGGATAAGGTAATATAATTCCATTTATCTATTGTTGAACCCACCTCCACCTGGCACTGATCACCACACTTTATTAAGGCTTCTTCAAACTTCATTATTTCTACTTGTTTATCCGAATGCCATACCAGCCTTTTCAGGTTATATGTAGAATGAGCCATATTGAGAAGCTCAGTAGATTTGGTGTTACAACTTATTGGCAAGTGTAATTACTGAACTTCGCTTGGACTGTTCAAAAGATGGAACTGGCCTTGATTTGCACAAAGATTTCCCTTTAACAAAATTAGCCCAAGCTTGTGCAGATTGTCACAGCACACATTTGCGATACCATTACTCAATCTATCTAAGGAGATAAAAGAGACCAGATGTAAGTCATCAGAGCTGATCAAGCCAGCATCTGGATGTCGAATTGCTACTGAGATTATGATATCCCGTAAGATATGCAGCTGGGTCACCTTATTTTTCCTCGCACTTAAATAGACATTAAATATGATCATCATATAGCAGTTGTACTGTAACAGAACACATTGTAGCCATTCCAACTTCAAATCAATTGCTTCTACTGTTAGATTTAATTAAGTGGCAATATAACATGAGAATCCGCCCTTTTTTCGGCCTAATTTATTAAATTCATTGAACCCAAGCAATAAAGTTACTTGTTCTCTCCATGTTTCTTGGAACATTAAGATTTCGAAAGTATTTAAAAATGAGAGAGTATCAGGGTCGGCCAGTAAATGGGCCAGCCCGTGCACATTCCAAGAACATATTCTCAGTTGTTTATCTTTTGCACTTGCAGCAGGCAGAATTCAGTCCTCATCTCCTAACTGCACATTTGCAAGGGTTGCTAGAAGCTATGTCCAATCATCAAATGGCGTTTTATTTTTGGTTAACAATTCATAGGTACGCACTCCTTTTTTTGTATTAGTAATTGGCAAACCTGTATTGCAAAGTGATTTATTCAATGGGCCAGGCGCAACTCTGAGTAATGGGATTGACTTTTTACTTTCAACCTTGTTTCTTTCTTTTTCCGCTATAGTGACAAGAGCCTCTAAAATAGAAGGATATTTCGGAGGGGTACATTTCTTAACCTCGATGCTCCATTCCATAAAATAAAAGGTTGAATTTAGGATTTTGTTTGCTTTTTCATTGGTAGTCCAAGTTGTTATGGTGGACTCACGAGATGAATTAAAATGTGTTTGTTTAAACTGTACGGAAAGGAGATAAGTAGATTTAATAAATGATAGATCAGGAATGGTTGTGATAAGTTTTAGGATTGAGCTCCGATTCAGACTATCATGAATACCCCTAGATTCGTATAAGGGGTGAAAAACTAATTTCGAAATATTAGAAGTTTGGTTTTCCGGCATGACCCTTGAAGGTATTGTTGGGCCTAGTTCACTATCGTTGACTAGATAGTTGGTTTAATGTCTTCCAGAAGATGGTGATCTCTGGGTGACACTGAATCTACTCCGATCAGCCACACAGGCCCCAAGCATGAGATGAATTGCGCGACCTTGCGACAAGGACATAGCCTCATTATTTACTATTGATTCAGTCTTTATTTGTAAATGACAGTCTATTTCTCTATTCATGTTTCATTGACTCTGCTTGCTCTCTCGCCGATTCTGAGTACCGCTGTCGTTTTGCTTAGAGATAGTCCCATTGTTGATACCCACAATGTCAGTAATGGTTGCAGACTCTTTTTTGCTGCCCCTTGAAGGTTCTGTACCTGTCTCTTTGTTTCAGAATTCAAAGAATTTAACTGACTGGATTCAAAGTGAGTATCTGCACCCTTGTGGGAATGATCCTGCCTTTGAAATTTCTGACTGGCCGATTTGAAGATAGAATAGCAGTCCTTGGGCTTGGCCAGTGAGTCTGTAGTGTTCTTAGCTTTGTTCCGGGCTTTCCGCAGCCTTTACCTGGCCCTTTTTGTTAGCGGGGGATCCCCACTAATGCTATCACCTAGACCTGTGGAATTTGAAATCTGACTTCTGTCTACACTAGCATTTTCAAGTAAAATAGGACTTTCATCTATTGCAGTGTCGAGGCCCAGACCTGCCTCTGGCTTCCTAACTTCCCTGGCTAAATCCCTAGTTAAATGAACGGGAACATCTCGCTGAGCGTGTTGGGGTTTTGTACCCACACTGGTTACCTCTAACCCTGAACCAATATGGGAAGTTGAGGGTAATTCTGAATTTGGTTGCACAGCTAGTTTCTTAACTTCTTTAATAAGAGACCCTACTATATCGGGAGTTCAAACACATTATCTAAAATATGTGAACACGTGCATTTGATTAGTTGATTATTAACATCGTACTGGGCTCTTACCACCAGGTTGGTTAGGTTGTGTAACTTTGTATCTATCCCCGACACATATACTGCTATGGTATTTAATAGGTCCACCTGTATATCGAGCTTGTTAGAATGAAAATTGAACGCTGTTGTTATTGCCTCCATTGTACCCAAAACATTTTGCCATACTTTTTCTGAACTTTGGTGTTTGGGGGAACACTGTTCCACTAAAATGGGTACATCATATTTATCCAAAAATGCAACCTCTGCAGAATTCAAAGAGTTATCTACATGATCAGTCTTCTTAAGCCCCTGGTCAGAGCTTCTAAATTTAAAATTCTGGGGGATTAATGTTTGTTGTGAATCAGAAAGTTGTTCACGATCACGTATTACTGGACTAAATAGAGTCATACCAGTTTTTTCGGTTAGTGACTGATTTATAGACTCTCCTAGATCCTAACAGACTTTCGCGTTCTTAGATATAGGGGATTTGAAAAAGCTATGGTGTGATTGCATATTGTCCAGACAAATGACAGAGGCATCATTTTCACTTGGATCCCGTGACAGTCAGTTACAACCTGAGCTTTACCTTCTGCCTGTAAGGGACGGAGCTTTTGATCTGGCAATATAATTTGAACTGCTCACTTGTTTAATTGACAGACTTCAGGAACTGGCTCAAGATAGACTTGGGCTTTAACCACTATTACCTGAGAATGTCCTCTTTCAGATGGAACATTTTTTACAGCAGTTGCTTTTAAACTTGAGATGGTAGTATCGGAGGACTGTTGCAAACAATCGCTCGTCTCATCACCTTGAAGTAACGCACCATCTTATACTGCCTGAACTATTGGTGAGCATAAAGTTACTAGGGCAGGTGTGGATGAAGACATCCTGCCCTCACGTTGAACTTTATCTGATTGTTCAAAATTGTCCATGATACGGGTCTGGGAGAGCTGTGCCCCAAAGTTGATAACAGTTTTAGACGCTTGATCAGGGACCATTTTCGCATGTTCCGAACTTGATGTTGCCTCAATATGGGCCAGCGTTTTCTCAAGTTCCATCTTGTTACCAAATGATGTATCCTTTTGGGCTTGTGTTTGGTTTTTCTTGACAGTCTTCTGCCTTTTTTGTGGCTGTGACTGCAACTGTAGCTGCAACGACCCTCTTGGGCATCCTGACCTCATGGTGTATGAATTTACCTCCGGGTGGCAGAGGTTCGCGTTGGATTTACCAATGCACCAAGGCTCTAGGGCAGAGGTCTTCAATCTGTGGGGCGCGACCCCCAGGGGGGCCGTGGAGTCATGGAAGGGGGGGCGCGCATTCCCCAACTTTATTGTCGGCACACATGGACATCCCGCGTATGAAACTCCGTGACTTTCAGCAGTGTCTTTGAATCTTGCGGTGTCTGCACGCATACGGGACAGGGAATCAGTTCTAAAATTCTTTTAATGGACCTTTTTATCTCTCCATAAAAAATAATTTTTCTTCACGTCTTTCCTTCCTACAGCTGCCTGTGACAGTGTGAAATATCTGTACACTGCCCATGCCTTGAGCACTAGGTTCACCGGCCCTTGAGACGGAAGTGTAGATGTCCAACCGAGCGAGGGGGTGCATCCATGGTGTAGTGCCTGCGAGCTTGTTTATGAACGCTGGCGTTCACCCCTGGCCCCTCATGTTTACATGCATAAATTACTCTACAGGTGGCACCTCCACATCTGTAACTTAGGCATTTTTGCCTTTGTGGACTCATTTTGCCACGTGTGACCTGAGGCTTTTTTCACACTTAAGGTACCTTGTGAGTCGAAACAACGAGATGGTGTTGTCAGACTCTGGTATCCTCTGGGCCTGGCAATGTCAAGTGTGGACTCATTTTGCAAGTGGTGAGGTTTGGGCAAGCTTGATGTCATGTTTATTTTTCGTTTATGAATATCGAGGACTGAACCGCACCGCATCTTGGTGGTGGAATACAAGAGAACTGTGAAACCGGGCATCCCCAGAGCAGGTTTCGCTATCAGCCGGAGTTTCACCCAGAGGTCAAAGTGGTCAGGATCGGAGGGGACGGCGTGCCCAGACTTTTTTGTGATTTAAGAAAAAATGTTCCTCTACTTTTAGTAATAAGACAACTGTCCTAGGATGGTTAATTTTGATAGTTTAAATGCTTCAGCTAGAGTGCCATTCAGGAAATGACCTGTGCTGTGAAACCCGGGCAGACAGCTAAACAAGCCTTCCTGCCAGGGTGCCTTCTTGCCTGAAAGAAATGCAAATGTGCGCAACGAGTTAATCTGCAAATGTAAGCGGTAATCTGCAAAAGTAAAGGATTCTTGGGAGCCAGGACTGGCTTTTATTGATCGAATCACTCGAAAGCTCTGTGATAACAGATTTACTCTTTGCGAGTGGTAGTGCAAAGAGTTAACAACTGAGCTGTGAAATGTGAAGCTTACATAGTGTTTACTACCCCTGAGGAGTTGTTGAAGTGACAGTTATGTAAAGACATTGCATTACGTACAGTCTGGGTATTACTATATTTTGGAAGCATCATTTCATCGTAAAACATTTGGCGCATTTTGTAGCAATCCAGCTTATACCGTGTTTAATGCAAGTATTAAATAATGACCTACATATTCACAGTGCTTTCTGTCACAGGCTGTGACCTCGTAGCACTAAAAATATACAAGTCACTATTCTCCACTGCAAAAACCAAGATATAATTCTGTGGCTCCCTGGTTACACACAGACCTCTTCAGTGTATTAACTAATAGAGGTTTCATAATGTACTATTGTGCCTTTCCCACTGAGTAACAACTATTTACATTTATTTTTCATTTAAGCTTCCCGTTATTTTGTGTGTAGCTACCTGACAGTGAAAGACAAACTTACAGAATACACTGTTTAATATTATTTATCCACTGTAAAAATGAGTTGTCGTTATAATTGGGGGTGTTTGTGGTTATCAATGATGAAGAGTACCAGTTTCTAGAAATTTTTGTCAGGAGGGGGTCCTTGCGCCAAAGTTTTTTGACCGGGGGGGTCTCGGCATCAAAAAGTTTGAAGACCTCTGCTCTAGGGGATAAGATGGTTCAGCTGATTACACTAATCGTCACAGTGGTCGCAGGGCCTTACATAAGGTCACAGGGTGGTATACTGCTAGCCTTTTCCATGCCACTGTCAGTCCTGGACCAAATACCATCAGAAACAAGTAGAAAACAACAGGAAAGCACACCCCACCAGAGTACTCCTGCTATGGTCCAGCTGTGACTAAAAATAGAGCTAAAAAGGAGTGAAAAAAGGTAACAGGGGCATACAGGAAGAAGGTTGAAATACTGCTGACTGGCCGCTGGGCGGGATCTGCAGCAGCGGAACTACCCTAATGGGAAACTTAGGCAAGTCAAGCATCTCTGCGGCTGCTGCTGAGACCGCAGCCAAGTTCCAAAATGTAAATTTCAAAGGATCAACAGCAGCTCAATTTGCCTGAGGCCAGGGCCAGATCCAAGACCAGGAGTAGAACTGCACTTCTCCACTTTTTTTTCTTTCTTTTCTGCTCCCTTCCCCAACCCCAGTCATTCTGGACTCCTTCTAGTCTACTTCTGGCGCTGCTAAAGGTACGATGAAAAGCCCAAGACTGAGGGGGTTGAGGGAGCTGGGGTAGCTGGGGTAGCTGACAAAGCAAACACAAGGTGATGATGGACAGAGCGCTGAAACTTTTCAGACACTCACCCCCAGTCACAGATCTGGGTTGAATCCATCATCGTTCTTTATCTCACTTCGCCACCCCAGTTCAGACCCAGCCATATGCAAAACAGTCTTGACCCTGTGCCTCATGGGAACAGTCCAGACCGACTTGCCAAGCCAGGTCTTCCCTGGACCGGGAACAAGCATCATGGGACTGGTTTCGGGGTAACACCCCTCACCAGCCAGGCTAGCTTGAATCCAGTGGCCAAGTGAGCAAGGGACCCACGTCTGGGTATACCCTACCAACTTAGGGCAAACAAAGCAAACACAAGGAGATGATGGACAGAGTGCTGAAACTTTTCAGACTCTCACCCCTAGTCACAGATCTGGGTTGAATCCATTGTTCTTTAGCTCACTTTGCCACCCCAGTTCAGACCCAGCCATATGCAAATCAGTCTTGACCCTGTGCCTCATGGGCACAGTCCAGACCGACCTGCCAAGCCAGGTCTTTCCTGGACCGGAAACAAGCATCCTGGGATGGCATGGGGAGCAAAAAAACAATGGATTTAGGCCCAGGTCTCTGTACTGGGGTGAATGTATAACATTGTTCTGCATACTGTCCATCAATTGTTCTTTTTGCAGCTGACAGATGGCCAAGGCTCCAAAGCTCCCGGGCCCCTCTACAATCCCCCCTGATGTAGGAAGCGGAGAGTGAAGGAGCAGCAAAAGAATGCAGCCGTGAATGGCAGAAGTACTGTAAAGTCTACAATGTAATAATTTGAGCTTGGGAGCTTCAAAACCATAGGGCAGAACAGGCTCCCAAGAACAGGACAGGGCAGGCATCCACAGGGAGTGCAAGATGCACCAACCTACCGCTGCCCGCTTCCACTCAACCTGGGGGCCCCCGTGGTGCTAAGCCTTACCTCTTGCTGCCTGCTCCCTGCTGTGCACCACACCTCGTCCACACCTTGGCCACACCTCGCCCGTACCTTCCTCTCCGCTTTCTGCCCAGGCGGCTCGAGCAGCAGTTCAGGCGGTGGTAGAGGCGGGGCGCCGGCAATACCAAGGAAGGACCCGGCAGGGCATGGCACCTGTCCGGTAGGTAATAAAATCTGATCTGCTCTGCTCTGCTCCGCTAGCAAGCGGGAAATGGACGGCAGCGGGGAGCGGACCTGGCGGCGTCCTTCGTCAATTGTCATATAGTGGAACGTTTTCTGCAAAGCAGAAAAATGCCAAATTGTCATAAAAAATAACTTTTTTTGTCCTCCATCCGGACAAGCTCACTATCTCTGATGGCTCTTGGGACATGCACAGCCAGGGCACCATCAGACTGGAAACTAAAAAGAGTAAAAAAATAGAACAAGTGTTAAAATAAAATACTACACATCGGAAAGCCTAAAAGCCTACCATGCGTTTAATGCAAAAATAGCAAAATGTACAGCAAATAATAAGGCATCAAAAGTCATTTCAACCGACCATTGTTCTCACTCAAAAAGCCAGTTGAAGCATGTGATGCTATAATGCATGTTTTTTTTTACCCTTTCTTATACACTTTTCTCTCAGTAGCTATGTAGCATAAAGGCATTACAGAAACTGTTACTTCAATGAAACTATAAAATGAGCACAAGGCATGATCTTCTCACAGAGACAATGTCAGAAGTCCTTGAAATTATTATAAAGATACATACACATATTGCTGATTTCACTATTTTCCTACAACATATTTGTTTTCTAACACAGAAAGTGTAGCTAGGCTTCTGTGTTTAAGAGAATCATGAAATTTAGCACCCATATTAAGGCTAATGAACACTTCAGATTAATACAACAGCATTAAAACTCGGTTATGTAATATAGCACTATCTGTTAAGTCATATACGTGTAAAGAAGCATTGGTATAAGGATCTGAAACAACATCCCCTTATCGATAAAGACTGCCCCAACACTGCTCCAATTTAGGAAAGAAAATATGACACATCTCTTTAAAGAAGACTACATCACAATTCAGTAACAATCTAATAATCAGCTACTTGAATCACTAATTTACTGTATGCTTGCCTTTGACCTTGTAAAGCACTCTCCTTCCTTTTTGGCTAGGTATGGACTATACAAATACCACACACATAAATACATTTGTTCAGAACATCTACCTATAGGTTCATGTCCTACACATAGATCTAACTTTTAACCATTGTTTCTTTGTATTGTGGAACTTTTGGGTCTGCCTTTACCTTGAAAATTATAATCTTAAAATCTGGACATACAAAACACTGCTAACTTAAGGTTTCACACAAGAAATGGGTCACATCAGCAGGTTCTCTCTCTGTTGTACTTTACCGTGTACTCATCAATATTTCCCTTGCAGCACATCACCATGTGCTCCAACAAAACACATAGAACTTTGTCCCTCAACTGTTTATCATCCGTGGCTCTTGAGTCATGCCACTGAATGCTCCTTAGATAAATTATTCTGTACCACTCTACTACATTTCACCTTTGCTCCTTACTGTGCATCATTCTATCCTCCTCTGATGCCCTTCCCTTTGTATCCTGCTGTACATTACTATGTATGGCAGTTGGTCTGTGTGTATTGATGCATATTGTTCATCCGTATGTGTACGTGCCGGAATGTTTCTTGGATTTTTTTTAATGCGTTATCTGTGCACGCTTAGTATGTGCTTATAGTGCACATTGTGTGCTTGAACTGTGCAAAAGGCAAACCTATTGTCTTTGTCAATTCTTCATAAGTTTGAGAACACAATGGAACGCAGAATAGAAAAAATGTATTTGTAATTGTTCAAATCTAGGCACAATGAGCGAAATGTGACTCTGAGATATTCAAGAGCGGAAAGCTCAGGCAACAATATGTTTATGAAATCTTTTAAGGCTCTAAGGGTTGATGAGATGGTTAAAAACTTTAAAAATATTAGCCAGAAAATTGACCATAAATTGTTTGTGTTTAAAATACGACTTTTAGCTTTGGAGTCTCAGAAGTATTTTTAACTGGTTGATATCCAGTATAGTTTTCCTTAGATGTCTCACATGCCACTCAGTCAACTTCTTCTGCTCAGACTGCATTTCATAGAAATCCTAGTGACTTCTCTGTCTTACTTTTAACTTTCAGAATTGAAATAGATAAGGCAGGAGAATTTTGAATGGTTCGGGTTTAACTATTTCATCCCCCACAACTTAAATTTGCAGTTATTTGTGGGCCATTTATTTCAGATGGCCATAATTTCGATCTATTAAGTACTTTATCATTTATTTCAGTCTTTTACAGTATTTTTTCTTAAACTTTTTTATATATATTTATATATATATATAGATATATATATATATATATATCTATATATATATATATATATTCACTGGAAAAAACATAGGTTTCAGGGACGTTATAGTTAGAAATTAGCATTTAAAAAACCATTGAAATTCACTGAAAAAACCATAGGTTTCAGGCACGTTATAGTTAGAAATTAGCATTTAAAAAACCATTGAAATTCACTGAAAAAAACATAGGTTTCAGGGACGTTATAGTTAGTTGGACATTTCACTCATACAAAACCATAGAAATTCCGCCGTTATAATTAGTTCAGCTAACTATAACTCGCACCCCGCAATGCTACTGCTGATGGCGTCACATATTACATCATTCATGACATGGTCAGTGACATCACTGATGACATCACTGATGACATCTCAAATGACATCACTGATGACATCACTGATGACATCATCCAGTGACTGTGTGTTTCTTTAAAGTTTAAATATGTATTATATATATATGCCTAGGTGTATTGAAGAATGAGTGGGTGTATAAGTGTCTGGATGGAGGATTTAGTAGGTGCGTGACTGACTGTTTAAGTGAGTGATTACATGTGTCTTACTGAATGCATGGTTAGTGACTAAACTGGGAATGTCTGTATCAGTCTGTCTGTTGTTGTATAAGCTGCTGCACGGGTTGGTCAGTAGCTACATGAGTGTCTATATGGGTTATCGATTGGTTGCCTGAGTATTTGTATGGGTGCCTGAGTGTCTGTGTGGGTGGGTGGGAGGTGTGTGACTCTGTGCATAGATGTTTGAGTGGTTGTTTCACTGGGTGTATGGGTTCAAGAGTGCATGTGGAAACAGCTGTATGGGTGGGTGAGTGTGTGTATGGGTGTGTTGGTGAGTGAATGGATGTCTCAGTGGTACATGTCCAAGTAACTACATATGTAAAAGGCAGTGTATGTGAGAGTTGGAGTATATAAATGACTATACGTGAGAGTCAGTGATTGTGAGAGTGGCTGTATGGATGAGTGTGTACTTGTATCAGTGATTGTATAAGAGAGTAAGTATGCATTTGTTTCTGTTTGAATAAGTGATGTGGTGTGTGTATAACTGTGTAGGTCAGTAAATGGAAGTGTGATTGATTCTTTCCATGACTGACTAGGTGTGTGAGTAACTCTGGATGAGTGGTGGTGTGTGAGTGTCTGTATAGGTGCATATGATAGTGTTGTATTGATGAGTGACTGCATGTATGAGTGATTGTATGGGTGAATGAGTGGATGTGTGTGTAGACCTAGGAATCAGTGAGTGCGTATGTAGTAACTGGTATTGGTGCGTCGATGGTTTCGAAAATGGTAGTCTGTATTTTACAGTGGGTGTATCAAAAGGTTATATTAGAGTGTGAGGAGGTGCATCAGATTTTCACGTGGATGATGTCATCAGTGATGTCATCAGTGATGTCATTTGAGATGTCATCAGTGATGTCATCAGTGATGTCACTGACCATGTCATGAATGATGTAATATGTGACGTCATCAGCAGTGCATTGCGGGGGCGCGAGTTATAGTTAGCTGAACTAACTATAACAGCGGAATTTCTATGGTTTTGTACAAGTGAAATGTCCAACTAACTATAACGTCCCTGAAACCTATGGTTTTTTCAGAGAATTTCAAAGGTTTTTTAAATGCTAATTTCTAACTATAACGTGCCTGAAACCTATGGTTTTTTTCAGTGAATTTCAATGGTTTTTAAAATGCTAATTTCTAACTATAACGTCCCTGAAACCTATGGTTTTTTCAGTGAATTTCAAAGGTTTTTTAAATGCTAATTTCTAACTATAACATAGCAGTCGCGTTTGCAGAGTGGTGGAGAAAAGGTGAGCGTGGCCTTCAAACACCTTTTAGCAATCCCACTGTGTGGGATTTAGCGGAATTAACAGGAGGGATAGTTAGCCCCCAACGTCAACCTTGAGGGCCAACTACACTTTTATTACCTCCAGTAAGTCCCACTACAGCAGGATTGCTAACTTGTTATATCAGGCCCCACCCCCTCCCTGCAGCACTCTGCAAACGCGCCCCTGGCGCGTTCTAAGTTGGGGAATTAACTCCCCTTGAATCCTGACGGTCCCTGGGGGCCAAATAGGCCACCAGGTACCTCCAGTAAGCGCCACAGAGCTGCGTTGCAGAGAGGTGTAAAAAGGGGCATGGCCTCAGACCACCTCTCTGCAACGCAGCTCTTGTTATGTCAGGCCCCGCCCCCTCCCTGCACCACTGTGCAAACGTGCCCCCTGGTGCATTGTAAGTTGGGGGATTAAGTCCCCTTGACTCCTGAGGGTCCCTGGGGGCCAACTAGCCCACCAGGTACCTCCAGTAAGCGCCACAGAGAAGTATATAATGAGGTATTAGGGGTAGGGTTATATATACACCCCTAAACCCCTACCCTCAAAACTCTTAAAAAATCCTTAAAAATTGACTTACCTCTTGTGACGTACAGCAACACCATACCGTGATCTGGTTCTTGGTAAACAGACTAAAAATAACACAAATAGACTCCCAAATAGAAGGTAGCGGTAAAAAAATGGCAGCTGAATGAAACTTAAAAAAGGACTATTTCCCCATAGACATGAATGGGAAAACATGTAAAACATGCCAGGGTACGTTGTGATAAAATGGGAAAAAATTGTAAATTATGCATATTAAAATAATATTGTAAAATATATTCAATGATTTTATATATACTTAAATAATGTACGATATATAATGTTGAAAATATGTGTATAAAAATGTAAGACATTTTAAAAATCTGTTAAACAAAGGAAAATAATAGTTAAAAATCTGCAGCATACAATAGCATTTAAATATAATTTACATGTTTTTTTATTAAAAAAAATCAATAAAACATGTTTTATTTACTTAACTAATTAAGGGGCCCATTACGATGGCGGGCGGAAGCACAACCGCCGTGCTGGCGGATGCAAAAACCACCAGTTACCGCCGGCACGCAGCAGTCCACACGCCCGCCCAATTATGATGCGAAAAGCAGGCCAAACACCGCCGGCAAGCCAGCAACACCGTCCGCCATCAAAGTGCGCCCGCACACGTAGCGGCGCAGCACAACTGACACACACCGTCCGACGAAACACGTCCCGCCCGGCGCATAAATTACGATGCCGCAAACAAACGGCTCCCACGGCAAAGAGACACCGCACGTGAAAGAGAGGCGGAAACACGGACGCAGAGCACGGACAACGAAGAAGCGGCACCCCGGGCATGAATCCAGCACTGCAGGCCCTTCCCATGCTTCTGCTGATGCACCACCAAGGACGCAACGTACCGCGGAGACGCAGGTAGGCACACACACAACAAGTGCACGCAAACAGCGCACACAGTGCAAGGGCGGAAAAAGCGGACAACCCCCACCAGCGCGTGCACACTACACATCCACCATTGCATCCACATATGACACACAGGCCAAATCCTAACATCGCAGAACACATGTGTACACACCACCTGGGACTAGGAACCAACCACCCCGTCACGGCCCCAAAGCGCCGATGACGCCGCCACACATGCGCACAACGCAGAGGCCAACCGCAGCGCCATGCATGCGTCGCACACAGACACAGGGACACAACCAAGCAGCACACACATCAGCCCCACCCCGAACGCACATGACACGTGACAGGCCGGCCACAGACATGTCCCCAACGCCCAATTCACGGACAACACCCAACGCCACACAACCGACGCACACATGTCAGTGAAGTCACGCAACAGCAGGACACACCCCAGTGTAACAAACATGGCGTAGCACACAGCGGCGGCAACACCAACTAGGAGAAGCAGGGCCCCTTCGGGAAGAGGAACGCCAGTACCACACTGAAAAACCCATACCACCCTGCACATATGAACAAGACACATGAAACGGAACACCAAAGAGCCCGGGGACCGACAACAGGTGGCCCAAGAATTACATCCACACACAAGGCCCAACGCAGAGCGGAAAGGCAGCCTGCCGCCCACACAAGGGAGAGCAGACAGCACTGAATGACCTTCCATTCCAACACCGAAACCACAGCCCTACGACAGAAGCCGGTGAATACAGCCATTGTCCAAGAATAGACCAACACAGGCATGCCGAGGAGACCGACCACACGGCAGATAGCGCATATCACAGAAGCACACAACGGACGGGGAAGAAAGAAGAAAACACTCCCCCATGTCGGCCACATGCAAGTTAATTGGAAGGAGTCACACAGCACTGACCTTGAACTGTCTGAGAAGCATGTGGGAAGAGGGCCCGTGTCCTCCAAACAAGCCAACAGAACACAAGTCCTGTCTCCCCACGACTACACAGAGCTCACAGCAACCCCGGAGCGTGCACATTGCAGACTGCACACACAGCCGGAGCACGCCACCTCTACGAACCGCTGCGAAATGGCAACCGCAACACACCTACCCAACTACGCCGAACAGCTCAAGCTGTACCAAACCAACACGATACATACATTGGGATGCGATCTCCTGTCCCTGCTGAACGTAAGTTACCGACTGACTTACCGCATCACATTGTTCAGCTGCGTCATGCCCGTCTTCTACTGTCGGAGGTGTCCCTACCAGCATCCCGTCGAGATATGCCTCTCCAACCCGGCATGTCTGAAGGCGGACCTGCTACCACTACTCCTCCCTCTGGACGCACACGACAGGGCCTGCTCTGCCTATGGGGGCATGGCGTATGTGGCCAACATCGCACGCGCACTGAAATGGAACCACTGTGCCTCCACACGACGGATCATCGAGAACAGCTACATCGAATGTCACCCAGCATGCCCCATCATGGTCCTCCAAGGGACAACCTACGAACAACACCTTGACAGCCACCATCCGCTTCATTGGCTGGCAAACATGGACACCACCAATGACATGGAAGCCCTGCTGGACGGCATCGCATACCTGACAACCTGTAAATACGTCGGACCACAACGCAGGTTCCCCGAGTGACCTATGAAGTCCAACCCCGCACCCATGCTCAGCTTCCGCACGGACTGGCCAGTCACCACCACAACAGCCATACCAAACGACCGGCAACTGTAACCACACCATCAACGACATCGCCATGACATCGGATATGACCGGGACATGCACACTGTTCCCCATCACATCCAGGAACACCGCATGCATCGTGGGAGGCAGTGGCATGGGCTCTGTGCATCGCACCCACATGGACGGAACTGCACGAACAACCAGGACACGACATGGATCCAGCGCACATGGACACACACACCGCTCAGTGGACATGAATAGGTCGCCTGGAGTCTGTGGGTGCTGCACCCCTCCCACCCCCGCCCCGGGAATCCCATACCAGGACCTTTGCATGGACGACAAGTGCATACAACAACAACACGACCCCAGTGACTGTGACATGTCCAGTAACCACCACAGTGCAACAACAAGTGGCACGCCGCTGCATGCACGCAAGCACATGCCCTGATGTCATCTCACATGCACGCGTGCATGAGGAACAACCGCAGCAAACCTGTCACATGGAACTGAGATGGACTGTGCCCATGATGCCGAGCGGTCTGGTAGGCTACATGTATACCGTCTGTGTCAAAGTCCGCAGCTCCGCAGCTATACGTAAATGTACATTAGCACAGCCTTGGCCAAGCAGATGTAACCCCACACCCTATCCCATTTGTAATCATGCTCAGTATATCCTCAACATGTATTCCGCTGCCAGTAGTGTCCACTATACTGCATCACAGAGGACAGAAGACTCAATATAATGTTTGAAACCAAAACTGTCTCCGCTGACTCATTTCACAAGTACGAATGAGAGAGGATGAGAGTATGTGAAGTACACGGCAGTCGTGACATGACCATGTAGTCCACTGGTATTGGATGTCAACGCAAATGAGTAGCACTACTGTGGAAGACACACATGTGTCGTGTGAAGTCGTATGGACGCAGTGCTCAGGTGGGTGGGTGCGACGGGTAGATGCGCACATGCCAAGTTGGAGCACGCCGTGTTGGGAGGGGTCATGAACAGTACACCACCGCTTCCCTGGGCATTGTGAGAGGACACCTGTCGGGGGGAGTGAACACGTGTGTGCACAGCAGCCGGGCACACGTACAAGGCGGTACCAGGCGCACCTCAGCCCACCCTCTGTGGACAAGCTGGATCCTGTTGTGCGCCCGCCATGCCCCTTGACAAGGCACACACAGCCCCAGTCGACCAGGTGTAACCCCAACATAGTCAATCCGCACAGGCGATACAGGGCACGGGATGGCAGTGGAGCATGGTGTGTGAGAGGTCTCCTCGCGCTCCTCCTGGTCATATCACGCAGGCAATAGAACCTCAACGTCTAGCATGGCACAAGTCACATGGAAGTGTAGGGGGACGCACCACAGCACGAGCAGCACTGACGTCACGGGAGGTGGCTCGCACCATCCCATCCATTGCCCATCATACCAACCACGACACATGCCATTGCGACTAAGTGCAAGCGCGTGCGCCACCACCCCCGAGCCCTCCCCAGAGAGGCCAAAGAGTGAATGTGTGGGCCAACAGCCACAGACGGACGCGGCCTGGCCGCAAGGGCAGCCACAGCCACTGGGTGTCGCAGGTGGCGGATCCGGAAGGCGAAGACTGTGATGCATAGTCCATGCAGGCCGGGTCTCCATTTGGGGCACCACGCAGGTGGACGGCGTCCCGCCACACATCATACCCTGAGACAGCCCACTCGTGCAACTGGACCCACACATTCACTCCTTGCCCTCTCTGGTGCGAGCTTGGGGCTGCCTGTGCAAGCGCTAGCCTCGCAGGTGAGCATGCATATTGGGGGGCGAGGGGAGGACATGAGGGCTGGGGCGAAGATGACTGTATCACTGTCAGTTAGTACAAGGGATGACCCAGATGTGGAAAGGAAGAGACGTGTCCCGTGTGTACTGCAACTAGTCGCCAATCCAACTACCCCCCATGTCCGGAATGTAAGCCCGCACCTAGGCCCGCCCATCCGCCACATCGAACATACCACCAGCACGACAACCTTCCCATTCGAAACACTGACTGGGGGTGGCGACCAGTGAACAATCATGTGTAGCCTACCCACGCGTACATGTGGGCCCTCCATGATCCATGTCACCTGCGGCAAAGACATGACATGCGCAATGAGGGAAGTGAGGAGAGCTGTCCGCCCCACGCGCAGAAGGTGCATCAGCTCCACAGACCCAGCAGCGAGTCCAGCAGGGGTCACATGTGCAGGGGCAGCTGTGCCTGGTGTGAAGGCACATGCATATAGACAGCACATCGACCAATGTGTAGTCTGCCCACATCCACAGTCCATCATCATGCGGACATAGGAATTGAACACAGGGCAACACATCTTAGTTGGTGCACCCACCGTGACCAACAATGCGCAATCATCGACGTACCCGCCCTGTGCATGGCCCCCCACCCAACGGAGGCACATCCAGTGCCACCATCCCACACACACAAGCCTTCCACGGAACATGCTGTGTCCAATGGTCAGTACAGAGTCAGCGCCCATCTGGTGGATCCTGAACAGGAGACACATGCACACACATGCCAGCTCCCACTATGTACGTCTGCCACCTGGCACGTGCAATGTAACCTCTCACCTGTGACTGCAAGCACACAGCCGTCTTGGCATGGGGCTGTCAATGTGGACACCAGTCAATGTTTCGGGAGCTGTGATCCGTACAGTGCTGTACATAGGGTGCAGTGCTGACACCTACTACTGTCTCATATCCCCTCGTGCCACAGGTCCCACTTGTATTGGCCGCTCAGCCCGTGCCCACATCGTCGTCGTCGTGTGCCATACTCATCCAGCCTCGGAAGCAGTTCCATGCTCAGCAGACACTCATGTTGCCGTGGCGTTGCCGCTTGACGAATATGCAGTCAGTCCCCATCAGCACGCCCCGCAAGTCATTGGGGCCTAGATCCCCATGTGCATGCACATGGCAGTGGTATGTCTCACTTGCCATTGCCATTGTTGGGAGACCTGTGTAAGTGTATTGTGGCCGTGCCGTCCCAGCTTGACAGCTGGGCTGTGGCTCATGTGCTTGCTCAGTCATGTCAGTGATGTGTATGCGAAATTGCTATGTGCCGTGTTGCTTTGACATGTGTCCTCTGCCATTTAACCCAGGCGGAGACCGAACATTGACCGCCCATACCAATTGCTGGCGGACATGGACGATACAGAGGTAATCAGGAAGTTTCGGCTGGACAGGCCAACTCTGCATCGACTGTGTGCCATGTTAGAGCCCCATCTCCGTCCCCGCAGGGTGTATCCGACTGCTGTCACCCCCACGGCTAAGGTGATGGCCGCCATGCATTTCTTCGCCACTGGGTCATTCCAGCACACAGTGGGCAGTGGAGGAGGGATGTCCCAGCCCATGTTCAGCAAGGTGCTGAGGGATGTACTGGCAGCCATGATGCTGTACCGGAACAGGTACATCCGCTTCCCCAGGGCTCGTGAATTGGCGGCAGTGAAGGGTGCATTCTATGCCCTTGGCAGAATCCCACACGTCGTGGGAGCCATTGACTGCACTCATGTTGGCCTTGTTCCACCACAGGCCACTGAGCACCTGTACCGCAACAGGAAGCACACGCACTCCCTGAATGTGCAAGTGGTGTGCCTTGCGGACATGGTGATCACCCACGTGTGTGCAAAGTTTCCAGGCTCGGCCCATGACGCACACATAATGCGCAACAGCATCTTGCCACGACTGATGGCCAATCTGCAACAGGATCGTGCCTGTATTGTCGGTGAGTATGTGGAGTGGTGTAGCGTGCTGGTTGTGCGATGCTGTCCCCTGTCCAGTTGGAATAGCTACGGTTCTCTGTGTCCCTCACACCCAGGTGACTCTGCGTATCCGAATGGGGCATGGCTGCTCAGTCCATTGAGGAATCCTCGCACCCCAGCAGACGATCGATACAATGAGGCACATGGGAGGACCAGACGTGTGGTCGAGCGTACCTTTGGCCTCCTCAAGTCCAGGTTCAGGTGCCTGGACCGCACCGGGGGTGCACTGGCGTACTCCCCACAGAAGGTGTGCCAGATAGTGGTGGCGTGCTGCATGCTGCACAATCTGGCCATTCGGAAGCAGATCCCCCTCATTGTGGATGACGGAGATCAACCAGGGCCCCAGCCCGCAGACCAGGACAGCTCGAGTGAGGTGGACAGCGGAGAGGAGGAAGCTGGGAATGTGCGCCAGCAGCTCATCGCCCGCTACTTCACTTGACGGTGAGTGTCCATGTACGACGGATGATGTGTCTGTATCTGTGCAGGTGTGTGTGTGCTGTGTCAGGGTGGCCGTATGTTCACTGCGTGCAGTGTGTCAACGCTCCATGGCCAGGGTAGTATGCCACTGTTGGTGACTGTGGCATTGTGCCCTATTGCTCTGTGCGATGTGTGTACATTGCTTGTAGTTGTTGACATGTACTGTGTGATGGGTGTGTGACACACTCATTGAATGTGCTCCTGTTCTGTCTCCCACCCCTAGGTCCCTACAGGCCCTCCGGATTCCATTGCCATGCCACGCATCAGGTGCCCTTCCGCCCAAGGTGGCCGTTGTATTCCGTACAAATAAAACACAGGGCACAAACAGCAGTTAGTGAATAAGGTGCATTTATTACGAACTGTGACATGTGATTGTGTGTAAGGTGATAACAAAAGTGGTGCGTGCAGTGACAATGAGCTGTCGGTCATGGCTGCGTGATGATCAGGGTGTACCCACTGGTTCTATGTCCATAGTCCAACACACACATGCCATCCAGCTGGCTGTGTGGAGTGGGATCGTAGAGCAAGTCAATGCAGTGGCTGGTCAAGGAAGGCTGGCGGAAGGCTGGCTGGCTGCCTCACTTGCGACTGGAGCGTGCGAAGTCCTCCCGGGAGATCTGTTTCCTCTTCGGACGGCCCCTTCCACGTTTGGGAGGGGGGTGTGTGGTGGCGACCTGCTGGTGGTGGGTGAGGTGTGCTCACTGGCTGTGGACGCAGGGGAAGTGGACACTGCTGGCCGACCCTGCGCCCTAGCAGGTGGTGGCGGAGGTGGTGTTGCTGGCCTTGCCTGTGACCCCACCGCCACCACCAGCTGGCCCATGAGGTCCACGAGTTGGTCCATACGGGACACGAATTGGCCCATATGGGCGTCCATGGACCTCAGCACCCCCAGCACCTCCCGCGTGTCAGTGGCAGACCTGGCCCATTGTCCTTGGGCCTCTTCATAGGCCCCAAGGACTCTGGCCATTTGAGGCAGGGCATGGCTCCCAGGGGAGGCTGGCGTTTCCCTGACCCTGCTCCTCCTACCAGTCCTGCTGCCACCGGCCTGCCCACTAGCCACATTGCACACCACGGTCCTCGCTGTGGCTCCCAGGGTGGATCCAGTCGGCCGGGCCACCACCTGCGCTGGGGCTGGTGCCAGCGAAGACGTGGTGGTGGTGGAGGCGGTGGTGGTCGGTGCGGCGATGGTGGCGGTTGCGGCAGTGGTAGTGGCCGCAATGACCGTGGGTGTGGCCGCAACGACAGTGGCAGCAGGGGACTGGGACTGTTCAGCATCCCTGGATGATGGGTTGGTGGGTAGGAGGGGTCCTGGGGAGCGGCTGGGCCCTGCCACGCCAGATGGGCCAGCTTGGTGGTCCGTGTCCGAAGAGGTGGACAGATCCTCCAGATCCGTGTGTCCTCGTTGGGGGCTTGTAGGCTGGCTGTGCTGGCTGCTGTCTCCATCCCCAGCGTCCAGCAGTTCGTCACCTGTGGAGAAAATGAGATTTGTTATTGTGTTGCACCTGGCGAAGTATGTATTAGTCGTCTGACATTGGCAGTTCGTGCAATCTCGTACATGGGTTTCCCGGAGGCGAGTGTGTGGCTGTGGCATCTGTAGTTGTGTGTGCTAGGCAATGGGACTGTGTGCTGTGCACATGTGGCATGGGACGGATTGGCCATGCCGATGGGTGTGTTGCTTTGCCCCTACTCATTGTGACTCTGGTGTATGCGGGCTCCTGGCCCATCCTGGGTCTGGTTTGTACTTTGCTTTTGGTGTTCATATGGAACGCTTAGGAACGCATATGGCAACATGGGGGCCATGCCCCAGATTCGCATTTGGGAGGGGATATGCTTTTGGGGTTCAAATGGAACGCTTAGGAACGCATATGGCAACATGGGGGCCATGCCCCAGATTCGCATTTGGGAGGGGATATGCTTTTGGGGTTCAAATGGAACGCTTAGGAACGCATATGGCAACATGGGGGCCATGCCCCAGATTCGCATTTGGGAGGGGATATGCTTTTGGGGTTCAAATGGAACGCTTAGGAACGCATATGGCAACATGGGGGCCATGCCCCAGATTCGCATTTGGGAGGGGATATGCTTTTGGGGTACATGCTGTGAGCCATGGGTGCCGAACGTGACATGTGTTGTGGCAGCATGACAGTGCATGGTCTGAGGTGTGTGCATGCCTGACATGCCCTGCATATTTGCTGTCTGTTGTGGTTACTGGACATGGCATTGGACGCATCGTTATGAGTGAGTGATAGTTGTGTGCCAGCCAACGTATTGCAGTTGTCCCATCTCCTTGGTGTGCGTGCTGCCCTGTGCCATGTGCATCACTGCAGTGCTCGGGGGTGTGGCCCATGTTGTGTGTTGTTGCTCACAGTGTGTCGTGCGCTTAATTGACTTCTGGCACATGGTTGGTCATGGGCATGTGTCTTAGCGTGACTGCTGTATGTGTGGCAGCTGTGCGGATGACATGCCTTTCATGTGACTGGGGCTGACGGATGGGATGGATGGTATGTTGTATGTGCATGGTGTGTCTGTGAGTTTGATGGGTTCAGTGGTGTTCGTGTGCATTTCTGTTGTTCCGCTCTGTTGCGTCTAGTGTTGTTTGTCTTACATAGGCGTAGTTGTGGGGTGTGGGGTTGACAGGCAGTGGGGGCTACATGGACAGGACTTCAATGGTGTTTCGGTTGTGTGTGATGAGTTGCACAGTGGCTGCCGTGTGGGACTATATTCAGTGTGGCTTGTGCATGCAGACGTGGCTCCTTGGGTGTTGCTATGTCTGTGATGGGTCATGTGGGGTGTGAGTCTGCTGTTCATGTCCGTGTGCACATTGTTCACTTGTTCGTGACGGTGGCGGTGCTGCGTGTTCGTGTGCTACGTGACATGTCCCATGTGTTGGTGGTGTTATGGTCCTCATGCCTCCAGTAATCCAGCCCTGTCCAGTTTCCCACCTGCAAGTTGTTCGTGCGTGCACTGTACTGGATGCCACATGGCTCTAAGCGGGGGGTGCTCCATGTTGCAGGTCTGTGGGGGTGGGGGGTGTAGTGGGTCGTGGGGGTGGCTGTACACCCACTGACACCGATTGCTGTGGACCGTGATGTCTGCCTTTCGGCTGTCGTTGTGCACTGCGGTGGCTGACACGTGGCTGTGGGGTGTGGGGGATGCTCCTCCTTGCTGTGCTGTGGGACTGGGGCCTGGTGTGTGTTGTACTTGGGCTGTCCACCGTCCCACCCACTGCACTTTGTGTTCCTGCCACTTACCTGTTACTTGTCGGTTAGTGCAGCTGTGGCGGACACATGGGTGTGGTGGGTGCTCGTTGTGGCGCTTCTGGCATATTTGGGGACCTGTTGGTGGTTACGTGGCTGGCTTAGTGTACACATGTCCCCACGCATCTTACAGTTGTTCGGTTTGGCCTGTGTGTGGTAGTGTCTGTTGCATGTGCGTGTGTTGTGTTGTGTATTGTGTGCTGGACATGGGGGTGTTTGTCCCTGGGAGCTGTGGCATGGTAGTTGCGCATGTGAGTACATAGCGGTGTGCTAGTATACATTAGTTTGTACTTACCAGCCTCCACTCCCCCTGCTAATCCGGCGAGGATCTCCGGATGGATTACGACTCGCACCTTCTCCTCCCACGCTTTGAAGGTCTTAAAGAGCGCGGGATTCCCTCCGCCAGTGACGGCAGCCAGCTCTCTGTTTTTGCCCTCCTTCTTCTTGACCAGGCTCTTTACGTCATTCCAACGTTTGTTAATTTCTCCTCTGTTCCTGGGCAGGGTCCCGACTGCATTGACCTGGTCTACGATCCGGTTCCACATTCTGTTTCTGGTGGCTAGTGGTGTGTGCTGGACCATGTTCCCATAGATTTGTGGGTACACCTTGATGATCTCGTCGACCATGACCGTCAGCTCCATGGGCGTGAACTTGGGCATCCTTTGTGGTGCCATGGTGTTTGTGGTGCTGGTGCGGTGTGTGTTGTGTAATGTGCAGGGGGTTTGTGGTGCCGGTGTTTGGTGGTGGTGGTGGTGGTTGTGA
Source organism: Calotriton arnoldi (assembly GCA_963921515.1). Classification (NCBI taxonomy): domain Eukaryota; kingdom Metazoa; phylum Chordata; class Amphibia; order Caudata; family Salamandridae; genus Calotriton; species Calotriton arnoldi. Next base: position 223,217 of record CAWUFW010004087.1, on the reverse strand, counting down.
TGTGTGCGTTTCTGTGGTGTGCTGCTGTCCTTGCTGTGTCACTGTGTCCTCTCCTCTCCTCTCTGGTTTGCAATGTAGCAAGGGGTTGTGGTCTGTGGGAGTGCTGCTTTTGTACTCACCTATGTGGGTGTGTCCTCATGGTCTGTTGTTTTCAGGTGTGTTGTGTCTGGGGTTCTGGCCTTTGTATTTTTTGTTTGTCCGGGGGGTGTTTTCGGGATGTGTACTGTGCTTGTGTATTTGTGCGTGCCTTGCTGTGTGGACTTGTTGGCCATGTTGTGTGCTATTGGTTTTGTGTGCGGATGGTTTCTGTGCAGGTACGTGGGCGCCATGGCTTCTGCCGTGTCGATTCTCATCGGCGTTGTTTGCGCTGGCGGGCGGTATATTTGTTGTTTTTCCGCGCTCATGGCGGTGCGATCGTAATTTCACGTGCGGTGTGTCGGCCGTGTGGGCGGGCGGTTTTGTGTTGTCGTGCGTGTTTCCGTCCGTGGCGGGCGGTTTGACTCCGACTCGGACGATGGCGGGCGGTATTTTGTGTGATTTTTCGCCGATGGCGGTTTTCGGTTTGTGTACTCATAATGGCGTGGTCGGTGTTCAGGCGGTGTGTGCGGGCGGATTTTTGCCGCTTCCATGCCTGGCGGATTTATTTACGCCGGGTATCGTAATGTGCCCCTAAATCTTTATTTTTAACTTGAAGTATATATGATTAAAAATGTAAAAATATACAATAAAAATTTGAAAACAAATAAAATTAGAAAAATGGATGACATGTCTTCAGTATACAAAAATGTATTTAATAATATATTATTGGTGACAAACACACAACTATTTTTTTATTATATTTCTAATCACCAACAATACTAATAAAATAAAACAAATTATTCTACTACATACATATAAAAGTAAAGTAAAAGATTTCAGAAAAAAATTATAAAATTAAATAATCACACTCCAACATAAATCATTTAAGAAATTGTTAGACACTAAGGGGCCGATTCCGATCTCGTTCGGAAGGCCTCCGAATCGGATTCGGCATTACCGGATCCGATTCGGAGCCCTTGTTCACGACCGAATCGTACACAGGTCCAAATGACCAAGTACGATGCGAATGATCGCGTAAGCGCCGACCGAATCGTCTCCGGATCCGAACCGCTCCGTACGACTCGTTCGGGCACGAATCGTGCCGCGCAATGGAGCCGTATTACGACCGAGCGACTACGATGCACGATTCGGACAGCCAGATCGGGTCAAAGCCTCCAACACGTAACACCTCCGGAAGCAGCCTTTGGAGGGCCGTAGAGGGCCCCCCTTCACCCGTAGCCTTACGAATCGGTCACGGGGGGGACCCCCCTACACATGCATGTACTGTGCAGATGGCACCAACGCGTACCCACTACAGGGGGCGCCCTTTTGCGCAACGTACCTTTTTAGTCAATGGCAGCCCATGTACGCGACGTACAACAGTCTCCCATTGACTTCAATGGGGCTCCGAGCGATGCGAGTCCGTCAGCATACGGAGGCATCGTACTCGCTCGTTCAGACTCCCGGAGCACGTCTCGTTCGGAAAGCCCTCCGGATTCGAGTCGTACACAGGGCTTTCCGAACGAGATCGGAATCGGCCCCTAATGGGCTGATGTTTACTATTCCTACTCCAATCTAACCATATTGGGGGAAGGTGTTGGACACTAAAGGGGTGACATTTACAATTCCCACGCCAATCTAAGGCTATTTGAAGAAGGTGTTGGACGCTGAAGATGTGAAATTTTCAATATCCACTTCAAAATAAAACATTTTACACAAGGTAATACAAATTAAACATCTTAAATAAACAATCAATATTCAATACTCACACAAATTTGTTTTAAAATAACATTTAATAAAATGTTGTCTAAAAACATACTCCCCAAAACTACAAACCTCTATATATACATATTAAAATATAAAAAGATTGTAATTACTTTTAATAATTAATTTTTGAAAATATTTTCTACCATTCATAAACTTTAAACCATAAAATGTCAAATACAACTATAATACAATATTAAAAATCATACAATAAAAACAATTAAGTACCTTTTGTATTTTTTAATTAAAAAACATTTTTAAAATATATATATTTTTTTAAACATATTTGTAAAATTTGTATACAAACAATATACATTTTTAATAATATACATACACATATTTCTAAATATTTTACTCTGATACAAATTTTGTTTTATATTTTTTAATATTTTATTATTTAATTGTGTTCATTCAAAACTATTTATAATTTCATTAATGTATAACTTAATATGAAATTAAAATGCATTAACAATATTAATAAAATAAATGTAACCATTCTAAGTTATTAATTTACATAACTTTAAAATTATTAACTTAAAATTTAATTTAATCTCCCTACCCCATCCCCTAAAACCCAGTATACTGCTACTAAAAAAGTAATAACTATTTATATACATTAATACAACTAAAAATAAAACTTTCAACACTTTTCTAACAAAAAAATGATCTTACTAAAGCCACAAATAAAAAATAAACATACAATCAAACACACAACAATAAATTGCATACTAATTAACTCTTATAAATTAAATTACATTAAAAAAATGTCTACATCAATATTTTTTACAACGATATTAAAAACACTAAAAAGTATATTTTTACCTTTTATATTCCTGTCAATTAAATTTTTGACACAACATTTTTGTATCACAATATTTTGTTTCCAATATTTTGTCCAAGCACCAAGCCGATGATGGGTTTTCAGCAAACCTGAATACTGGTTACTCGATTCATGTGCTGCTTATGACTTTCTTACACGACTAGCATATATATAGAGGGAAACTTCAGTGTTTCCTCAGAATTGGATCTATACGGACGCTCTGAAGATCACTCCTTATTCACTTCCTTAAGGTGAGATTTTAACCCTAGCAACTGTAATTACGGATTAGGTATGGTTACATTACCTAAAACACTTACCTCTTTTCTTTAAAATTAGACTTTAGATTTCTGTATGTGTGAAGAGGGACTCCCTTATTTCTTCTATTTGCCAAGTTGATTGTCATTTTGACTGATAAGTGATATAACATTGCAGGTGAGCACTGTAACGCTGTTGTGTTGGTTTAGTCTTTTAACTTACTTAAAAACAGAGAACAAGTTGTCTTAATAGAATGTGCTCCCTCTCTTCTTGGGTATTTAATTCACTGGGAATAGAAACTAATGTCACAGAATTGGAAGGACATTTGAGATGTTTTCCTACCAGGAGAATTATCCTGTCTGAATAACTAGAGGTGAGAAAGTTCAATTGCTCCTCAAGCACCGTAGTTACTAACAAGTTAATTCTTTAGTATCAATAGTGTATTCTATGCAGGAAGGAATAACAAACACAGCACAGCAGGCAATAGAATAGGAAGATATAGATCGCAGGTTCCTTCCCGGATTTTCATTTAGTTTTTTTGTTATTTTTAATGCTTGTTCGCCTTGGTATTTGGTTTGGTTGTATGTCAGTGCAAGTACAAGTTGATTCTGTAGATCTAACAGGAGCACGTTGATCCGTGCATGAGTATTTATACAGAACTTGGTCTAGTTAGAAATGTGTATGACCAAATGCAGGACCTGTCATTAGCACTTTGTATACGGCGGACATACTAGCAAGGCAAGGTCCACGGGTTCGATCCGGCTATTCGGTCTCTGATAAAATCCCTTTTCAAGTTCCTTTATTTCATAATTTTCATTATTACTTCTAAATTTTCTAATTTTCAAATTGTATTTTACTATCATATTTGAAGAGGACAGATGCCAAAATATAGTTTTTTACCCACTGCTTAAGATATAAACGCTAATCTAGGAACCAATCTATGGGGTCTATTAGGATGGCGGTCGGAAAACCACCCCGACCGCCATGGTAGCGGAAATCAACCGTCCGCTGGTACCGCAGCAAATCCGGCAGCCCGATTAGGATCAACCGCCAAAAATTCCCTACCGCAGCGGAACGATGCCACGAAAGACCGCCGGTAGCGGGCGGAGCTGGTGAAAATCCTTCCGCGGCAGTGGGATTCACGGCGGAAACACACAAAACCGCCGCTAGGCCAGCGGAGTGACCGCCCGTTAAATTAGGATTCCATGGACGTCACAGCGGGACGATCCGCTGTTTCCGACCGCCGCGTTCGCAAACAGTGATGAATGGGAGAGCCGGCGGAAGGGCGGTTGCATAGCCACCGCCGCGGATGCACCGTGACAAATATGGGGGCCGACAAAAAAAACGCAAAACAAGGCCACCAAGTGCACACATCAAACTAGCACAGCCTCCCCAAACACCTAACACACCCCAATGACACACCCCCATGGCACTTAAAATATACAAATCCCAGGACAACCCACACAACACACCTGACAGCAATACTCCATGTTGACACACCCACATAGCTGAGTAAAAAACTAGCCCCTTCCCTGACCAGAATCCTTTGCACTACTCCAGCCCTGAAGGAACAAAACACTGCAGCACATTGGATAGGCAAAACAACACACATCTCACCAGCACAACAACACACACACACACCACCTACACCACCCCCACCACCCTCACAACTGCACCTCAAATCATTTGCACATCACACACCATGGCACAAAAGAAAATGCCCAAATTCACTGACAGTGAGTTGTCAGTCATGGTAGATGAGATAATCAGAGTAGAACCACAATTGTTTGGTACCCTGGTCCAACAGACACCAGTAGCCACCAGAGAACAAATGTGTGCAAGGATAGTCAGCAAAGTCAATGCAGTAGGGACCATCCCCCGCGCCAAGAGGGAGATCTAGAGGCGGTGGCATGACCTCAAGAGCAAGGTGAAAGAGAAGAACAACAAGAACCGTGAGCTGGCTCAGAGGACTGGCGGTTGCCCTCCCATTCCACCAAGAACATTCACTGAATGGGAGGAGAAGGTGCTTGGCATACTGCATCCAGAGAGTCTTACAGGAATACCCGGGGGAGTGCAGGCTGGTAAGTACCAACAAATGTATACCATCACACTGCTATGTACTGTCTTGCACAACTACAAAGCTACACCTCCTAGGCCCAATTCCATTCATCTGCACCACAATACCCGACACAGGTCTCACAGATGTAACATTCACTCCATCTGAATCACCCCAAAGGTAGCCAGCAACATTCACAGGGTTGCATGTGTACAGGCAGCCAGCACTACAACTGCCACCAGGCCCCCTTGTGCCACAGCTCAGCAAGATAGAGCACTCCCCCCCACCCAGAAGCATGTGGCAGCCATTGTATCTCACCAACCAAGCTCACAGGTAGGTAGCCATCTTCCCAGGGAGGGGTGTTTGGGGGTGGGAGGCCTGCACTACAACTCCCACCAGGCCCCCTTGTCCCACCCCTGAGCAGGATGGAACACTACCCCCTACCCAGAAGCATGTGGCAGCCATTGCATTGTTCACCTTCACCTAACAGATAGGTAGCCATCTTCACCGGGAGGGGTGTTTGGGGGTGGGAGGCCTGCACTACAACTCCCACCAGGCCCCCTTGTCCCACCCCTGAGCAGGATGGAGCACTCCCCCCCACCCAGAAGCATGTGGCAGCCATTGCATTGTTCACCTTCACCTAACAGGTAGGTAGCCATCTTCATAGGGAAGGGTGTTTGGGGTGGGAGGCCTGCACTACAACTCCCACCAGGCCCCCTTGTCCCACCCCTGAGCAGGATGGAGCACTCCCCCCCACCCAGAAGCATGTGGCAACCATTGCATTGTTCACCTTCACCTAACAGGTAGGTAGCCATCTTCACAGGGAGGGGTGTTTGGGGGGTGGGAGGCCTCCACTACAACTCCCACCAGGCAACCCTGTCCCACCCCTGAGCAGGATGGAGCACTCCACCACACACCCAGATAGATGTGTCAGAAATTCCACCCAAATGTGACAACAGAACAGGTAAGGAGACAGTGCGTGCACCCCACCATTCCTCTCAAAAAGTTAAGTGAACATTAAGTGAACAGTGGTTCTGCCACCAAGTAGCTTTAGAAAGCGTCAACAATTATTTTTACAATTGGTCCCTCTACTCAGATGAGACTATCATTTAATGACGAAAGTCCAAACCAAGTCCAAAATAAAAGAAACTCATGTACTTCTGAATAAATGTATGATTTTATAGCAATTCCGTGAAAGTTGTGTACTCAAAGATGAGAACAACACATATATATGCACACACAGATATACACTATATAACTACAATTGTTATCAAATTAATGACGTGAAGTGAAAATAAAGAAATATATTTACATGTCACAACACATTATATACATAACAAATGAACATATATTCCAGACATACACTTAGACACAGTGTGAGGTATATGAAAATATGTTTCAACCCAACTAGCAATTAGTCTAGTTATTCTTGATTGTTCTGGGTGAACACTAACACTTGATAGTATGCGTCGACGTTTCGACCCCTGGGCAATAGTGCGATTATGTAATCATCTGTGGGGGGTCTTCTTCAGGACTATGTATAGAGTCTGTGTGTGGCCTTCGATAAGATTCCACCTGCTTTCAAATAAAGGGTATTGACAGCACGGCAGCTTGTACAAAAAGGTAGTTGACCTGAATCAAAAGCAGCTCTCCTTATCAGCTGGATTTAGTAGTCAGTGGCATGAACGTGCCTTCAACTCTCCGGCGTCTAGCGCTCGGGGTCTTCAAATATTCATCAAAACTCCACTAATAGGGCAATGTTTGTTGGGGCCGACCGCCTCCATACAAAACTCCCTCGTGGTACAGCGGGCTAATTATTTCCTCCGAATTCTCTCTGGCACTGAATGTCCTACAATGAATATACGGGAACTGCCTTTGTAGGCAAGGAGTGGTGAAGGGACCTAGGACAACACAACAGAACAACAGTCACTTGTCAGGCGGTGGCATCACAGCCATTACACAACACTTGTCATCAAGGTACTACTATCTGCACACATAACAATGAGCAACAGCACTGACATAGACATCATGTAGCTGTGCATAACTACCCTGTCACAGAAACTTTAGCAGCCAGCACAGAGTCAACAACAGGCAGCAGTCACATAGCCATCCCAGGCCTGTTCACCAACAACATCATCAGCAGACAATGGCCCCGTTGTAAGTTTACACTCACCTTCAAGGGGAGTAGCGATTGATGAGCTGTTGACGCAGGTCGACACCTTCCTCATCTCCACTATCCTCGTCACTGGACATGGGTGGGTTTGCAGGCGGGGCCCTCGGCTGCTCATCAGCGTCCAGGAGCAGGGGGATCTCTTTGCGCAAGGCCAGGTTGTGGAGCATGCAGCATGCAACTACAGTCTGACACACCTTTTTGGGCGAGTACATCAGTGCACCTCCGGTCTTGTCCAGGCAGCGAAATCGTGACTTCAGGAGACCAAAGGTACGCTCCACCACACGACGTGTCCTCCCATGGGCATCTTTGTAGCGGACTTCACCCGGGGTCCTGGGATTCCGCAGTGGGCTCAGCAACCACGGCCGGTTGGGATATGCAGAGTCACCTAGGTGTGAGATACACAGACCAATTTTATAATCTAACTGTGGCAGAAGCCAGCATGTGACATATACAGCACGCTACTTGACTCTGCGTACTCACCCACAATCCATGCACGCTCCGGCAGCAGATTAGCCATCAGCTGTGGCACAATGTTGTTACGCAGGATGTACGAGTCATGGGCAGAGCCGGGAAATTTGGCACAGACGTGTGAGATGATCATATCCGCCTGGCACACCACTTGCACATTGATCGAATGGAAATGTTTCCTGTTCCTGTAGATGTGCTCATGTGCCTGTGGTGGAACCAGGCCAACATGTGTGCAGTCAATGGCACCAACAACATTAGGGATGTGGCCAAGGGCATAAAAATCACCCTTCACAACCGCCAATTCATGCCTTCTGGGGAAATGGATGTATCTGTCCTTGTAGGTCATCATAGCAGACAGGACATCATGTAGCACCATGCTGAACATAGGTTGCGACATCCCACCTGCGCTGGACACCGTGTACTGGAATGAACCAGTAGCAAAGAAATGCAGGGCCACCATCACCTTACATGTGGGTGTCAAATCAGTCGGATACGTTCTGCGAGGCTGCAGGTGGGGCTCCAACTGGGCACATAGGTCTTGAAGGGTGGGTCGATCCAGACGGAATTTCCGTGTGACGTCATCATCCTCCATGTCCGCCAGCACTGTGAAGGGACGATGCACATTTGGTCGCCTCCTAGGTGAGATGTAAGGGGACCAATGTCATTGCAATCCAGCATATGATGTGTCGAACATCTTACGTTTAGAATGACACAACGCAAACAATGACTGGCATCACAGTAAAGCTCACATTACAACTTACATGTAGGGACACCTTCAAAGACACTAGTCGTACACTTGTCCACTGTTCACACAGTGAGTACCTCCAGAACAAAATCTGACTATGTGAATGCCCAAAGGTATATGTTCACATCTTGCATGACCACCACTGATAGTAGTTCATACAGCATATGTGTGAAACAGCAACACTACTGGCTCATATCCAACTGCTGTACCTGCCACACCTTCTTGCGTACGTCAAACAGGGCACACATCAACAACACAATGAGCACAGTCTGTGCATTGAGATCAAGTATGTGCATGAGCAAAGCAAACTAGACAGTCAAATATGCACATTGTGTAGTCAGACATTCATCACTGTGAGTTGCTTAGCCATATCACACATTGACATGTGTACCCATTGGAGAGTCCATCACAACACTGATCTGTGTACATGCCCAGCAATATCACAAGTGACATGTGAGGGAGTACATGCCAATGTTTTCAATCATATACACCAACATGGCATGTGTAGTCAGCAGTGGGCCAAATGTTACATTGGCATTGTGTGCACTATCTTGTGCCATCTATGAGGTGTTCACTGTGCACTGTTGAGAACTGTCCATTGACATTGACACAGCATGATGTGTCCATAGGTGCTGTCAACGTGCTCCGCCACCAAAAGCACGGTCATTGTCATCAATGTATAGTAGCCATATGGCGGTAGCGACTGCCTGACCTCAGCGGTGTGCCCCCACCAATGCCCACCCCACTCGCGGTAGTGATATACATATTGTAAAATGGCGGTTGGTGTGCTCCGCCAACACAATCACGGTCATTGGCATCAATGTATAGCAGCCATATCGCGGCAGTGACTGTCTGGCCCCTGCGGTGTGCCCCCGCCCATGCCCACCGCAATCGCGGTAGTGATATACATGTTCTGAAATGGCGGTTGGTGTGCTCCGCCAACACAATCACGGTCATTGGCATCAATGTATAGCAGCCATATTGCGGTAGCGACCGCCTGGCCCCTGCGGTGTGTCACCACCAATGCCAAAGCCCTCACAGCCAATGGGAACCACAATAGCGGTGGCCTGATGCATTTTTGAAGATAGCGGTAGGCGTGCTCCGCCACCGCGGGGCCGGTCATTGGATGCAATTGAAAGATGCACGATCGCGGTAGTGACCGCCTGGCCCCTGCCGTGTGTCACCGCCAATGCCAAAGCCCTTACAGCCAATGGGAACCGCAATAGCGGTGGCCTGATGCATTTTTTAAGATAGCGGTAGGCGTGCTCCCCCACCGCGGGGCCGGTCATTGGATGCAATTGAAAGATGCACGATCGCGGTAGCGACCGCCTGGCCCCTGCGGTGTGTCACCGCCAATGCCAAAGCCCTTACAGCCAATGGGAACTGCAATAGCGGTGGCCTGATGCATTTTTGAAGATAGCGGTAGGCGTGCTCCGCCACCGCGGGGCTGGTCATTGGATGCATTTGTAAAAAGCAGACCTAGAACACCAATTGCAGCATCTTAGAACCACTGAAACTACCCCAGGGGGCTATATATGTGTGTGAGAGAGCCACACATTTCCACAGCTTCCAGACACTGCTGCCTGACACTCCTCACCACCAACTGCTGCTGCTCCTGTCTCCTGTCTCCAGACACTGCTGCCTGACACTCATCACCACCAACTGCTGCTGCTCCTGCCTCCTGTCTCCAGACACTGTTGCCTGACACTCATCACCACCAACTGCTGCTGCTCCTGTCTCCTGGACCCAGTGATGGCAAGGACTGAGAACATCAGGGCCCGTCCCTTCACCACAGAGGAGCTGGAGGTCCTGGTGGACGAGGTGCTCACTCAGTATGGGAGGCTATATGGTGCTCCTGATGTCATGGTAAGTATTTCAGAGTGGAAGTGAGAGTGTATGGAGTGCACACATGAAGTTGAACTGCTGCAGTATGTGCCTGAGAGTGTAACTTGCTGTGCTTCACTGCCTAGCATGCTGACTGCAGTGGAAAGGGGTTTGTAGCCTATTTTACACATTTCCCTGGCTGCACATCAGGATGGGAGGGACATGCATTGTTTTTGCAGCCATACAGTGACACAGCAAGTTTGTAAAGCTGGAGTCAGGACAGAAATTGCCTGTGCTAATGGATGTGTGGGTCCATGAGGTTCTTCACAGGCTCTTCTGTGACATTACCAAGGGTTTCCGTCCAGAGGGTACTGATGGAAGCGTGTCTGACGTAATATTGCCACCATGTATATGTCAGCATTATGCACAAGAGTGAAATGCCAGAGGGTGACACTCTTGGTGGAAATTCACCAATGAATGACACAGCAGATTGTTGTACTGTTGAAACGTCCCCCTTCCATTTTCATCATTATGTGTACTGACTCACATGTGTAGGCACTGTTTGCCCTCTCATTTTGTCCCTGCATGTGACATTTTGGATGCCCCACGTTAAACCTCAGTGTGAGCCAGCCTGGCCTGCACAGTCACTGCCCAATTTGCCAAGGACCCATCACTGAATGGTCCGAGTGAGACATATGGGTTGTCTGCTACCCTATCCATCAAAGGGCTGTCTCAGGCCTGTGTATTGCACAAGACAGACCTTGTTTGAAGGGTGTGAGATTGTGAGATCATGTCCCTAAATGTGACCTCCATGACATAGTGAGCCATTCACAGGGCAAGGACATTGAGGGGTGTGCAGTGTTGGACACAGTGAGTCTGCCCCGCCAATTCATTTACAATGTAATATATGTCTTGCTCACTCACAAACTGTCTCGCAGATGTGGGCTTCCTTCACCTTGCTTTCTGTGCTGGCATTCTGCATGTGTATGAGATGGCCAGGTACTGTGTCCATCGTCATACCTGCATGCATTTTGGTGTGATTGTCCCATGCTTATGTACTACGCGTCATGCTGTGTTGTCTCTGTTAAACATGTCTGTGAAGTTGTGCTGAGTTTGTGCATGCTCCTGTACTGAGAGATAGTGCTACATAACCCAGTGTCACTGAAATTTCCTCCTCGTCTCCCATGCCTGCAGCTCAAAGTCCACCAGCGTAAGGCCATATGGAGGGCCATTGCACGCAAGGTGCGGGCTCTGGGTGTCTCCAACCGACGACACACACACTGTCACAAGAGGTGGGATGACATCTGCCGGCTGAGCAAAAACGTGGCAGAGATGATGCTGGGGCTGCTCCCTCAGACTGGCAGGTTGGCACGCCGGAGCATGACACCACTAATGGCCCGCATCTTGGCTGTGACACAGCCAGAGCTGGATGCACGTTGGAAGGACCATCAGCAGCAAGCTGGGGGTGAGTATTCTGGGAAGGGTGACTCTTGTTGTGAGTGACTGCATGTATTCCAACCCTGAGCCAGTGCTGAGCTCTGTGATGTTGCTAGTGTGATGCAATGGCTTGTAAGTGGCCTCTGTGTTGGGTGCAGCTGTCATGCATAATCGCTACATGTACTTTCTCATTTCATTGATGTAATGGCCCTTGACGTTGCATTCTGAGTTGTGGCCTTATGGCATGGGATGTATTGGGGGAGTCAGGGACATCCCATGGCAGTGAATGGCAGCGTGCCTCATCTGAGTGTGCTTTAATCAATGTGTGCAGTACCTGACCTCTAAATTGTGCAACTGTGGTTGTGCCCTAAAGTACAACATGTTGGATGGCATGAGCTCATGGCCATTGCGGAGTGATCTTTTTGAGTCTGTACCTGTGTTCTCCCCTTATGGTGACTCCATATGTGACTGAGACAACATGTTGGGAGGTACATCTTTTCCACACACAGGGCCCTAGGTATGCTCAGAGGGATCTGTATGTCTGGTCACACGGAGTAACGGACAAGCTATTTGGCTGTGTGGGCATCTCATGGGACAATGAAGCCAAGTTTGCATGATACCATGCAATGTTTAGACTTTGAAATTAAGGTTGCACAATGTGACTGCACAGGGTGGTGTGCAACATAGGGGTATCATCATCTTGCTTTGTGCTTTGCTTGCAAATTATGTTTGTGTTAATTGGCACTAAACTGAACCTATGTCTCTGTCTCTTGCAGCATCTACCGTGGGCACAGAAAGACAGGGGACGGACACCAGTGGTGAGACATCAGGCACGACTGCTACACACGAGCACACTCACACTGATGTGACCAGCGCCTCGGAGGGGGACAGGAGTGTGCTTGAGGAATCTCAGCCAGAGACACCAACCTCAACGTCATCTGACGCCAGCGGTGACTCCTCTATGTTGGCGGGCACAGGGAGTGGGAACTCTGCCTCCTCTTCCACCACACAGCGTGCAGTGCCCAACCTCCCAGCTACTTCCACTAGTGCTGCACGTGCTCGCACCAGTAAGAAGGGAAGAGTGTCCTTCCCCCCAGGCACCGCTGCCCCTGCCCCTGTCTCCCCTGCTGCCCTCAGTGTTGAGGCTGTGGACCTTTTGCGCCAGCTGTGTGTGGGTCAGACAACTCTCCTCAATGCCTTCCTAGACCATGACAAGAAGTTGGCACAGGTGGTTGCCTTCATGGAGGGCATTCATTCAGACGAGGCTGGGCTACACAGGACTGTCCAGTCTTTGTCCTCCACAGTGACGGCAGCCATTCAGCTGTCACAGGCTCAGAGTCCAGCTCCAGTCCCTTTGGCCACCCCCCTGCCAGTGGCTACTTCTGATGTGAGTGACCACACACCACAGACCTCAAGATACACCACACGCAGCACACAACAGCAGCCCCCCAAGTGGGCAAGAGCGCAGACACCATCCCCCAAACAAACCAAAGTCACCCCAGAGCGCAAAGGCAAAAGCCATTCAGTTGACACTGAGGGGCATCAAGCCAAGAAGCAGGCCTCAGGCTCACATGCCTCAAAGACATCCCCATCCAAGGACACTCCCATCCCAAAAGCGTCTCACAAAGAAAAGCAGACAGTTGCTGTGCCTGCTGTGAAGCTGGTGCCTGCTAAGACTCCACAGAAAAAGCTCTCTAAGTCAGATTCACCCACAACCTCAACTCCCATCCACACCCCTGTGAAGCATGGAAAGGAGGGCACTGTAGGGGGTTCACCTGGTCAACAGTGGATGGAGGGGAAAAGGCCAGGCCAGGCCAAGCGTAACGCTGGATCCAGCAGGTCCCCAGAGGGAGGGCCACCGGCTGCACCTGATGCAGCTTTGGTGGTGAGTGTGCCTGTTGTGGCTGCCCCACCTCCCACTCCTACCAAGACCACACTTCCATATCGAGTCCCCAAGAAGTGGAAAGGCACCCCTCCACATTCTCCCACCCACACTGTGTCTCACAGCAGCATGTCTCCGCCTCCACGGGCCACCACACCACCCGGTCCAAGCAGCCCTCCGGCTCCCAAAGCCACTGATGCCTCTACCTCAGCTGGTCCTCTCTCTCCCAGGTCCAGTCCTCCAACTGGCCCCGACACTCAGCCAGCTCCCAGTCAGACTGACAGACAAGTCTGAGGCTCAGTCCCCCTCACACACCTGTCTCTCCCACAGCGTGCCTGTACTGCCCATTGTTATCCCCCTAGCTGTGTTGCTGACCATGACAGTGTACAGTCTCACCCATTCCCTGTGCAGGTTCTCATGCACACATGTGCCTACTTTGAAATATGGACTGGCCACTGGCCTTGCTGTTCTTTGCTGTGTTTGCCCATTCCCTGTGCAGCTTCTCGTGTACCTACTCTGCACTTTGGACTGGCCACTGGCCTTGCTGTTCATTGCTGTGTTTGCCCATTCCCTGTGCAGCTTCTCATGTACCTACTCTGCACTTTGGACTGGCCACTGGCCTTGCTGTTCATTACTGTGTTTGCCCATTCCCTGTGCAGCTTCTCATGTACCTACTCTGCACTTTGGACTGGCCACTGGCCTTGCTGTTCATTACTGTGTTTGCCCATTCCCTGTGCAGCTTCTCATGTACCTACTCTGCACTTTGGACTGGCCACTGGCCTTGCTGTTCATTACTGTGTTTGCCCATTCCCTGTGCAGCTTCTCATGTACCTACTCTGCACTTTGGACTGGCCACTGGCCTTGCTGTTCATTACTGTGTTTGCCCATTCCCTGTGCAGCTTCTTATGCACACATGTGCCTACTTTGAAACATGGACTGGCCACTGGCCTTGCTGTTCTTTACTGTGTTTGCCCATTCCCTGTGCAGCTTCTCATGCACACATGTGCCTACTTTGAACTGTGGACTGGCCACCTTGCTCTTGTCTACTTTTGATGCCTATCTGTGTAATTTGTAATAAAGGCAGTTACTCCTGTTGTCTGCTTTGTCAGTGTCCTTGCTAAGTAAAGGGTTTTCTGTGTGGGTATGGTTTAATGTAACACATGCTCTGTATGCCAATTTAACGTTCCCAATGGCTTGTTTCACTTTTTCTGGGTTTTGCAGAGGTGACAGGCACTTCAGTTCTTCTTGACTCTGAGGCTTGGGGGTGCACGTGTGGTTGTTTGTGATGACCTACTATCATCCTAATGATTCTATGGTCAGGTTAGCTAAATTGTACACATGTCATGTTTGGATGCACTGCCAGCACAGAGTGGGATTCTATCCACAGGATTGCAGGCAGGCTGGCCAGGGTCCATCATGTCTGTGTGATCTTTCTTGATGTGTGGACAGCAGTGTTGGTGTATGGTCATCTTGTGATGGCCAGTCATCCTAGTCACATGGGTACATTTAAATGTGTGCACTTGGGTGGTCATGAGTTGTGCAGTGTGAAGGGGGTGACTTTGTCAGTAGTGTTGATGTGTGTGTGCCCCTGCAATGGCAACTGCACACATGTGTCACCCAGGAGTTGGGTGCCTGTTAGTTTGATTTGTCAGCCCTGTGCTTGTGATTGTGTGCACATGTGGGAGTTGTAGGTTGTGCACTGTGCAGTGTGTTGGTGTGTCCTTGCACTCCTGGGGGACACCTACCTGTTGTTGCTGCCAGTTGTGAGAATGCAGAGTGTGTGACTGGCAAGTCCGTGTAGTGTTTTGTTGATCAGCCATGTGTGTTGATACTGTTTGTGCTCACTGTGCAGACCTGCTCAGCCACACTGACATTGTGGGTGTGTTTTCTCATGCATTGCTGTCACTTGAGCCATTTTTGGCTCCAGTATGGCATGTGGGATGTGGAGTTATCCAATCCCCTATCTGTGCTTCTGATGCCTACCCATTGTGAGTGACTACTCCATCTATTTGTGTATGGTGCACTCCTGACCTGTCCACTACTGATGTACACACCACTTCACTCTCATGTCAGCTATCCCCTTGGGTTGCCAGTGTGTGTGCCTCCCCACCACTTCATTTGTTACACTGTGCTTTGTGGTGCTGATCTGTGCACAGGACCAATGTGCCACTCTGGCCAGTTTCCCAATTAGTTATGTGTGATTTTCTTGTACTTGTTTGCAGTCAGGGTTGCTCATGTGCAGTGCAACAGTTAGTGCTGCACAGTCCTCTAGTCATGTTGTTTGCACCTGTGTGTCCCTGAGTTGTGCATCTGTGAGTGTTGGGTTAGCTGTATGTGTGTTTACTGAGGTACTGCTACCCTTCCTGAGTGTTGTGTTCTCTGTGTGCTGTGATGATTTGTGTTGTGGGTGTTCATGTTGTGGCACTCAGATATGTGTGCTACTGGTTTGGTTGGTGTGCACACACTGCTTGTTGTGCATGCAGTGCTGTGAGTGTATGTTGTCTTGTACTTGCCTGGTGTGCATCCCCTGATGTCCAGCTGTGTTTGCAATGTGATGGATTGGCATGTGCATCTGTTGTGTGTTTGATGTGGATGTGTGCAGTGTTTGGCCTGTGTTGGCTCTTTCAGCTGACATTTGCTGTGTGTGTGATGTTCTATTTGCATGTCATTGTGTGTGAGTTGGTTGTGCATTGTGAGACATTCAGATGTGTGTTGCAAGTGTAGTGTGCATTACTTGTGTGTCTGTCACATGCACTTAGGAGTATTCTTGTTCCTGTGCTTGTTTTGAGTGCACCTTGGTGGTTTCTCCTCCTATCTTTGAGCTGTCACTTGTCAGGATTGTGCATGTGGATGCATGTGGTACGGTATGACACCATGTTGACTTGATGGGTGTTGTGGTATGTCTGTCTGTGTTTTCTTATTGTCCCATTGATCCCAGTTTATGTCCATGATTGTTTTGAGATGATGCACTTCTTGTCTGTGTTGGGGTATGGTGTCTGTGCATTGGTCCTGAGTGATGATGTGGTGTACTCCTGTTCTGTCTGGGGTCCCATTGCCTTTCCACTGTTTGTCTGCACATGTCTGGGCTTGTTTGACTTCTGTGTATGTTGTTTGTGAGGTTTGTGTTTGGCTATTGTTTTTGTGCCAGCATTGGGTCAGGCATCCCTGAGTGTGTGTGTGATGTTTGTGTATGCACCCCAGGAAGTGTGATTGTTTGTCAGTGTACTCACAGGACATTATTTGCACTGGTGTTGAGTGGTGCATGTGTGAGGTGGGTGTAGGAGGGGTATGTGTGAAGGATCCAACTTGTGTTTGACATTCATGTAGTGTGACAATGTGCCCTGTGTGTTGTGCTGCTGACATACACATGTCAAGTAAATTGTGACAGATGTGTGGCTGATCACTGTTTGACTTCAGACACTTCCTATCATCCCTGTGCCTATGCATGGCTTGCCTTGCTGTCTCCCTGAGTTGTTGCACAGTGGTCACTGTGGTTTACTTTCACTAACTGTGCCAGCCATGTCTGATTTGATGGCCTAAGAGTGTTGTGATATGTTCCTTCTCTTGCATGTGATGTACACATGCTTTGTGGCTAGCTCCTTGGCTTTCCATCAGTGTCCACCTCACTTTTGTCTTGCCCATTTCTTGTCCTCCATTGCTGCTGACATGTGGTATGTGTATGTGGCTGTGTGTCAGTGTGGTGTGTGTCTGGGTGACTTGACAGGCAGTGTGTCCAGTTGAGTGATTGCTCATATTCTGTGTGAGTGTTCATTTTGTGATTGTACTCAGTTTGCTTGACATGAGTGGAGTGTGGGTGTGGGGAGGAGGGTTGCCCTGGCCCTGGTCTTCTGTGCTGGGTGTTCCTCTTCAGCCCCACCTGCTGATACTGGCTCCCTGGTTGTTTGGTGTGTGTTGTGCAGGGTCTGGGTTCACCTGGCTGGTTGATTGTGCAGGGGGGGCACAGTAGGGGCACACAGCATGTCCCCTGATGGGTGTGGGGGGCCTAGTGTGTGAAGGCTGGAGGTGGGGCCCTGTAAATCTTTGTGGACTGCCCATGCCTAGCGCTGGCCCTGCCTACTACATTGTGCTCCTGTTTTCCCACGTCTGCAGCGCTGCGGTGACGTGACCGGGAGATTGCTGTGATTTCGTAGTTGATGGGTGACCTGGATGCGGAGGGGTGTATTTGTGACAGGTAGGACATGTGTGGGTACACTTGTGGATGTGTTCCTGTCCCCACCAGAGTGTCTGGTGTGGACAGGAACCGTATACCAGCCCAGGAGTTGTGTGTTGTGGTTGTGTGCGGAGTTGTTTCATTGCGTACCTGCGGCGTTGTCCGCGACGGTGCATTACTTGCTGGTAGTGTATCAGGTACAGCATGTAGAGCTGGATCCATTGCGGTCCGGCCCGGGTGGAGGGGACCGGGAGTCTGGTTTCGCACTCCTCTGCCTTGCTTCCGCCGTCTCTCGTTAGGCGGTTTCTCCGCTGCGGTGTGAGGGGCTGTTTGGGGCATCGTGATTTGTACGGCGGTCGGGACGTCATTCTGCATGGCGGTGGATCTCTATTGGCTCCCACCGCCGCGGTGGCGGTTGCATTTTTATGGCGGTTTACGTCGCACCGCGGCAGACGGGAAATGGGCTATGTTTGACCATTGTAATATGGCGGGCGTGAGAACCGCCGCTGGTGTGCGGAAAATGACATTTTCCGCCAGCACCGCGGAGGTGCCTCCGCCCGCCATCGTAATGAGCCCCTATGTTTCTTGCTATTTCATGTCATTCAATATATTAACCGCCCCAGTGAGATTATTGGCTTGAACACAAACGTTATATCTAAGTCATTTTGTATATACATTTTCATTGGTATATATTGAGCCTCACAAACAATCTTACAAGGAGAATTATTGATGTTGGTCTCATAAAAATTGAATTTGGGCACATTTTACAAGGGACAATTGATCTGAATGGACTGTTGTCATACAATGTTGATCAAATGCAATATTTGATCAAGAAAGCAAATAGAAGAATTGGCTAATGTGTGAGGTCAATATTAGTAAAATGAAAAAATGTGAGAAGGAATTACAAAATTTAACCCATGATAAAAAAGGAGTTGGGTTTAATGACTTCAAGACCTCACACTAAAATTTTTATTGAAAAAGCAAAATATGGAGTGACAGGAAATACAGAGAAGGATTGACGAGAGGGACAACATGTGAAAAGAAAGATATAGAGAAAGGGAAGACGACAAAGGGGTTCAATAGTGATACATAAATAGGTACAGTGACAGAATTTCCAATAAGGGAGGAACACAGAGGGAACTATGTGCATATGCCATGGTCGAAAATTGATGTTTATGCTTTTATAACAAATTTCCCAAATTTGCGGGAGAAACCTGAGAAGAAGTACAAGGAAATTCATAGGTTGATTACCATTTCAGAAATGCTGTGGACTGACCTGAATTTGTTGTTTCAGATTGTGGTTCCTAGTGATTTATGGTTTGAATGTAACGTTGCTTTTGCTTGGCCGACTGAAGAGCCAGCTAGAGTCGTACTTAATAATCCTACTTTTGATGAAGTAGTTAACAAATGCAAGAAGATAATAGAAAAAGAAGATGCTTGAGAGCGATATTAATTGGGCAAAGATTCTGAGGACTTCACAAGAGCCGAAAGAGTCAGTCCATGCTTATTATGAGTGACATGTAGATTTTAAAAAAGCACAGCAGAGTTGAAGATCCCCAGAAAGATGGTGCTAGTGGTGTTATCTCTGCTTATGTCATGAGTTTGCAATCTGAGCTTAGTAATCATATATAGCAAAGTAAAATGTGCTTGCAAACAAACGTATAATGAAATTTTCAAGCTTGCCAAATACAGTAGTTATTGGTTGCCCTCAATGCAAGGCATAAGAATAGGAAATATAATGATGCAAATACCGGGTCGTGGAAGAGGGATGATGAATAATTCTGGAATAAATGCAAACATTGATGTGTTCAAGAAGAACACTGCTTGTCATTTCTGTGGTAAAAACAGGCACTGGAAGTAGGAATGTCGACAAAATCCAGGTCAAATCCCGAATGAATTTGTTTTCTAAATGCCGACATACAGCCAATGCTCCCAGCCCAACCAACTTCTTTGCAGGGTATGCATGATCAGAAATCATTTTGCATGAATAGGCCTACAGCCCAAGTGGTCCAGCAAAATATTAAAAACAAGTTACCATATAATTCAGTGTACCAACAGAGTCCACTGATTCTGAGTAATAATTTTCCTCTGTTTTCTCCAGGAAATAATCCCAATGACGGGGGGGCTTTGCCTACCTGGAGTGGTCTAGGAGATAGATCCAAGTGGCACATACATTGACAGTGAAGTCAATGGCCACCCCATTTCTTTTTTCATAGATACAGGAGCTACCCGTTCTACAGTCATTCTAAGGAAGTCCTAATCCTACCCTTCTCAGGAAGAGAAGTCCAAGTTGTAGGAATCAGTAATAAACAAATTGTTAATCAGGGCACAGCAAATGACCCAGTTAGAATAGGATCAATGGAAATTAATCATCAATTCATTCTATGTGATTCAAATGTTGTACATTTGTTGGGAAGAGACCTGCTGTGCAAGATGAACTGTGTGATTTATTTCATACCTTTTGGTGTTGCAATTGAAACTCAAGATGAAGATTGTGTTTAAAATTAAATCACAGGATTCAAGAGTTCAACTATACCCAGTTCTAACTATAGATGATTTACCTCTGGATTTAGGACATGCTGACAAATAAGAGATGTGGGATTTCTCTGGTAAAGACATAAGCCCCGATTACGAGTCGATCTTCCCACGACCACCAGACTAACGGGGGCGCTGCGGTCTCCCCAACGCCCTATTGTTAGTTGGGCGGTGGGACCACCCTGGGACCGCCCATCCGCCAGGGAACCGCCCTTCTCTGGCGGTGTTGCAGCAGACTTGAGGCCGCAATATGCTTGGCGGGACCGACGTGGTCCCGCCAAGCATATTATGAGTTTCCTCTACCCTAGGGTTTTCATGGCAAATCCTCCTCCATGAAAACCCTGGGGGAGAGAAAGCATAGGGCCCCCTTGTGCCTCACGACCTGTGCATGCACAGAGGGGGGCACAACATGTGCTCCCCTAAGTGAAAGCACACCAGTTCCAGCACGGCATGGACTTTCGAGTTCATGCCGTGCAAAAACTGTTTTTGGCGTTCCCATTGTGGTGCCTGTTTTTACAGGCACCACAGTGGTAACGCCCAAAAAAGCCCACCAGGCAAGAGTTTTAACTAGTAATTTGCCAGGCGGCCCGACCACAGGTTTGACAGTGCAGCGGCGTGGTGGACCCCCGGCGCACCGTTACATTCGAAATTGGGCCCATAGCAATCTCAACCATGTTACTGTTTAAACGTGTGTGTTCTTATCAGAGGTTTGTTAATATCTAAAGTATAATATTCTAAATATTTGCATGTTATGGACACATTTGCAATGTAATTGAAAGTATTTGTTTATTTATAGTTATGAATATTAATATATAATTATTTTAAAAGTATAACATTATTTAACAAACTAAACTTTTCTTTGTTTTTTTAGATATTTACATTTATTGGTAAGAAACATTGAAAATGGCAAAAAAGATCAAAAGAGAAAACAAGAAAAAAACAGTACTATTTAAAGGAAAGAGAAAAGAGTAAATTAGATGAAGTACAAAATGTTACACTGAAGAAAAAGACTTCTGGTAAGAGAACTAAAGAGTTTGTTAAAAGACTTTTACAGAATGTAAAGCATTTTGAAAATGTTGAAAAGAGAAAGAAATGTTCAACAACAAATCAGAAGGAAAGGAAAAAAGGACACGATAATAGAGAATCATATTATGGGAAAACAATCCATGTTGAAAGTTAGGCTGAAAGAACATAGAGACATAAGGAAGAGAATGTAGAGTACTACAAAATGTATTGAAAGATTGTAAAACAATATAAAAGAAGATCAGCAGCTTATAAGAAAAAGCAACTGATTGAAAGTGTAGTTGATAAAGCTTTTGAAATTAAAAGAACATTTTTTTATATTAATATTGAAGAGATTGAAAACATTAAATAAAACAATGCTGTTTATGAAGGAGAAAAGCAAAAGAAAAAGACTGGTTTATAGAAGTAACTTTTGTAAAATTTTCACTGGAGAATGGAAGCACACTTTCAGTACGGAGCCTTTCTTTAATGAAGAAAGCTATTTTCAACAGAACACATTAGTTCATGCAGTTGATCAGTTGATACTACTGGTCAATGCTATGAGATGAAAGATGGTTCTCCGATTCCAAGAGAACAAATTGTTCCGAGGAATGTAGAAGAAGTAATAGCTGAAGAAGTTCAAGGGAGACGTACAAAAGCTCCTGTATTTAACTGGGATTGTAGCAGTATTTACAGTATTCGACAGGTGTCTATTGACATATTACGAATTTTTTAACGAGAATATGGCAAAAAAAGTATTAAACAGAAAATTAAGATGTTACAAGGACTAGATCCATGTAAAATAAGAAAATATACTAAGCTGCAAGGTCATTCTCTGGCTTGTCTTTCAAGAAAAGTCTGCCAAAGTACTTTTCATCATTTAAGAATGCTAGCTGAACACCACTCTGAAATGTGGAAGTTGGTAAGGAGAGACTACTATGTAAAAACTCCTGCATTATGTTGAAATGAAATGAACACAGCTCTTTTGCACAGTTCTGTGTCAGATATAGAGAAAGTTTGTGATGATATACAGTTTTGTTTTTTTGGATCTGAAGACGAGTGTAGCGAAACTGAGAGTTTGATAAGTGTAGGTGTTGAAGAACATGAGAAAGAAATTAGTATTGATGAGTTTGCAGAAGAAACTATAAAGTTTAAGACTGTTTCGTTGGAAAAACCTAACTATGGGGTCGATTAGGATGGCAGTCGGAAAAGCCATCCGACCACCATGGTAGCGGTAATTAACCGTCCGCATGTACCGCGGCGAAACCGCCGGTCAGATTAGGATGCACCGCCAGAAAAATCCGACTGCTGCAGACGGATTCCACGAAACTCCGCCAGGAACGCCTGGAACAGCTGATAATCCGTCCGCGGCGGTCGGATTTGCAGCAGAAAGACCAAAAACTGCCGTCCGACCAGCAGAATGACCGCTAGTGAAATTACGATACAATGCCGGTGCCAGCGGAACGATCAGTTGTTTCCGACCGCCGCGATCGCAATAAATGATGAATGGGAGAGCCGGCGGAAGGGCTGTTGCATTCCGACTGCCGCGGTCGCGCCGGAAGAGTAATGGCGGTCGAAAGCAAGCCCAAACAAGGCTACCAAGTGTGGCTGTACATCTGGCTCAGCCTCAAAAAAAACCTGACACATCCCCATGGCAAGTAAAAAATACAAATCCCAGGTCAACCCACACAACACACCTGACATGAATACTCCATTTTAACCCACCCACATAGCAGAGTATAAAACTAGCCCCTTGCCTGCCCAGAATCCTTTGCACAACTCCACAACTGAAGGGCCCAACCCCACAGCACAAAGGAGAGGCAAATCAGCACACATCACACCATCACAACCACATACACACCACACACATCACCACCACCACCTTCACACCTGCACTTTTCACCCATTTGCACATCACACACCATGTCACAGAAGAAGATGCCCAAATTCACTGACACTGAGTTGTCAGTGATGGTAGATGAGGTAATCAGAGTAGAACCACATTTGTTTGGAAGCATGGTCCAACAGACACCATTAGCTACAAAAAATCAAATGTGGGCAAGGATAGTCAACAAAGTCAATGCAGTAGGGACCACCCCGCGCACCCTGAAGGACATCAGGAGGAGGTGGCATGACCTCAAGACCATGATGAAAGAGCGTGCCAACAAGAACCATGAGCTGGCTCAGAGGACTGGTGGTGGCCCTCCCATTCCACCACTAACATTCACTGAATGGGAGGAGAAGGTGCTTGCCACACTGCATCCAGAGAGTCTCACAGGAATACCCAGGGGAGTGGAGGCTAGTAAGTACTAACAAATGTCTACCATTACACTGCTATGTACTGTCTTGCACAACTAGAAAGCTACACTTCCTAGGCACAAACAACACACTCTTCCCAACACATGTCTCACAGATCTAACATTTCCTTCCTCGGAATCACCTCAAAGGTAGCTAGCAATATTTCCATATGGGCATGTGGGCAGGCAGCCAGCACTACAACTCCCACCAGGCACCCTTGTCCCACAGCTAAGCAGAATGGAGCAATCTCCCCACCCACAACCATGTAGCAGCCATTGCATTGCTCTCCTCAAACTTACAGGTAGGTAGCCATCTTAACAGGGAGGGGTGTTTGTGGGTGGGAAGTCATCACTACAACTCCCACCAGGCCCCCATGACCCACAGCTCAGCAGGATGGAGCACTCCCTCACCCACAACCATGTGGCAGCCATTGCATTGCTCCCCTCAAACTTACAGGTAGGTAGCCATCTTAACAGGGAGGGGTGTTTGTGGGTGGGAAGCCATCACTACAACTTCCACCAGGCACCCATGACCCACAGCTCAGCAGGATGGAGCACTCCCCCCACCCACAACCATGTGGCAGCCATTGCATTGCTCGCATCAAACTTACAGGTAGGTAGCCATCTTAACAGGGAGTGGTGTTTGTGGGTGGGAAGCCAGTACTCCAACTCCCACCAGGCTCCCTTGTCCCACAGCTCAGCAGGATGGAGCACTCCCCCCCCACCCACAACCATGTGGCAGCCATTGCATTGCTCTCATCAAACTTACAGGTAGGTAGCCATCTTAACAGGGAGGGGTGTTTGTGGGTGGGAAGCCAGTACTTCAACTCCCACCAGGCCCCCTTGTCCCACAGCTCAGCAGGATGAAGCACTCTCCCCACCCACAACCATGTGGCAGCCATTGCATTGCTCTCATCAAACTTACAGGTAGGTAGCCATCTTAACAGGGAGGGGTGTTTATGGGTGGGAAGCCATCACTACAACTCCCACCAGGCCCCCATGACCCACACCTCCGCAGGATGGAGCACTCCCCCCACCCACAACCATGTGGCAGCTCTTGCATTTCTCCCCTCAAACTTACAGGTAGGTAGCCATCTTAACAGGGAGGGGTGTTTGTGGGTGGGAAGCCATCACTACAACTCCCACCAGGCCCCCATGACCCACAGCTCAGCAGGATGGAGCACTCTCCCCACCCACAACCATGTGGCAGCTATTTCCCTCCACTGTGTCACCGAACATGTAGGTAGACAGTGCATGCACCCTGCCATCCTTCTCAAAATGCATGGAGCCATATAACCACCAGCCCTCACATGTCATCAAACTTGGCATAGATCCAAAAGCCACATCCAGTGTGCAGACAGCTAAGCGTACGTAACTGTCACAGATATTCAACTTTGACTCACCAAGTCACATGTGGAAGAAATTCAGGGCCCAATCATGCACAGCACAGAATGCAATGTGTAAGTGCCATGGTGTCAGAGCATGAAGGACCATATGAACACCAAACATACATGGTCAATCGGACAAACAAAGTAAAGTACATGAAATGAAAAAGGTATGTATAACATTACAATGGCTAGTTCTTGCTTAGATGAAAGTGATTCCATGCAGAGCAAACCAAAGAGACGCATCACAAAGTTGATGTGCCGCGAGTCGTTACATGACCACATGTCCTTGTAATCACACAATCTGTACGTGGCACATGGTTTCTTTTTACATGTCACACCATGGACAAGTAATGTATGTACCTAAACATCATGTCATGATGCTCAGTATCTTGCAGCCATACCAAGTGATTGCAATTTAAAGTGTTTGGTGTATCAAATGTGACATACAAAAGTCTAACACCAAGCTTGTGGAGTGCACCAATGACCAGTGCTTCAATGACCATTTGACCTCTGTACAATAGGAAATCCACAAGCAACTGCAGCAGAAGACAACACCAACCTGCAGAGCCAGTCTCCCCCCCGGAACATGAACTCTCGGATGCAGACTCCCTACGTTTCTCGGATGAGGAGCAACAACCTGGCACATCCGGACTGCAAGGGTGCACCACGTCTCAGGCCCTCATTGTCCCCACCACCACCACCACCACCACCGCAACAGCGCTGACCCCGCCTACAACAACCTGTGCGGCCTCAACCACCACCATCACCACTGCTGCCTGCAACACTCTCCCTGCCTCAGTCGTTACCAACACCACAACACAATCAGAGGAGGCCAGGGAGAGTTTGCGGGTGCGTTGAGTGCCAACCACACAGGTCCGGGTCAGCAGGGCAGGTGGGAGGGCAACTGAGGGACAAATACAGGAGGACACTGGGACCGAAGCCCTGGCCACCATCGCCAGAGTCCTTGGGGCATATGAGCAGACCCAGGGACAGATGGGCCAGGTTGTGGAAGAAGTGCGCGAGCTCCGCCTGCTGCTGAGGTCCATGGACACGCGTAAGGGCCAACTTGTGGACCTCATGGGCCAGCTTGTGGGTGTTCTGAGGGGCAGACATGCGGCCCAAATGACAGCTCAACCCCCCTACGGTGGCCCGCATGCTGATACTCCCACCACCTCAGCTGCGGCCACAGAGAGGGGTGAGCTGCAACAAAGTGACTCCTCAGACACCGCTGAGCCCGCAGCAGAGGCCCCCTCTGCCAAACGCACAAGGGGCCGTCCGAGAAACACCAGGGGAGGATCACGTGGCAATGCACCATACAAACGCTAGTCGCTGAGCCAGCCATGATGGCACCTGTGTTCCCCTTGACATTGACTTTGTTGACTATCCTTACCCACATTGCCATGTTGATGGCAGGAGTCTGTTGGACTGTGTGACTACATCAATGTGGTGACTACTCTATTTGTCTCATTTACCATCACTGACAATTCATAATTTCACTTTGCACAATTTCGTATCTAATCACTTCTCTGTCACAAATACTTATTGTAAATAAACACTCTATACACACCTATGTCTTTGTGTCAGCTCCATGTTTATCACAGTATGCACAATGTTAACCCAGATTCCAATGTACCACAAGCTCTGATTGTGACGAGGCATTGAGAGGGTGAATGGACCTAGAAAGACACAAGAGAATGAGATTTACTTGTCAGCTGATGCCCTTACAGCTAGAACACACCACTAGTCATCAACGTACACAAACCAGAACACATAACAATGAGCAACAACATCAACATAGACATGAGGTACCTGGATAAAAATACCCTGTGCCACACACATCAGCCATTAGCACAGAGCCAACTACAGCCAGCAGTCAAAAAGATCATCTATGCTTTGCCACTACCATCAAAGCCAACAGACAATATCAATGTTGTACCATGTCACTTACACTCAAGGGAAGTAGTTGTCGATGAGCTGTTGACGCAGGTCCACACCTTCCTCTTCTCCACTATCGTCGTCACTGGGCATGTGTGGGTTTGCAGGTGGGGGGCATCTGCTGCTCATCATCATCCAAGAGCAGGGGGATCTCTTTGCGCAAGGCCAGGTTGTGGAGCATGCAGCTTGCAGCTATGATCTGACACACCTTTTGGGTAGAGTAGAGTAGTGCACCTCCGCTCTTGTCCAGACACCGGAATCTAGACTATCTAGAAGCCCAAAAGTAAGCTCCACCACACGACGTGTCCTCCCATGTGCATCACTGTAGCGAACTTCACCCGGGGTCCTTGGATTCCTCAGTGGGCTCAGCAACCAAGGCCGTTTGGGATAGGCAGAGTCACCTAAGTGTGAGATACAGGGAGCAATTTAGTAAAATAAACAGTAGCTGAGAACAACATGTCACACATACAGCACACTACTTGACTCTGCGTACTCACCGCCAAGCCACACATGCTCCGGATGCAGATTTGCCATCAATTGTGGGATGATGCTGTTACGAAGTATGTAGGAGTCATGTGCAGAACCGGGGAATTTGGCACAGACATGGGAGATAATCATATCCGCTTGGCATATCACTTGCACATTAATGGAATGGAAATGTTTCCTGTTCCGGTAGATGTGCTCACGTGCCTGTGGTGGAACTAGGCCAACATGTGTGCAGTCAATGGCGCCAACAACATTAGGTATGTGTCCAAGATCATAGAAATCATCCTTCACATCTGCCAATTCATGTCTCCTTGGGAAGTGGATGTAGCGGTCCTTGTATGTCATCATTGCGGACAGGACATCACATAGCACCATGCTGAACATAGCTTGAGACATCCTACCGGCGATGGCCACCGTGTACTGAAACGAACCAGTTGCAAAGAAATGCAGGGCCGCCATCACCTTAACTGTTGGTGTCAAAGCAGTCGGATAGGTTCTGTGAGGCCTCAGATGGGGCTCCAACTGACCACATAGGTCTTGAAGGGTAAGGCGATCCAGATGGAATTTCCTTATGATGTCCTCATCCTCCATGTTTGCCAACACTGGGAACGGACAATGCACATTTGGTCGTCTCCTACATAATGTGAAAGGGGACACATGTCAATTTAATTCCCCTATGAGATGTGTCAAACATCTAACATCTTGTCTGACGCAGCAGCAACAATGACTGGACTGTAACAACAGCTTAATGCAAAAGGCACATGCAGAAACACCTTGAACTCATGTAGTTGTACATGTGGTCAGTATGTACATACTGACTACCTCCAAAACAGATTCTGACTATGTGCATGGTAAATGGTACACTCATACATCTTGTGTCACCAGCCCTGGGTGTAGGTGACACAGCACATGTTAGAACCAGCAACACTGCTGACTTCTACGTAGCTGCTGTACCTGTCACACCTTCTTGCGTAAGTTGCACAGAGCACAACTTTTCTACACAATGAGCACAGTGTGTGTAAGCTGATCAACTATCAAAATGAACACAGCAATGTACACAGTTAAATTGACACATTATGTGGTCAGGCAATCATTACTGTGTGTTGATTAGCCATCTCACACATTGGCATGTGCACAAATATGAGACTCCATTACACACCAAATCTGTGTACATGCACACATTTATCATAGGTGAAATGTGAATAAGTACATGCCAAAGCATGTAATCATGTGCACTGACATGACATGTGTAGGCATCAGTGAGTTTAATGTCACACTAACATTCAATTTTGCTAACAGGTGATGTGATACATTGTGAAGGTCTAGTGCTCAATGGTGAAAATTGGCCATTGCCATTGCTAGAGCATAATGTGTCCTTAGGTGCGGTATGCATGCTCCACTACCACGGGCCCGGTCATTGGTTACAATTGAAAGATTCCTAAGCGCGGTAGCGACCGCCTGGATCCCGTGGTGTGCCACCGCCAATGCCCATGCCATTGCAGCCAATTGGAACCGCGATCGCGGTAGTGAATTACAGTTTTTAAACCCGCAGTAGGCGTGCTCTGCTACAGCGGGCCCGGTCATTGGTTACAATTGAAAGATGCCTAAGCGCGGTAGCGACCGCCTTGACCCCGTGGTGTGACACCGCCAATGCCCATGCCATTGCAGCCAATGGGAACCGGGATCGCGGTAGTGAATTACAGTTTTGAAACCCGCGGTAGGCGTGCACCGCCACCGCGGGCCCGGTTATTGGTTACAATTGAAAGATGCTAACCAGGAAGACCAATTGCAGAAGCTGAGTACCACTGAAACAACCCCAGGGGCCTATATATGTCTGTGAGAGAGCCACACATTTCACTTGCATTCAGACACTGCTGCCTGCCATTCTTCAACACCAACTGCTACTGTTCCTGTATTCTGGACCCAGTGATGGCGAGAACTGAGAACATCAGGGCCCGTCCCTTCACCACAGAGGAGCTGGAGGTCCTGGTGGACGAGGTCCTTGCCCAGTATGGGAGGCTGTATGGTTCGCCTGATGTACTGGTAAGTGTTTCAGAGTAAAAGTTTGAGAGTGCTCGGAATGCTCACATGATGTTGCTCTGCAGTTGTGTGAGCCTGTGAGTGCAAGTCAATGTGCCTGCATCCTAATGTTTCATATACCATGCCCCATACATGGCCTAGTAAGGGTTGCACTTGAGTATTTGTGGAGGATGGCAACATGGACATCTCTACAGCCCTTCTTCAGCAAAAATGAACAAACGTTGGTCTGAGACTAGGTAATGTAAAGGTGTGATACACTGCCTAGCATGCTGACTTCATGTCAAGGGGGTGTGTAGCCTTATTTCCACAGATCCATGGCTGCATTGATGGATGGGAGTGACATGCAGTGTTTCTGCAGCCATACAGTTACACTGCTGGTTTGAGACACTCGAAGTCTGAACAAACATTGCCTGTGCTATGTGATGTCATAGTCCATTAAGTCTTCACATGCTCATTTGTGACATTACAAATGTATTTTGTCCAGAGGGTACTGAAGAATGTGTGTACAGTTTTCAAATTCCACCTATGGTGATGTGTGCATTATGCACAATAGTAAAATGCCTGAGTGTAACACTCTTGGTGGTAATACACCTATGACACATCAGCTAAATGTTATTTTGAGATGTCATCCTTCTATTGATTTCATTATGTGTTCAGTCTCACATGTGTAGGCACTGTTTGCCCCCTCATATTGTACATGCCTGTGATTTCTCTGATGGCCCACGTTTAACCTCAGTGTGAGACCCACTGGCCTGCACAGAAACTGCCCAATTTTACAAGGACCCATCACTACATGGACTGAGTGATACATATGTGTAGTCCACCACCCTATTTCTCAATGAGCTATCTTAGGCCTGAGGATTGCACGGACAGGACTACACCTTGTGAGGAGAGTGTGAGAATGTAAGATAATGGCCCGAAATGTGACCACCATGACACATGTAGTCATTCACTGGCCAAGGACATTGAGGGGTGTGTAGTGTTAGACACAGTGAGTCTGCCCCAACACATCTATTCAAATGTATTGTATGTATTGCTCACTCACATACTGCTTCACAGAGGAGGGTCTTTTTCACATTGGTTTCTGTCCTGGCACTCTGAATGTGTACGAGATGGCCATGTACTGTGTCCATCATCATACATGTATACATTTCTATGAGATTATTTGATGCTAGTGTACAACGTGCCATCCTGTATGGCCTCTGCTCAACATTCATGTATTAGTGTGCTATGTTTTTTCATGCTCCTGTACTGACACACAGTGGTACAAAACACAGTGTCACTGAAACTTCCTCTTCTTGTCTCCCATGCCTGCAGCTTAAGGTCCACCAGCGTAAGGCAATATGGAGGGCCATTGCACGCAAGGTGTCGGCTCTGGGTGTCTCCAACCGACGTCACACACACTGTCACAAGAGGTGGGATGACATCTGCTGGCTGAGCAAAAACGTGGCAGAGATGACGCTGGGGGTGCTCCCTCGGAGTGGCAGGTTGGCGCGCAGGAGCCTCACACCACTAATGGCCCGCATCTTGGCAGTGACACAGCCAGAGCTGGATGGACGTTTGAGGGCCCATCAGCAGCAAGTTGGGGGTGAGTATTCAGCTAAGTGTGACTTTGGGTGTGAGTGACTGCATGAATCCCAACCGTGAGCCAGTGGGAAGCTCTGTGATGTCTCTAGTGTGATGCAATGGCTTCTAAGTGGCCTCAGTGTTGAGTGCAGCTGTTCTGCATTTGTACGACATGTGGTTTCTCATGTGTTTAAACCCATGACCCTTGTCATTGACAGATGAGATGTGGCCTTGTGACATATGCTGCAGTATGAGTGCCATAGACATCACCTGGCAGTGAACAGCAGTGAGCATCACGTTAGTGTGCATTTATAGATGTGTGCTGTGCACAACATAAAATATTGTGACAACTACACAGATGACACCAATGTGCATCTGTAGTTGTGCTTCAAAGCACAACATGGTGGATATAAGGAGCTTGTAGCCATTGCAAAAGGACATTTGGGAGTTTGTATCTGTGGTGTTCCCTTAAAGTGACTCCATATGTGACAGAGACAACATGTTTAGATGTATATCTGTCTCACCTACAGGCACGTAGGTATGCCTACAGAGTATAGTATGTTAGGTTACAAGTAGGCACCGGTCCAGCTATTTGGCTATGTCAACGCCACATGGGGCATTACTATCGACTATGCATGTTTCCATGCATCTTCTGTGATTGCATGAACGTAGCACATGCTGACTGTACATGGAGGAGGCCAACATGGGAGTATCATTTTAAAGTTTTGTGCTTTGCTTGCATATGATGTTTGTGAGTATGGCTATATACTGAACCTATGTCTCTGTCTCTTGCAGCATCTACAAAGGGCACGGAAGGACGGGGATGGACAGCAGTGGGAAACTTCTGGCACGACTGCTACACATGAGCTCACTGACACTGATGTGACCAGCGCCTCGGAGGGGGACCGGAGTGCCCTGGATGATTCCTGCCCAGAAACACCAACCTCCACATCCTCAGACTCCAGCGGTGACTCCTCGATGTTGGCGGGCACAGGAGGTTCTAAATCTGCCTCTTCTTCCACCACACATCGTCCAGTGTCCACCCTCCTGGTTGCTCCCACAAGTGCTGTCCGTGCACGCAGCCCTAGGAAGGGTAGAGTCTCCTTCCCCCCAGGCACCGCTGCCCCTGCCCCTGTCTCCCCAGCTGCCCTAAGTGTGGAGGCGGTAGACCTTTTGCACCAGCTGTGTGTGGGTCAGATTGCTCTCCTGAATGCCTTCCAGGATCATGACAAGAAGTTGGCACAGGTAGTTGCCTTCATGGAGGGCATTCATTCGGACGTGGGAGGCCTACACCGAACTGTCCAGTCTTTGTCCTCCACAGTGACGGCAGCCATTCAGCAGTCACAGGCTCCCAGTCCAGCTCCTGTCCCTTCAGCAACCACCCTGCCAGTGGCACCACCTGACAAGAGTGCCCACACGCCAGAGCCCTCAGGCACCAAGTCCTCCACACGTAGCACACAACAGCAGCACTCGAAGCAGACCAGACCACAGACACCATCCCCACAACACAAAACGGGCACACAAGAGCGCAAAACCAAAAGCCCATCACGTGACACTCATGGGAATCAGGCCAAGAAGCAGGCATCAACATCACATTCATCAAAATCACCCCCATCCAAGGGCACTCCCATCCCCACACCTGCTCCCAAAGACAAGCAAACACTTGCCCTGTCTGCTGTGAACCTGGTGCCTCCAACGACTAAGCCCAAACACATTTCAAAGGCAGATTCACCCACAACGTCAACTTCCACCCACACCCCTGTGAAGCAGGGACAAGAGAGCAAAGTGGGGAGTTTACCTCGACAACAGGGGATGCAGGGGAAGAGGCAAGGCCACCCCAAGCGTACCACTAGATCCAGCAAATCCCCACAGGGAGCGCCACCTGCACCTGATACACCTTCGTTGGAGAGTGAGGCTGTTGTACCCACCTCACTTCCCACTCCGGCCAAGGCACTTGTGGGCTATCGAATCCCCAAGCAGTTAAGACCCAGCCCTCAACACTCACCCTCACACACTGTGCCTCCACGCAGCATGTCTCCACCTCCCCGTGCCACCACTCCACCAGGTCCAAGCAGCCCTCAGGCTCCCACAGCCACTGATGCCTCTAACTCAGCCGGTTCTCTCTCTCCCGAGAATCAGCCACCTCCCAGTTCAACTTCCAGCCAAAGTTGAAGCCAAGTGCCCCTCCCCACACCATTTTTCCCACAGCGGTGCCTGGACTGCCCTTATGTGGCCCCTGAGCTGTGTTGATTCCCATGGCAGTGGACGGTGTTACCCATGTCCTGTGCAGTTTCTCATGCACACATGTGCGGACTAGAAATATGGACTGGCCAATGGCCTTGCTGTTTGTTACTTTTGATGCCCATTTCCTGTGCAGTTTCTCATGCACACACGTGCGGACTAGAAATATGGACTGGCCAATGGCCTTGCTGTTTGTTACTTTTGATGCCCATTTCCTGTGCAGTTTCTCATGCACACACGTGCGGACTAGAAATATGGACTGGCCAATGGCCTTGCTGTTTGTTACTTTTGATGCCCATTTCCTGTGCAGTTTCTCATGCACACACGTGCGGACTAGAAATATGGACTGGCCAATGGCCTTGCTGTTTGTTACTTTTGATGCCCATTTCCTGTGCAGTTTCTCATGCACACACGTGCGGACTAGAAATATGGACTGGCCAAAGGCCTTGCTGTTTGTTACTTTTGATGCCCATTTCCTGTGCAGTTTCTCATGCACACATGTGCGGACTAGAAATATGGACTGGCCAAAGGCCTTGCTGTTTGTTACTTTTGATGCCCATTTCATGTGCAGTTTGTCATGCACACATGTGCATACTAGGAATTTGTACTGGCCAATGGCCTTGGGGTTTTGCACTTTTGATGCCTAGCTTGGTATTATGTAATAAAGACTGTTACTCATGTTGTGTGCTTTGTCAATGCCCTTGCTAAATGAAAGGTTTTATGTATGGGTATCGGTTCATGTGACACATGCTCTGTATGGCACTTTCACATTGGCAATTACTAGCGTTACTTCTTTCACAGGTTTCCAGAGGTAACAGGCACTTTTGTGCTTCTTGAGTCTGTGGCTTGAGGGTGCAATGATGGTTGTTTGTGATGATGTACTCTTATCCTAATCATTCTATGCTCAGGTTTGCTAAATTGTAAACATGTCATGTTAGGATGCAATAACAGAACAGGGGTGAATGCTATCCACAGGATTACTTGCGGGGTGGCCAGGGTCCGTCATATCTGTGGGCTCTTTCTTGATGTGTACACAGCAGTGTTGATGTGTAGTCATCATGTGTAGGTCTGTCTTCATAGTCACATGGGTACATTTGAATGTGTGCACTTGAGTAGTCATACAGTGTGATTGGCCTGTCATTGTCAGTAGTGTTGATGTGTATGTGCCCCTGCACATGCAAACTACACACATGTGTGATCCAGCTAATGTGTGCCTGTTAGGTTACATTGTCAGACATGTGCTTCAGATTGTGGGCACATGTAGGAGTTGTAGGTTGAGCACTGTGCAGTGTGTCGGTGTGTCCTTGCACTCCTGGTGGACACCTACTTGTTGTCGCTGTCAGTTGTGAGTGTGCAGAGTGTGTCACTGCAAAGTCTGTGTTGTGTTTTGTTGATCAGCCATGTGTCTTGTTTAAGTTTGTGCTCACTGTGCTGACCTGCTCAGCCACACTGACATTATTTGTGAGTTTGCTCATGCATTGCTGTCACTTGACACATGTTTGGGTCGGGTAAAGTATGTAGTATGAGGAGTCATTCCATCCCCTATAGGTGCTTCTGATGCCTACACTTTGTGAGTTACTCCTCTATGTGTTTGTGGACTGTACACTCCTCACCTGTCCAATACTGATGCACACACCACTTCAATCTCATGTCTTCCACCCCATGCCTTGCCAGTGTGTGACCCTCCCCACCACTTCATGGTGTGACACTATACTGTGGGAGGATGATCTGTGTACAGGACCAATGTTCCATTCAGGACATTTTCACAATTTGTTATGTGTTATTTTCTTCTACTTGTTTGCAGTCACGGTTGCTCATGTGCTGTGCATATGTTTGAGCAGCACAGTCCTCTAGTCATGTTGTTTGCATCTGGGTTTTCCTGAGTTGTGCAGCTGTGGGTGATGGCTAAGATGTATGACTGTTTACTGAGGTACTGCTACCCTTCCTGAGTGTGATTTGATCTGTGTGCTGTGATGATTTGTGTTGTGGGGGTTCATGTTGGGGCACTCAGATATGTATGCTACTGCTTTGGTTGATGTTCACACACTGCTTACTGTGCATGCAGTGCTGTCAGTGTATGTTGCCTAGTATTTGCCTAGTGTGCATCCCCCTGATGTCCAGCTGAGTTGGCTATGTGATGAATTGGTATGTGCATCTGTTGTGTTTTTGTTGTAGATAGATGCAGTGTTTGGCCTGTGTTGGCTCTTCCCACTGACAGGTGCAATGTGTGTGTGATGTTCTATTTGCATGACATTGTGTGTGAGTAGTTTGTGCATTGTAATACATTCAGATGTGTGTTGCATGTGTAGTGTGCATTTCTTGTGTGTATGTCACATGCAGCAATGTGGATTCTTGTTCATGAGCTTGTTTTGAGTGCACAATAGTGCTATGTCCTCCTATATTTGAACTGTCACTTGTCAGGATTGTGCATGTGCATGCTTGTGGTACACTATGACACCATGCTCACTTGATAACTGGTGTGGTGTCTATGTCTGTGTTAGTTGATTTGTCCCATTGATCCCAGTTAGTGTTCATGATTGGCATTTGATGATGCAATTCTCGTTTGGTTTGGGGTATGGTGTCTGTGCATTTGTCCAGAGTGGAAATGTTGTGTATTTCAGTTCTGTCTAGGGTCACATTGCCTATCCACTGTTTGCCTGCACATGGCTGAGCTGGTTGGACTTCTGTGGATGTTGTTTGTAGGATTTGTGTTTGGCTATTGTTTTTTGGTCAGCATTGGTTCAGACATCCCTGAGTGGGAGTCTGACATTTGTGGATACACACCAGGGTGTGTGATTGGTTGTCTGGAATCTCACAGGACCTTATTTGCACCTTTAGGTGTGTTACTCACAGGTGTTGGGTGTTGCAGGTGTGAGATGGGTAGATGAGGGGTATGTGTGAAAGTCCCACTTGGGTTTGACAGTCAGGGAGTGTGACAATGAGCCATGTGTGTTGTGCTGGTGGCATACACATGTCAAGGTACTTGACACAGATGTGGGGCTGGTCACTGTATGGGTTCTGACACTTCCTGGCATTCCTGTGCCTATGCCTACCTTGCATTGCTGTATCCCAGGGATATTGCACAGATGTCAGTTAAGTTGATTTTTAATCACTGTGCCACCCATGTCTGATTTGATGGCCTGAGGGTAGTGTGATATGTTCCTTCTCTTGCATGTGATGTACACATGATATGTGGCTTGCACCATGGTTTTCCAGCACTGTGCACTCCACTTTGGGCTAGTCCATTTATTGTCCTACATTGCTGCTGACCTAGGGTATGTGTATGTGGCAGAGTGTCAGTGTGGGATCTTTCTGAGGGACTTGACATGCAGTGTGAACAGTTCAGTGGTTGTTAATAATAATATGCAGTGTGAGTCTTCATTTCTTCATTAAACTCATTTTGATTCACATGAGTTGAAGGCAGGTGTGAGGAGGAGGGTTGTCCAGCCCCTGGCCTTCTGTGCAGGGTGTTCATCTTCACCCCACCTTCACAGTCAATCTACCTTGCCCTTTGATGTGTGAGGTGCGAGGTCGAGCCACACCTGGCTGCTAAATTGTGCATTGAGGGGGGTGGGGAAGAAGAGGGGCACACAGCATGTGCGGATATGGGTGTGGGAAGCGTGCTGTGGGCTGTGGCCAACTGATGCAGCCCACCATGTGGGTAGGGTGAAGGTGGAGCCCTGGGAAGCTGCCCAGACTGCCCATGACTGGCGCTGGCCTTGCCTACTACATTGTGCGCAGGTTTTCCCGCGTCTTCACTGCTGCAGTGACTTGCCCGGGACATTGCAGTGATTTTGCGGTTGATGGGTGACCCGGATGCGGATGTGTGGATTTCTAGCAGGCAGGACATGTGTGAGTACACTGGGGGATATGTTCCTGTCTCCACCAGAGTGTCTGATGTGGACAGGAACTGTATTTCAGCACAGGAGTTGTGTGTTGTGGTTGTATGCGGAGATGTGTTATTTGCGTACCTGCGGTGTTGACAGCGGCGACGCCTTATCTGCTGGTAGTGGATCAGGTACAGCAGCGGAAGGGCTTGAAGAGCAGGATCCATAGCGGTCAGGAACGCGTGGAGGTGCCCGGGAATCGTGTTTCGGACTCCTCAGTAGTGCTTCCGCCGTATCCGAGTGGCTGGTTTCTCCGCTGCGTTTTGATGGGCTGTTCGAGGCATCGTGATTTGTCTGGCGGTCGGGACGTCATTCCGCACGGCGGTCTTTCCCTTTTGGCTACCTCCGCCACCGTTGTGGAAGGAAATTTCTTGCGGATCCCGAAACTCCGCAGCGGACGGAAAATGGGCTGTCTTTGCCGATTGTAAAATGGCGGACACGAGGACCCCCGCTGGAGTGCGGAAAAGGATGTTTTCCGCCAGCACCGCGGATGTGCCAAAGACCGCCATCGTAATCAGCCCCTATGTTTGTATTGGTTGTCGTCGTACTCACTATAGAAGTCAAACTAGGAATGTTGATTTATATTTAAAAAGTGAAAAAGAAAATAATGATAAATGGCAGCAATTTGGTGTTTATTTGTTGGTAGGAGGTCAGTTTGAATTAAGTGTTGATCAAGTCATTTGTAAATATTGTTACAACAAATTAGAAGAACACAAAATGCCACCTAGAGCAGTACAGAACAACTTAGGGGCCGATTCCGATTCGGGCCGGAAAACGTACCGACCGACTCGGAGCAGGTATAAATACCGACCGACACGTACCGGTGCAGCCCGACCCGCAAAGTATGATGAAAAGCGTGCTAAATCCGACCGACTCGTACGGAACACAAGCCGAACGACCGAGCCGTGCGGAAAACAGCCATCCGGCCGGAAAAGCACGCGAAACGAACCGACCGACACGCACCAGGAAGAATCCCGAACGAAACGTACCCACGAACGTCGACCCACCAAGTACGATGCAACGCGTGGAAAACACGACCGAGTCGCACGGAGCCCAAGCCGCACGACCGACACGCATTCAAAACTGCGAGCCGAAGCAAACCAAAACCCCGCGACCGACGCGTACGCAGCACAGAAAACAGCACAAACACAGCGTGAACGAATAGGAGAGGCTCGCACGAGACAACTGGAGGGTCCGACTCAGTCACAAGAACGTCTCCTACATGCACAAAAAGAACCAAGGAAAAAAAAGACACAAAAAAAGGCCAAACAAGCTATCACAAAGCAAATAAATACTGGGGGGGGAAACAGGGAACAAAGACACACCCACAACTCCACCCATATAAAGGACACAAATCCCTACCATGATCCTTTGCAAATTCAAATTACCTGCCAGCACTCAACACCAACAGACAGCAACCACACACACACTCACAGCTCATCCATCACACAAGCCACACACCAGCAGCACCACAACAAATAGCACCCTCACATACACCCAGCAAAACACACACTCACACACCCTCACTTGCACACCAACACACACATCACTCACCAGCACCACCCAACACCATGCCCCCAAAGAAGAATCACAAGCTACTAGATAGTGAATTGGAAGTCCTGGTAGATGAGATCCTCAGGGTAGAGCCACAGCTGTTTGGCACATTGGTCCAACAGACACCCATGGCGCAGAAAACCAAGATGTGGGAGAGGATCGTCGACAGGGTGAATGCACAATCACCATGTTTGCGCACAAAGGTAGACATCCAGAACAGGTGGTATGACGTGCGCAGGAGAGTCAAGGAGCTGTTGAAGAAGGACTACATCTTGAGCCAACACACCGGCAGTGGCCCTCCTGCCAAACCAGTATACCTCAGGCCCTGGGAGGAGAAGGTGCGGGCCATCCTACCACCAGTGAGCGTCTATGGACTAGAAAACATCCCAGAGCCTGGTGAGTACACAACTAATGTACACAATATTGTGCCACAATACACACACATCACTGTCAAGGGGAGAGTCAAACCATGCACCCTTAGCAAATACACACCAACCAAAACAGATCATCCCAAAATGTGTATGTCAGCCAGATAAACACAATACATGCCAGCTCATAGTGAAATGTAACTGTGTCATGACATGTACAAACCTAACAACAAATACAGCCAGGCAGTGGCACAAATATAACCAACAAACACAGTCAGTCATGTAGCCACCACCACAACACCACCTCACAGGGAAGCTCACTGAAAGGAAGGAATACTGTGTATGCTGGGCAAGTCAGTGCAGCCAATAGCATCATGGGAGTCGTAGTCACAGAAATTGCCCACCCTCACAATGCGCACATCAACACCACCATGAACCATGCACACATCACAGGCAGTGCAAAACAACTGACAAGATGGCTGACACTGGCTACTGCTGTGGGGAGCACAAGGCCCTGCTGGCAACTGTGCACCAACAAACAGCACAACACCACTGCCTGACATCCTGAAAGCCAACTTGCACTCTCTGCAATGCAAGCACGTTGCATGGTGGGATATCTGGCTGGGTGGGAAGGAGGACTCACAGCACTGACCATAGTTACAAGCAGCTCACCTCACACACCC
The DNA here is from genome assembly GCA_963921515.1 of Calotriton arnoldi. NCBI lineage: Eukaryota > Metazoa > Chordata > Amphibia > Caudata > Salamandridae > Calotriton > Calotriton arnoldi. The sequence goes on along the minus strand of CAWUFW010004087.1, from coordinate 183,562 downwards.
CCTCAACACAAACTCCACATAACCCACCTGGGAGAATGCAATGCCTCACATACCAAATGAAGATCCCACAAAGAACCACCACCCTGGGTAATGCTGTGTGAAGCACAGGGACACACCTGGGACTTGTAGCCAAACAAATGCAAGGACAACACTGTCAGCCTTCCTGTCAGCACAGGCACACTACCCCACAGGGAAGCAGAGTCAAAAGGAAGGAAGTACGGGCATGCTGGGAAGGGGGTGGAGGCAAAAGCATGATGGGAGTGGTAGTCACAGCTCAACATCCCCCCCATGGCCCAGCAAGCTCACACTGAAGCATGCACATCTCACAGAGAGTGTAAAGCCCCATCAAAGATGTCTGACACTGGTGCTCTGTTGTGGAGAGCACAAGGCCATGCTGGGAACTGGACAACAACCAACAGCAGGACACCACTGTCAGCCATCTTGCCATTGCTGTCACACCCACACACAGTGAAGTACACTCAAAAGGAAGGAAGTATGGGCATGCTGGGAAGGGGGGTGGAGGCAATAGCATGATGGGAGTCGGAGTCACAGCTCAACATCCCCCCCCCCATGGCCCAGCAAGCTCACACTGAAGCATGCACACCTCACAGGGAGTGTAAAGCCCCATCAAAGATGTCTGACACTGGTGCTCTGTTGTGGGGAGCACAAGGCCATGCTGGGAACTGGACAACAACCAACAGCAGGACACCACTGTCAGCCATCTTGCCATTGCTGTCACACCCACACACAGTGAAGTACACTTAAAAGGAAGGAAGTATGGGCATGCTGGGAAGGGGGTGCAGGCAATAGCATGATGGGAGTGGTAGTCACAGATACTGCTCACCCTCACAATTGGCCCATCAACACCACTCTGAACCATGCTCATATCACAGGGAGTGGATAAGGACTGACAAGATGGCTGACACTGGCTACTGCTGTGGGGAGCACAAGGCCCTGCTGGGAACTATGCACCAACAAACAGCACAACACCACTGCCTGACATCCTGAAAGCCAACTTGCACTCTCTGCAATGCAAGCACATTCCATGGTGGGATATCTGGCTGGGTGGGAAGGAGGACTCACAGCACTGACCATAGTCACCAGCAGCTCCACCCATACACCCCCCTAACACAAACTACACACAACTCACCTGGGAGAAAGCATTGCCTCACACACCAATCAAATATCCCACAAAGAACCACAACCCTGGGTCATGCAGTGTGAAGCACAGGGACACACATGGGACTTGTAGCAAAACAAACCCCAGGATAACACTGTCAGCCATCTTGTCAGCACAGGCACACAACCCCACAGGGAAGCTGAGTCAAAAGGAAGGAAGCATGGGCATGCTGGGAAGGGGGTGGAGGCAAAAGCATGATGGGAGTGGGAGTCACAGCTCAACATCCCCCCCATGGCCCAGCAAGCTCACACTGAAGCATGCACACCTCACAGAGAGTGTAAAGCCCCATCAAAGATGTCTGACACTGGTGCTCTGTTGTGGGGAGCACAAGGCCATGCTGGGAACTGGACAACAACCAACAGCAGGACACCACTGTCAGCCATCTTGCCATTGCTGTCACACCCACACACAGTGAAGTACACTCAAAAGGAAGGAAGTATGGGCATGCTGGGAAGGGGGTGCAGGCAATAGCATGATGGGAGTGGTAGTCACAGATATTGGTCAGCCTCACAATTGGCCCATCAACACCACCCTGAACCATGCACACATCACAAGGAGTGGAAAACAACTGACAAGATGGCTGACACTGGCTACTGCTGTGGGGAGCACAAGGCCCTGCTGGCAACTGTGCACCAACCAACAGCAGGACACCACTGACTGACATCCTGAAAGACAAATTGCACTCCCTGCAATGGAAGCAAGTTCCATGGTGGGATATCTGGCTGGGTGGGAAGGAGGGCCGGATGTCAACCCAATACAACCAATGCAGACCATGTACACACCCCAACATTCACATGGAAATGCCCAAATAATGCAGGACAATGTGCTACACCAATATCAACCCCTGACTGTGACAACTTAGGACAATGCAATGTACAGGCCCGCATCCAGAGGCACAGTCACAACTGTCAGGTGTGTCAACCATTGATGCCTGCAGAAACATAACATACATTGTGTGTGTCTCCCTAAAACAGGTGATGATGGGGACACAGCAGCAGACGCTGAGGAGTCCCCGTCCCAGGCTCAAGAGGATACGGAGCTCACTGGTGTGGAACAGCCACTGCCCTCCTCGGATGAAGAAGACCAACCTGGCACCTCCGGAGTAAGTCATCATGCAGCACCAGCAGGACCACCAGCTGCACCCCCTGCACCTACCCCTCCAACGACTGTCAACACACATACCACCCCTGCCGACATGGAAAGACCAAGGAGCACCACCACCACCAGCACAGGGACCCTGGACCAACGTGGGGCCATGGACACCAACACCACCAACAACCCCCAAGGGGGCCCAGGGTCACCTGTGCGTGCCACCTCAGGTACTGCACGTGTCGCCAGGGGTGGTGGGAGGGGTGGGAGATACAGGTCACTGATCGCAGAGGGGTCTGGACTGCATGATGACCCACAACTGGCACGCATAGCCGATGCGTACCAGTCCAGCACCGGAGAGCTCAGCCAGGTAGTGGGGCTCCTCAGGAACATTAAACAGCAGCAGGCTGCCCATCATGCCCGCTTGGACTCACACATGTCCCGCGTGGAGTCCAAGTGGGACACACTGCAAGAGATGACGGCGGTGCATAGGGACATACTACAATGCCTCCGCCAGATGAGCAGCAACCAGTCAACACCTCCCTGTGTGCCCACAACATCTGCTGCTGAAACAACTGCAACTGCCACAGGGAGGGAGGATGACTCTGGCGGAGAGTCCCCTGCACCGCAGCAGCCTGCACTTGAGGGTCCCCCCCAAAGAAGAGGGGCCGTCCGAGGAGGGGCAAGTGAGAGGCCAATGGCCATGTGCAACCCCCAGGAAGCCTAAACCTGTTCTGGATAATCACCTTTGTGCGCAAACTGTTCACCCTGTTGACTGCAACACAACTCTCCCACATGACATGGGGAGCTCAAGTTGGACCAATGTCTCAGATGACTGTGGACTTTACTCTGGACATTTCTGCTACCAGGACTTCCAAATCATCTAGGAGCTTTGGATTACAATCACAATGTACAGCACCCACCATCCTGTGCACTATACTCACACATGTATGTCAATAAACTCACTAATACACCATACTTGCCTCTGTTGTGATTCCTACGTTGTCTCTGAAGTGGCGATGATGATCTGGGAAATGACACTGTGCATGCTAACTGCTACAGAAAGTACAACACCGGCAGGTGAGTCATGGCGACGTCACACATATGAGGGAGGCACACCACCAGGGCTACACAACACATACACACCATGGCCATCTGACTCATCGCCTACACTGATGTTGCCAGGAAATACGTTGCATTGCACAGACCCAACACCTATTCACAGTCTGTGTTAACTAGCCCACTGGTACAGTAAGCAAATGTCAGTCAGATGTGTGACCACAGACAACGCACATCACAAAGTGAAGCACAGGTTTATTACACATTTGCAACATGTTGTAACCACAGATGCAAGGTAATCCCACCTGGCAGCGGGCACAAAGTCAACAAGTGTAGAAGGAAGGAAGTCCATGGGTGTGGTGCACATCACCTGTAGGGACACGACAGCTACCACCCTGGAAGTCGAATCACGGTGTCGGGGATCACAGTTGACCAAACGACTCTGAAAGTACCCTGTGAAGGACAGAAATGACACACAGTCAAAAGCACTGAAGAACAGGACAGAACTGCAATACTCATGCCCAATACATGTCACAAGATACCCACCCAGAACAAAGTTAGCATGTCAACACTGTTGGGGAGTACAGACTACCTGTAAGGACACATCGCTACACGCATACAGTCATGTAGCACATGCACACACTCAAACAGCACCAGAGCACCACCAACACATATCATGCAAACTCACATCAGTTACATGACATCTCTGGATACTTACATTCAGCTGAAGAAGTTGGTGATGAGCTGTGTGCGGACATCACCATCATCATCATCATCATCACTGGCATCGTGGTCCAGGCCAGGATCCTCCACAGGTGGCGGACGTTGGTCATCATCATCCAGGATGAGAGGCAACTCCTTCCGCACTGCCAGGTTGTGTAGCATGCAGCAGACAATGACAATCTTACACACCTTTGCCGAGGCATATGGGAGGGACCCTCCTGTCTTGTCCAGGCAGCGGAAGCGGCTCTTCAGGAGACCAAATGTCCGCTCAATAACTCTCCTCGTCCGACCATGTGCCTCATTGTAGCGCATCTGGACTGGTGTCACAGGGTTCCTGAGGGGCGTCAGCAACCACGGCATGTTGGGATATCCGGAGTCACCTACCTACAGACAATTGCACATTAGCCGAGTTGGAAAAGAGGGTGGAACGCTACATTGCAGAACACACACAATGGTACAAAGTCAGTACACACCAACAAGCCAGGCACGCTGGTTCCGTATCTGTGACATCATCCTCGGGATGCGACTACTCCTCATCACGTAGGCATCGTGTGCAGAACCGGGGAAACGGAAACACACATGTGTGATGGTCTTATCTGCAAGACAGACCACCAGTGCATTGACCGAGTGGTAGTGCTTGCGGTTCCTGTATGCCTGCTCCTGGGCCTGTGGTGGTACCAAAGCCACATGTGTCCCATCAATGGAGCCAATGCCATGCAGCATCCTCCCCAGGGCATAGAAGTCACTCTTCACGCCAGTCAGTTGCTGGAGTCTAGGGAAATAGATGTACTGGTTCAGGTATATCAACATAGCCTCCAATACATCGCGGAGCACACGGCTGAACATGGTCTGTGACATCCCACCAGCAGTCGCCAGAGTGTGTTGAAAGGTACCAGTGACAAAGAAGTGTAGGGCTGCCATCACCTTCACCTTGGGAGTCAGCGCTGTAGGATACGGCCGGCCAGGTTGCAGGTGTGGTGCCAAGCGCACTGCCAAATCATCAATCAGCTGCCTGGTGAAGCGGTACCTTCGGATGCTGTCACGTTCCACCATCGTTGCCAGGTCAGGGAATGGTCTATGGACAGCTGGTGCCCTGCAGTGCATAGGTGAAGAAAGAAAGATTGTCAGTCACCCCACATATGTGGCATTGAACACACTCAATATCACATGATACATCATTATGAGGCACAAGTACATGATGTGTGCAGTTCCGTAAGGACATGTATGGCACATACATGGCCAACATCCAACATCACAGTTCAACAAGTGGCATCAATAAGTCCCAGGTTGTGCCATTGGGTATCATGAGGACGTGTCACATTTCCCATCTCCTGCTGCCACGTTACAAACACACCCCACAGTGACATGTGAGGACAGATGTGCCCCAGGCATCACAGCCCAACGACAGGTAGATTCCCAGGGACCCTGTATTGCCACATGGACACTGGCATGACATGGCGTATCATGTATACACCACAGCAAAACAACCATGACTCCCACAGGTAGTGGTCCCTGTTGCCTCGGCAGGACAGACATGGACGTCTGTGACACACACATGCACAACATCAAAGTCCATGCACAAACAACGTGGATGTGGAGACTGTCTCCCATTGTGCACATGAAATCAGAGACATTGTAAACACAACATGCACACAGACTGCGGAGGACCATCACTATTGTGCCAATGGGTCAGCCTGGGTTAAACATACCGTCCCACATGGGACTCAGGGGGCATGTGACATGACATACACATACACCACCGTGAAATGTGACCATGCCACATGCTCAGATATGAACAGTTGCACATCACAGTGTTCATGTACACGAAACACCAAGGATACTGTCCCCATGAACACGTGCACAGCCTGGGGGTGGCTGCCCCAAGTGACACCCACAGAACAACATGTTCACCCCCATACACGGAATAGGTAATGCAGCCTTACATGCCTTAGGATACAGTTTGGACAGGCTGTGGTGTTGTAGGTGTGCCCCTCACTCCCTGGGAAGTATATGTGGCTGGCATATGTTCACCTGTGACAGGCATGGTGACATATGCCAGTGACATGTACAGGGACGCGTTGGACAGCAATGGACCGATCGGTGCGCACACATTGGCCATTGCATTCAATGTGTGCTGGTACGCGTTGTATTCGCAATACGCATTGGACAGCAATGGACCGATCGGTGCGCACACATTGGCCATTGCATTCAATGTGTGCTGGTGCGCGTTGTATTCGCAATACGTGTTGGACAGCAATGAACCGATCGGTGCGCACACATTGGCCATTGCATTCAATGTGTGCTGGTACGCGTTGTATTCGCAATACGCGTTGGACAGCAATGGACCGATTGGTGCGCACACATTGGCCATTGTATTCAATGTGTGCTGGTACGCGTTGTATCCCGGGTACGCGTTGGACAGCAATGGACCGATCGGTGTGCCCGGCCGGCCCATTGCAATCAATGTGTGCGGGTACGCGTTGTATCCCGGGTACGCGTTGAACAGCAATGGACCGATCGGTGTGCCCGGCCGGCCCATTGCAATCAATGTCTGCGGGTACGCGTTGTATCCCGGGTACGCGTTGAACAGCAATGGACCGATCGGTGTGCCCGGCCGGCCCATTGCAATCAATGTGTGCGGGTACGCGTTGTATCCCGGGTACGCGTTGAACAGCAATGGACCGATCGGTGTGCCCGGCCGGCCCATTGCAATCAATGTGTGCGGGTACGCGTTGTATCCCGGGTACGCGTTGAACAGCAATGGACCGATCGGTGTGCCCGGCCGGCCCATTGCAATCAATGTGTGCGGGTACACGTTGTATCCCGTTTACACGTTGAACAGCAATGGACCGATCGGGGTGCACCCATTGGCTATGGCCTGGCCTGGCAACGGCCACGTTTTCAAATTTTGAACGAGTCTGATGCTGGAAATTCAGTTGGTCACCCACAACAATGTTGCAAATTCATGGGTGTCATGAAGTTGAACTTTTGAAGGATGCTGTGGGCATGTGTAAGTGGTGCAATTCCATGGATTGGCCAGATTCAGAAGATGCTAACTACTTGGACCTATCACTTTGGACACATGGGACAGTAACTGCCTCTGCAGCACACATATAATGCTGGCTGTTCCCCTGAGAGCTCACTTGCCTGCACTACATGCTCCAGGACGACATCTGCCACCACCACTGCTGCTGAATCTGCACCCTCTGGACCCTGCAATGGCACGTACTGTGGAGAGAGCCCCAGCCTTCAGCACTGAGGAAAACCAGGCCCTGCTGGACAGCCTCCTTCCACAGTACAGCAAGCTGTATGGGAAAGCAGGGGAGCAGGTGAGTGTTCTGTCCACTGCCTTCCTAAATGTGCATGTTGTCTGACTAGCAAGGCTAACAGTCTGCACGCCACTGGCTAGCAGGCTCACTGAGTAGTTGTCACCCCCCATAGTGTGTAGTTACATGCACTGGACAGGTATAGTGCAGTGACAGTGTATTTAAACAAGGTTTTACTTCCCAAGCAATGATACCATGTAGTTACTGCTGGCATACTGTCCATGGCCATCGTTGCACTGCCTCTGTACACCATATGCCCCTGTGATTGAGACATGTATACACAACTGTGTAATGCACGGATATGTTGCATGTGTAGTAATAGTATTCTCACTTTCTCATCCTCACAGGTTGATGCCCACCAGAAGCAGAAGATATGGCTGACCATCGTCCGGGCAGTGAGATCCGTGGGGGACTACAAGCGCCGGATCCGCAACTGCCAGAAGAGGTGGCAGGACCTTCGGGGCTGGACCCGGAGGATCGCACGGGTCCAGCTGAAGCTGTCGCCTCCTCGCAGGAGGGGCGGACACCGGACCCTGACCCCCCACATGCTCAGGATCCTGGCGGTGGTCTTCCCTGATCTGGATGGGCAGCTGAAGGCCAGAGAGCAGCAAGGAGGGGGTGAGTCCATGACTGCATTGTGAACTTTGTCTGCCATGATATGTGCCCTCCTCTGGCCTGGTTAAACTTCCACAGTACATCAGTCATGTGGTCCAGGACCCATGTCCCTCAATTGTGCACTGCCCACTCCTCATCTGATACCCAGGTGTGGCCCTTGCAGTCAGGGAATTGTGTCACTTGGGTACTGTGTCCTTGCAGTTTGCTTGACTCAAGGTGGGGGACAGCATCTGTTCCCCTAACTCTGTGGTGGGCATCATGGGTGGGTCCATTGCTTACACAATGCCTGTGTTCTGACATGTAATCTGCGTGTCACTTTGATATGTGGTCCAATTGCTGAGCTGATCCACCACATGTGCCTGGGGTATCTGGCACACACACATGCTGCGGGTGGGAACAATGTTTGGGCCCCAGGAGTGTGTATATTACGTGTGTCACACATACTTAGCCAGCTGCCTACTGTCCAGGGCTCATCCCTCATTCATGTGGGTCAGGACAGTCATGCCTACTCCAGGCCATACAATACACTCTGTACTCCCACTCCCGTGTATCAGCTGACACGCTGTGCTCAGTGATATGTCCCCTCAGGTGTCTGCCTCTGTGTCAGTGTGCTGTGGCTTCGTTGTCAGGACTGCTGGGGTGTTTCTCGGTTGGGGCTCAGCATGCCACCGGAGATGTGACCATAGGAGACGATACTTGTGTGACACATAGGTGTTTGAACACCTGACCGTGCAGACTGGGGTATGCGAATGTGAAGTCCATGCAGCTGTTTCCCATTCACAGCAGATTGTGAGGTGCTCAGGTTCAGAGGGTTGTGTTACAGGTCTCCCATATGTCCAATCGGTATGACCTGGACAGATAAGGGTTCAGATGATGTGGTGTGTGGGGGATGTACATGTGCACTTGTTCAGCTCCAGGACTTGCATTCCCCATGACCTACTATTGTGACACAGTGCAGACTGTTGTTGTGTGGCTGCCCTGCCCATGTGACTGGAGACAGTGATGTATGACTTAGCAGGCATGCCTGTGCCATGGCATGTGACTTCCTATGGGTGATCCTGCAGGGGAGTGACATGTGCTACATGCACACCATAGTGGCAATGGCTATCAGCACATGGGTGCATCGTGGTGTCTGTTGCTGGTATGCATCACATGCATTTCATATATCTGACTCTGGGCATCACTTTCATCCGGGCACCTGTACTGACTCAGTGGCAAGAGTTGTGATGTGTGCATGTTCACATGCTTCACCATGTTCTCTGCACTGTCCAACTACTGTGTAGGTGGTGCATGTGTCCACACTGGGGTATTGCCAGCCAACGGACGCCAGACAGATGGGTGCAAGGCCAGGTGGGATGTGAGTGCCATGGTTGACGATCAGACTGACAATTGGCTTCTCCTATTCTGTTTGTGCAATTTTAGCAATGTCCAACTAAGGATGCCAGGCCTTGCTCTGTATTGTGCTGTACTTACTGTGGTGTGTGCGTTCGGTGCAGGTGACTGATGTCTGTCTGTTTCCCTATTGTTTGCAGATACATCCACGGCCACAGGAGGGGACAGCTCCACGGACCAGGAGGAGCCGCAGAGCCAGACTGGGTCAACAGCCGAGGAGTGGTCGGAGGGACCCAGTGGCACGGAGGGCGAGGGGAGCCACACCGAGGAGTCCTCAGCACCATCCACCTCAGCTGAGGACCACAGCAGCTCGGAGGATGACTCCCTTAAGGAGGCGGGTGTCAGCAGCCACCACACCCCAGCTAGTGTTTCTGTCCCCGCCACCACCACCACCACCGCCCTCCCATCGGCTCCCATTCCCGAGGTCCGTGGAGGCTCCCATGTTCGGGAGCGTGTCTCCTTCGGGCCAGGCACCGCACCCCCTGCCCCTGTGTCCCCTGCTGCCCTGAGTGAGGAGTCTGTGTACCTCCTTCGCCAGCTCCATGTAGGGCAGACAGCGATGCTGAGTGTCCTCCATGCCCACACCACTATGTTGACTCAGCTGGTGTCGTTCATGGAGGGCATCTCATCGGGCATGTCTGCCCTACAGAGAGGCAATAGGTCCATGGACTCCTCCCTGACGGCAGCAGTGTCCCTCCTCCAACAGTCCCTCACCCCTCCTGCCTCTGCCCCATCCACACTCCCCAGCACCTTACCTGTCCCAAGCACACACACACCGGCACAGGCACACACCAGCACAGACACGAGCAGCACACACACACGCCACAGACAAGACGCACACGCACAGTCAGGGGACTGAAACCACACTCACAGGGGATGGGGCCCAGTCACCCACACACGCATCCACGAGCACTGCGCAGTCCACAGTTGCCTCTCCCTCTAAAGCCCCCTCCGTTGCCTCACCTGCAACCCCAAAGACCCAGCGGCTCTTCCTCAGTGACCTCGGCCTCTTCCCCTCCGATCCAGCTGATACAGCATTCAGGGGGAAGAGGAAGCCCACCCACACGGAGCGGAGTGCCCCTCGCCACCGGACACCCTCCCCAGGCGCAGACCGACTGACGCCCCCATCCGCAAGTCCCCCTGGACCCGGAAGAGCAAGACCCCGCCGCCGCTCTGCAGCTCAGGCACCAAGTCTCCTTCCTCCATCCCTCAGGCCCCCACTCCACAGGTGCCCCCACCACACCCTGCCCCAGGTTCCCCCACCCACAGATACACCATCCCCAAAAGGATCAGGCCTTCTCCCCCTGCCACTTGCTCTTCCGGCCCCAAACACCCCGCTGCGCTTGTCTGTGCCACTGGTGTGGAGACGGTGTCCTCCCCTCTGTCCTGCCCACCTTACCTGATCCCCATTCTCCTCCCCTGGAGGTAGGCACTGCAGTGGAGTCCACTACCACCCTGTCTGACTTGGGCACTGCAGTGGGGAACCTGTCCACTGCATCTGCACGGTCCCCTGCAGTCTTGCCGGCACCCACACCATCAGAGTCATGCCCCCCACTTGTGCCGGCACACACCATGTCAGACACCTCCACTGCAGTTGTCAGTGGCTCTCCAGCACCCACCACCCCTTCCCTGCCTCCTTCTGGTGAGCCATGATCCTGTCCCTGCGGTGCCTGGCCTGCCCCCCGTATGCCCCTCCGAGGGGATTGTCCCTGGCTTTCATCAGTGCAGGCATGCGTAGGGTGACATCTGCCACTGTCACCCTGTTTTGACTTTCAAGTTGGACTGGCCATTGGCCTTTGTTAACATTTGTGCTGGACATCAACTGTTAGACCCACATATGCTGAATAAAGCACCTTTCTGTTCTCTAGTGCTTTTGCTTCTGATGTACATGTTGTTGATGATGCTAACCATGCCCTTGCTGCAGTGATGGTGATATTTGGTCTCATAATAATGAAGTGTTACTGTGCAGGAACACATGTGGTCCAGGGGGAATGTGTCCTATCCTGTGGTGTATCCATGTCATCCTTAGCAGCATCTGAGGGTGTCATGTGTTCAATATTTGGCAATGGGATTTCCTACTTACATTAGCAATTTCACATCTGTTGCGTTCCACCCCTGCACATCTGTTGTGCCTGCCTTTGTTCAATTCGTCTACTTCCCTGACCGTGTGGCCATCTCCACTGGACATGCAGGTTTGGGCATCAATGGGGAAGGACTCATCTGTGTTGTCAGTGCAACATTGATATACAAGTGTGTTGGATCAGTGCTGATGATTTCGTTGGCACTCCCATGACCAGGCTGATGTGACGGGAGCATTCATTTGGTGCTAATTGTTGAGTGTGTGACCAAGTGCTCAGCTGACATGATGGAGCCCTACTGAGGCAACATATGGCACAGCTTTCCTCACACAGGAGTGGAGTCCCCTCATGGCAGTGTGTACTCCTGTGACATTGCCTGCGCCCAAGGTGTGTGTTATATGAGCATGTCTGTGTGTTCACTTCCGTTTAGCTGTGCATGCTGGTATCCCTAGTGTTGTACCTGTTTGTGATGCTTGCTGAGTTGACCTATGTACCCCCCAAGTCTTCTCCCTGGATTCTCTGTGATGTGGGTGCATGGCACATTACTGGTCATCAGGGTGTCACCCATAGGTGTGTTTGCTGTCAGGGCTGAGTTTGTGTGCAGACGCAGATGGGTCACAGTCAGGATTCCCCTTGGCACTTGTTGTTTACACCTGTCATGTGATTCCCAGTTTGTGTTATCTTTCAGTGATTGTGATACGTTGTGTGTGTGACTGCTGGCACTCCTCAGGGTCCGGGCTGCAATGTTGGTAGTTGTCTATGTGTGTTCTTTGTGGGTGTCCTTGGCTTCTTCATTGGTGTGTGACTGTGGCTGGGATCCCATTGGTTGGTGTGGTATTGCCGTCATGTCCATGTACAGCGTAGTGTGCAGTGTGTCAGACATTCAGGAGTCTTGTTGAGTGGCCATGTGTGATGTGTTTCTGCACCTTGGTTCCCACCCACCACCCTGGGATTGTCATGGGTGCATGTGCAATGTCACCAGTGCATGTGTGCTTCACTGCTGCACATTGTTGGAGGTCGAGGTGTGTAGTGTTGAGTGTGTGCAGATGAGAGTTGTTGCCCGGCTAGACCCCTGCCTCCATGTTGGCCTTGGCTTACTGGCCGTGCTGATTGATTTGTGCTTGTGTAAGTGTGATGGTAGTTTGTTGCTCAGGACACATGACTGTGGTTCACAGTGTGAACGACATCTAGCTTTGTCATCACAGTGGGATTGTAATGCAGCCCAGGGTCACCACATTGTGGGGACCCTGGGGGTAGTGCTGTGGTGTCTCTGTGTCTTGCTGTGTCAGTTGCTGTTCCTACATGCTTGTGTGACATGTGTGATTTGTGCTCCCTCTCATCTGACAATGCCTGATTGCCCACATAGGGTATTTGGATCCATGAGTTACCTTTTTGTGGCACTGTATGCACATCTGTGTAATTGGTATTCAGGCCTCCTCATGTGTTGTGTGGTTGCCTGGGGACACTGGCACCCCCCTCACCTGTTATGTTTGATGTGCAGTGTGGGTCTGCCTGTTTGTGTTTGTGCATCTGCACCACTGCATTGGCATATCTTTGGTGTGCCATTGGCTGTATGTTGTTTGGTGGGTTTCCCCTGCTGTCCCTGGGACTCCTAGGTCATCGGTCAGCACAATGATCATGGTTTGTGTGTCCCATTGCTGCCATGGTATGGTTTCTGTTCACCTCACATCTACAGTCTCCACAGGGTATCTGCATTTGTGTGCCCATTGGTGCAAATATGTGGGTTTGCATTCTGATGGTCACTTCTGTCATTGTGTCATTGATGAATGTTGACAGTGTCAGCCCCCATGGGTGTTGTTTGTCTGCACATGGCCAAAGGTATGTCTTATTTGCACTGCAGTATTTGCCTCCCCCAATCTATGTTGCAATGGGACACATGCACTACTTTGCCACTGATGTGTTTTATGTTCTGTGACCAGGAATCATCCATGCAGTTTGGCAGTTGCAGCTTTTTCTTTGTCAACACTTGCATTTTGGTCACTGTGATGATGGGGGTTTAGGCCCCATTGCCACAATGTTCAAATTGTGCTTCAGCTATGGAACCCACACTTACCTTTTGGTCACTGTGATGATGGGGGTTTAGGCCCCATTGCCACAATGTTCAAATTGTGCTTCAGCTATGGAACCCACACTTCCCTTTTGGTCACTGTGATGATGGGGGTTTAGACCCCATTGCCACAATATTCTGAATGTGCTTCAGCTATGGGCCCCCACACTTACATTTTGGTCACTGTGATGATGGGGGTTTGGACCCCATTGCCACAATGTTCAAGATGTGCTTCAGCTATGGACCCCACACTTACCTTTTGGTCACTGTGATGATGGGGGTTTAGACCCCATTGCCACAATGTTCTGAATGTGCTTCAGCTATGGACCCCACACTTACATTTTGGTCACTGTGATGATGGGGTTTTGGACCCCATTGCCACAATGGTCATGGCCTGCTTGCATTGTGGGGGCCACACACATATATGTGTGGCACATGTGATAGGGGGTCACATTGTATGTTCAAAGTCATGTTCAGTGTTGTAGCCATTTGACGCAGTCTACACACGCTTGTCATGGTGTTGGGGGGATGTCTTTTTCTTGCATTCCCTAGGTTGTGGTGTGCTGGTTGTGTCATGCATTGTCCATCCTATGAGTGGGGGTGGTGTTGGTGGTAGGCATCTGGCACCCCCTGGGTAAGGGTGGTAGTAGTGGTAGGCATCCAGCCCCCATGGGTAGGGGTGGCAGTAGTGACTGGCATCCAGCCCCCCATGGGTAGAGGTGGTAGTAGTGACAGGCATCCAGCCCCCCATGGGTAAGGGTGGTAGTAGTGGTAGGCATCCAGCCCCCCATGGGTAGGGGTGGCAGTAGTGACAGGCATCCAGCCCCCCATGGGTAGAGGTGGTAGTAGTGGTAGGCATCCAGCCCCCATGGGTAAGGGTGGTAGTAGTGGTAGGCATCCAGCCCCCCATGGGTAGGGGTGGCAGTAGTGACAGGCATCCAGCCCCCCATGGGTAGAGGTGGTAGTAGTGGTAGGCATCTGGCACCCCTGGGTAAGGATGGTAGTAGTGACAGGCATCCAGCACCCCATGGGTAGAGGTGGTAGTAGTGGTAGGCATCTGGCACCCCTGGGTAAGGGTGGTAGTAGTGACAGGCATCCAGCACCCCATGGGTAGAGGTGGTAGTAGTGGTAGGCATCTGGCACCCCTGGGTAAGGGTGGTAGTAGTGACAGGCATCCAGCCCCCCATGGGTAGAGGTGGTAGTAGTGGTAGGCATCCAGCCCCCCATGGGTAGAGGTGGTAGTAGTGGTAGGCATCTGGCACCCCTGGGTAAGGGTGGTAGTAGTGGTAGGCATCCAGCCCCCCATGGGTAGAGGTGGTAGTAGTGGTAGGCATCCAGCCCCCATGGGTAAGGGTGGTAGTAGTGGTAGGCATCCAGCCCCCCATGGGTAGGGGTGGCAGTAGTGACAGGCATACAGCCCCCCATGGGTAGAGGTGGTAGTAGTGGTAGGCATCTGGCACCCCTGGGTAAGGGTGGTAGTAGTGACAGGCATCCAGCACCCCATGGGTAAGGGTGGTAGTAGTGGTAGGCATCCAGCCCCCATGGGTAGGGGTGGCAGTAGTGACAGGCATCCAGCCCCCATGGGTAGAGGTGGTAGTAGTGGTAGGCATCTGGCACCCCCTGGGTAAGGGTGGTAGTAGTGACAGGCATCCAGCCCCCCATGGGTAGAGGTGGTAGTAGTGGTAGGCATCTGACACCCCTGGGTAAGGGTGGTAGTAGTGACAGGCATCCAGCACCCCATGGGTAGAGGTGGTAGTAGTGGTAGGCATCTGGCACCCCCTGGGTAAGGGTGGTAGTAGTGACAGGCATCCAGCACCACATGGGTAGAGGTGGTAGTAGTGGTAGGCATCTGGCACCCCTGGGTAAGGGTGGTAGTAGTGACAGGCATCCAGCCCCCATGGGTAGAGGTGGTAGTAGTGGTAGGCATCCAGCCCCCCATGGGTAGAGGTGGTAGTAGTGGTAGGCATCTGGCACCCCTGGGTAAGGGTGGTAGTAGTGGTAGGCATCCAGCCCCCCATGGGTAGAGGTGGTAGTAGTGGTAGGCATCCAGCCCCCCATGGGTAAGGATGGTAGTAGTGGTAGGCA
Source organism: Calotriton arnoldi (assembly GCA_963921515.1). NCBI lineage: Eukaryota > Metazoa > Chordata > Amphibia > Caudata > Salamandridae > Calotriton > Calotriton arnoldi. The sequence goes on along the minus strand of CAWUFW010004087.1, from coordinate 167,947 downwards.
TCCAGCCCCCATGGGTAGGGGTGGCAGTAGTGACAGGCATCCAGCCCCCATGGGTAGAGGTGGTAGTAGTGGTAGGCATCTGGCACCCCTGGGTAAGGGTGGTAGTAGTGACAGGCATCCAGCACCCCATGGGTAAGGGTGGTAGTAGTGGTAGGCATCCAGCCCCCCATGGGTAGGGGTGGCAGTAGTGACAGGCATCCAGCCCCCCATGGGTAGAGGTGGTAGTAGTGGTAGGCATCTGGCACCCCCTGGGTAAGGGTGGTAGTAGTGACAGGCATCCAGCCCCCCCATGGGTAGAGGTGGTAGTAGTGGTAGGCATCTGGCACCCCCTGGGTAAGGGTGGTAGTAGTGACAGGCATCCAGCACCCCATGGGTAGAGGTGGTAGTAGTGGTAGGCATCTGGCACCCCCTGGGTAAGGGTGGTAGTAGTGACAGGCATCCAGCCCCCATGGGTAGAGGTGGTAGTAGTGGTAGGCATCCAGCCCCCCATGGGTATAGGTGGTAGTAGTGGTAGGCATCTGGCACCCCCTGGGTAAGGGTGGTAGTAGTGACAGGCATCCAGCCCCCCATGGGTAGAGGTGGTAGTAGTGGTAGGCATCTGGCACCCCCTGGGTAAGGGTGGTAGTAGTGGTAGGCATACAGGCCCCTATGTGTATGTGTGGCATTGGTGAGGGCCATCGCGCCCCTATGGTGCTGCTGTTGCTGGTGTAGGTATTTTTGCATCCCTCTGTGTGTGATGTGTCGGGTACGTGTAGTTTGTTTTTGTTGTTGGTGTCTGACTTACCTTCTGCGCCGTATGCGTCCGTGCCTGTTCCGGTAATAGAGGTAGAATATTGGTAGGATCGGTACGAAGGGATTCATGGTTGGTTCGTCTCGTTCGTCTTTCTCTTTGCTTCGCCTCGTCCTCGTCGCTGGCGTGTTCGTCTCGTAGCCGTGGATCGTGTTGTGGCGCCAATCGGAGCTTATGTGCGCCTCGCCCGGATGCTTTGACGTGCCGTGCGTAGCGACGGGTTCGGCGCGTACGGGATGCGCATCGTACTTGTCCGGCCGGACGGGTCTGCATTTTTGCTTCCGTGCGGCTCGATTCTACGATTCCGGATCCGGCTCGGTCGGGGAACAGGACCTGGATTGGGTGAGTACGACTGGGTCGGAATCTATGCTGTAGTGCGCATCGTACTTGCTCGTTCGGAATAATGTGCGGATCGGTCGGGAAACAGGCATTCGCATGGCTTTTTTCCCGACCGAATGGTGTTAGGTGCGTCTCCGACCGAGATCGGAATCGGCCCCTTAGAGTTGGTACCTATTCCTCAGGAACTGTGTGATTTAAATACATATGAGTCTATTCTTATTCAATCTGTGCACCCATTTCAGGCCATAGTTCGTATGGAGCCTAAAACTGGTAAGCTGCCACCAACAGATTTACAAAAAGGTGTGAAAGGAAGAGTTGTCAACTTACCTTTAGATTTTAAGAAAAATATTGAAACTGTTGGTGTAGACAGAGAAGACAATGAGCCAGTAGTTATTCTAGTAAATGGTGTACCAACAAAGAGTCAACAAATCTGGCAAGAGTTTGTTGATGTTAGTAAACTTCAAAAGGCTACAATATATCTGAGCCAGAATAACCTTTTTATAAGTATGTGAAAGTTGATGAAGACGTAATATGCTTACAAGATGAAACAGTAATTTCAGCTGGACAAACTGAAAAAGTGGACAAGTGCAGAATTGAAGAGATTTATGAACATTATACAATACATCCTCTGCATTCAAAAGAAACCATTGGAAACAGTATTGAATCATTTCAAATGAAAAAAGCAAAGGGAAGTCCCATGAGTGTATGGGAAAAAAGTTTAGAAGCTCGTTGTTTTCCCCAGCTATTCCCCACTGGAGAAGGTGGATGATTTGATGAGCGAAATGTACAGATTCCAGCTTCAGAATACAGATCAACAAGAATATTTTGTGAAGATGCAAGATTTCGGCATTGCATTCCATATATATTTCATCTTCTGTTGGAAAGCGACTTGTCTGCACTTTCGTATGCAGTGAACCACATATTAAAAACAGGACTTCATTTTCAACATGTTTCTGCAAAAGAGTTCATGAACAAAGTTGAAGAAAGCGATGAAAATTTAGAATCGCAGTTAACTAATTTGATGGCTGTTAATTAATTTGATGGTGTGCCAACGTGGTACCAATGAGTATTGGTATCGTCGTCATGGAGAACTTAAATGTATGTTAAGAAACTTAGGTACACCTACATGGTTTGTAACATTTAGCTGTGCAGAATATGCGTGGGAAGATTTACTTGAATTTCTACGAGAAGCAAATTCAAATGTTAAAATCATTCAATTGAAGACAGCTGGAGAACTGTGTTCCTTGGATCCTGCAAATGTGTGCAGATATTTTAATCATAGGTTTCAAGCTATGATGTCATTTATCTGCAATAAAAATAATCCAACTCTTGGAGACGTAACAGATTTCTTTTGGAGAAAGGAGTACCAAGCCAGAGGTGGTCCTCATATACAAATGCTATTATGGATAAAGAATGCACCAAAATTTGGAACTGATACTGATGAACCTGTTTTGTCTTTCATCGAACAGTATGTTACATGTGCCATTTTAAGAGATGGAGGAGAAAAGAGCTTGAGACAACAAGTTTTACAGTTTCAAAGTCATCGATGTGGGAAAAACTGCAGACGAAAATACAAGTGTAAAGGGAAATTTTATACAAAATTTCGTTTTGGATTCCCACGTCCTATAATTTCTAAAGGAAGAGTAAATATTTTTTTGTCAGCAGTAAGGCATACAATAACTCCGAAATCTATGAAGAATACATACAACTTAAAAAGAACAGAAGCTTCAAAGTACATTAATGACTACAATCCAGTTATTTTGAAAATGTGGAATGCAAACATGGATATCCAGTATGTTGCAGATAATTCAATTGCTGTAGCTCGCTATGTTACATCATATATAACCAAATCTGAAGAGACAGTGAGGAAGGAAATGTGGGAATAAATTTCACAAGAGAAGAGCCTTAGCAAGAAATTGTACAGCTTCAGCTTGAAGATGCTTTTGCATCGAGAGATTGGATGCTTTGAATGTTCGGATCGCTTGAGCTCAGCCAGTTTATATTCAAAGTCAAGAGGAATCATTTGGGTAAGTCTAGGTCTTGCCGCCACACAAAATAGAGTATTGAAATCTTTGCAAGAAATCGAATACTTAGCACAGAATGAACCAGAAAGTACAGATATTGTTAAAACTAATATGTTGGATACATACTATCCCAAAAGGGGTCCACATCTCGAAAACCTATGTCTGTATGAAATACTTCAACATTACAGCTTTAAAAGAAAAGTTATAGCAAATATAAAAGAAGAAAAATATGCAGTAATTGGATGTGACGGATGTTTGGTAAAACATGCAAAAGGAAATCTTATTAACCACAGAAAACTCAGTTGCGAAAGTCCAGTTAAGAGGGGATATTTCTATTTAGCACTTCTGCAACTGTCCAAGCCTTGGCGTAGTGAAACGGAATTACTTGGAGATTTCAACTGCTATGAAGATTCTTTTAATGCAAGTAAAGATAGTATTCAGTGCACAATTTTCCCTATATATCTACAAATGTTAAATGATGAGATTGAACAAGAAAGTACTATTGCAGCGGAAATAGCTAGAGAAAGTACTCAAGATAGTCAAAGTTCTGGTCCAGTGAGTCAAGATCCACTCGGACAACCAATTATCGAAAATGAAGCAGCAATAATCATGAATGAGGCAGAAACTGCAATGCAACAAGCACAACAGGATATTATTCAGTTGGAAAGGTTAGAAGAACAACTAAATATTGAGCAGTAAGAAATATATCTACGAGTCAAAGAACAGATGCAACATGGTTTGCTGCACGAAAAGAGGAATGCCAATGTTCATCGTTTAAACCTATTTAATGTACATCAGTGGTCATACTGGAACAGGAAAAAGTTTCTTAATAAAAGTTTTGACCAGTTATCTACACAAAGCTACAGAATCACATTTATCGTGTGTTGTAACAGCTCCAAATGGATTAGCAGCACACAACATTAAAGGGATTACTTTACATCGATTACTTATGCTACCAGTTGAACATGATAATAAATTGGAATATCAGAAGCTATCTGGAGTAGCTTGTTATGAAGTCTCAAGAGTACTGAAGAAAATGAAACTTTTAATCACTGATGAGGTGAGCATGGTCTCAAACTTAATGCTTGCCTTTGTACATTTAAAAATGCAACAGGTTTTAAAAACAGATTACGATGTTCTGTTTGGAGGAAAACATTCAATTGTATTTGGAGATCTACTACAACTTACTCCTGTAAAAGGACAACCAGTTTTTAAAACACTTGTCCATGAAGACACTGGGAAATCTTTGGGAAGTATTGGAAATGTGAACATTTGGTTACATTTTGAATATAAAGAACTTGTTAAGTATATGCGACAAGCAAGTGATGAAGATTATGGAAATATTCTTCAAGACATAAGAATTGGTGTTTTGATGAAACATGGTAAACAAGCTTTACAAAGCCAGCTAATAAGGAATTTGTTTACAACTGGAAACACAGCAGCTGAACAAATGTACAACATGCTTGGAGAAAAGCAGTCTAAAGTTTGCCTAATGCCTACACTGCAAGAGTGTTCTAAATTTAATCAACAACTTCTCAAACTGGAAAAAGAACAAGTAGTGGAAATTGAAGCTATTGATAAAATTGAACACCAGGGAGTGACTATTCTTCTTACAGAGAAACTACAGGCTAAATTGGATTCCTTGGAAAAGTCTGTATCTAAAACTGAAGGCTTAGAAAAGAGTTTACATGTATGTAAAAACTGTCTGATAGTTTTATGGTGTAATTTCAATGTAGAAAAAGGTTTAGTGAATGGAGCAATGGGAAAAGTTGTTGATTTTGTAAAATTTCAGAACAGAGATGGAACAGAATTTTGAATTATAAAATTTGATCAGATTAAAGAGGTATGACAGATTGGGCATTGTGTTGTACGTTTTTTCTTGTAAAAGATTTGTATGTTCGTAGACTACAGTTTCCGGTGTCTTTAGCATATGCAGTAACTATTCATAAAACTCAAGGTTCAAGTATAGACACTGCTTTTGTAAATATTGGAAGTACAGTGTTCAAAGAGGGAATGGCATACAATGCATTGTCTCGAGTAAGAACATTGTCTGGTTTGTATTTGATAGATTTTGATGACAAAAAGGTTAGTGCTGATGCAAATTGTGTAATAGTGTACAATCGTTTTCGAAGACTTTATGCTCCTGGCTTAGGTGAATATCCCATATATGAGAAACAAATAGTGTGTCCAAAATGGAAATATGTCAAAGATGTAATTGGGGTTCAAAAAAAGAAAACAAATAAAGAGAAACTTGAAGGTGTAAAGAAAAAGAAAATGGAATCTGTTGATGACATTGTAGGATACCAGTTGGAAAATAGTTCATGTATCAACTGTTATGCTAATGTGATTCTGAATGTTGTGTTTTATCTACAAGTTCATCATCATGAAATTATGGGAAATCGTGAAAAAAGATTCTGTTCTTTACTACATCATGTATTTCAGCAGTTAGTAACTGACAGAAGTAAAATCCATACTGCTTCTGGTATCCAATATCTTTTGGATATATACTGGTTCTTTGACATTTACTCTTAATATACAACAAGATGCACAAGAATTTCTAATCCTTATGCTTGGAGGAATACAGATTGAAAACTTATTCGGACTAAGTTACAGATGGGATCATAAATGTGAAAAGTGTTCATTTACTTCTACCACTGAAATAGAAACAGAACGGTTCATATACTTGACGATACCAGACTGCAAATCAGTACCTTTTAACAAATTGGTAAAAACAGCCAATCAGGATATGAGATGTTCGCATTGTAGATCAGAGATGTTGTCTACATTACATATTGAAAGATTTGGAAAATATCTCATTTTAATGCTACAACGTTGTAAAGCAAATGGAAGAAAATTGAAAATGAAAATTTAGAATGTTAATGCAAGTCAAATATCTATTTCAGGAAGAACTTTTATAGCAGTGTCTGTTATTTTCCATGATGGACCTACTACAACATCTGGACACTATACTGTGTATTTAAAGTGTAATAAAGGATGGACACATTGCAATGATGCCCACTTGGAATTCAAACCTAGATTGCCTTATGAATTACCAAATTCATATTTGTTATTTTTGAAGCCAAAGTTTTGAGTACATCATTCGGCCTATTTGGAAGATGTGAACAGAACGTAGACAGGAGTGCAAACTATTAGTATTTATAATTAGTGTTTGCAATAATATTTGCGGTAATTGATATTGCATTTGGAAAATTGTGTTTAAAAGCAAATAGCTTGTATATTTGTTGTCTATATTGTACCAGATGTAAATGAGAATCTATATTTTGGCAAATGTATTTGAGATAAATAATAGATTTAATGTAGATAAAGGAAGTAATTAACAAAGTGTAGATAGAAAAACACATAGCTACACATATTGAAAATGATGCTCTATGCTGATTTTTTTTTTTTTGTCTACAATCAATTTGAATGTTTTTTCCCCGCTGTTCAATGATGATACTACATTGAAATCACTGTGTCTGGTGAAGTTAAATGGAATCTGAGAACAGCAAAAAATGGAATCTGAAAATGTTATGCAATTCTAAATTTAAGTTGAGTTCCTAAAAATATATTATAATTTCTGTAATATATAATCATTAAATAACAGTTTTTCTTCTTCCCCTTTATAGTAGGTACTGTTGAAGTTTGAAAAGAGTGTTAATGCTGTTTAGGATAATACTACTCTAAAATACTTTTACTGAGTAATGTATCTAAATTACTTAACAGGTAAGAATACATAATATAATATGCATGATAATGTGAAAAAATGTTTAAAGTTTAATTATATGTTATTTGTTTCTAATATAAATAATGTTGATCCTTTAGACTACTTGAAAATTATCATTATGTTGCTCATGTAATCAGGGAGAGAGTCATCCTTTCACGTAGACACTACCCATGCACTTATCCATTCTCTGAAGCACAAGTCTTGCACTAATATGAAAACACAGTCATTACCCTTGCATTCTTTCTTTCACACAGGCACTACACATGCACTCATCCAATCGCCCAGGCAGTACCCCTGCACTCATGCAATCACCCAGGCACTGCCCAAGCAGTCATCCAATCACTCAGGCACTACTCTTGCATTCAACCATTCACTCAGGCAGTACCCATGCACTCATCCATTCACTCAGGCACTACTCCTGCACTCATGCAATCACCCAGGCACTACCCATGCACTCATGCAATCACTTAGGCACTACCCATGGAGTTATGCAATCACTCAGCCACTACTCTTGCACTCAACCATTCACTCAGGCACTACCCGTGCTCTCAACCATTCACTCAAGCACTACCCATACACTCATCCAATCAGCCAGGCATTATCCTTGCATTCATACTTTTATTCAGGTACTTCTCATGCACTAATACAATCACCAAGGCACTACCCCTGCACTCATTCAATCACCTAGGCATTATCCTTGCATTCATACTTTCATTCAGGTACTTCTCATGCACTAATACAATCGCCAAGGCACTACCCCTGCACTCATTCAATCACCTAGGCACTCCCTATGTGCTGATGCAATGATTTAGGTACTACTCTTGCACTCAAGCATTCACACAGGCACTACCTATGCACTCATCCATTCCCTCAAGGACTACCCATGCACTTATCCAATGATCTAGGCATTGGCCTTGCACCCATACTTTCACTCAGGTACTTCCCATGCACTCATCCATTCACCCAGGCACTACCCCTGCACTCATGCAATCACCCAGTCACTACCCATGCACTCATGCAATGACTTAGGCACTACTCTTGCACTCAACTATTCACTTAGGCACTACCCATGCACTCATCCAATGACCCAGGCATTACTCTTGCAGTCATTCTTTTACTCAGGCAGTACCCATGCACTGATCTAGGCACCCAGTCATTACCATTGCACTCAAAGTCACTCAAGCACTACCCATGCACTCATCCAATCATCCAGGCAGTACCCCTGCACTTATGCAATCACCCAGGCAGTGCCCATGCACTCACGCAATTACTCAAGCACTACTCTTGCACTCAAGCATTCACTCAGGCACTACCCATGCACTCATCCATTCACTCAGGCACTACCTATGCACTCATCCAATGACCCAGGCATTACCTTTGGACCCATGCTTCCACTCAAGTACTTCCTATGCACTCATCCAATCACCCGCACACTATTCCTGCACTCATGCAATCACCCAGGCACTACCCACGGACTCATGCAATCACCCAGGTATTACCCAAGCAGTCATGCAATCACTCAGGCACTACTCTTGCACTCAACCATTCACTCAGGCACTACCTGTGCACTCAGCCATTCCCTCAAGGACTACCCATGCACTCATCCAATGGCCCAGACATTAGCCTTGCACTCATACTTTCACTCAGGTAGTTCCCATGCACTCATAGAATCACCCAAGCACCCTGCCTACAGTTATTCAATCAGCAAGGCACAACCCATGTACTTATGCAATCATTCTGGTACTACTGTTGCAGTAAACGATTCACGCAGGCACTACACATGCACTCATCTACTCACTCAGGCACTACCCATGCAGTCATCCAATGACCCAGGGATTACTCTTGCAGTCATTCTTTTACTCAGGCACCCAAGTACTGATCTAAGTACCCTGTTATTACCTTTGCACTCAGGCACTACCCATGCACTCTTCCAATCACCCAGGTAGAACCCCTGCACTTATGTAATCACTTAGGCACTGCCAATGCAGTCATGTAATCACTCAGGCACTACTCTTGCACCACTCAACCATTCACTCAGGCACTATCTATGCACTCATCCATTCACTCAGGCACTACCTACACTCATCCAATGACCCAGGAATTACTGTTGCACCCATCCTTCCACTCAGGCACTACTCATACACTCATTGAATCACCCAGGCACTACTTCTCCAGTTATGCAATCACCCAGGCACTACCCATGCACTTATCCATTCTCTGAAGCACAAGTCTTGCACTAATAGGAAAACACAGTCATTACCCTTGCATTCTTTCTTTCACACAGACACTACGCATGCACTCTTCCAATCACCCAGGCAGTACCCCTGCCCTTATGCAATCACTCAGGCACTACCCATGCAGTCATCCAATCGCCCAGGCACTATTCTTGCATCCAACCATTCACTCAGGCAGTACCCATGCACTCATCCATTCACTCACGCACTACTCCTGCACTCATGCAATCACCCAGGCACTACCCCTGCACTCATGCAATCACTTAGGCACTACCCATTAAGTTATGCAATCACTCAGCCACTACTCTTGCACTCAACCATTCACTCAGGCACTACTATTGCACTCATCTATTCCCTCAAACACTACCCATGCACTCATCCATTCACTCAGGTACTACCCATGCACTCCTCCAATCACCCAGGCAGTACCCCTGCACTCATGCAATCACCCAGGCACTATCCATGCACTCATGCAATCACTCAGGCACTACTGTTGCACTCATCCATTCCCTGAAACACTACCCATGCACTTATCCATTCACTCAGGCACTACCCAAGCGCTCCTCTAATCACCCAGGCAGTACCCCTGCACTCATGCAATCACCCAGGCACTATCCATGCACTCATGCAATCAATCAGACACTACTGTTGAACACATCCATTCCCTCAAACACTACCCATGCACTCATCCACTCACTGAGACACTACTTATACACAATTCTAACATTAATCATACACACATTCATACAAGCAATCACTTTCATTACATACAATTTTTCTATTTTTTACCAATTTAGGTGGTTCCATTAGAATCTTTTTTTTTGTAACAATTTTTTTTTTGTATTTTCTGGAAAAAACATTTTTAGGGGTGTTTTTAATTTTTAAAAACAAAAATAAAAGTTAGAGTCCAGCTCTGCTGTTTCTGTTCAACGTAGAAACATAAGCCATAAAACAAAAAAAATTAACATTTGTGCATTTGTGAGCTCTGAGGAGAGTCTTGATAGCGTCAATAGACAACTCTCCCACACACAGAGTTGTTAGGCATTTTCGGCAGTGGATGGCAGCATCCGCCCACTCCGGAACTATGAGAGGTTGTGGAGTGGTCAAAACAACCCCTGCAGATGTTGATGGTTGTGTTCCATCATCATTGGCTGCTTCTTCCCTTCTTTGACGCTCCACCTCTCGTGCCCGACGAACAGGATGTATGGTGTCGAGATGTTTTCTCATGGAAGAAGTACCACAAGAGTACTTCTTCTAAGAGCCTCTTGATAAGACTTTGTGACAAATAGTACATGTCACCTTACACGCATTTACTTTTTTTCTCCTTCAGGCACAGTGAAGAAGGCCCACACAATGCTTTCTTTCCTCTTCTTCACTGGCTCCTTCACCTCCTCCATCTCCTCCTCCTGCTCTTCAGGGAAAGCTGATGCCATTTTTTTTGTATTAAAATGAAAAACACCTAAAAAAAAGAAAATTGAAAGAGCCTACAAAACAGGTAGTCTTCAAGCCAGACACACCCAAAAAGAAAGGACTGTAAGAGGTCTTGGTTCCACCCACCAAGAGAATGAAAAGCTGTTCAACCAATGACAAGCTTTCTTTCTATGTCACATGGAGTCACGCACTCTACGCGTATCTGTTGCGCACCCGTAAAATGTAGTAAATGTCATATAAAACTGTAAATTACTATCAGGATATTGTGCTTCAAAGTATTTCAATGAAAACTCTTTATGCAAAACAGATATTTAAACTAGAAACATTCATATTTCATACTTTTGAAATTATGCCGGAGTTGCGTCTCCTACGCGAACCAGGAAATACGTGATGGCAGGATTCGCAACCCGAACGCGTCCGGTGCGCGATGGTACCGCATACACCAAAATGTGCTTTAAACATCTTAAAAATATTGCACAAGATCACTAATAGTAATTTATAGGATTGATTAATAAACCTCTGTTTAAAAAATATATTATTTGAGTGTAAGGAATTATTTTAGGGTTACATTCGTGTAATGGATTCGCGCACCCAACGCGTAGATCTGCGATCGGTACGCGATACCTTTGCGTCCACAAAAATATGTTAAAAACATTTCAAAACAAATTTATGACTTCTTTATTACTATTTTTATGTACTGAGTAATAAACCTCTACGTCAAAAAAATATATTAATTCATTTGTAAATATGTTTTTTAGAGTGATATTAGTATAACGGATCCGCGCTCCCACCGCGTAGGTGTGCGTACGGTACGCAACCCTTTTTAAAAAATTTTTTTTTAAATAAATAAAGAAGATAGTTATCATAAGAAAAGAACAAAACAACTTTCATACTATTGAAAGCAATCATACAAAATTTAATTTAGCAAAAAATACTTTAAAAAGTATGCTAAACATTTTTTACAAATCTTTCTTTTTGAATTGAAAATTCTATTATATATCACACTGTACAAAATTACAAACAAGAAAACAATGTTAATTCAAATAAATAACACTATAAATCTTTCATCAGCTATATTATATATATTTTTAAAAACAGATAATAATTATTTTAAAACTTAATAGAAATACTTTAAAAAGCATAGAGAAAAAAAAAATAGTTACAAATATCTTTTCATAAATAAAGTTATCTACAAAACCTTAGAAATTCACTGAAAAAACCATAGGTTTGAGGGACGTTATGGTTAGGAATTAGCATTTAATTTTTTTTAGAAATTCACTGAAAAAACCATAGGTTTCAGGGTCGTTATAGTTAGGAATTAGCATTTAAAAAACCTTAGATATTCACTGAAAAAACCACAGGTTTCAGGGACGTTATAGTTAGGCTGACATTTCACTCGTCCAAAACCGGAGAAATTCAGCCGTTATAGTTAGCTGAGCTAACTATAACTTGCACCCCCGCAATGCACTGCTGACTGATGACATCAATGATGACATCACTGATGACATCTCAAATGACATCACTGATGACATCATCCACTTAATATCCGATGCACCTCCTCACACCCTAATATAACCTTTCATACACCCACTCTAAAATACAGACTACCATTGTCGAAACCATAGACACACCAATACCAGTTAGTACATACCCACTCATTGATTCATACATCTACACACACATCCACTCACTCACGCATACAGTCACTCATTCACGCAGCCACTCATCAATACAGCCACTGATATATGCACTCATATGCCCATACAGACACTCACACACCACCACTCACCCATAGAGTTACTCACACACCTAGTCAGTCACCCAAAGAATCAATCACACTGCCATTTACTCTCCTATGCAGTTATACACACACCACCTCACTTATTCATACAGATTCTAACACATACTTACTCTCTTATACAATCACTGACACAAGTACACACTCATCCATACAGCCCCTCTCACAATCACTCACTCTCACATATAGTCACTTATATACTCTAACACTCACATATACTGCCTTTCACATATGTAGTTACTCACACATATACCACTGAGACATCCATTCACTCACCAACACAGCCATACGCACTCACTCACCCACACAGCCTCTTGCAGACACACTCATGAACCCATACAACCAGTGAATCACCCACTCACACATCCATGCAGGGAGTCACACAACCCCCCACCCACCCACACAGACACTCAGGCACCCATACAGGTACTCAGACAACCAATCATTAACCCATTAGGACACTCATGTAGCTACTCACCAATCCATGCAGCCAATTATACACCAACTCACAGACTGATACAGACATTCACGCAGATTAGTCATTCACCCATGCATTCACTAAGACACGTTTAATCACTCACTTATACAGTCAGTCACGCACCCAGTGAATCATCCATTCAGACACTCATACACCCACTCATTCTTCAATAACCCTTGGCGTATATAACATTCTTAAACTTGATGTCACTGACCATGTCATGAGTGATGTAATATGTGACGTCATCAGCAGTGCATTGCGGGGGCGCGAGTTATAGTTAGCTGAACTACCTATAACGGGGGAATTTCACGGGTTTTGTACGAGTGCAATGTCCAACTAACTATAACTTTCCCTAAAACCTATGGTTTTTTCAGTGAATTTCAAAGGTTTTTAAATGCTAAACCCTAACTATAACAGGCCTGAAACCTATGGTTTTTTCAGTGAATTTCAAAGGTTTTTAAAATGCTAATACCTAACTATAACAAGCCTGAAACCTATGGTTTTTAAGTGAATTTCAAAGGTTTTTTAAATGCTAATTCCTAACTATAACATGTCTGAAACCTATGGTTTTTTTCAGTGAATTTCAAAAGTTTTGTAAATGACAATTTTTAAATGTATTAATTGTTATATATTTTTTTTTTATACTGATTTACTACATTTTTTTAAACTATTTATTTTTAGATATTTTATTTTTTTAATTACATTGTAATTACATTATACATTACATTACAAAATATACTTTCTCGGAATGAATTACTTTAGTTTAAATACTTTGCAAATAGGCAATAGACTTTTAAGTACAGTAGTTACAGTTGTTGCAATGGGCAACACAATTTCAAACACAATGCAACATTGAGCTCAATGTGAATTTCTAGTTAAATGCAATTAGTTACTTTATGGATTACTTTTCTAACCACAGGACTGGATCCTAGATTCAGTCCTGGGACATCTCCTGTAAACAGTTGAGTAAAAGCGTTTTGGTTACAGTAGTGATTTTTAAGGAATATTATTGTATTTTAAAAGTTGACACTTAGAAACTTTTTCACATAGAATCACCAATGTTATCCTATGGGAGGAAATTCACTTAGCAGGTAAGTAGTGTTATCGTTACTTTTTCTTACTCAGTGTTGGATCCTGGATCCAGCACTGGTGCATCTCCTGTAAACAGTTGAAAGAATGCGTTTAAGTCATACAGGCGATTTTTAAGGAATATTTGTAGTTTGTGAAAATCGACACTTTGAAACTTTTCTGCTGAAAACCAGACAATGGATTCCTATGGAAGGAAATATAAGTTACTGGTAAGTACGGTTAGAACTACTTTTCAGGGTCAGTGCTGGGCTAAAAGATGCAGCACTGGGTTCTCTCCTGATAACAGGTGAGTAAATCGGAATTCGTAGTTCGGTTGATTTTAGAGGAATATTATAAAGTTCCAAAACTCCACACTTAGAAGAATTTCCAAGTGAAACCAGTCAATGTTAGCCTAGGGAAGGAAATTCAAGTTGCTGGTAAGTACGATTAAAATTACTTTTCAGGATCAGTACTGGGCTGAAAGATGCAGCACTGAGGTCTCTCCCGATAACAGGTGAGTAAATTGGAATTCGTATTTAGGCTGATTTTAGAGGAATATTATAAAGTTCCAAAACTGCACACTTAGAAGAATTTCCAAGTGAAACCAGTCAATGTTAGCCTATGGAAGGAATTTCAAGTTACTGGTAAGTACGGTTAGAATTACTTTTCAGGATCAGTACTGGGCTGAAAGATGCAGCACTGAGGTCTCTCCTGATAACAGGTGAGTAAATCGGAATTCGTATTTCGGCTGATTTTAGAGGAATATTTGTATGTTTCAAAATCGACACTTAGAAACTTTTTCAGCAAAAAGCAGGCAATGATATCCTATGGAAGGAAATTCAAGTTACTGGTAAGTACGGTTAAAATTACTTTTCAGGATCAGTACTGGGCTGAAAGATGCAGCACTGAGGTCTCTCCTGATAACAGGTGAGTAAATCGGAATTCGTAGTTCGGCTGATTTTAGAGGAATATTTGCACAATGGTGAAGGAAGGGGTGGGGCCTGAGGTGACATGTCTGCAAACACACCCAGTGGCGCGTTTTAAGTTGGAGAATTAATTCCTTCTCAATCCCGAGGGTCCCTAGGGGCCAACTAGCCCACCAGATACCTCTAGTATGCCCCAGACAGCTGCGTTGCAGAGAGGTGTTCAGATGCCACGCCCCTTTTACAACACTCTGCAACGCAGCTCCGTGGCGCTTACTGGAGGTACCTGGTGGGCTAGTTGGCCCCCAGGGACCCTCAGGATTGAAGGGGATTTAATTCCCCATCTTAAAACGCGCCACGGGGCCTGTTTGCACACATGTCACATGAAGCCCCGCCCCCTCCCTTCACCACTATGCAAACGCGCCCCGTGGCGCGTTTTAAGTTGGGGGATTAAGTCCCCTTGAATACTGAGGGTCCCTGGGGGCCAACTAGCTCACCATGTACCTCCAAAAAGCGCCACAGAGCTGCGTTGCAGAGAGGTGTAAAAAGGGGCGTGGCCTCTGTACACCTCTCTGCAACGCAGCCCCCTGGCGCATACTGGAGGTTCCTGGTGGGCTAGTTGGCCCCCAGGGACCCCCAGTATTGAAGGGGAATTCGTTCCCCATCTGCAAACGCGCCAGGGGGCGCGTTTGCAGAGTGGTAAAGGAAGGGGGCGGGGCCTGCGGCCCGATCGTTTTTTTTTTTCCCCCCCAAGGGGGGCTGTGTGGCCCCCCTTACTTTTTCCTATTTTTGGGCCCTGGGGACCCCATCCCCCAGGGCCTTATCCCTTTTTTTTTTTTATTAAACGGGAAGGGGGCCGCGTGGCCCCCTCCCATGGCCGAATCCGGCCCCGGGGACCCCATCCCCCGGGGCATGGCCACACTTTTAAATAAATTTTTAAGGAGGGGGGCTGCGTGGCCCCCCTCCTCAGGCCTCCTTTTGCCCCGGGGACCCCATCCCCCGGGGCAGGCCTTTATTTATTTATTTATTTTTAAATTATTATTTTTGGGGAGGGGGGCCGCGTGGCCCCCCTCCCGGGCCACTACTTGCCCCGGGGACCCCATCCCCCGGGGCTGGCCCTCTTCGTTGGGGACTGTGGGGGGGTCCCCAATCCCCCCACAGTCCCGCCGGCTCCCCGCGTCCCTTAGGAGCCGGCATTGCTTTTCGACATGGGGAGCTGCTAACATGCAGCTCCCCGTGTGGAAAAGCAATTTGCTGGATATTGGAAGCGAGAGCAAGTTTCCTGCTCTCGCTTCCAGTATCCAAAGCAGTTTACTATGACAGGACGGGAGCCGCGAGGCTCCCGTCCTGTCATAGCAACTACAGTGTCCCGGGGTAGGCACCCCGGGACACTGCAGGAGCCGGCCCTGGGGGTGGTGGTCCCCAGGGCCATTACAGGCTCCAGGAGGGGGCCGCGCGGCCCCCTCCCTCCATTGACAAAGCCCCGGGAGGTGGTGGTCCCCGGGGCTCTGGGAGTCCGTAATGGACCCCCATATTGACATTTTTGTGCCCCGGGGAGGTGGCGGTCCCGGGGCGTGTGGGGGCTCGAGCCCCCACACAGGTACATTTATAATTAAATAATTAAAGAAGCCCCGGGAGGTGGCGGTCCCGGGGGCTGCGGGAGGGCCGAGAGCCCTCCCGCACCATTTATTTTAAAGCCCCGGGGGTGGCGGTCCCCGGGGCTTGGAAGCC
Organism: Calotriton arnoldi; assembly: GCA_963921515.1. Classification (NCBI taxonomy): domain Eukaryota; kingdom Metazoa; phylum Chordata; class Amphibia; order Caudata; family Salamandridae; genus Calotriton; species Calotriton arnoldi. Next base: position 151,407 of record CAWUFW010004087.1, on the reverse strand, counting down.
TTAGAGGCCCCCCACATATTATAAATACCCCCCCATGCCCCCGGGACTTGGCCCACCCGGGGGCCAATTAACAACGAGCGCGGAGACCGCGCTTCGTTTCTTTTCTCGGCGGGATCCGCGCACCCTAAGCGCATCCCGCCGATTTAAAAAAAAATGCTTTTTTCTGCCCAGGGGTCCTTGTGGGACCTCCTGAGCAGACCTAGGGGTCAGGGTGTTTCTACCCTGCCCCCTTTGCGCTTTGCGCACTTGTTTCTGTCCCTCGGTTCTACCGAGGGACAAGATGGCTGCCAACACTTCCTGATTTGGAGTGTTGACAGCCACTTGACAGCCAATTAGCATACAGCTCGTGATCGGGAGGGTACGCGGACCCTACGCACCCATAGATATATATGTGACTTTACTTTTGATTTTCTCAGGAACTACTGAACGGATTTACACCACTTAAGCAAAAGGCACGACACTGAACCAAGGGCTACCTCTTTGCCAAATTTGGTGTAATTCCGTTCAGCAGTTCGGGCTGTAGCTGCGACTAAAGGTTCCTATGGAAAAATGAATGGGGAAAACGCGTTTTGGGACCCCCCTTTTTTCTCGGCTCCCGCTTGACGTATCACCCCGAGACTTTCAGGATAGGAGCGGACCGGAGCGCCCCAACAAGTTGGAAACTTTCACGAAGATTCGTCAACCGGCGCCAACGTTATTTCAAATAGAATGTCACGGATTTCCTATGGATAATAGGTCCTAACTATAACTATCTACTGGCGACCGCCAGTATATAATATATATACATATATATATATATATATTCCTATTGCACCGTTCACCACTACTTCCTTTTCTCAGGAACAAACGGAGACGAACCCAGGCTTCGTGCATGTATTGAAAGTTTATTCGTCCATCACCACAACCGCCATGACGCGTTTCGGCCTCACTCGGCCTTGATCACATGACGCGCTCTAGGAGTTACACAATCTCTTTTAAAGTGCCAAGTGCCTCACTCGTGCAAAACGGGATTTAGATAAACATAGAGAAAATACTTCACGACTATCTTACATAGAAACTGTGCAAATTCAGCAAACAATAATATTACATTTAATTGTTATAAGGGATTAGATTTTAATATAATGTTCATGTATATACTAAAACCAATCTGTATATATATATTAAATACATAAAAAGGTAGAGTATAAATAATTCAACAATGTTAAAAGGCATATTAAACTTTTAAATCTCTGTATCAAATTGGTTGATAATATAAAAGCCAATAAATATATTAGTAAAATAGATAGCTCCTATAAAAATATTTTTGTTGATTAAAACATTTCCCTGTTGCTGGTCATAAGAATTATTGTCCTAGCACAATTCTTTTTCATTTGGCCAGCATAGCTCGTCTCAAAGTTTATCTAAAAAGTGCTAAAGTGCTAAAATAAGATTAACGTGTATTGCCCGGAACAGCCCCTGTCCCATGGCTATTTATTAACTAACTAAATTTAAAAGATATATATATATATATAGCTACACGCATATACATGCTACACATATAGATCTAGGCTAGGTACATTTAGGCAAAGTACTTAGGGCGCACATTTTAGGAATATGCAAGTGCTACTGTTTTTATGTGAACTGTTTATGTTCATCTTATTAGCACTATGGTAGAAATGTATCTACTATTTACTATATTGGTACTAGCAATCTCTTTCGTATGCTTCTGTCTCCTGATTGTCGCAGTACATATGTTTTACACAAGGCTGTCGCTGGACCAATAAATACTAATTGAAACGTCCTCATCGCCATCCGGTGTATTTTCTGAGAGAAAGCAAGCACGAGTGACTGAGCGAAAAGTACTGTACTGTTTTCCACGATCCCTGAGGAATCAGGGTTGTCATGTTCAGCGGTTGCCAGAAACTACCTACACTACTGTAGAATACAGGGGGTGGTAGTGGCACTGTAGAGCTAGCTGGTCTAACGGCTGACATATCCTGTGGGGGTGTCTAGAAGCGGTTGGGACACCAAGCCCTCAGTTTAGGTCATCCAAAACGCGCAGGTCCTGGGGATTCCTAGGAACTACACGACAGCATTAGGCCTAAAATGTCACTTGTCAAGTCCATTACTGAAGCCAAACCCCCATCTGAGAAAGATGCCCTGCGTTCATTTTTGGGGTTAGCTGAATACTACGCTCGCTTTGTTTCTGGGTATGCTCAGTTTGTGGAACCACTCAGGGCGTTGCTCAGAAAGGGACGCAGCTTTGTGTGGACTGGGGACCACTGAAAAGCTTTTGAGAAAGTTAAAGAATTGAGTGTCACTGCACCGGCCCTTGGTGCCTTTTGTGAGAATCGCACATCCACGGACACTGTTGATGCTAGTGCCCAAGGTTTAGGCGCAATTCTCAGTCAGAAAGTTGCTGATGGAGATAAAGCCATTGCTTTTGCATCCAGGACCTTGAGATCTTATGAGCAACAATACAGTAATATAGAGAGGGAGAGCGTGTCTTTGGGCGGTTCACAAATTCAAGACATATATTTGGGGAACAAAATTTGAACTTGCTACTGATCACAAACCTTTGGTACATGTCTTCATCAAATTACTTACGTACCGACGTTATGTGCTGACTTACCAGGCTAGTCTCCAAACTTCAGGAATACAAATTTGTAATTAGCCACATTACTGGGGGTAAAACTTTTTGCGCTGACTGTTTATCTCGCATGGCACTTGAGTGTGATGAGGATGAGGCCATTGATGATGTTGAATGCATTGCCATGATTCATGCCCTTTTCGATTATCAGTCTGTGGTTTCTGCACATGATTGGTCCAAAGCCTCTTCAGATGATCCTGTTTTGGGTAAAGTTGTTGAATTTATCGTGCAAAGTTGGCCTGATATTGGATATTTAGTGGGGGATTTGAAAACTTTTGCACAAGTGTCTGATGAATTATCACTTAAAAATGGAATTGTTTTAAGGGGGGACAAATTTGTTTCACTCGCAAATTTACGGAAGCTTATCATTTCTCAAGCACACTCAGGACACTTGGGCGGCACCAAAACATGCATGAAAATCAAATAACATTATTGGTGGCCTGCTCTTGACAGTCAAGTCAAAACAATGATCGACAAATGTCCTGAGTGCCTCTTATCGGATAAGCATTGGAGGAGCATGCAGGTTCCTCTCCATCCAATGCCTTTTCCAGAGAAAGCTTGGGAGAAATTAGGGTTGGATTTTTCAGGGCCCTATTCCAATTTACCAGGTAAAATGAAGTACACCATTTTGCTTATTTACTATTACTCGAAATGGGTGTATCATGCGTTTGTTAATTCACCAGACACTGACGCAGTGATTACGTTTTTTTAAAGAATTTTTGTTCTTGAAGGAGCATCCAAATTCATGGTTACGGACAACGGAACTCATTTCATTTCAGATCGTATGTATACATTTTTAGTCAGTATGGACATTAAGCAACTCAAGGTTGCTTTGTATTCCCCATCGTCCAATGGCCTTTGTGAGCGCGCCAACAGGATCATCAAAGAAGGCATTCAGACTGTGTTAGCATCTGGTTTGGATGTGGAATCTTTTGTGGATCAAAAGTTTTGGAGTTACAACACTTCCCCACACTGTACCAATGGGGTCACTCCTTTTTTAGGTCGAGCCTCGAGTAGCGCGCAAGCGCTGCTAGAGGCGAAGACTTTTAGTAAGTGACTTTCAGAAGCAGTCCAAACGCTTGTGCGTCGTGGCTGGCCTTTTTGGGATGGGTACGCGCGGCAAACATGTGTTTCCAATTATCGTGCCCAGACGCGGGCGCGATAATTGTAAACACATGCCGGCAAAAGCCATGACGCACGAGCGTCTGGTCAGCTGAGCAGGCTGCCGCGCTCCCTCCTCCCCCCCCTCCGCTCCTCTGTGGTGCGCGCGCACCACGGTCTCGCCATAGACCTGCGGCCCCTTTCTTTGCGAGTGTTCATTCATTGTCTGGAAGCTCATATAGGGGACATTAAAAAAAACACAGAGATCGCGCGTGCAAAAAAAAAAAAAGTAAACTCGACAACTAGAGACGCTCTTTGTTCAGTGCGTTGGGAAAGCAGGTCAGCAGCTGCCGAGAGAGCTCCCCACTGCTGCTTCAGCCGGCACTCTCTGCCGTTTACTTTTGCACTTTCAATAAAGGAACCCCTCACTGTGCCCAGACCGAAGTGGATGTCCGAGGTTCACTTACAGCTTGTTTATTTCGTTTTTGTCTTTGGCCTTGTTGCATGTGCTTTTAGCAGCAAGGAGCTTCTTGTGCGCAAGTACAGACTTTCCTAAAGTTTATGAAATTATGTCAGATCGGCCACCACCTCGATTTGATTCAGTGAGACCTCCAACAAACGTTGCCAGACTACACCAGAATGATCCTCAATGAGTAAGCGGAGAGATTAAACCATAGGTGCAGAAGATTCCTTATCTTTATCAGGGAGTCATCAGGAGCTTTTGGATGCTTTTAAATACAATTTGTTACTTGGTGATTCCTTAGTTTTGCCTTATTTGTCACAGACTCTGCTTTCCTCATCTCCTTGGCTCCTTTTTACCCTTTTGTTTTGGAAGGAGGAGAGTTCAGCCACTTGAAAGGCAGATACCTCTTGGCCCCTTTCTACCCTTTTGTTTTGGAAGCAGGAGAGTTCAGTCACTTGAAAGGCAGATGATACCTCTTGGCCCCTTTCTACCCTTTTGTTTTGGAAGCAGGAGAGTTCAGTCACTTGAAAGGCAGATACCCCCCTTTGCCAGCAAGCCGCACCAACCTAGCGCCGACCGCTTCCGCTTGCCGGGGGTGGTACTGCCAAAGCCAAGCACTTGCAGGCTGAACTCTCGTTTTGTTTGCCAAAGCTGCTGCCGATTTTGTTGCCACCTCGCTTGCCAGTACCTATACGGTGCAGCACGCAAAGGCCTCACCCACCACTCCTTGCTACGTCGGGAAATGCCGGCGGTTGGCTCCCAAACACTGCTCTCGGAGGCCGGCGGCAGGTAGGCTGTCGGCACGGGGCAGCGGGTGGATGGGGGTGTGTCCAAACTAACAGAGGAGCGGAAGAGCAGTGTGGGAGCATAGGGGAGTACTGGGATGCAGGAATGGAATGCAGGAGGCACTGAAGTGGCAGGAGAGCATGCGGAGTGTGGCTGCGGCTAACCAGACCTTTATGACGCTGCTGCTATCCACTCTGCTTCAAGGACCCCCATTGCCAGTGCCGAAACATGGGGCCAGGCCCACCCCAAAGGTAATGCATTCGCCTTTGCCCAGCTTAACAGTTGCACTCCCTGTACTCGCTGCCTCCTTCTTGCCGTCCTCTCACTCCTTGCTCCTGGCTGCACAGCAGTCAATTCTTACTCCTAGCTCCGCCCTGTTGCACTCCGATCTAACGCTCTGATGTCCAAGCGAAGGAGGATTTTGGATGTCGCATAGTTATGGGGTGATGCATCCAAATAGCACTTGTACTTGGTATTTCCTGTCATGACCTCAAACACCTCTTTTTTCTGTGTGGTGATGTCAGCAGATTAATAGTGTTTGGAAACTATGGAGCTTGCAGCACAAGTCCGATGTATGATGTCCTTGAGACTGGTTTACATATGACATCCAACTGAGCTGCACTGTATTGCACGAAGGGGAAAACACAGCCTAGCTATGTCACTGAGATTGTCCTGCTGCTGGTATAATCCCCTGCACTAGTGCACAAACAGTCTGCCTTGTGCAACATACAGCCTCTGATCATGATGCAGAGGTGAGTGTGCGCTGTCCAGCGTAGGATTTGTACAGAAGCATACCCTTCCAGTACAAATTCCTATGCCTTGACCTACTTAGAATAATGCCACACATTTGATGTACGCTGTTCACTTCAGCACTTGCAATGTGTCGATTTTTTTAGAAATAGATACATTTCCCATAGTTAACACCTGCTTCAAGGAGGCATTAGATTTTGACACAAATAGCAGACTGGGCTTTGCATCAAAACCTATTAGTATGTGTGCTGATCTGCCAAAGTAATATCCCAGTAATGCTCCCTTGATGCAAAGCAGCTCAACATTGGTTTTGCACTGAGAAGAGGCACCTTTCCAGCCAGCACAAAACACTTTTGTGCTGGACAGTAAATTCCCTTGCAAGACTCTGTGTCATTCTACATCATTTTGCGCTGGTGCAAAGCCATACTAAATCTGGGCCCCGATTTCAAAGTCAGTGGGTTTCCAATACCTTGGGTGTAAACCGAATCCGGCTTACAAAGCCATGGTGGCTAAGTCTTTGGAAACAAGATGTAAAAAAAAAGCCGCTAACTACAAGATAAAGTTCTTACCAAATCCACAGAATACAGGCAGCCATATCCATGGTTCTCTCGTGTCGCGACCATTTCAATGGCAAGTACCTGGGAATCACAAGAACTTTTATCTCCAGAACATTTGCAGAATACAGAAGCTGGGCTCTTTCTGAGACTTAGAAAGCATACTTACGGTGGCCTTATGCTAACTTCTTACATTGGCTTTGGTCCCCAAATTGTACTTTCTCCTTAATACTTTTTTTTTTAACAACTTTATTTATTGATTTTTAAACCCCAACAGGGCAGTTGTACACAGAGCTTCGAAACATTCTTCATCCAGGCATTTCTTGAAAGGAGCAGTTTCCAGCGACACATCAATCAAGCACATCATTTATAACAAAAAGCATAGGGAGGTACATATCATACTAACAAATGTGGATACCTCACACAGCATGCAACGTGACAGCATAATAAAAACTTTACTTTACATATCGCTATTACTATCGGATGAGTCAGTCTGTTCATTTCCATTTCCCATCGGATTAAGCAATTCTCTGTATAATTCTCACCACGTTGCGACATCCTCGGCTAGTTTATCATCCTTTCTGCAGGCTTTCATGTGCAGCTCTTCAGCAAGAGACCACTCGCCTACATCCCTCATCCAACCCTCCAATGTCAGCACTCGTGAGCTCATCCAGCATATAGCTACCCTCCGTTTGGCCAGCACTATGACTAATGGTAGCAATTTATAGGCCATCTTACGTCTCCTAGGTTTCGGTATCTGCCCCAAGAGACAATGCGCTGGATTGACCTCCACTTGGATACCCACCCCCCCACACACCTTTGCTACCACATTAGTCCAATATTGCTACACCTCCAAACATTCCCATGCCAAATGCAAGAACCCTGCTTGGGCCCTATGACATCTAGGGCATTCATGAGGACGAGTTAGATCTATACGATGCAGTCTCGCAGGAGTTATATACACCCTCTGCAGGAAATTATAATGTATCAATTTTAGGTGCGCGTTGCAGGATACTTTACGCGTTAATGCACATGCATTCTCCCAATTTTCTCTGTCAACGGGGCCTGCAGATCCTCATTCCATGCATCCCATGCCTTGTGAACCAGGGGTCCCGAGTCTACCCTCATGGTCCTATATAGCAGTGAAACCAATTTGCGCCCACTACCACATGTGAGCAACACATCCAAGGTCTCAGTCGTTTGAGGCACGTTCGGATACATGGCCATGTAACCCTGACTAGCTCCACCAAACCTGCATACTGTGGGTACTGCCCTCGCCCCAGATCAAAACCCTCACACGCCTGTTCAAATGTAATGAAGGTGTCGTTCGTGTATAGGTCCGCGAGAACCGGGCACCCACCCTTCCTCCCTCCAAGCCCGGAAGGACATATTCTCGACCATCTTACGCACTAGGGCCAAGAGCCAAATGCTTAACTCCCGATGAAATGGTGCGTGCCTAAGCACGCGTTCCACAAATTGTTGCCATAAGAATGCTGTTTGTTTAACGACATATGGCAGATCCGTGCCTGCACCTGCCCCATCCATCAGCACAACAGGGAGGCTCTCTGGCTGGACATGTCCACTAAGTAGGCGCTTCTCCCAATTGTCTCTCTCATCCAACCACCGCGCCGCATGCTGGAGGTGCGCTGCGTAATAATATAAGTCCAATCTAGGCGCCTCTAGTCCCCCCTCCTCATAGCGCCTGGAGAGGACCTGCAGTGCCACACTGCTACGTTTCCCCGCCCAGTAAAGGGACACCAAAATTGATTTCAGTTGCCTGAATACTGACATGGGGATGTTGCATATTGAATTCTGCAAGGCATAGAGACATCGAGGCAAAGCCACAATTTTTACCACCGCAATTCTGCCCATTAAGACAGCGGTAGTGTATTCCAAAAGGCTACTGAGCGCTTCAGGGACTCTAGTACCTTAACTATATTCAGGCGGAGTACTTGTGCATCCTCATGCGCCACCTGTATTCCTAAATAACGGAAGTGACCTGTTTCCCATCTCAGAATTAAGTTGGGCAATTCCTCAGCATTATGTCCCTTTAGCCCAGCCAGCGGGAACACCAAAGACTTATGTCTGTTAAGGCACAAACCTGAATATTCTGCAAAGCGATCAAACAGCTCCAATAGCTCAGGGATTGCCGTCTTGGGAGATACAACATAAAACAATGCATCATCGGCATATAGCGAGACAAGGTGAGTAACATTCCCTAATCGAATTCCCCATTGAGCAAGATCCCGTCTGTCCCACACCGCCATGGGCTCTATGGCCAGAGCAAAAAGCAACGAGGACAGGGGGCACCCCTGCCACGTGCCTCGCTCTAGTAGCCACTGCGTGGACCTAGTCTGACCCAGCCGGATCCTGACACTTGGTTTTGTATACAGTATCTTAACCCAAATGCGGAAGTGGGGTCTGAACCCCTCCACTCTCAACACCTCTTGTAGGTACCCCCAATCCACAGTATCGAATGCTTTATCGAGATCAATGGATACCAGTGCCATTTCCTCAGTATTTGCCTGCGTCTTGTGCATTATGTGTACTAAGTGCCGAATATTCATGCCCGTGTTACGACCCAGGATGAACCCGCACTGATCCTCGTGGACCAGATAACCCATGTGCGGGCCCAGCCGCTTGGCCAGCACTCTGCACAATATTTTCACACCAGTGTTAATCATCTGTATGCTGCAGGGTCCTGACTATCTCCACCCAGTTTAGGGAACATACAAATTTCTCCCTCGCGCATTGTTGCCTGCAATAATCAGTTTTCAAAGGATTCATTGAATGTTTGTAATAAGGGTTGAACCAGTTAAGCCGAATATGTCTGATAGAATTCACTCGGGAATCCATCTCCCCGGGCCTTGGCCCTGGGTATGTCTGCTATTACTTCCACTATTTCTTCTGTTGTTAGCTGCGCTTCCAGCTCCTGGCTGGCCTCCTCAGTAATCTTCTTCAATTGGAGGCCCTCCAGGAATGAAGTATAGAATTCAGCCCTAACCAACGGGTCAGCTGTATATAACTTCTGCATATGATGTTTAAATTGCTCCAGAACACCTAGCCTGGAGTAGACCAGTTCCCCCGACTGTTTACGTATACATGTGATCAATGGGGCGCTTGTTCCCTGCATAATATCCATGCTAGCAGACGACCAGACTTATCTCCCTCTGCATGCAGAAATTGTCGGTATTTAGTAAGTGTATATTTGTCCAGCCTATCCCATAGATCTGTTAATTGCTCTTGCAGCATACGCTCCCTTTCCTGAGCGTCATCCCATCCTTGCATACCCGCCTGGACATCCGCCAAGGAGTCCTCTCTATCGCGCAGCTCACATTGCAGTTGCCTTCGTACCCCATATGTTAATCCCATTCCTGCCCCTCGGACCACCGCCTTCAAGGCATCCCACTCAGTAGCCTGACTATCAGTAGTGTTCCAATTCAGGGATATGTAATTTGTCAATGCTTCTAAAAGCGCCTCCCTACCCACCTGGTCTTCCAGGAGATCCGATGGGAGCCTCCAGCCTCGAGGGCCCTGCTCCCTGATATTCCATTGTACCGCACAGCACACTGTAGCATGATCCGACAAAAATCGCTCTAAGTGGGTTATGCCTGCTGTTATAAAAGCAGGAGATTCCGTTATCAAAATTCTGTCCAGCCTAATGTACGTGTTATGCGTTGGCGTGTAGCACGTGTATACCTTCTGTGTCGGGTGTTGGATCCGCCAGACATCCCTTAAACCCAAATCATGCATCACTTTTTGCAATTGCTTAGTCATGCGTGGCTTGGTGCCCCCTCTGGGCGGGTGTCGGTCCAAGTCAGGATCAAGGACACAATTGAAATCACCCAACCAAGTAAGCGGGGAGTCCAAGTCCTCAGTGATCAAGTCCTGCAGCATTGGAAACAAGCATTGGCGTAGCCAATAGGTCTCGCTTTTGGGATCTTATAAGTATTTAGTTATGCAGCACAATATCCTTGGTGCAACAACATCAACCGTTGCATGGCTAAACACTTATAATGTCCCAAAAGCGAGACCTATTGGCTATGCCAATGCTTGTCCTTACTTAGGAGTAAGATGGTTCACACGTCTTTCTGCCCATCATGGTTGTGTAAAAGAAACATATTAAGGATGCAGAGTTATCTTCCAGAGACAAAGTAGCTTCCAGAGTGTTATTGCAGCAGTCTGGCATTTAAATGAAATGTGACAATAGTCATTCTGTGGATATTGTGGATGTGATACCTGGTGACTGGGTGATGATTAAAAATCCCACCTAGACCAGAAAAGGAGATTCCAGATATTCAGTGCCTATGCGGGTGGATAGTCAGCAAAGGGGCTGTCCTCATTGTGGGGAAAGGGTGGTGGAATAAGCGACAACTGGTCAAGTTAACTGCAGAGCAGGTTGGTATCATGTCTAAAAGGAGAGATGAGGTCATGGCTGCTGATTGGGCACAATGGCTTCAACCCATCTCTCAAAACACAATTCAGAAAAACTCTCGTTCGAATACTAACCAACAAAATGTGAGTGAGAGTATTTTCAATGAGCATTCTGGTATGAACTCGGTTGGTTCCCGCAGTAAGAGAATACCTAAGCACTTTCATGATTTTGTGCTTTATTGAGCATTTTCACATGGAAGGTTGTTATTTGTTTACTTTGTTTTATTTCAGGTAATAGGAAGGAAGATGATATAATAATACAGAATCCTCAGCATGCGCTTTGCATGCAGCGCGTGCTGTTTGTCCATGCGTTCAGTATGCTATGGTAGAGCGCTGTGTTTATGTTTAAATGTATGCTCATGTTGTTCTAACATGAGCACTATGTTTTGTTTTAAAGTGTTCCCCACAAGCGCTTCGTTTGTTCCCAGCCCGTTCCTGTTACTAGTAAGCTGTTGGGAACGGAGCTGTATGCACATGGAGTGTCATGGGTCTATGTAATTGGAATAAACTCCAGCTTTCTGAAAAAAGATACTTCATTCTCGTGTACTTCATTACAGCCACCCACGTAAGTAGCATTTTAAACATGTTTCAGGCCTGTCTTTGCAGCCTGTGTGTGTGCAGTTTTAAACTGCCATTTCGACGTGGGAAAATAAACCTTTTGCCAGGTCCAAACCTTCCTTTTTAATACATACAAACCACCCCTAAGGTAGGCAGTGGACAGGTTGCAGTGTATTTAAAAAGTAGAACATGTACTTTCAACTATTATATGTCCTGTTAGTGAAAAACACATTTGTTTATTACTACTACCAGGCTTCCCCCTCCCATAGGACAACATTGGAATTATCACACTTTGCAAGTGCAGTTTCCAAAGGTGAACAGGTAACCCCTTCATGTTTGGTGTCTCTGGAATCGCAATTTAAAATCCTAATTGATGATGATATCAGATTCTAAATTACAAATCTGAAAATACCACTTTTCACAAGTTAGCATTTTTTTGCCTTAGCCATTTTGTGCCTGAAGTCTGTCTCTGGGTCACATGACTGGGTGTGGGTGACTGTTGGGCTTTGTGTATTCCTCCTAGACAGCCACAGACAATGGGGAGCTTATGAGTGACTAGGCCATCACTGGCAGGATGGAAAGGAGGAGTTGGGCCCAGCCCCAATCACACTAGAATAGGCTGTGTCCTCTCTCCACACAAATGGCTGCATACCCCTGTAGTTAGTTTGGAGCCAGGGCCAGGAAGGCAGGGCACCTGTGCACTTCAAAGGCATGCCTCTAGAAGCTTCTCCCCACTTCAAAGGCACAACTGAGTATAAATACTGGCTGCCACTGTGCTGGGCTGCTGCTCTGATCTGCTGCCATATTGCCTGGGTGAGAAGGACTGGACCGGCATCACTTGAACCCAGAGAGACTCTAAGGGCTAGCTGGCTGGCCTCCTGATCTGAAGTCTCAGGGACACAACAGGCTTCCAACAACCTTGCATCTGCACCTGGACTCTGTCATCTGTGAGTCTGCCAAGTGGTGCCACCTAGGTCCTGGACCCTTGGAAGTGGACTTAAGGTGCTCTGCCAGTCTCTGTGGATCCAGCAGAACCAACGCATCTCCTCTGCTGCGCGACGCAAACCCAAGCAGAACAGACGCATTGCCACAGCTGTGTGGATTGGACCCGTTGCAAAGACCCGCATCACAGCTGTTCGGAACTGCTGCATCGCCGCGACTGTGCGACGCAGGCCCTTGCATCCCTTGTTGATGGCAGCCTCGCTGATGGACTCTGCCTCGCAGCTCTTCAGAACCAACACATCACCCCAACTGTGCGCTGCATCCTTGATGCCGGACTTCGCATTGCAAGTCCTGTCGACAGGATCCTCAATCAATCAATCAGGGGAATTGTAAGCGCGCTACTCACCCGTGAGGGTCTCAAGGCGCATGGGGAGGGGCTAAGCAGCTCCGTTCAGTCGAAAAGCCATGTCTTGAGCGTCTTCCTGAAGATGTTCAGGGAGGGGGCGCATCTGATGTTGAGCGGGAGCTCGTTCCAGGTCTTGGCTGCGATGTAGGAGAAGGGTCTTCCACCTGTTCTGGCTCTGTGGATGCGCAGGGTTTCGGTGAGGGCGAGGTCAGCAGATCGGAGGTTTCTCTTGGGTACGTGGAAGGAGATTCTCTTGTTGAGGTATTGGGGTCCAGTGTTGTGGAGGCATTTGTAGGCATGGGTGAGTATCTTGAAAGTGACTCTCTTCTCAACGGGGAGCCAGTGGAGGTTCCGTAGGTGTTGGGTGGTGTGTTCGTGTCGAGGAATGCCAAGGACGAGTCTGGCTGCGGTGTTCTGTATGGTCTGCAGCTTGCGGAGTAGAGACTTGTTGATCCCGGCGTAGATGGCGTTTCCGTAGTCCAGTCTGCTGGTTATGAGTGCGTGGGTGATGGACTTCCTTGATTCGGGGGGGATCCACTTGAAGGTCTTTGGGAGGATTCGGAGGGTGGTGAAACAGCTGGAGGCGACGGCGTTGACCTGTCGAGTCATGGAGAGGGAGGAGTCGTGTACGATGCTGAGGTTTTGGGCGTGGTTCGTGGGTGTGGGGGGGCTGCCGAGGGCGGTAGGCCACCAGGTGTTGTCCCATGCCGAGGGGGAGGGTCCGAGGACAAGGACTTCTGTCTTCTCCGAGTTGAGCTTCAGGCAGTTTCTGCTCATCCAGGATGCGACGTTCTTCATTCCTTCCTGGAAGTTGAGTCTGGTGGTGATTGGGTTCTTGGTGAGGGAGAGGATGAGCTGGGTGTCGTCGGCGTAGGATACTATGCTGAGTCTGTGCTGTCTGACGACGGCGGCGAGGGGGGCCATGTAGATGTTGAAGAGCATGGGGTTGAGCGATGATCCTCAGTGACAATGCAGGCTATCATACCTCAGCCTCACTGCATCTTGGGACCGACACATCGCTTCGGCTGCATGTTGCATCTTCGCAGATCCTCACATAGCTCCGCAAACCAGGACTTAAGGTACTTTGTTCAGCAGGCATAACTGGGTCCCTGTAGCTGACCTGCACTCCATCGCGGTCGGCCTGAACTTGCGACTTTGTCCCGGTCCAGAGCGACCAGATATCCACAGTTGTCGCTTTGTGCTTTTTGGCACCATTTTAACTAAAAAAATTAAATTGCATTTCTAGTGCTCCACTGATGGGATTTTTATCGTTTTGGTCTGGTTTTATTTATGAAAATGAGTTATATATATTCCTAACCTGGTGTGGGATCCTTTTGTGCTGTGTTTTCACTTTATTACTGTTTGAAGTGTTACACAAATACTTTACACATTGCCTCTAAATTAGGCCTGACTGCTGTGTGCTAATCTACCAGAGGGTTGAGCGCAGATTAATTTAGGTTTGACCTGTGCCTCACCCTGACAAGGATTGAGGTTGCTGCTTGACCAGGGCTCACACTCAACCAACAACCTAATTTCTTACACCTTAGTTCACAAATGGCACTGTCGTCAGGGTATGCAGAGGTTTGAAGGTTACTAAGGTCATGTATGAAAACTTTTTATAAGAGCCTCTCAATGGAGCGATTTAATCTGAAGCATGACTTGATCGGATGCACAGTGCAGTGATTTGATCTGAGGCACGAAGGAAAAAAGCTTCTGCACATTCAAAAAAGTACACGTTTTGAATTTTGAAAAGACGTAACTTTTTATGTTTGTTGCACGATTTACATGCCCAACATTTTCATGGTTCTGCTTGCGCATGGGCTGTTGGAGTTAAGCCTGCCCCTTGGCTAAGCTCTCTATCTTAATTGTTAACTTGCCCACTTCTACTCAGCAGGCTAAAAAGTAGACGTGGGCGAGGCAACAAATTAATAGGGTGAGCCAAGGGTCTGGTCTGGCTTTTCAAGTGCATGCACGAGCCAAGTCCTGAAAATGTTTGCTTTGTAAATCATACAACAAACATCACATAAAATATAATAAAGTCTCTTGCAAATTCAAAACAGAGTGCATTTCTTTAACATGTGAAAGCTTTGATATGCCACCTTATAGCACTGCACTGAAGTACTTATTAGAAGTGATTGGTTTTAAACATGAACTTAGATCCACCCCCCCTTCACGGTGCCATTAGTGAACTAAGAGGCACAACAGTTGTCATGTGAAGCCTCAATGTGTCCTACATTCTTGAAGATGGAGCAACATTATAGTATATTAAGTCAAACGCAATAGGTTTTTGTACAGCTGGTATTCCGTACTCGCAAATTTGAAGGTGATTGCAAAGGTGAAGAAAAAGGAGAATCAGTAAAATAAAATATTTGCATAACAACACACAATTTGGTTAAGAGGGGAAGACACGATTAATACAGGTTTTCTGGTTTCACTTTGTGGAAATCAATCACTAAATGGTTATCTATTGGTCAATACTTTTAACTAAAATGCTTTGTTTTTTATTTCTTTGTGGATGAAGGGTAGAGCGAGGGTGGCAGGCAGAACATGAAGGCTTGGCTCGAGGTTTCAACAAGATCTAGAGACGAGCCAGACTTCAGGCTCGAGCTTTCAGTAACTCGACCACCTCTACTGAAAAGCAGTCTGTCCCACCAGACTAGCAGATTGCACGCAGACAAAGGGAAACTCTAAATTCATTTAAATGCAGGAATGATCAGGGACTTTTTTTGTAGATTTTAGAGCATATGCAAATTCTTAGTATTATGGAAATTGCTTCTCACTAACTGCTATTCAAACTAGTAAACTTAGCCAGATATTGCACTTGCCCTCCAAGCCGGTCTCATGGTGGGAGCTATGCGTAAGATATTTACTCAGGGCACAAGTCGGGGGTACACGCAGGTACACGGCGCCCACCCACTCTCTTCACAGGGAGGACACCGTCCCCCCTGCCAAGACGTAGGGCCCCACAGAAATATGCTGAACTTGTCCCGTGTCATTTTCAGACACAGGGACACGTTCAGCAGCGCCTGCAAGTTGTCTGCTTTCGATTCCCAGCAGCAAGGTGCAGGCAGTGAGGGAGCTTTTTTTCACCTCCAGCTGGGCCGAAGTTAAGGGGCCATCAGGCCTCCTTTTGTTTGAATAGCCTGAATGGAGGTGGCCTGGAACCTCACACTTAAATGTAATTCCCACTAAGGGGAAACAAAGGCACACAGCTTGGTATCTCTTCACAAGTACTTAAGAGAGGCAGCTTTTGTCTTTTTTCAGTCCCTGTAAGTAATAGATGCATTATGCACTGTTAGAATGTCAGGTGTGTTGGTCTGCCCCAGTATTTACACAAATAATTTCAATAGCACTATTTTATTTCTTTTATAGCACTATGCAACCCAATGCAGGGTGTCAGAGCTCTTTACGTAACATACACATTATAAATTGACAATAAATCATGTGTATGTGTAAATCAATGTACAAGATGAGTTACATGAAACAGTGAGGGTTACAAGGTGTAGGAGTCACATGTCCTTCATACTTCACTGTGGTCTTTTAGAGGGATTACAATTTGTGAACTGCAGGTAACAAAAGGATCTCTGCGTTAAAAGAAGTAACCCACTTTACTATCTACATATAAAATAAAATTCTGTCATCTGTGTGTTAGATTATGTGCTTTGCAGGAGACACATTTACCTTCTCTACTACTTTGATTCAAATCTGAGTCCTTACAAAACACAGATCTATCCAGCAAGTGCATTAACCAGCAGAGTTATCTCACCATTATTACTATTCCCTGAGATTTACTGGGCACCTCCACAGCAGATGCCGAAAACCAATCAAATATCTTAAAATGTAGACTTTGCAACCAATTAAGCATAACAGATCTACTACCATACCTCTCCATGTTGCCAATTTCTTTGTGGCACGGTTTAAAAAACATAAATGTATTAGTTGAGGCCCAGATTTAGCGTCGGGATTGCGCCACTTTTTTGGCACAACCCCAGCACCAAATCTCAAAATGCGCTTAAATGTACTCATGATATACCTGATAAACATATGTGTGAGGTCTTAATATCTGATGTCCCTTCCAGTGAGATCACTTCCTGTGATGTCACAAGCAATGTCACGCTTCGTGACATGCGCTGTGATGGCAAGCGTCATGATTTCACTTGCATACTGCCTAACCTGGTTAGTCCCCCCACTTCTTTTTTTAGGACTTGTGCCCTGTATTTACTCATCATGTTTTAGCATGGATTCAGTAACTCTTAGAAAATTCTGAGTACTGTTTCCCTGCCCTTTAAACACCTAGTATTGCTTTACTAACCGAGGTACTGGCGGTCTGTAAAATAACTATGATATTATATAAAGGAATGTGCATTCCTTGACTGACATTGCCGCGTTGAATATTGTAAGAGGCAGGAACTCAGCGTCTCAGTTGCTGCGTTAAAAAAAGCAGCAGGTGTCAATATCACATCTAATGAGAGTGCCACACTCAACATGGCTGATATGAGTACTCGACATGCATACATTGCTTTTGATTGGCTAAAGCTTAGCAACGGCTTTGACAGTTCGTTAATGGCGGACCAGTCATGTTAGTTTATTAGTCAATTAAAACCATAAACAAAATCACACAGTTTAAAAATACATAACGAATAAAAAGTGAAATAGATAAAAAGGGGGTATGTCATACAACTAGTACAACCTCGACTCTTCACGCTACATACCCTTTGCTTTCTTCAACTTTCCTTCCTAGAGATTTTAGTCGGGATACCAAACACTAATCTATGTTAGATAAAAGTGACTAAACAGGAGCTGATCTTTACCCTGATGTCTAAAAAAGCAGGCTTTCCACACAGATAACTAAAATGTCCCTTAAGTAAATTAATATATGTAGTTAAAATGCCTATAAGCGGGACTGAGGCAAGTATGAATACGGTGCCAGATGGACTATGAGACCCACTATTAAAAAGCAACTATGCAAGAATTCACATCATTAAAAATACAGAAATAGGGGGCGTGGCTTGCAGCCGCAGAAGATGGCCGCAGGTTGATCGCGCTGCACTTGCGATCGGCGATTTAGCCCAGACATCCGGCAGAATCCGGCAATTGGCGGGACCCCAGACGACCGCATCGAGCGCCGGAATAGTGGCGCTACACCTAGAGGGGTTCAGGGGCCGAAGCAACACCGTCTAACGGCAGGAGTGCCCGGTGACCGACGGCGGTAGAACTGACCCCAAGATGGCGGCCGGCGCTCGGTAAGCACTAGATCCCTCGAACTCCCTCCGGCGCTCAGGCAGTGGGACGGATGCACAGGGAGTAGCAGCGGTAAACGCTCGCACCGTGGGCCCGGACAGCAGAGCGACGCCACAGGCAGCGCCTAGAACCTGGGAAGTGGCACAGCTGCGAGCACTGCAGAGGTACAACAGATCACAGTGGAGCCGTATACTACGGCGGATCCGGTCCACAGCTTGTCTGCAGTGCGTGAGTACATCGGACCGTTCCCAGCGCCCTAGTGAACGGAAGAGTGTGGGGGCACAGCGGGTGAGAGTGCTGCGGACCCCGTGAGCTGAGGGACGCTGCGGGTGACACCAGGCTGTCCGAGAACTGAGGAGGGGCGGGAGATTAGGCGGACTGCCTTACCCACCGCACGACCGGCAGCAAGGGGCACGCAAGCGTAGTGCAGGCCTGGGCAACAGCGAAACATCGTGATACCTGGACCCCCCTGGCCGACGGGGGGAGACGGGGCTGTTGAGATCTCTAGCCCGGGGGGCTGCTCTGTCTCCTGGAAGCCGGGGGCAGCCAGCGAGGTCGCAGACAGGGGCCGCTTGGACCCTCCGGTCGCCCCGGGAAAGGTGGGCCTTGGAGTAGAAGACTACGCACGAGTGGTGTGCGCAGTGGCGGCTGGAGACCGGACGCTCTCAGACCACACGACCACGCAGCCGGGAGTGCAGCAGCAGACAGCAGCAGGCAGTTGTTTAGCTATCCGGCCGGACACCAGTAGGCGAGACCTGGGTGTGCAGACATGGGCCGCACCAAATCATCGGGCCCAGGCCAGGCGAACCAGATCGATAAGTATACGGTCGCCATGGGTCGCGAGGACGAAGCGGTGGGAGGAGGCCCGCACGAGATAGACAGCGACCCGGACCCTTCCCTCAAGGATATAATGCGGGTCATCAGAGACTTTAGAGGCACCCTTGAGCCAAAATTGGACTCCGTGACAGAGGAGGTGAACCTCCTACGAGCCGACTTCAGAAATATGTCGGAGAAGGTTTCAGCGGCGGAAACGGGCATTGGGAGCCTCCAGGCCAAAACTAAGCGGCTGGAGGAGCAAGTGGCCTCCTCACTAAAAACCAGGAAACCATCTATGCCCGCCTTGAAGACCAAGAAGGTAGGGCCCGGCGCAATAACATACGCGTCGTGGGGGTCCCGGAGGGAATGGAAGGACAGTCGGCGGACTGGTTTATCGAAGATCTGGTACTCAAGCACCTGAAGCCCAAAAGACTGTCAAATTTCTTCTCCGTGGAGAGGGCACACCGGGCGCTGGGTGGAAAACCGAGGCCGGGAGCCCCCCCGCGCACCATCATCGCCCGCATCCTAAATTTCCGGGACAGAGACGCCATCCTGCAGGCTGCACGCACAACCGGGGACCTGCACATCGAGAATGCCACCATTCGCTTTTTCCCGGATTTCACCCTTCGGGTCCAGCGTCAGAGGCGCTCCTTTGATGGAGTGAAGAGGGCCTTCCGCGAACAGGGGGTAAAGTATATGATGCTGTTCCCTGCCAGGTTCAAGATCCTAGATGACGGAAAAGCATACTTCTTCGACACGCCGGAAGAGGCGGGAGACTGGCTCGAGGGCTGGCGAGCAGTGGGGCGGAGAGGCAGACAGGAACGTCCCGACCCGCACCAGCAGTCTACTGAGGCTGAATCCGAGGATTGGAGGCGACCCAACGGCCAGAGACCGGATCAGCGGCCAGATAAGTGACTATGGGAAGGGGCAAATCATAGACTGGGATCTGGCCTCTGCGGGAGAGGAGCTTCACTGGACACACTGCGGGGTAATGGGGGATGAGGTAGCTCCTTATTAGCAGAAGAGAGCGGGTTGGTGCCCCTTGTAAGTAGTTGGATACACCGAGCCAGACTCATCCCGACTGGGACAATCCTGGGGCGCAGCCTGGGCGGACTGAGGGGACTTGGATATCGGGGGTCCTGCTGAGCTCTGAACAAATGGGCACTTGTTGTAGTTAATTAATAAGTATATCTTCTTGCTGGCTGCAGGCGCGCAGCCCTGTTTCTTCGTTGTGTTTGACTGTATGGGGCGACAGGCACTCTGCCAGTTTCAAGGGTGGGTGGTTGGGGACTCACCTAGCAGGGATGCAGGGAGGGGGGTGTGGGGGGGAGGGGGTTTGTTTTTTTCCTTGGGGGTAGGGGGGGCGTTAGCTCGAGACCACAATAGCAATCCACAGAGGCAGTTCATGGCCGGCGACAAGACAGGGGGTAGAAGGGGAGAAGTGCGACTGTTACTACCTCAGGAAAATGGGGGACCCAGTTAGCCTGCGGGTATGGACCTGGAACGTCAATGGGCTGGGCAACAAAATAAAGCGCACACTGGTACTACAACACCTAAAGAGGCACGCCCCGGACGTAGTCCTGATCCAAGAGTCGCATTTGCGGGGGAATAGGTGTAGGGCCCTGGACCGCTTTGGTTATAAAATGATTGCACACGCAGGGTACACTTCCGGGGCCCGAGGAGTGGGTATCCTGGTGCGCAGCGCCCTACCCCTGGCAATAACTGATACATGGGAAGACGACACTGGATGTCTAGTAGCGGCAGTGGGTGCCTGGGAGGGGCGCTCGGTGGTACTCTGCTCCTGCTACCTCCCACCAGGCCTACATTCCACCTTTCTACCTAAGCTGGGTGCCTTTCTAGCGGATCTCCCGTCGGGTACTCTCCTCCTGGGAGGGGACACAAACGCTGCAATGAACCCATCCCTAGATCGATCTAACTCTCCAGCGGGTGCACGGGATGAGCGAGGCCTGGCGGGCTTCATCGAGGCCCTCGGCATATGCGACATATGGCGGGCTCACCACCCTCAGCTCAGGGAATACACGTTTTACTCGGCTAGGCACGGGTCCTTCTCCAGAATTGATCATTTCTTTACCCGACTCACACATATGGGGGACTTCACGGATACCAGACACATGGCGCGTGGGATCTCAGACCACTCACCGGTATGCGTTACTCTCCGAGGCCCAGAGGTGCATAGGGCTGCATATCCGAGAATAGACCCCTGGCGTCTCTGAGATCCGGCCATCAGTGACAAGCTTCGCGAGGGGTCCCAGTTATACTTCGAGGAGAATCGGGGTTCTGTGGACTCCCAGGTCACTATATGGGAGGCATACAAGGCAGTTCTGCGGGGACAGGCGCAAGCATTAATTGGGGGGCAGAAAAAAGAGGAATCCCTACAGATCCGACGGCTTGAGCAGGAGGTAGAGACACTAACCCGGGATCCCGCATTGACGGGGTCGGCGGAGCTGCGACACAACTTGGCTCTGAAGCAGAGGGACCTTAAGGCACTGGCGGAGGGAGAAGCGCGAGCATATGCACTGGCCACGCAACATCGGTTGTACGACGTTGGGGATAAGGGGCTGAAGCTCCTAGCGTGGCTGGAGCGCCGAGACAGAGAGCGCTCCTGGGTAGTCGGGGTGCGAGATGAATCAGGGACCTTATGTTCCACCAGTGGGGAGATGGCCGAAGCGTTTGCGGCACACTTTGAGAGGGTTTATTCGCCGGTCTGCACGAGGACCGAATCGGACTGCGAGGAATTCCTGCGCGACTTCGCGCTGCCCATGCTGTCCTCGGAGGCAAAAGAGAGACTCGAGGCCGATATCACGGAGGAGGAACTAGGAATAGCTCTGAACGCTCTACAGTCCGGTAAAGCGGCCGGGCCCAACGGGCTCCCGATCGAGATTTACCAACGCCAGGCGGCGGTGATACGAGCTCCCCTACTGCGGATGTTCACCGAGGCACGCGAAGTGGGGCGGCTCCCCCCGGACCAGAGGGAAGCCATGATAGTGACAATCCACAAAACAGGGAAACCCCCAGACCGGTGTGACTCATACCGTCCGATCTCACTAATAAACGCGGAAGCTAAGGTCCTAGCCAAAGTCCTGGCAGAGCGGTTGGTGTCAGTTATAGCAGACCTAGTGCACATAGACCAATCCGGGTTCATGCCCCGGAGGAGCACCCGCCATAACCTACGAAGGCTGTACGGGGTACTCCACTTGACAGACGGAGTCGGGTCCACCCAGGCGGCGGCGGTGGCCTTGGACGCCTCCATGGCCTTCGACAGTATTGAATGGCCCTACCTATTCATGGTCCTACAGCGGCTGGGATTTGGGCCGATCTTTTGTAGCTGGGTGAAATTGTTATATGTACTACCAGTGGCCAGGGTAAGAGTCAATGGGGCGGTGTCTAGATCCTTTCCCCTTAGGAGGGGCACTAGACAGGGTTGCCCTCTGTCCCCTCTCCTGTTTGCCCTAGCTCTAGAACCGCTAGCACACTGGATAAGGAGGGACCCCATGATTTGGGGCATTGTTACACCGGGTGGCTGGGAAGAGCGCGTGTCCCTATATGCGGACGATATAGTACTGTACCTGGCTCGGCCGTACCACTCGCTGGCCCGTGTACTGCATATCTTCGAGTTGTTCGGCAGCTATTCCGGCTACACCATAAACTGGGCAAAGTCGGTGGTCTTTCCACTCTCTGGCCCTCCCCCGCGACTCCCATTTTGCTGCTCGGCTCCGATAGCTACCGGCGGGTTTAAATACTTGGGGATCCATGTAACCCGAAGCAAGGCCGAGTTCCTGACTAAAAACCTTGAGCCCCAACTGTCTCGCCTAGACACAGATGTGAGCCACTGGCGATCCCTCCCGCTTACGCTTATGGGCCGCGCGGCTCTATTCAAAATGTTAACTCTGCCGAGAC
This sequence comes from Calotriton arnoldi, assembly GCA_963921515.1. Classification (NCBI taxonomy): domain Eukaryota; kingdom Metazoa; phylum Chordata; class Amphibia; order Caudata; family Salamandridae; genus Calotriton; species Calotriton arnoldi. The sequence continues at coordinate 128,809 of CAWUFW010004087.1, read as the reverse complement.
TGCTGTACATTTTACAAAACACGCCATTCCCGGTCCCCCCGCACTCTTTTAAACGGATCGCACAGGCAGTCCGCACGCTGCTGTGGGATGGAGGGTCCCCGCGAATTGCGCTTCACAAACTGCAAAGGGGGTGTTCGATGGCGGCCTGGCAATCCCGGATGTAAAATTGTACTACTGGGCGTCGCAACTACAGGTTGTAAACGACTGGGTATATGCCGACGGCGACGAGCCGGCATATCGGGTGGACAGGATGGTCATGACCGGCAGCAACTGTGAATCCCTTCTCTACGCTAGGAAGACATCGCTGGGATGGCCGGAGCACACTAGGGTGGTGGTGCAATGCTGGAAGGAGGCCAATAGATTCCTTGGGTGGGAAAGTAAGTTGACTGGTAAGACCCCGCTATGGTTGGGAGCCCAGCTCCGGGAGGTGACCGCCTTGACGGGTTTCGGGGGGTGGCGGTCAATAGGTATCGAGTATTTGGGAGACATCTGGAAGGGTGATTCCCCCCGCTCGTTCGAATACATGCAGAAGGAATATGATATGCACCAGTCACAACGATACCACTACATCAGATTAGTCCACGCACTCAGGGTACACGTGCCGAGGGGCGCATCCATACCGGAGTACTCCCCATTGGAGGACCGGTTACTGCTTGATCCTATTGAGGGGAAGCCCACATCCACGATTTACCGTAAGCTGCTTAACAACAGCCCAGACCCATTGATCTCTCTAAGAATAGCGTGGTCTATTGACCTGGGCAGTATCACTGACGAAAATTGGCAAGAGGCGCTACAAAGTCCTAGAGAGGTAGCAATACGAGCCAGATTCCGACTGGTACAGTTGAAAATCCTGCACCGCACATACTATCCCCGTACACTCCTTCACAAATGGGGTAGAACTCAATCGGGGCTTTGCCTGAGGGGGTGCAACCAAGAGGGATCCTTCTTCCATATCCTGTGGGAATGCCCTGAGATAGCATCTTTCTGGGCTGGGGTTACAGACACTCTGTCCAGAGTGATGGGGAAAGTGGTCCCAATCGACCCGAAGTGGCTGCTTTTAATGATCAAGGGCGAAGAAGCCTGGCCCCGGTACGCGGAAATCTGGCTGGTCCTGGCGGCGGGGGTGGCAAAACGTAACATTGCCCGATGCTGGGGGAAGCAGGCACCCCCGCAATTAGAAGACTGGAAGCGTGACTTAGACTGGTGCCAAAGGGCCGAAGCAGTTGTGTACAAAAGCAGGGGGTGTGGCAAAAAATGGGGAAAGGTCTGGGTGCCCTGGAAGCAATATAGAAATCCTGGGGCAACCGGAGATGAGTGAGAGGAAATGTCATTGGTTCTCCCCAGAGCGGGGCTCCCATGCTTTTACCCACTGTGGATATATGTATTCGGCGTAATAATGAACTGTTACTGTAAATACATGTGGTATGGTCTCATAAGCTGTGTTAATAAAAAGAGTTTAAAAAAAAAAAAAATACAGAAATAAAGTAGTTATCTGAGTCTAACGGGATAGGGAGTTACTGGTTTCAGTCCCTAGCAGCCCGTCCTTCACAGTTTCTGTGCGTGCTAGGTTAACATAAGAGGTTTCCGAGTTATTGCATTTTAGAATTACATTCAGGGACCCCCTCCAGATTACACATCACGTATCCTATTAGCTGATCATTTTCTTAAAACAGATCAATAACTGAGTCAGTCTAATGTTCAGCATGGTGTTGTTTGGATCCATGGACTCTACCAGTGCATGCCTGCAGGACCTAATTCCCCGTTCAAGGAACTCCCGCCTTAATAGAAATCTTCGTTGAACCATCAGAACAGGACAAACACAGACAATGGGAAGCAAAGATTCAGGCCCCTGGTGGCATAGACGGCAGGACCGGTCTTCACTTAGACCGGACATCCTCCATTTTGGCATGAGGTCTAGCGTGGGTATTTCTCCAAATCTTAGGGCCAGAAATGACTGTTTGATCTTCCGGTGGTAAGGTGCAGCTAGCAGGGCTGATTCTCTTAGAGTGGAATATGATTTCAACACCAGCCACCCGTGGCGACGTTTTGACAGGATTTCTTTGTCTGCCATCCAACTTTGCAGTTTAGTAGATTTATTTACTAGCTTCTTAAAGAATTGCCCAGAGATATTAGAATTCCAAAGGTCACCCAGATCAAGCGTCGTAATACTGTTTTCTAAAAATGTCTTGTGAACACCGTTGCCCCTTTGCAAGTTAATTTCGATCCAGACTAGATTTGCCAGAGTGTTTTCAGCTGCTGCTCGCAAGTTATAACAAAGCTTTACAAACGCCGCCAGCCTAGCGAGTGTCTGTTTTGTAAGCAGAAATTCTAGCCGGATTTGCGCAGGAGAAGCCGACTTGGAGAGCCTAAAGATTTGTTTATAGGCTCTTATCTTCAGTTTTTCTAACAAAAGAGCATCATCGCCCAACATAATCTCCATTCCGTATGCAAGGGTTGGCAACAGTTTGGCTTTCAGAACTAATCCCATGGGCTTTAGATCGTGACCTTGAATAGATATGGCCAGTGATGAGAAGCCATAATTAAGGGCCTGCGCTTTCGCCCTAATCGCCTTCTTCTGGGAAACAAAGGAGGAATTTGCGTCTATTTTCACTCCTAGGTATACATAGAGTTTGACCTCCTCAATTTTGTTTCCATTGATAAACCATTTTCGATTGATCTTGGAGGGACGATTGCACACCATCACACTTCTTTTTGAAAAATGTATTTCCAGGCCATTCTTTTCAGTATAAGCTCCCAGAGTGTTGAGCAGCCTTTGGAGTCCTATTTGCGTGTTGCTGAACAACACCAGGTCATCTGCATAGAGGATATGTGACATTTGTTGACCTCCAACAGACGGAGCGTGGGCCATCTGTTCGTCGAGCTCAGTGGAAAGATCTGCCAAAAATAAGTTAAAAAGGAAGGGGGCTAGGACACAGCCCTGTTTTACGCCTAAGGATGTTTGGACCTTCCTTGATACGCAAGAGCCATCTCCGATTTTGATTTTGACCCAGGTGTCGGAATATACTAGCCTAATTGCTTGTAGGATGCTCGATGGGATGCCCCATCGCTGAAGCTTGGCCCATAATTTGTCCCGAGGGACACCATCAAAAGCTGCTTTAAAGTCAACAAAGCACAAGTAAAGGGGTGTCCTAGTTGCTTTCGCTCTATTCCTGATTAGACTCAGGGCCATAAGATTGGTTGAAGTACCTTGGCCCCTTTGGAAGCCAGTTTGATTTAAGGGAATTCTTCCATTGCTATACGACCAAGATTCCAGATCATTGAGTATCAACGTTGAAAAATATTTTAACTCAACATCCATCAGTGCTATTAGCTATATGCTAGGTGAACTAGCCAAGCTTTTTTTTTAAATGGGATGAAGGATGGAGCCCCTCCAGCTATCAGGAATAACATTGTTTTCCAAAATAAAATAAAACATTGATGCTAGGAAAACAGCCCATTTTGGGGAAAGATGTTTGAATAAAGCCTGTGGTAGCCCATTTGGGCCGGGGGCACAGTCGGCCCGAGACTTTTTGATGACCTTCTCTACTTCGGCTGCTGTAATTTTCCGCTGTACCACAGTGGTTTTATTAGGACAGAATGTACTAGCGGAATGAGTCAAATCGCTCTTGAAGTGTAACTTTAAATAATATACCCAGTCTGTCTCACTGATATTTGCATTGTTTGCAGCTGCAGGGCCTTTCTCGTTCCTATTAATTATATACCAGAATCTTTTCGAATCGTGCATTTTGGAGGCGTGTTGTAACTGGGCCCATAGTGTTTCCTGTTTTACTTGTTTGTACTTCCAGATCTCTTTTTTTTAGCCGCCGTCTTTCATTACGGAGCTGTTGTAGTAGGTCCAGGTCTCCTGGATGTTGGTGTGATTGCCGAAAGAGTCTGCCTGTTTCCTTTCTCATGTTCCGAATTTGAACGGGCAGAATTAACGATTTGCCATGATCAAGTCGAATTCCCTTCTTGTGACTCATCTCACTTTGGATTTTAGTCATATTATTGGCGAAAGTCTCCCAAGTCGCTATTGGATTGAGCTCACATTGGGCTAGGTCCTGTAGACTTGTGACCCCATCCTGCTCTAATGAATTAATGGAGCCAGGGCTCCACTACAGGCGTTTCAGATTTTCTGAGTGTGTTTCTCCCGACAACGTAAGAAAAGCCTCAAGTTTGCGCAGGGATGTGTTCACCTTGATGACCTGAGGGTTATGATCGCTTTCCACGCGATGGCATATCCTATAATCGCAGACCTGATGGTAAAGGGGCATTGAAACGAGGGTATAGTCTATAATTGAGACCGTGTCACCACAGACCCTTGACCAGCCAGGTGGAATGTCCGATGGTTTTCGGCCATTTAGTACCAGCAGGCCCAATAGTTCACAGGCTTTTATGAGTTCTTCTCCTGAGTTGTCCCTCCGTAAGGTTGATGGCATTACTTGCTCTGGGAGGGGGCCCACTGCGTCACTATGTTCTTCCGAAGGAAAATGAAAAAGGTTGAGGTTAAAGTCACCGGAAACTAGCCATTGTGCCTTGTTGTGGCTGTCTTTTAACTGGGATAGATGAGCTGCTATTCTCCTGGAAGATGTCGCTTTCTGCTTTGGATTGATGTACAGATTTGCGATGATAATTGGTTCTTTAGGGTTATTATCCCAACCTTCCAGATTTATTACCAGCATATTTGGGTCATCCACGTACATTTCCATAGTTTCACTAATTATGTTAGTGTTTATATAAATTGCCAGGCCCCCTTTTGCCCTCCCATAGGCACTCTTTCTTTAAGCTAATTTTGTGTATTCCTTGTAGCCGATGAGCGGGATAGACGTTTGCGCCCAAGTTTCCTGGAACATTAGGATATCAAAGGTTCGCAGGAATCCTGTGAAATCTGGGTCTGAAAGTTTTGTCTGTAAGCCATTAATGTTCCAAGAGCAAACTTCCAGGCCGCCTGGAACCTTTTTTGGTGGACTTCCCTCGCATATATATAAAAAAAAAATCAGTCTTGACTGCTCCAGGTTCGGGACAACGCCTGCGGTAACCAACCCCAAGAAGATTGTTGCTCATTGGTTGTTACCAGTCTTCGTGGCAGGCCAGCGGTTATGTCGTTAGTTACTCTGACAGACATTTTAGTGAAATCAGAGTCTGATTTGCGATAAACCGCAGGGGAGGTCCTTCCGCCAGCTCCTCTTAGTACAGACACAGTGGGCGCCGGTTGCTCACTTGATGATGGCCCTGCAAGCAATACAGATAGGCTGTTACTTCGATGCCCCAGGCTTTTAGATGCTTTTTCTTTTCCAGAATCACAGCCGGAAGCACAGAGGATGAGAAGGTAACTAAAGTGGGATCCGCAAGCGGACGTCGTCTTGCCGGCAGAAACTTAATTGAAAAGATGTCATCGGACTTTACATGGGCCAGGCCCGGCACGGCTTTGAGCAGTTTTAAGATGTTTGAGCGATTTAATATATCTTGAGAGCCCCTCGATTTAAATTCTGGGATCCACAGCAGCATTTGACCAGAGTTGTTTAAACCAAGAAATTCATCAGGACCGACACTGCTTTTTAAAGTTAGTTGACTGCCAACAGTTGCTGCCTGCAACTGGGTTCCAGGAGAGGCTGTTCACTTTGGGGTGGTGTGGGGGATTCTTCTACCAAGCGTTCTTTAGCTTGCGGATTACCCGTGGGTGATATCATGTCCTCTCGGCTGACATGGTGGGCTCCAGATGTTTCCTCTGGTTGGGAGCTGCGTAACAGCGAGGGTCCGTTAGATGTGGAACGCGATGCCCTTAGATTTTTAAGGGATGCTACCTTGTTGTGAACAACATCTTGAGATGAGGCCACGATGGCACCCTGAGACTTAGGGCCCATTTGGGTCGTCCCTAGATAATCCTGATCATCCTGTTCCGGAATTTGGGGGGGGGGGAAAGCTCTCTAAATTGCCTGAGCGGATTTTATTCCTTCTTTTTCTCGCACGTTTTCTTTCCCTTTTGGTTTGCCGTGGTAGGTCCGAAGCAATAGTTTTTGTGCTACCGTCCCCAGATGTTTCATGTAGAACCTCGGACGGAGTTTCGGGGTTGATCTCCACTATGTCCACAAATTCTTCCTCTGGTGGCCGTTCACTGGAAACCAATCTGCTCCATGCAGTTACGTTCTTAGGACTGGGTATTACCTCATTCAATAGAGTGCCGGGCCGAAACTTGGGGCCGATGTTATTTTTGACTTCGCCCAGGATGGCTTGCATTATAACCGAAAGTTGCACGAGTTTCTCGACAACCTCCTTACAGGAACAGACTTGGAAATCATTTAAATGATTTGATTGGGCCCTTGTGACTAGTGCGTTTAGTTTTTCAAGTTTCTCGTCAATTCCGGACACAAATACAGCCATCGTGTTCAGCAAATCCACCTGAATATCCATTTTGTTTGAATGGTGAGTTAGAGCCAGTACTGTTGCTTGCATAGAGTTCAGTATAGCGGCCCACAGATTCGAAGGGTTTTCTCCGGGTGTCACTATCCGTGCCCTTTTGTTTCTCTCATCTTCTATAGTTACTTCCTGTGAGATTGTATTAGGCCCCTCATCAGATACTAAAGGAGGTAAAGAATCCTCTTCGCTGTATAATTTAAACTCAGGAAAAACAAAGAATTTAGGTGCCCATCCATCAGCACCTTTCGAGGCTGTGTCTGTATCAACCACTTCTTCTGGGGCATACACAGGAGATCTACTTGATGGATACTCATTTGGCTGCTCATTTGGTAGAGACATTGAGTTGGGTGGTGGAGAGGTCTGGACAAGGCAAGTAGCGACCATCCCTTCTGGTTGACATTCTTATTTAATTGTTGTGATTTGTCATGTTTATTTGCTGGTCGAAAGTAATCTGTAATTTTTGATGAGTTATGATGATCCGTCAACTTTTTATCTTCTTTGCAACTATCTTTGTCACCAATCTGGCCTGATTGCAAGCTCACGGTGCGATCTGAAGTAGTTTGAACCTTTGGACTACTCCATATTCGCGTCCAAATCTAGGTCCGAGTCGTAGGAGGCACTTCGATTCCTCTGGGGGAGGGAATCGACATTGACAACGGACCTGCCCGGTTGGATTTGTGGCTTCCTTTTTGCAGAAAGATTTCCCAGAGCAGTCTCTCTTTCCCGCTTTCTTTTCATTGGGGCTTGAGCCTTACACCGCACCTTACCAGATCTCATCCTTGATATAAGGAGTCTTAATTAGTAGACTCTTGTAGGTACCTGAATAACGACCTAAAAAAGGGATCGTAGCTGCAGTCTTGCTGTCTTGCTATATTAGCAAAGGGTAAGTCACAACTGGAAAGTCAATTCTCAGAAAAATACACTCTCCTCCAGGAGGTAATACTGAGACAATACGAACACAGATAAGCCCATAACAAAAATACTGCAACACAAAGACCTAATAGTCCCTGATAGTCCCTTCCAAAATCACTATTTGCGATTGCGATTAATCTAGTCACAATTTCTGGATATAGTCACAATTTCATGCTGACCAAAAAGGAGTGAAGGTTGGATTACGCAAAGCAGATTGTCTGTGTCTGGGTCAGGGTCAAAGTCTAAAGGTAATGTACATTAAATTCGAATCAGGAGCACCGAGCCCATGCTCCAAGCACTTATCTGACTCTTGCTGACTCCCGCTCGGGTGGCCTGAAGGCCCGGGAACCCCGCTCGCTGTCACAAAAGCGGAGGAAGTCCAGACGGCACGCAATGGAATCACGAACTCCGTGCCCCTGCAACAACCCCCACCACAGTCTTGCAGCGGGCCGAAGAACAAACGGCCAAGAACAAACGGTGCAGATAGGCAGCTGGGCGACACCGGCCAACGCACGTCGCCAGGATGCTCCCGCTATGGCCCAAGGCAGCCTGCCGGGCCCCCCAACCTCTGAAGCCCAGAGCAGAGCAGTGGGAACGCGGTGAACCGGCCGCCGCACCACAATGGAGGAGCAGTCCGAATCTCAGCAAGGCAAACACGCCCCACCAGGAGCGCCGCAGGAATAACACGGACTCCAGCAACACAGCAGGTACGGAAGGCGTCAGGCGGGTTTGTGCCTCCCCTACGTCACGTAGGGAAGGGAAGCTTAGAAATACAGCTGCTACCTGTATGTCTGTGCCTGCCCGTCTGTCTATGCCTCCCCTAAAGCACCGCAGATATTTCTGCCTTTGCCTTACCGAAAACTGTTATGGCCTGTGTGAAGAGGCACACAGATACTATTTTAAGCAATATGTTTTAATTTAGTTTTGTAACATAACATATGTAGATATGAAAGGAAAATGTTTGTTTTCACTAATTGTTTGCCTTTCAAGTATTTAAATTTGGACACAAGAAGCTTTTTTTGTTTGAATAAAAACATAATTCTATATAAATATTTTTATATTTATACATACATACATATATATATATATATATATATATATATATATATATACACACATATATACATATATAAATATATATATATATATAGTTGTTATATGATAAATATATTAAAATACATTTAACAGTGAGAAAGCTGAATCCAGCAAAGTACAATCAGCATTCCATTTTTCAAAGGTTGATAATGAGTGCCATTAATTTGAGCAATAGAAGCAGGGGCATATGTACAAGGAGTTAACGCCCCCGTAGCGTCAATTTTTTGACGTTGCAGCAGCTTTTTTTTAATCGCTGTATTTACAAGTTGCCGCTAACCGCAGTTAGCAGCAGTTTTCTGGCGTAAACGTGCATTTTTTGGATCGCCAGTTCTGTTAGCGGAACTTAACGAAACGAGATGCAAGGTAGGCGTTCCCGTGCAAAAACAGCCGCTAACCCCATTTTGCGATATTTACAAGGAATTCCTTGTATGGTGCAAAACCAAAAAAACTGCCTCTAACTCCAGTTAGAGGCAGTTTTTTAAGACCAGAAAATAGCTGGTATTAAAAATGGTGCAAACACTTGGGGCCTCATTTCAGATGGTTGTGGTGCTGGACAGCGCTGCAAGGAATGTTGCTGCACTGCCCTGCGACATAACTACAGGGCAGGAATGCGCACCATCAATAAGATAGGGCCCATTCCTGGGCCTCATTCATGAAAAGGGTTGCATCGCTGCGACAAAACAGCGTTGCAAAACTTTTCACTACTCCCTTCTTGTGACACCATGGATGCGCTGTATTTACTGTACAGCGCTCCATGTCGCAATTAATTACTGGAATCTTGACGTATCTGTCAGCGCAAAAGTCCCGTTTTGCTGCAGTTGTGTCACAAGCATGACGCAACTCCAGCAATGCACGAGGCAGCCTATCCCTGTGGCACTGTGTCACCCTTACGCCTGTCATGAGGCAGGCGTAAGGTACTGACGCAGTGGCGTGCTACAATTGTTGTAGTGAAATCTGATGGATTTCACTGCGCCACTCCTATGAGGCTTTGTTGCATGGGAACGCCCACCCTACATACATCATACCTGATGCAGGTATAATTTGGCATAGGGCTTCACAAGGTCACGCATATGCCTAGATGCGTCACTTTGCAAATACGGTGCAACGTGGTGCAAGAATCACGCTGCCAGTAAGTCAAGGAAATGACGCACCGCAGGGGCTCATGATTAAGCCCCCCTGTCTTTTTTCCCTAAGTTGGCGCACAATGGCTGCCATGCACCAACGCAGGCACCCTTGTGCCATGGTGCAAGGGTGACTGTGTTGCGGAGTTGATTGATGTTGTGGCTTCATCTCTTCTCGAGACGTCTGCAGGTGGGGCTGGACTAGTGGAGGGCAGGAGTGAACCAGTTGCCCTACTTGGAGTATTGTTTGCCTGGTCTTTTCTTGAGGGGTGCCAGGATGTTGGCGCAGTTGGAGATCCATCGGTGGAGGTTGCGTGCCGGGGTGTTGGAGCTGTTAGCATTGGCGGAGTGGTGGTGCTGAGGGAGATGACAGGAAGTTCTTCGGAGGCCTTGATCGACCCGCGACGGGGGGGCAATGATGGCGACAGTGGGCGTGGTGAAGGCGTGATGTAAACAATGATGGTCGGTTCAGGAGAGTTCGGTGGTGTGGCTGTAGTTGAGGTTCCCGCTGGTGGAGAAGATGGGCTTGAGCGTGTGTCAGGCTATGTGGGTTGGTGTGGTGACTAGCTGGTTGAGTCCGATGTTAGTGAGGTTCCCCAGGAGGGGGCTGGTGTTCTGGGCACTGGGGTTGTCCAGGTGGAACTTGAGGTCTCCGAGTAGGATGTAGTCAGTGGATGGGATAGCCTGGGGTGCGATGAGGTCTACAACGGCATCAGTGAATGGGGGTTCATGGCCCGGGGGGGGGGCCTGTAGATGAGGGTGCCGCGGAAGGTGGTGTTGGGGTTGGTACGGATCTGGAAGTGGAGGTGTTCCATGGTCACCGTCGGGTCATTAGAGTGCATGGTCAGTCGGAGTGTGCCTTTTCCGGACAATGGCAATGCCTCCTCCTGGCCACTCGGGGTGGTCCGTGTGAGTTAATTTGTAGCCGTTGTGGATGGTGATGGCGATGTCCGGTCCAGAGCAGAGGTTGGTCCAGGTTTCCGTGAAGAAGGCGATGTGTGAAGAGGTGGCGTAGAGGAGGTCCCAGATTTCTGTTGCATGTATGTGGAGGGACCGCACGCTGAGGATGATGTAGTTTAGCTGGATGGCTGCGCTGTTGTTCAGCTGGGCGGCAGGAGGCGCTGGTGTACTGATGTCGCAGAAGGTGCGTTTGCAGTTTCGACAGGCGCAGGGTGCAAGAGAATTCCACAGTGTTGCTAGATGGCAGGGTGTGTGGCGTCGAGGGTTGATGGTGAGGAGGGTGCTGGCGTCGTAGCGGTGGAGTGTCCAAGAGGAAGGGTCCTTGGAGCTGGGCGGGGTCCAGGGGTGGATGGACGCAGGCGGGCTTGCCTTTGGCGCACCAGTGGTACGCCCGCTGCACATGGCCGCACTGCGGCTGCCATTATGTAGTGCTGCGTGGGGGACTGGACAGCTGGGAGGCGGGAAACGCTGGAAAGGACCCTGGACGGGGCGGGGACACGGGGGAGCGGGGATTGTAAATATATATTTTTTTAATTCTTACCTTGAGGCCGTGTCTCGCGTCTTCTGCGCTCCTGCTCTCCTGAGTCCGCTTAAAGGAACAGAAAGCAGGCAGCCAGGCTCCCTCCCCTAAGCCAATCAAAACACTGCAATGCGGCATTGTGATTGTTCTTGAGCGCCGTGCCAAGGCGTTCAGCCAGGGGCTGGACGGGTGGGCATGTTCTCCATGCAGGCTGTAATGCAGCCTTCATTGCGAACAGGGATGTGCGCACAACTGCTTTGGGCGACCTGAGAGGGCTGACCAGTCATTGCACACTTGAGTGGGCATACTACTTCGCCCCTGCCCTGCTCCGTGGGTAGTGCTGCCCCACCCACCCTCCTGCCCGCAAAGGAAACATAGCATGAGTACATCAGTAAGTTATCATCATGTTATGTTTCCTCTTCTTGCACTGCTTGATAGTAGTGGGGCGACGCTCTTCCGCCACAGCGGATGATCCGCCACTGGGGGTGCGTCACCCACAGGTGCTATGCCTGGGCCCGACTCGACCCCCAGGCCTCCTCCCCTACGCGTCCCATCTTCTCCTCACCTGGGCATTGACACTGTGGCGCAATCCTCTGCACTCTCTCCAAATCTGACTCAGCCAGCAGGAGCCTCAGCCAGGCGGGATTTCACAAGCCAGGGTACAGGAGTCGATGCCAAGTCTGCTGGGGAACCTCCGGATGCAGGTGATGCAACAGGGCCCCCTTAGGCGTGAAGTTGCAGTGCTCCCGCAACTCAAGTTCAGCGCAGCTCAGGGGCCTCACCCTCCACAGCGTCCGGCCAGCGCAACATCCTCCGGCCTGTGATGCAGAGAGGCGTGGCCCACCATTGGTTATCTCCTCCATGCACCCTGGTGTAGCGGTGGTGCGTGGTATGCGATGCAGACCTCCCAGCGTTGGTGCGCAGGAGCGCCTCTACTGTTCAAGGGGCACCAGGCGGTCTTCTCACACAGGTCAGCAACGTGTCTCCATGAGACCTGGCATACTTCACCACCAGGTAAGGGTGATCGCCAACGCCGCAATGTCTACCACCACGTGCCAGCAACTCCACAGCACCTCAGCATCCCACTCCGGGGCCCAGACGCAGGGCCAGCAAGGCCTTTGGGCCCCGGGGACTGTCTGCACTTTCAAGGTTTTGGATGCCATGGTGTTGCAAGGAGTGCGCAATGATAAGTGTTGTATCACTGGTTTTGCCCAGCGATGCACCTCTTTTCATGACTGTAGCCCTGGATTTCCTCTTCCCCTTGGTTTTCCATTGGTTTTGTTTCCTAGTTTTCATTGGGGGTGGACTTATAAGCTATTTTTGCCTCTAGAGGCCAAAAAACTCACGTTGGGCTGACTAACGTGTGTTTTTTACCCGCAAATTGGCCTTTTGTCAGTTTTCACCCGCTAACGCCAGAATTTGTATCGCCTTCACACTAGAGTTAATGGCAGTTTTCACCGCAGCTACCTGGAACTATCACCATGTAGCGACACATTGTAAATACGTCGGTACCATGGCGATAGTTTTCGGCAGTACGCGGCGGTAAGAAAATTGCTGCTAACTAACGTTTGCGTTAGTTAGCTGCAGTTCTTGTACATAGCCCCCACAGTTTTTAAGAAGCACTTTATAAGTGTAGCGTGAAGCACTATGTAAAGATCCAAGCAGTTGTATTTTAAGGGCCAGAGTCGTTTACGTTTTAATCTGGAAAACTTGGGCCTGATTACGATGCCGGTCGAACTTTTGTCTCACTGGCACCGTGGCGGAACCAGGACCGTCCGACTAGAAGTCAGCAGTACTGCTGCCTGCATTATGAGACGCAATGTGTATACTTTGCATTGCAGCATGTGCTGTGGGCTGCAGCACACTCCACAGTACAAAATATACACATTTAAAACATCCCTGCACTATGTGGCAGGCACCATGCGGTGCCTGCCACATGGTGCAGGGATATTTAGGGGGGCACCATAGGTGCCCCCCAGGGCCCATAACAGAGAGCCCTGCTAGGGGCCTCCAAAGTCACTGTCTGCCTGCTTTTTCATGGCGGGTTAACCGCCATGAAAGGGCTGGCGGAAAGGGACATCCTAATCCCTTGACGATGCCCACCGCCCCATTGTAGGGAATAGGAGTCCAACCGCCGCACTGACAAGATCCTTGATCCTGTCGGATGCAGCAGTCTTTCCCCCCGCCAGCCGAGATCCAACCGTCTGCATCCTAATGCGGCGAGCGGATCCAATGGGCTGGATAGCAGTGGGACCGCAACTGACGGCCTGACGGTGGCAGTCTCACCGCCATCGCAATCAGGCCCAAAGTTTAAAATTATGTAATCTCCATAACCCCCAAAACTCTAATAAAAATTAAACTGACTTTTAAAAAATGTAATCTTATACTAGTAAAGCATTCTTGTGTCCTAGTGTCAATGTAGTCAAACGTAAAACCACAAAAATATTTTTAAAAAGTTTAAGTCATAAATATAATGCAGCATTCTCTTAAACATTCACACATGGTACAACTGATTGGTAGGAATATTGTGGATCTCTGCAAATTACGCAACTTTCCCTTACACATATATTAGTGTAATATGGAGTCCCCGCTAGCCGGGAACTCCAACATGGATCCCAGCAGTTCTCCTCGCGAGCAGCGGTCGGCGGTCCAGCGGAGGAGTGGCGCCCTCCAATGACGTCAGACCCAAAGGTAAAGGCGTGGAGAACAAAGGATCGGGGAGAGCAGAAAGAGCGTGGATCGTCGGGGAAGGAGATCCGGATGCGGACGCAGCGACTGGAGGGACCGGACACAGAACCACAGAGGAGTGCGTTGGCCTAACAGGAGAAGACTGCGGTGGAGGCTCGCTACCAGAGCACACAAAGGCGGAAGTATCCGGACGTTCCAGAGGAGGAGAGGACGCCCCGATACCCACTGGTGCGGTCCAGGAGGACCGTGGCTCCAGGCAAGTGCACTGGGTACAACTATTAAGGAAACTGACGGGGCGGGAAGGAGTGAAGAAGGAGCCTGAGTAAAGAAAAGGGGGGGGGCACCACTATCGATCGTTCCCTCACACCTTTTCCCTCACCCTGGTGACATCTCTCAGGCTGGTGACGGTAGCACTTACAAAGACCGACAACTTCTATAAACTGACCTTAGTTTTGTTCTGTTCTTTGTTTCCTCATCTTCCCTGGGACGGCGGGACCACCCCTACAACCAAGAGAACCTGGAGGAAGGGGAACCCAAGGCGAAGGCTTTCTACGGGAACCAGAAATACTAGAGACATTCTCCCACCCCCATGCAAGACTTTTCCCAGAACTACTTTTGGTTTTGTTACTTTGTCCTTTGACCTTGGACGTCTTTATTTGGCTAATAAACTCCTTTAGGCGTGAACTGCCTTGTCCCTTAATCACCAATTACCTAGCTTTCTTTTATGGAAACTTCTGTGTGACACCCAAAAGAACCCCTTCACGGCCCAGAACATACAACAAGTGGTGTCAGAAGTGGGATCTTGTCATCTGAGGCTGAAAGATGACCCAACCCATTACCATGCAAGACATGATGAGCCAGCTGGCAGAAGGGCAGAGACACTTACAGCTGGTCTTTGAACAACAAAGCCAAAACGCACAGAAAGAGAGAGAGGCCTTTCAAACAGCCTTAAAAGAACAGGCAATGCTCCTCACCAATAACCAAAAAGTGTAAGACACGGCTATCCTGCGCCTTACAGACGCTATCTCCAGCGCCCGGGACCATCCTAATGTCCCTGGTAGTGTGTTACAGAAATTTCAGGAGGGTGACGACCCTGATTATTTCTTTACTAATTTCGAAAGGGTAGCCACCACCGCCACGTGGCCTCCGGAAAGGTGGGGTCAATATATTGCCCCGTTGTTGTCTGGCGAGTTACAAGCAGCGTATCAGGCTGCCAACCCGGCTGGAGTTACTCCGTACCCAGATATAAAAAAAGCGATTTTAGAGAGATTAGGCTGTGACCATGAATACTACAGAGCTCGTTTTCGTAAGGAGAAATGGGCGACAGGGGACAACCCCAGGGCTCTCTTTTATAGAATCCGAGATCTGGGAACCCGGTGGCTACAACCCCAAACCTCCACTATAGAGGAAGTCACTGAAATGGTCTTCTTGGAACAATACTTAGAAGCTTTACCCCTAAATACCAGAGCTTGGGTAAAACAGCATCCAAACCTGACAGCTCACACTGCAGTAGAATTAGCTTGTGCCTACCATCGTGCTCCTGATTTCAAAGCACAAACAGGGAGGGGACCTATTATTCTTCCCAAACCTTCTCCCCGAGTATCTAGTGACAGCGGAGACAGACGTACTCCTTCCCTGAGCAGGCCTATGAATAAACTCCTTCTTAAAAATCCCCAACTACCAGTGGGTCCCCAATGTTTCAGATGCGCCGAATGGGGTCACATAGCCCGCAATTGTCCCCTACAACCTGATACCACAGAACCCATGGAGGTAGGCTTATCCCGGGGCAGAATCCTTAGCACAGGAGGAGTGAGGGAACGATATAAGAAATCCATACGAGTGAATGTACGACCCCTAGAGGCCTTACTTGACACAGGCTGTCACCATACCGTGATTTCTCAGGAATTGGTCCCCTTTGCAAAAGCATGTGGAGATGAAAAAGTACTAGTCTTGTGTGTGCATGGAGACGTTAGGGCTTATCCTTTGGTAGAAATCCTGTTGGAAATAGATGGTTATCCACTGGTTCGAAAAGTAGGGGTAGTTCCCCAGCTTCCTGAAAGGGCACGTCTGGGTACCGATTTACCAAACTTTAATGAGTACTTAGCAACTGTAACAAACTCGTCCCTTGAAAAAGACTGGTTACAAGAAGCCCCATTCTCCGAAGAACCTTTACAGAGTCCCCAGACCAGGGAAAAGAAAACCAGAAGCGGGAAAAGGAGAGATAAGGAAAGGTATAACCAGGCTAGTCTACTTCTTTCCTCATGTATGCTTTCTTCCCCAGATAATGGGAATACTCCCTCCCGGAGTTTTC
The DNA here is from genome assembly GCA_963921515.1 of Calotriton arnoldi. Lineage (NCBI taxonomy): Eukaryota > Metazoa > Chordata > Amphibia > Caudata > Salamandridae > Calotriton > Calotriton arnoldi. Next base: position 112,785 of record CAWUFW010004087.1, on the reverse strand, counting down.
GAGCAGCACAGAAGGAAAACAGCACTTTAGTGAACGCATGGAATCAAGTGCAAGAAGTGGACCCCCATGAGGTAGGCCCATATTTTTTTATTAAAAGGGGCCTACTGCATAGGGCTACGGGAGGCAATGGGGCACCTAGTGAGCAACTGGTGATTCCTGTAGCATTCAGAGAACAAGCTCTACAGTTAGCTCATTAACAAGTAGGGGGGGGCACTATGGTCAGGAACTTACCTTGAGGTATTTGTTGGAGCGGATTTATTGGCCAGGGATTTACAAGGAGACTGCTAGGTTCTGTGCTACCTGTCCTAAATGTCAATTAATCAACCCTTCCAAAGACAAAAAGGTGCCTTTACAACCCTTACCACTGATTGATATACCCTTCCACAGAGTAGGTATGGATCTGGTTGGTCCTTTGATTCCCTCTGCTAGAGGACATCGGTACATATTGGTCCTGGTGGACTATGCCACCCGATATCCCGAGGCCATACCTCTCACAAGCATGACCACCCTTACAGTAGCCCAGGCCATGATTTCCTTCTTCTCCCGAGTGGGGTTCCTCCAGGAGATCCTGACAGACCAGGGGACTCCTTTCATGGCTAAATTAATTAAGGAAATCTGTAAACTGCTAGGAGTACGTCACATCAGAACGGCTGTATATCACCCCCAGACAGATGAGTTAGTGGAAAGGTACAATCGAACCATAAAAACCATACTCCGAAAACTGATCAGCGAAACAGGGAAGGATTGGGACCGTAAACTTCCCCTTGTTCTCTTTGCTATCAGGTCACATGAACAGAAATCAACGGGGTTTAGCCCCTTTGAACTCCTTTGTGGCAGGAAACCCCAAACACTGCTCAAAATGGCAGCAGAACAGTGGACAGAAGAGGAAGACTATAGTAGACCCCTTTTAGGATACATGCAAACATTGAAGGAAACTCTAGCGTCCCTGTGGGACACCGTTCATCAAAATATGGACAAAGCACAAACGATTCAGAAGAAACAATATGACCGACATAGTAAGATGAGGACTTTAGACATAGGAGACAAAGTGTAAATCCTTCTGCCCTCATCCGAAAAGAAACTGTTGGCCACATGGCAAGGACCCTATGTAGTCACCCAAAAGGTAACTCCCGTTTCATATAGAGTTGCGGTGCCCCATACAGGGCACGACGGGCAAACATATCACATAAATCTCCTAAAAAAATGGGAGGACTCTGATGACCTCCCAGGAGATTCTGTCGTCTCCATACAACAGGTAACCCTCTCTAAACCACTCGAAATACATGTAGGGAATGGAACAGACACAGAAAATGAGGTACCTAACATGGGATCAGAACTTTCCCTTGAACAAAAGAAACAAGTACAACAGTTACTCAACGAGTTCCCGGGATTAAGTTCTAGCAAACCAGGACGAACCCCGTTGGTAGCACATGACATCATAGCACCAGAAGGAAAGGTCATCAATCTAAAACCCTACCGGATACCAGAAGCAAGACGTATAGCGGTAGAACAAGAAGTAGAAGCAATGCTTAAGGCAGACATCATTGAGCCCTCTCAGAGTGCTTGGCGCTCTCCCATTGTCTTAGTGCCCAAACCAGATGGTAGTATTCGTTTTTGTATTGACTTTCGTCAATTGAATGCCCACTCAAAATTCAACAACTATCCAATGCCACGAGTGGATGAATTAATAGAGAGGTTAGGGGAAGCACGAGTCATGTCTACTATTGACTTAACCAAAGGATATTGGCAAATTCCCCTAACCAGATCAGCAAGGGAAAAGACTGCTTTTTCTACCCCGTCTGGGCTCTATCACTTCAAAGTAATGCCCTTTGGACTTCACGGAGCCCCCGCGACTTTTCAGCGGTTAATGGATGTGATACTTAAAGCCCATCAATCATATGCTGTGGCATATTTAGATGATATTGTCGTCCATAGCCCAGACTGGGAGACCCACTTAAGACATCTGCGAAGCGTGTTCAACACCCTGACTCAGGCAGGACTGACTTTAAATCCCAAAAAGACTACACTTGGTACACATCAAATCGAGTACTTAGGGTACACCATCAGCAGAGGGGAGATTAAACCTCAACACAACAAGCTGGAGGCTATACAAAACATTCCATTACCCAGCAACCGAAAAGAAGTAAGGGCCTTCCTCGGGTTAGTAGGATACTACCGTAGGTTCATACCACAGTTCTCGGAGGTAGCCAGTCCTCTCACATATCTACTTAGGCACACCAGCACCCAACACAAGATGGAATGCGGGGCAGCTCAGGAACACAGTTTTAGATCCCTAAAACAGCTGATATGTAATGCTCCTGTCCTTACATGCCCCGACTTTCAGAAATCCTTTGTGTTACAGACAGATGCCTCGGACCGAGGTCTCGGGGCAGTCCTATCGCAACCTGATTCTCAGGGCCTCTTACGTCCCGTATTATTCCTCAGCAGGAAACTGTTCCCAAGGGAGAGACGTTATGCCACAATGGAAAAAGAATGCCTAGCAGTGAAATGGGCCATGGAATCCCTACAGTACTACCTGTTAGGACGTTCATTTTTTCTGTTAACAGATCACGCACCCTTGACATGGCTAGCCACCCACAAAGACACTAATGCGAAAGTATTGCGCTGGTTCTTAGCTCTGCAGCCCTTTTCATTTCAGACTTTACACCATCCCGGAAAACTGCAGGGGAACGTGGACTATCTATCCCGTTTTCCTGTAACTGAATGGCCCGATCGTCCATCCCGAGAAGAAAGGCAGTGTAATATGGAGTCCCCACTAGCCGGGAACTCCAACATAGATCCCAGCAGTTCTCCTCGCGAAGCAGTGGTCGGCGGTCCAGCGGAGGAGTGGCGCCCTCCGATGATGTCAGACGCCAAAGGTAAAGGCGCGGAGAACACAGGATCGGGGAGAGCAGGAAGAGCGTGGATCGTCGGGGAAGGAGATCCGGACGTGGACGCAGTGACAGGAGGGACCGGACACAGAACCATGGAGGAGTGCGTCGGCCTAACAGGAGAAGACTGCGGTGGAGGCTCGCTACCAGAGCACACAAAGGTGGAAGTATCCGGATGTCCCAGAGGAGGAGAGGACGCCCCGATACCCACTGCTGCGGTCCAGGAGGACCGTGGCTCCAGGCAAGTGCACTGGGTACAACTATTAAGGAAACTGACGGGGCGGGAAGGAGTGAAGAAGGAGCCTGAGTAAAGAAAAGAGTGGGGGGCACCACTATCGATCGTTCCCTCACACCTTTTCCCTCACCCTGGTGACATCTCTCAGGCTGGTGACGGTAGCACTTACAAAGACCGACAACTTCTATAAACTGACCTTAGTTTTGTTCTGTTCTTTGTTTCCTCATCTTCCCTGGGACGGCGGGACCACCCCTACAACCAAGAGAACCTGGAGGAAGGGGAACCCAAGGCGAAGGCTTTCTACGGGAACCAGAAATACTAGAGACATTCTCCCACCCCCCCATGCAAGACTTTTCCCAGAACTACTTTTGGTTTTGTTACTTTGTCCTTTGACCTTGGACGTCTTTATTTGGCTAATAAACTCCTTTAGGCGTGAACTGCCTTGTCCCTTAATCACCAATTACCTAGCTTTCTTTTATGGAAACTTCTGTGTGACACCCAAAAGAACCCCTTCACGGCCCAGAACATACAACAATTTGTAAAATGTGTAATTTACCCCTGCTATGCCCCAGTGGTCCTAAAAGAATCCATGGCTTTTTTGAGTATAAAAGCATCCTGATGTCTTAATGAGCCAACCCCTCCCTACTTCTAGGTCTCCCATGCTGACAGCACTTTTGCTGTCCCTGCAATATATATTGTTTACTTTGCGGGGGTTGTAGCCTGTCCTTCGCTTACTGTTGGACTGGATGCAAAAACAACAAGGTGATGGATGGAATGATCAAATTAATCTCAGCCACTGTAAATTTTTCATGCTCCATTCCAATCCATCATTTTTTTGCCCAGCATGCTGCAATGCCACCCCAGTTTGGACACAGCCATATGCAAAGCAGACTTGACACTGTTCCTCATGGGAACAGTCCATCCCCAAATTCCAGACCAAGTCCTCCCTGGCTAGCTTGAATCCACTGGCAAAGTGAACCCACATCTGTGAATCTCTGGTGCACTTAGGGCAGTAAATGCAAAAAAAAAAAAATATGATGGATGGAATGTTTTAATTTAATATCAGCCACTGGCAATCACTTGTGGCCACATCCCAACCCATTGTTTTTTTTCCCACCATGCCACCCCAGTTTGGACCCAGCCATATGCTAATCAGTCTTGACCTTGCTCCCGATGGTAAAAGTTCACCCCGAACTGACAGGCCAGGTCCTCTCTGGACCTGAAGCAAGCATTCTGGGACTGGTATCGGGGTATCACCCCTCACCAGCCAAGCTAACTTGAATTCAGTGGCACAGGGTGTACGGGACCCATGTCTGCCTATATCCTTCCCACTTAATGCAACATTTTGCCACTCCACTTTGCCCTACTCCTCTCTACAACACTCTACACCACTTCACTGTACAACATTCTGCTCCACTCTATGCCCTTCCACTCTATGCCATCCCACTCCAAGATACTCCAGTGTAAGACTTTTTACGTCACGGCTCGCCACTGCTCTCCATTTCACGCCACTCCACATCCCTCCACTCTATTCTACCGCACTCCACCCTATCCCACTACACTCCAATATACCCCAACCTAATTTACCCCACTCCACTTCAATATACCCCCACTTCCCTTTAATGCAATTTACTCCATTCCACTCCATTCTTCCATTCCAGTTTACCATACTGTAATCCACCCAATCTACTCCACTCTAATGTACCCCACTCTACCTTAATCTACCCCCACTCTAATCCAGTCCAACCTACCCCACTCTACTCCACTGTAGCCCACTCAGTATTGGTCGGACTTTCATCAAGCTGCCACTGTGGCGGAAGCAGGACCGCCCCACTAGAAGCCGGCGGTCCCGCTGCCCGCATTACGATGCGACCATCTTCACAGCAGTGCCTGTCACATGGTGCAGGGATGTTTAGGGAGGCACCATAGGTGTCCCCCAGGGCCCTTAGCGGAGGGCCAGGAGGGAGGGGGCCCTGCTAGGGCCCCCCAAAGTCACTTTCCCCCTGCCTTTTCATGACAGGTTAACCTTCATGAAAGGGCTGGCGGAAAGGGACATCTTAATCCCTACGGCGGTGCCTGAGCAGGCACCGCCCCATTGTAGAAAATAGGAGTCTGACCGGCGCACTGACAGGAGCCTTGATCCGGTCAGACGCGGTGGTCTTTCCCCCCACCAGCCGAGATCCGACCGCCTGCATCCTAATGCGGCAGTCGGATCAAATGGGCTTGATGGCAGTGCGACCGCCATGACGGCCTGAAGGTGGCAGTCCCACCGCCATCGTAATCAGGCCCTTAGACACAATATTGAATTAAAAATTATATTGGGACATAAATATTGTGTCATTAAAATATCGTAGTATGTAATATTGAGCTCAAGAATATTGAAATCAGGTTATGTTTTTAATATTTTTGCAAAAAATATCAATGTAAGTTATCTTTTTTTCCCCAATATCGATAATTTACTTTAAATTATTGAATGTGATGAATTTTTTTAGTAATAAATATTTTTTGTTAATTTGTTTTCATGCAATATCATTTTTTTCCCAGTGTTAAGTAATTTCTTTTTTAGGAGCGAGATGTTGGGTTTATAGTGGATGAGTGCGGGGAGTAATTTAAAATATATTTAAAATCACTAAATTTAATTTTAATTATATATTAAATATGATAGATTTTAATAACACTTAGGGCCTCATTACGATGTTGGTCGGAAAGCATTCCGACTGACTCCTTGGGCCCGATTCCGATCTCATTCGGAAGGACTCCGAATCGGATTCGGAATTGGCTAAACCGATCCGGAGCCTTTGTTCCCGACCAAATCGTTCACAGTTCCGAACGACCAAGTACGATGCCTGGAAAACCTTAGCGCTGACCGAATCGGTTCCGGAAGGCATTCAAAGAGATAGAGCCTTCCGGAGCCGATTCGTGCAGCTCTACGGACTAGGTTTTTGAGCAAGCAAGTACGATGAATGATTCGGACAGCCTTTCCGATTTAGTTTGCCCGGATCAAAAAGGCTTCCGGATTCGGTCTTTGGGGGCCCATAGCAGGCCCCCCTTCACCCGGGGCCCTCCGAATCGGGCCCCTGGGGGTACACTTGGGACCCCTCTTCCCAACCATGCACTGTGTGGCAGGCACCAAGGGGTGCCTGCCACAGGGTGCACGATTATCTCCAAACACCCCTTTTTTCAATGCGAGCCTGTGTATGCTCAGTACACAGGCTCCCATTGAAGTCAATGGGAGTCCGACCGAATCGTGTCCGGATGCACTCACATGCATCATACTCGTTCGGTTGGACTCCACCAATCCGAGTCGTACGGAATGCATTCCGGACCCGATTCGTTCAGTATGTTTTCCGAACGAGATCGAAATCGGGCCTCTTGTTGGAATCGTTTCCGACCGACTGATTATGATGGTCCTGAACAACGTTTGGTTGGACTCCCATTGACATCAATGGGAGCCTGTGTTCCAACTGACAACACAGGCTCCTATTGCAAAAAGGGGTGGTTGCAGAAAACCCTGCATCCTGTGGCGGGAACCCCAAGGTGCCTGCTACTCTGTGTATGGTTTGAAAGAGGGGCCCCATGGGTACAGCAACAGGCCCCACCGGAGGCCTCAGGTTGAAGGGGGGCCTGCTACAGGCCCCCAAAGTAAGTTTCCGACAGCCTCTTCATGTCGGACAGACTGAGTCATAATCGGTCGGTTGGAAACGCTGTCCATTGAGCTGTACGAATCGGCTCCGACCGAATCGGATTCTTCTAATGCCGGTCGGAACCGAGTCGGAATGACCGAACGGTTTCCTTCTATCTTAATCGGTCAGTCAGAAATGTTTCCGAGTCGGTTGGAAACATGGGTTCCGACATGGGTAAGGAAAATCCAATTGCCATTCATAGCCTTTCTGACCGACATCGTAATGAGGCCCTTCGTAGCGGGGTTGTGGGGTTTATAGGGGATAAGAGTGGGGAATACATTTTAAAAAAAGTTTAAAAGTTTTATTGAAATAAATGTGGAATTTACATCTTTATTTTAATTTAAACTGGGTTGTTGCTATTTTTGTGTTTATGAGTTATACATTTTTAAAGACAAAAGTAATTTCAAATGTAAATTTTTTAAATATTTTTTATATAAATACTTTGTGTGTGTAGGTTTTACCAGTTATTGGCAAATTGTGCAGAATAAATGTGAACAAAAAAAATTATAACATTTGGAAATGTATTTTCTGAGTTTTGATAAAAATAGGTGCTTTAGTTGTTAACATTTTTAATAAAAAATTACATTTTATGTATAGTTTAATAATATATTCTAAATATTGTATGACATTATATAATTGTTTAAACAAGATAAAACATTTATTAGTGATTAATATTTAAATATATCTATTTTGTGTTTGGTGTTTGTTTTTAATTGATATGTTGGAGTTTAAAAAACAATGTTTATGATTTCACTTTTTTGACAATTTTATGGGTTGATTACTGTTTTATTTAATTTTAAAATAATTATTTAATTTCTATTTTTGGGAAAAATTGAATATTTTATATCAATGAATTTCAATCAAATTGGGTATAAATTAATTGGTGGAAAATAAATTATTTATTATAAAATTTTAATTTAGTATCGATTTATTTATAAATTCATTAAAAATTAAATTTTAATTTATGTAAATGTAAAATTAACAATGAAATTACATAAATTCATTGATTATTGTTACTCAGGGCCTCATTACGATGCCGATCGGACTTATGTCCGACCGGCACCTTGGCAGAAGCAGGACCGCCCGACTAGTTGTCGGCGGTGTAGCTGGCCGCATTACAATGCAACCTCTTTCACATCGGTCGCAATGTGTATAGTTTTTATTGCACCGTGTGCTGTGGGATGCAGCACACGCCGTGGTACAAAATAAACCCATTTTACATATCGCTGCACTATGTGGCAGGCACCATGCGGTGCCTGCCACATGGTGCAGGGATATGGTGCCCCCCAGGGCATATATCGGAGGCCCACAGGGGTTGGGGGCCCTGCTAGGGTCCCCCAAAGCCAATTTTTGTCTGCCTTTTCATGGTGGCTTGACCGCCATGAAACGGCCGGCAGAAAGGGACATTGTAATCACTACGGCTGTGCCTAAGCAGGCACCACCACTATTGTAGGGATTGCAGTCCCTCCAACGTTCCGACAGGCTCCTTGAGCCAGTGGATTGCGTGGCGGACGGTCTCTTCGCCCGCCCACCATTGTAATGCGGCGGGCGGACCTGCAGGGTCCAATGGCGGTGGGACCGCCACCGAAGGCCTGATGGTGGCGGTCCCACCACCATCGTAATCAGGCCCTTAATTCTAAAAAATCTGTTATTTAAAAAAAATTGTAACATAAAAAGCGAAATATTGTTGTGTTTGGTAAAATAAGTTGATTTAAGTTTATTTGAAATAAAAAAAAATCATATTATGATTTTAGTTAATTCGAACAAAGTAGTTGTGAATTTTGAATATTTAAATTAGAAATATGTATTTAATACATTTTTATTTTTATTTGAAATTAGTCATTCAATTTAAGTAGAATTTGTTTTATATGTTACATTTTTGTAATGGTTTTAAAAGACTGCTTAAAAATTAAATTGGAAAAAATAAAAAAATAAATGTAAAGTTAAAAAAAAAACTGAAATATTTGGAGACTATATACTCATTTATGACTAACTTAGATTTATTACTTTACAGAGATGACTTAGGGCCTGATTATGACTGGCGCAGGGGCGACGGCGAAATGCTGCCTCCGCTGCACCAAAGCCACGCAAGCACCGCTGACTGTATTACGAGTTACAAATGTGCGGTTCTTTGCTATTCCCATGGCGGTGCCTGGAAAACAGGCACTGCAATTGGAACAGCAAAAAAGTTCGAGCACAGCATGGACGTCCACATCAATGCCGTGCTGGAACTTTGTGGGGGTACAGACAGGGGGGCACATTTTGGTCACCCCCAATGTATTCCCCATGGCAGTGTGGCTATGGGGGCCATGTAGGGCCCCCTTTGTTACTGCAATTCGTAATGTGCTGAGCGGGACTGCGCCAGTCCCCGCTCAGCATATTGCATTGTGGTGCTCCTGCCCCACTGCCAGTTCTCTGGCGCAGCCAACGGTCCTCCGCCACAGCGACTTTAGAAGTCATAATACGGCGGACGGTGGACTGCCACTGCTGCGCCACCGTGAGTTTGGCGGTCGGAAGACTGCCAGACTCGTAATCAGGCCCTTACTTTGAATATATATTAGAAAATTTTGAATGAAATGTTTTCAATTTCTAATATAACTTTATTTATATTTGAGAGTTCATAATATGTTAAAATTGCTTACTGTTTAGCACTTTGCATGGTTTAAGATATATTGGTGTAGTAATAGTTAATTATGTAGGTTTAATGATGAAATTCTACCCTAATTTAAGGTTTTTTTATTTTACTACTTTTTATGATTTAAGATATATGTGGGTGTTAATAGTTTTTTATGTATGATTTGAGTGCAGTATCTTTTTTATTTAAGCTATATTGTAGTGGGAATAGTGTAATATGTTTGTTTATTGTCCAGTACTTTTGTTGTTTAGAGGTAGATTGGAGTGGGAATAGTAATGTATGTATGTTTACTGTTTAGCATCTTCTATGACGTAAGGTAGATTGGATTGGGAATAGTAAATTATATATGTTTACTGTCCAGCATCTTCCCTGACTTAAGGTAGTTAGGGGCTACGAATAGTAAGTTATGTATGTGTAGAGTTTGGTATTTTCAATTAATAAACACATATATTTTTGGAAAACAAGTTTTTTATTTATATAGATGAGACATTGAACTCGGTTTATTAAATATATATGTAATTTTTAATGTAACAAAAATGTAGATTTATTTTATAAACATAGATCAGGTTTTTACATTAATTGTTTGCATTGTTTTTTTAATTATTATTGTAACATAAATAAATAGAATAATATATATTTTTGATGTATAAACAGTAGATTAATTGCAGTTTTGAGAATACAATATAAATATACATTTATTGCTATTTGTAATGGAAGATCTTTTTACATCATATTTATTAAGTAATATTATATGTACTAATATTGTTTAATTTACATCTTTATTAACCCCTTCGCTGCTAGGCCTTTTCCCCCCCTGTGCTAAGCCTTTTTTTGGCTATTTGGGGTAGTTTGCGCTTAGGCCCCTGTAACTTTTTGACCACATAAGGTATCCACGTCAAATTTGCGTCCTTTTTTCCCAACATCATGGGGATTCTAAAGGTACCCAGGGTTTGTGGATTCCCTGGAGGGGACCCAGAAATTAGCCAAAATACAGGTAAATGTTGTTATTTTTGGAAAAATGGGAAAAAAGGGCTACAGATGAAAGCGTCTGGTTTTTTCCCTGCAAATGGTATCAAAAAAGGGGTTGTGGTGCTGAAATCACCATCTTCCCAGCTTTCAGGGACAAGCAGACTTTTGTCAGAAAACCAAAATGTTTTACACAGTTTCGGCATTTTTCTGGGACATAGTCTATTTTTGCTATTTTGTGTGCTTTCAACCTCTTTCCAGTTAATGGTAGAAATGGGTATGAAAGCAATAATGGATCCTGGAAAGCTATACATTTTAGAAAAGTAGACAAAATTCTGAATTCAGCAAGGGGTCATTTGTGTAGATCCTTGAAGGTTTCTTTATAGAAACTAACCGTTGAATATAGGAAAAATTGAAAATTAGATGAAAAAAACAGCCATTTGTGTCAACGTTTTCACCTGTAACTTCTTCTAATTATGATAGCTGTTTGAAAGCAATATACCGTTACATCCGCTGGACCTTTCTGGTTGTGGGGATATATAGGACTTGTAGGTTCACCAAGAACCCGACGAACCCAGGGCCAATAACTGAGCAGCGTCTTGCAATGTTTTTTTATTATGTACCGGGTAAACAGCAATTAATTTGGGAAAATATATACATGGAAAAATCGGTATGAAAGACACCTATGTATTTCTGAAATTGGAACAAAATATAGAGTTTAGAAACAGTAGATATTTGCACATTTTTGAAATTGTGAGTAACCATACTAGCATGAGAATTATAGATAATTTTTCAAAATGACTTCTTTTTTACACATTGTCTTTCATTTGGAAGGCAGAAATACATCGAAAGTCAATAGGTAATAACAGTTGCTCTACAATTCTGTGTTACCCTAAGTCTCCCAATAAAAATGGTACCTCACTTGTGTGGGTAGGCCTAGTGCCCACGACAGGAAACAGCTCAAAATGCAAAGTGGACACACTATTTTTACAGTGAAAACTGACCCTTTTTTTGTAAAGTGCCTAGCTGTAGATTTTGAACCCTAGCTCTGCCGGCACCTAGGGAAACCTAGCAAACCTATACATTTTTGAAAACTAGACACCCAGGGGAATACAGGATGGGGTGACTTGACTGGCTCTCACCAGGTTCTATTACCCAGAATCCCTTGCAAACCTAAAAATGTGTAAAAAAAAAACACATTTTCCTCACATTTCTGTGGTGGAAAGTTCTGGAATCTGCATGGATCCACAAAATTCCCCCCACCCCGCATTCCCCAAAGTCTTCCAAGAAAAATGGTACCTCACTTGTGTGGGTAGGCCTAGTGCCCGCGACAGGAAAGGGCCCAAAACGCAACGTGGACATACCACATTTTCACAGTGAAAACGGACCCTTTTTTTGCAAAGTGCCTAGCTCTAGATTTTGAACCCTAACTCTGCCAGCACCTAGGGAAACCTAGCAGAAAACCTATATATTTTTTAAAACTAGACACGCAGGGGAATCCAGGATGGGGTGACTTGACTGGCTCTCACCAGGTTCTGTTGCCCAGCATCCCTTGCAAACCTAAACATTTGTAAAAAAAAAAACACATTTTCCTCACATTTCTGTGGTGGACAGTTCTGGAATCTGCGTGGATCCACAAAATTTCCCCTACCCCGCGTTCCCCAAAGTCTTCCGAGAAAAATGGTACCTCACTTGTGTGGGTAGGCCTAGTGCCTGCGACAGGAAACGGCCCAAAATGCAACGTGGACACACCACATTTTCACAGTGAAAAAAGACCCTTTTTTTGCAAAGTGCCTAGCTGCAGATTTTGAAGCCTAGCTCTGCCGGCACCTGGGGAAACCTAGCAAACCTATACATTTTTGAAAACTAGACACCCAGGGGAATCCAGGATGGGGTGACTTGTCTGGCTCTCACTAGGTTCTGTTACCCAGAATCCCTTGCAAACCTCAAAATTTGTCCAAAAAAAACACATTTTCCTCACATTTCTGTGGTGGAAGGTTCTGGAATCTGCTTGTATCCACAAAATTCCACCCACCCCACATTCCCCAAAGTCTTCCGAGAAAAATGGTACCTCACTTGTCTGGGTAAGCCTAGTGCCCGTGACAGGAAACGGCCCAAAACGCAACGTGAACACAACACATTTTCACGGTGAAAACGGACCCTTTTTTTGCAAAGTGTCTAGCTGTAGATTTTGAACCCTAGCTCTGCCGGCACCTAGGGAAACCTAGCAAACCTATACATTTTTGAAAACTAGACACCCAGGGGAATCCAGGATGGGGTGACTTGTCTGGCTCTCACCAGGTTCTGTTACCCAGAATCCCTTGCAAACCTCAAAATCTGTAAAAAAAAAACACATTTTCCTCACATTTCTGTGGTGGAAAGTTCTGGAATCTATGTGGATCCACAAAGTTCCACCCAGCCCGCATTCCCCAAAGTCTTCCAAGAAAAATGGTACCTCACTTGTGTGGGTCAAGTACCCGCGACAGGCAAGGGCCCAAAACCTATTGAGGCGACTTCAAAATTACCTATCACAAAACAACCTGGTTTTGCAAGGGGTGGTCCCATGAGTTTTTGGCCCCGGGCTCGGCGACCATCTAGGGAAACCTACCAAACCCACACATTTCTGAAAACTAGACACCCTGGGGAGTCCAGCAAGGTATGGCTTGCATGGGTCCCCCAACATTTCCCTACCGAGAATCCCCTGCAAACCTCAAATTTAGATGAAAAAATCACTTTTTTCTCAAATTTCTTTATGGGAAAGTTCTGGAATCTGCGTGGATCCACAAATGTCTTTCTACACAGCATTCCCCCAGGTCTCCCGATAAAAATGGTACCTCACTCGTGTGGGTGGGTCAAGTACCCGCGACAGGCAAGGGCCCAAAACCTATTGAGGCGACATCAAAATTACCTATCACAAAACAACCTGGTTTTGCAAGGGGGGTCCCATGAGTTTTTGGCCCCGGGCTCGGCGGCCACCTAGGGAAACCTACCAAACCCACACATTTCTGAAAACTAGACACCCAGGGGAGTCCAGCAAGGTATGGCTTGCGTGGGTCCCCCAACATTTCCCTACCCAGAATCCCCTGCAAACCTCAAATTTTGTTGAAAAAATCTATTTTTTCTCACATTTCTGTGTGGGAAAGTTGTAGGATCACCGGGCTGACACAAATTTCCTACCACCCAGCGTTCCCCCAGGTCTCCCGATAAAAATGGTACCTCACTTGTGTGGGTAGGCATAGTGGCTGCAACAGGAAATGGCCCAAATCGTACTGTGGAGACTTCAAAATTACCTATAACAAAACTACCTGGTTTGGGGGGGCACCTGGGGTTTTGGACCCGGGCTCGCCGCCATCTAGGAAAACCTACCAAACCCACACATTTCTGAAAACTAGACACCCTGTGGAGTCCAACGAGGTATGGCTTGTGTGGATCCCCCAACGTTTCCCAACCCAGAATCCCCTGCAAACCTCAAACTTAGCTGAAAAACCCACATTTTCCACATATGTTTGTGTGGAATCACCGTGGCGGCACATATGTCCTACCCCACAGCGTTTTCCCTAGTGTCCCGAATAAAATGATACCTCACTTGTGTGGGTGTCCAATGCAGAATTGGCTAAAAACGTATTTTAAAAAAATAAATTGCGCTTACAATTCTCAGTGCTATACCCTTATTCCCTATGTTTTGGGCTCTTCCCAGTCACAGGCCCTTGCCCCACCCACACAAGCGAGGTATCATTTTACTCAGGAGACTGAGGGGAATGCTGTGGGGTAGGACATTTGTGCCGGCACGGTGAGTCCACCCAAAAATATGTGGAAAATGTGTTTTTTTCAGCTAAATTTGAGGTTTGCAGGGCATTCTAGGTAGGAAAACGTTGGGGGATCCACACAAGCTATACCTCGCTGGACTCCCCCGGGTGTCTAGTTTTCAGAAATGTGCGGGTTTGGTAGTTTTCCAAGATGGCTGCCGAGCCCAGAGCCAAAAACCCAGGTGACCCCTCTAGGAAAACCAGGTTGTTTTGTGATAGGTCATTTTGATGTCTCCTCAATACGTTTTGGGCCCTTGCCTGTCGTGGGTACTTGACCCACCCACGCGAGTGAGGTATCATTTTTATCGGGAGACCTGGGGAACGCTGGGTGGTAGGAAATTTGTGGATCCACGTGGATTCCAGAACTTTTCCACACAGAAATTTGAGAAAAAAGTGATTTTTTCAGCTTAATTTGAGGTTTGCAGGGCATTCTGGGTAGGAAAACATTCGGGGATCCACGCAAGCCATACCTCGCTGGACTCCCCCGGGTGTCTAGTTTTCAGAAATGTGTGGGTTTGGTAGGTTTCTCTAGATGGCTGCCGACTCGGGACCAAAAACTCAGATGCCCCCTATGTATCCAAAAATGACCTGGTTTTGCAACGGGAGGTCACATGAGTTTTTCGTCCTGGGCTTGGCGGTGAGAGAACATTTTGCCAAAAACCATAAAGGCGAGGCCACCTTCTGGTTCCATGCCATTGAACATGTTGAGGTGGGAGCCAGGGGTGGGGACAGAGAGCTCCAGTTAAGACAATGCGAATCAAAATGGATTTGCATGCTTAGGAGTATTAACATGGTTTTAATACTGATCATGAAATGCATTACTTCCTAGAAAGTGGTTGAAATGGGGGTTCTGTCAAAATGCTGTGCCAGTTCTGAACGGATCAGGGATTTTTTCACTACACATGGACAAAATCCTGTTGCTCATGACCATGTTCTGTCCTCTAGCCGTATTGTGCTACTTTTATCTTGTGTATCTGGAGATGATTGGACACCTACCAACCACTTGTGCATTATATAGGGTAGTCTTACAATCTGATTACTGTTTCTTACTGCTTCTCTACTAGGTTCTATGATTACACTTTATCATATTTAGTTTGTGGCTCTCAGGCTGTTGCTGGTACCACATTGGATGATATGTATACATTTCTCTTTGGGAATGTGACTTCTTTATTACTGCCCCTTATATACAAGCAGTACGTTAGCATTTGCAATATATTTTTTGAATCATTGCGCCATATATGTTAGCAGTACGCGAATGTTGTTAGTTTCATTATTCTAAAGCATTTTTACCCCTCCTTCACCCTAACCGCTCCCCTGTCTCTCTCCCATTTTGCACATGAGGTCGACAATGGTGCGGATAATGAGGACATTTCCGTAGGATTAGGATCTGTGTCTTAATGGACATTCCAGGTATACCAGCCATCGCTTTTTAAATTGTATGGCTAAAATGTTGCAATTGAGAGACCGCCTCCCGAATGTTCGGAGCTACTGATCTATTTGCTAGCACTAATTTATGAGATAGGCATAATTTGTTTTTATGTTTGAACCTCATCCCGTTTTCGACTGAGAAATGTGGGGGGTTTTCTGTCAAGCCTTCCCTCTCTCCGGAGCAATACACACAAACATACATATTTTGAGAAATAGCTGTAGCACTCAAAAATGGCGCCAATCACTTTGCGAATGTAGGGACCCACACTGATATCAAGTGACTGTAGCCCTTCTCTTTGTATAATATGGAGCGGTGTATCAATTTGCCTGTTGGCAGTTTTTAAACCACGATCCAGCATCATTTCATAGTTATCAATGGATGAACGCCTCTATAATAACAGAGTTCTCGGGCAGGCTTTACTTCTTAGAAATGGCGGCCGCTCTTTCACGCTTTCTTCCGATAACCGTACGTGACTTTTATTTCCTGGTATGCTCACTGATGATTGGATGCCACTAATTAGTTGGGGGTGGAGCCCCGGGTATTTGTAGCGGTGGCGGGATGGCAGTGTTTGCACATGAGGATAGAGAAACACTGACTCGGCGTTCAGGTAAGAGGATTACGGCTAGCTGGCATTGAGGGGTTCCTTGGAGTACCAGTGGGGCGGTGACTCCTAACTCTCTGTGTTTAATTGGGCTAGTGATCGAAATAGACATAGCTGACCCACCGGCTGAGAGTCTGCCTGGTGGGTGCTGGTATTCTTGGATTTAGAGACAGGGGTGTGTAACCACCTGTAGGATCTTTTGCTATTTTTACTCTGAAGGATTTACCAGATTGTACTACTTACGTGACTGCTGAGTATGGGGGTGATTGGCACAGGGCCTTTCATGCCCATGGGCACTGTTCTGGACACTGTATATTGATCTCTGTGTGATTGCCTTTCGAGCTTGCACCACACGTGTTGTCTTATCTACAGTTTTTGCCTTAACAGGATTTATCATACCTGCCATTGTTCTGCTTGGCCCCAGTGCAATACACGGGTCCGTGAGAAGTAGGAAACTGTCATTAGAATACACCGGTTATAGAGGTATGATTTCTCTTGATATTTTACTGTCACTACGGATTTACAATTATAGGGTAGTAGAGTTGGACACACACTCAAGAGATATACTAAGGGGACATAATATTACTCTTGAGATGACTTGGCAGTTTGTATACTAGTGTGCGCAACTGTTTTTTATTGTCTTTTTATTACAGGTACCATCCTAATTACATGTTCTTCGACGTTTTACTTCATTTAAACACACGGAATCGACAGCCACAGACTTTTCACTAATGTATAAAGGTTCATGAGGTGTGTCTTTTCTAGTGTTCTTCAACTTGACTGCAGGCCACTTTTATGCATTTATACCCCTATGGGGTTGTTCTACTCGATATATGTCTTTTGACTTTTTGTCTTTACCACTCCATTCATGCCCCTATATCAGCATTGGTTCTCTCCTTAGACCTTTTCCGTTCAGTATTTTTGGACTATTGGGAAACATTGACATAACATCCCTTTGGTCATATATGCAAATTGTTGATGCACCAACTTGATAGACCAGTTGTGTTCTCCGTACGTTCTCTCCCCACCCCCCTTTTTTTGCTTTTTTCTGTATTTGCAATCTAGCTGTAACAGACATTTCGACAGGGTATGGTACTTACCTGCCCGTTCTGTCTTTTAATATTCTTTATCTTACCCTTCAGGCATACATATGAACACACACTCATCTAGTGAGGAGTCCGATTATATTGGATTTACGGAACGCGAACAATTACCAAAGTGCGAAGGCGCATTCTTGCCGTCACTTTGCATTGGTAAGAACTGCTCTGGCGCCATTAGCATCTGTCCTAGGTGTCATGAGTTATAAGTGCTGAAACTATGGGGCTGGTTGTGAAATCTGTGTTTAACAATTTATACCTAAGCAGCCTGCACCATTGAAATTGTTCAATCTAATCTTTGGGTTGTTTCGCAATGTCTCATACATTTGAGTTTTATATTTATTCTATGTGTCAAGTTTTTTGTAATTGTCTGAATTTTGAAATGTCCTTGGAAGGAATGTACATTTGTTTGTTTTATTCATTGATGTGTGTATTTGTGTTTTCATTTTAGTTTAATGCTTTTTGATTTATGTTTTTTTGGTTTGTTTTTTTGGTGTTCAAAGTCCTGTGTCATATTATTGAATGTAATATATGTTTTGTTTGTCACTCCTTTCAGCCCTGATGAAGTTCCCAGCATGGGAATGAAACGCGTTGGCTTGAGTGTCTTTATCTGATGACTTTTACAAATTTGAAATAAAGAAGTGAATTTTACATCAATATCTGTCTATTGGACTTTATGAGCTGTGCACCCCCATTTGACAAGAAAAGCATTTCTTTGATCTGGAGCACAGTGACGTCACGCAACGGCTGGCGTTGGGGTTGGTAGCGCGGCAAACTAACTTATTTGAGTTGGCGTGAGGTGCGGAGAAAAGGGGTCCGCCGTTGCTCCATTGGACAAAAATGATACCTCACTCGCGTGGGTGGGTCAAGTGCCTGCGACAGGCAAGGGCCCAAAACTTATTGAGGAGACATCAAAATGACCTATCACAAAACAACCTGGTTTTGCAAGGGGGGTCAGCTTGGTTTTTGGCCCCGGGCTCGCGGCCATCTTGGAAAACTACCGAATCCACACATTTCTGAAACCTAGACACCGGGGAGTCCAGCGAGGTATGGCTTGCGTGGATCCCCCAACGTTTTCCTACCCAGAATGCCCTGCAAACCTCAAATTTAGGTGAAACAAATCACTTTTTCTCAAATTTCTGTGTGGGAAAGTTCTGGAATCCATGTGGATCCACAAATTTCCTACCACCCAGCGTTCCCCCAGGTCTCCCGATAAAAATTATAACTCACTCGCATGGGTGGGTCAAGTACCCGCGACAGGCAAGGGCCCAAAACGTATTGAGGAGACATCAAAATGACCTATCACAAAACAACCTGGTTTTGCAAGAGGGGTCACATGGGTTTTTGGCCCCAAGCTCGGCAGCTATCTTGGAAAAGTACCAAACCCACACATTTCTGAAACTAGACACCCGGGGGAGTCCAGCGAGGTATGGTTTGCGTGGATCCCCCAACGTTTTCCTACCCAGAATGCCCTGCAAACCTCAAATTTAGCTGAAAAACCACATTTTCTACATATTTTTGGGTGGAATCACTGGGCCGGCACAAATGTCCTACCCCACAGCATTCCCCTCAGTCTCCCGAGTAAAATGATACCTCACTTGTGTGGGTGGGGCAAGGGCCTGTGACTGGGAAGAGCCCAAAACATAGGGAATAAGGGTATAGCACTGAGAATTCTAAGCGCTACATACACAAGTGAGGTATCATTTTACTCGGGACACTAAGGAGAACGCTGTGGGGTAGGACATATGTGCCGCCACAGTGATTCCACACAAAAATATGTGGAAAATGTGGTTTTTTCAGCTAAATTTGAGCTTTGCAGGGGATGCTGGGTAGGGAAACGTTGGGGGATCCACGCAAGCCATACCTCATTGGACTCCCCAGGGTGTCTAGTTTGCAGAAATGTGTGGGTTTGGTAGGTTTCCCTAGATGGCGGCAAGCCCGGGCCAAAACCCCAGGTGCCCCCGCCAAATCGAGGTAGTTTTGTTATAGGTAATTTTGAAGTCTCCACAGTACGATTTGGGCCATTTCCTGTTGCAACCACTATGCCTACCCACACAAGTGAGGCACCATTTTTATCGGGAGACCTGGGGGAATGCTGGGTGGTAGGAAATTTGTGTCAGCCCGGTGATCCTACAACTTTCCCACACAGAAATGTGAGAAAAATAGATTTTTCGGTAGGGAAATGTTGAGGGACCCACACAAGCCATACCTTGCTGGACTCCCCAGGGTGTCTAGTTTTCAGAAATGTGTGGGTTTGGTAGGTTTCCCTAGATGGCCGCCGAGCCCGGGGCCAAAAACTCATGGGACCCCCCTTGCAAAACCAGGTTGTTTTGTGATAGGTAATTTTGAAGTCGCCTCAATAGGTTTTGGGTCCTTGCCTGTCGCGGGTACTTGACCCACCCACACAAGTGAGGTACCATTTTTCTCAGAAGACTTTGGGGTATGCGGGCTGGGTGGAATTTTGTGGATCCACACAGATTCCAGAACTTTCCACCACAGAAATGTGAGGAAAATGTGTTTTTTTTACAAATTTTGAGGTTTGCAAGGGATTCTGGGTAACAGAACCTGGTGAGAGCCAGTCAAGTCACCCCATCCTGGATTCCCCTGGATGTCTAGTTTTCAAAAATGTACAGGTTTGCTAGGTTTCCCTAGGTGCCGGCAGAGCTAGGGTTCAAAATCTACAGCTAGGCACTTTGCAAAAAAAGGGTCCGTTTTCACTGTAAAAATGTGGTGTGTCCACGTTGCGTTTTGGGCCGTTTCCTGTCACGGGCACTAGGCCTACCCACACAAGTGAGGTACCATTTTTCTCGGAAGACTTTGGGGAATACGGGGTGGGTGGAATTTTGTGGATCCACGCAGATCCCAGAACTTCCCATCACAGAAATGTGAGGAAAATGTGGTTTTTTTAACTAAGTTTGAGGTTTGCAAGGGATTCTGGGTAACAGAACCTGGTGAGAGGCACACAAGTCACCCCATCCTGGATTCCCCTTGGTGTCTAGTTTAAAAAAATGTACAGGTTTGCTAGGTTTCCCTATGTGCCAGCTGCGCTAGGGCCCAAAATCCACAGGTAGGCACATTGCTAAAAACAAGTCTGTGCCTAGTGGGCTTTCTGCCGCCCTGGGGAGGAATTGGGGGGGGGGGGTTGCCCCGATATGGGGCAGAAAGACTGTGGCTATGTTTTTGGGGGGTGAGGGCATTGGTATGCCCATTCTGGGCAGCCCCCACCCCACGCATAAAAAAAACAAGCGTAATCGCTGGCGCCTAGTGGGCTTTCTGCCCTCCCGGGGCAGATCAGGGGCCACTGCCCCCATCCGCCCCTCGGGGGGCAGAAAGACTGTGGCATTTTTTGGGGGAGCTGTGGGCATTGGCATGCCCAATCTGGGCTGACCTCAACACTGAATACAAAAAAAAAAGTCCTGAGGCCTAGAGGGCTTTCTGCCCTTCCCAGGTGGCAGATAAGGGGCTATTGCCCCAATATGCCTCCAGGGAGGGGCAGAAAGCCTGTGGTAATTGTTTTTGGGGTGGGGGCATTATCATGCCTATTCTGGGCAGCCCCCACCCCTACATTATAAAAGAAAAAAAAATCCCTGGTGCCTAGTGGGCTTTATGCCCCCCCGGGGGGAGATCAGGGGCTATTGCCCCCATCTGCCCCTGGGGGAGCAGAAAGACTGTTGCATTTTTTTGGGGGGGTAGGGGCATTGGCCTGCCCATCTTGGGCAGCCCCCACCCCTACATCAATAAAAAAATATCCCTGATTCCTAATGGGCTTTCTGCCCCCCCGGGGGGCAGATTGGGGGCTACTGCCCCCATATGCCCCCCGTGGGGGGCAGAAAGACTGGAATTTCACTGGGATGGGGGCATTGTCATGCCCATTTTGGGCAGCCCCCACCCCAACATCAATAAAAAAAAATCCCTGGTTTCTAGTGGGCTTTCTGCCCCCCGGGGGGGCAGAAAGACTGACATTTCCCTGGGGGGGCATTGCCATGCCCTTTTTGGGCAGCCCCCACCCCAACATCAATAAAAAAAAAAAGCCCTGGTTTCTAGTGGGCTTTCTGCCCCCCCGGGGACAGATTGGGAGCTACTGCCCCCGTCTGTCCCCGGGGGGGCAGAAAGACTGACATTTCTTGGGGGTGGGGACATTGCCATGCCCTTTTTGGGCAGCCCCCACCCCAACATCAATAAAAAATAATAATCCCTGGTTTCTAGTGGGCCCCCATATGCCCCCCAGGGGGGCAGAAAGACTGTTGCACCCAAACAAATATGGGGGAGCAAAGGCCCTTGCCCAAGGGGCCGCTCCCCCCTCCCTGGTGCTAGTGTGTGGATCCCTGCTTGGGGATCGCCCTCATGGGGTGTTCCCCAAGCAGGGATCCACTAACGAAGTGTACCATTGGAAAGGGGAGATTCTCCTCTTTCCAACGATACCTCTCCCATCTTTTTCGGTGCTCGGGGGGCTGAGATAGACCCACGAGCACCAAAACAATGAAACTGAAACTAAGTTTCATTTTCATTTTCATTGCAATGAAGACAGCGCGCCATGCACGCGATCGGCATTGGAATGAAAATGCTAATTGGCCTCGGGAAGTTGGGGAAGCTCTTCCCCAACCTCCCGAGGTCAATAAAAAGAAAGGGAAATCCCTCTGCTGTCTGCAGCAGAGGGATTTAGTGCCCCTGTTCTCATGACAGAATGGTTCCGTCATGAGCACAGGAGCACTGGTGCTTATGACGGAACCATTCCACCATGAGCACCGAAGGGGTTAATATATTACTATATTTAATATAAACATATAGATTTTTAAGTAGTATAGAAAAATAGAAAAGACAGTTCTGCATGTAAATAGACATTAAGACCCTCATTACGATGTCGGGCGAATGTGTGGTGTGAGAACCGACTGACCATAGGTCGGTTGGTTCCGCACCCCTTATTAGAATGTGCCCACACATGGTGCAGTTGCAAACTCAATTTCTCTATGGTAGCTTGTGCTGCAGGCAGAAACAGCTCGCAGCACAAGCTCACATAGAGAAACTGGAGTGTGTGTAAACGTGCACCGTGTGGCAGGCACCTCATGGCGCCTGTCACACAGTGTGGAGATTTTCATGGGGGCACCATTGGTGCCCCCCAGCGCCACACCCAGAGGCCACAGAGGGATGGGGCCCCCAAAGACACTTTCCAACAGCAGTTCCATGTCGGAAGTGCCGACATGGAACTGCTGTCGGAAAGTGCTATTATAATCCCGATGGCAGAAACCCCATCTGTTAGGGATTATGAGGCCCTTCCGACTGGCCGACGGGCTCCTTGAGCCCATCAGAAGCCAGTTGCATTGACCGGCAGGTTTGGACTCCGACCACCGTCATTGAAATACGGCAGTCAGAGTTCAAACCAAGGATGTTGGTCAGCAAGCCTCCAATGGGCGGTCAGAGGCTTACTGACCAACAACCAAATCAGCCCCCATGTGTCTATTTCTTAAATGTTTTATATTGTTTATTTCTTAAAATATTTTTCACATTATTTTTAATATATATTAAATAATTATATAAAGTATATATTATTTAATATATATTTTCCAAACATTATAGTGCAATTGTTTTGACATTAAATAATTTAATATTTTTAAATAATGTTATTTAATATATAACTAGAACCGAAAATACAGTTTTATAAAGAATAATTTAGAAAGTCATTTTTTATACATAATTATATTTTTGTGATATTTTCAATTATTTTTCATTATTTTAAAAGAGTTGTGGATTTTTTTTACAAGAAATTAACCAAAGTAATTTGATTATATAGTACAAAATATTATGTATATTATAATATTAACTACTATATATTGTACAATTTTTATCATGGAGAAAAAATGCAAAGACTCGTTTTCCTACTGTTTGTAGCCTGCTGTCATCGCCGAGAGCCCGTGAGCAAGGAGCAGGAGCTCCAAAACGCGTTGGGCGGATTTATTTTACAAACGCTGTGATTTCCGTTTTTAATAAATAAGTAACGCTGCTTCAAGGTGCAGGGTTCGCCTCTCATTTCAAGTGCGTCCTCGCAGGGGGATACCCTTTTTTGTGATATTTAGGGGCATATTAGCAAGACCGGCGGTAAAATTATCGCCGTTTTAGCGGCAGGAAACTGCCGCTAAAACGGCGATAATGGGCTTGCTAATATGCGTTATAGAATTCCAATAGAAGCCCAGGTTAGATGTGCAGGACATCTAACCTGGGCTTCTATTGGAATTCTATAACGCATATTAGCAAGCCCATTATCGCCGTTTTAGCGGCAGTTTCCTGCCGCTAAAACGGCGATAATTTTATCGCCGGTCTTGCTAATATGCCCCTTAATTCGGCCAGTCCCGGCCGGGAGGATTGCACTCCCACTCAAAGTATGTGGGCTGCGGCGCACAGACTGTCTGGTTTAGCGCATTGCAGGTTATAAGAGGAATAAAAGCAATCCGGAGTCCAGAGTTTTGACCTCACTGGAGAGATGAAATGTGCCAAGTGGATGTCAAGTCGGCGGAATCCACTAAAGGATGTATATTACATTGGAAAAACTACGAGTTCCACAATGCTAATTCTACCAATTAACCCACCAGAGGGCATGTTCCACTTGAGGACGTTTAAAATGGAGAAAAAATGCAAAGACTCGTTTTCCAACTGTTTCCAGCCTGCTGTCATCGCCGAGAGCCCGTGAGCAAGGAGCAGGAGCTCCGAAACGCGTTGGGCGGATTTATTTTACAAACGCTGTGATGTCCGGTTTTAATAAATAAGTAACGCTGCTTCAAGGTGCAGGGTTCGCCTCTCATTTCAAGTGCGTCCTCGCAGGGGGATACCCTTTTTTTGTGATATATATATATATATATATATTGTTTATATGATTTAAACAAACTATAACATTATAATATTAAATAAAATTAGTTTCATAACATTTTAAATTTGATATAAATGTAAACTAATATATATATTAATATATGTGTGTTTGACTTTCTGAAAATAATTACAGTTGTTAGCGTTTGTTTAAAAACCATTATATATTTTTTATTGTTATTAGATTAGTGTTGTCATTTGACTTATTTAATGCTTAGTATTGAGATTATATATTAAAAAAATAGATTTGATTCAATACTATTAGTGACCACAATAATGTTTTCATCAATAATTTTGAAATTTGCATTACAAGTATAGCATGACGATATTTTAGATATAGATATTTGTCATATTTTTAGATGGGGATATTTTGGTGGTCGATATTTTTTCAGTAAACTCTAGATTACCAAGCAGTCTGACAGAGAGCAGAAAGTAGTCAATATGGGAACGTGTGCCATGGACCCATGAGGTGAAAGTGTAATCTCTGCCCCTCGGTGTGTCAAGCACCAGGGAACTCTCATGGCATTAACAGCTATAATGTCAGATAGCAGGAATCTGTTCCGGGGGTGTTGGACCACGCGATCCCCAGAGTTGTCAAGGTTCCTACCCCGCCCAAAACCCCCACCCATGAGCACCCTAGCTATTGCAAATAGCCATTGCAAAAGAAAGCCGGAGTTTGTTCAATGTGGCAAGGAAGTCTGACTTGTCACTTACTAAAGCACATATGGAGCCTATGTTCAAGACCTTATTGCGTATCCGGATTTTGCCTAAGACATATCTACACATTGGGTCTATTCATGTCCACAATGTGCGGACCACCAGGGATTTATAAAACAGGATGGCCACCCCACTCTTCCTCTGTGCCATAGGGGTAGTCGGGTGGGGGGGGGGCGGAGACTCGTGTCTTACTGGCATGTATCACAACACCCACCCAATCATGTCTAAGTTTGTCATGCTCTGTGGGAGACAGGTGTGTTTCCTGAAGTAATGCCACATCAGGGAAGTGCATCTGCAGAAAAGAGGGGATTTCACGCCTTTTAATAAAATGGGTCAGGCCATACACATTAAGGGAGGCTATCCACAAAGGGCAGGTTGGACCAGGCTGTGAGGAGGACATGTGTAAGGCTTCGGTGGGAGGGAGGGGAAAGGCGGGTATTACAAGGAGAAGAAAGGACCAGAAGTCGGGTACCTGTGGTGAACCAGTTACTATCCCAAATGCCTGCACCAAGTCCCCTGGCAGGGAGTAGTACAACTAAATTAGAACCCAGAGACATGTGTGCCTACTCCCTGCATAGTTGCAGCCTATGTTAAGGAGAACCGTAAGCCTAAAACACCAGCCACTGGCCGTCTCATACAAGACAAAAGAGTCAAAGTACATAAATCGGCTTAGAAGCCTAGCATTGAAATTAATACTTATGAAAAAGTAGAGCCCATGGATACTTTGATATCAGAGAACTTATGAAGCAGGTTGTCCATAGCCAAAGATGACAAAGATGATGGTGCCTGCACCAAGTATTCTGCTTCCGAAGCGGTGGGCAGAGCCACTCTAGAGACAACCTCACAAAATGGGAGTTGGTACATGGACTTCGACTTGAGCTTGGACATGGACGACTGTCAGGACCGTTGGACCCTCAACACGTGTGGCAGGTTCAATTTGTGCCTTAGCGAACTCCGGTTGGGCGAAAGGAAGAGAGAACTTCAACAAAGGCCACACTTGGGGCGAGTTGTGGCAGATGCGGAATTCCAAGATGGCCGCCGCTGTGTTGATGCGGTAGCGGTCTAGTTGTTTTGGGTTCACCTGTGTGGAATCGTGGTGAAGCGCGCTCTCCTTAACGAGTGCGCACTTCACTGAAGTAATTCCGTGAGCGACCCTGTTATTTCTTAGCTCCGTATGCCTTTTGGTATCCTGTGATAATATTGCCCCAGAGTTTTTCCCTATCGTTTCCCCAACTCGAAAGAGCAATTAAGTACCTCGTCATTCCGCTCGAGGCATTAGCTGGCATGAGAAGAACCGAGGACGTTGTGAAGGCGGTTCTTGCTTGGTGACTTCGTGACTTCGAGACTCCTCCCGCTTCAGGCTTCTCAGCTGCTGTTAACCCCTGAAGAGCAGGAAAAGGCTGTGAGGAAAAAGAGACACAATTCAGCTAAGTGAAAGACAATTGTTGTTGTGAATTAAAAGAAAGACTGTTGTATAAGTTTATGGAAAAAGAACATTTCAAAACTTACCTTGTCAAGGGCAGCATTACAGCAACCTGTATATATAGTTGTAAGGAAAAGACAAAAGACAACTCAAGTTAGTTATGTAATCTACAATAATAAGAAGACAAGTTATTAATAGCAAGCTAAATGAATATTGTTTGAGGACAATTAGGAATTCATCAAAAAATCTAATTGGAAGTTACAGTAGAGGAATAAATAGAAGACCTCTTAGAAAATAAAACTGGTAGGTGAGTTGACTAAACAATTTATAACAAGGTTAATATCTCATAGAGAAATTATTTAAGTGTTAAATGTTTTGCAGATAAAAAAACGCAGGAAGAAAAGGTCTAGAAAACATCAGAACGAAGAAGAGGGGCTGGTTCAAAAAAGGACTAGGGGTATGTTAAAATAAATAATAGATTGCATATATCAAATAGAGATAGTGTAGAGTTGATTAGGGTGTTAAGTAATTGTGTTGTATTAGTTTCCTTAGGTTTCTTCAGCGAGTTAGTCAGTTGATTGATTGACAGGAAGAGCCAGACAGAAAATCCGAAGGTCCAGAACCAGTCTCTTCTGTTGTTTATTATTTTATCCACTCCCCCTTCCCCTTTGGGGTTAATTGGAGACGTGATTATATTCGGTCTCTGAGGAATCCTGGAGAGGGAGTTGGGAACTAGCATCTTCTGTTCCTGTGCAAGTGACCGGTAAGAGTTGTTACTTAAGACGCCTGACAGAGTGAAGTGACCACGTTTTAAAACTTGCACCCGAACAGAATGGCTGAAGGAATACATTTGCAGACTTTAGAAGCAGTTTTAGAAGCCATACAAAAGGAATTGGTGGCAGTTAGAGAAGATAATCAAAGTCTAAGACAAGAAGTAATAAATTCAAGGAAAGAAACAGCGGAGTTGGCCCAGAGAGTGAGACAACCATTTAGTGCAGAAAGAGAAGGTTCGACCCCATCCACAGGAGAATCAAATAGATTAACTACGCAAGTAATACATTCTTTATCCCCTGTCATACCATTAGCCCCTCCAGAAAGATTTAGTGGGGACCCTCAAAAGGCACAAGTGTTCATCACGCAATGTTCCCTACATTTCATGTGTCGCCCTTCTATTTTCCCTGACGCGCAATCCAAAGTGGCCTTTGTTTTATCATATTTGAGCGGAGATGCGGCGTCGTGGTCAATGCCCTTGGTTTCACGAGATGACGCCCTTTTACAGAACTATGAAGAGTTTAAACAAGAATTCCTTCGAATATTTGATAGACGGAGAGTCTCTCAAGCAGTGGATAACGAGTTGCTTGAGTTAAGACAAGGGAACAGAGATCTTGTGGCTTACTTGGCTCAATTCAACAAGTTAGTCAAGGAAACAGATTGGCCGGAGAGTAAAAGGGCAGCAATTTTTTATCGTGGCCTGAGAGACGAATTAAAAGACGTATTGGCGCAAATACCAAATCGACCCACGGAAATTTCAGCCTTTATAGACCTGGGGGCCGATTCCGATCTCGGTCGGAGGCGCACCCAACACCATTCGGTTGGGAAAAAAGCCATGCGAAAGCCTGTTTCCCGACCGATCCGTACAGCACACCGAACGAGTAAGTACGATGCGCACAACAGCAAAGAATCCGGCCGAGCCGTACTCACCCAAACCAGGTCCTGTTCCCCGACCGAGGCGAATCCGGAAACGCTGAATCGAGTCGCACGGAAGGGAAAATGCAGCTCCGTCCGGCCGAATGAGTACGATGCGCTTTCCGTACGCGCCGAACCCGTCGCTACGCACGGCACGTCAAAGCATCCGGGAGAGGCGCACATAAGCTCCGATTCGTGCCACAACACGATCCACGGCTCCGAGACGAACACGGCAGCGACGAGGACGAGGCGAAGCGACGAGGACGAGGCGAAGCGACGAGGACGACGCGAAGCAACGAGAAGGACGAACGACACGAACCAACCATGAATCCCTTCGTCCCGATCATACCAATATTCTACATTTACTACCAGAACAGGCACGGACGCGTACGGCGCAGAAGGTAAGCCAGACACCAACCACAAAACACATACAACACGTACACGACACATCACACACACACAGAGGGATGCAGAATATACTTACACCAGCAACAGCAGCACCATAGGGGCGGGATGCCCATCACCAATGCCACATATGCACACAGGGGCCTGAATGCGCACCACCACCCCTACCCAGGGGGGGCTGGATGCCTACAACTACTACCACCCTCACCCAGGGGGGGCTGGATGCCTACCACCACCCTTAGCCAGGGGGGGCTGGATGCCTACCACCACTACCACCCTCACCCAGGGGGGGCAGGATGCCTACCACTACTACCACCCTTACCCAGGGGGGGCAGGATGCCTACCACTACTACCACCCTTAGCCGGGGTGGCAGGATGCCTACCACTACTACCACCCTCACCCAGGGTGGGCAGGATGCCTACCACTACTACCACCCTTACCCAGGGGGGCAGGATGCCTACCACTACTACCACCCTTAGCCAGGGGGCTGGATGCCTACCACTACTACCACCCTCACCCAGGGGGGCAGGATGCCTACCACTACTACCACCCTCACCCAGGGGGGCTGGATGCCTACCACCACCCTTAGCCAGGGTGGGCTGGATGCCTACCACCACTACCACCCTCACCCAGGGGGGCAGGATGCCTACCACTACTACCACCCTTACCCAGGGGGCAGGATACCTACCACTACTACCACCCTCACCCAGGGGGGCTGGATGCCTACCACCACCCTTAGCCAGGGGGGCAGGATGCCTACCACTACTACCACCCTTAGCCAGGGGGGCAGGATGCCTACCACTACTACCACCCTCACCCAGGGGGGCTGGATGCCTACCACCACCCTTAGCCAGGGGGGCAGGATGCCTACCACTACTACCACCCTCACCCAGGGGGGCTGGATGCCTACCACTACTACTACCCTTAGCCAGGGGGGGCTGGATGCCTACCACTACTACCACCATCACCCAGGGGGGGCTGGATGCCTACCACTACTCCACCCCCACTCATAGGATGGACAATGCATGACACAACCAGCACACCACAGGGGCGGGATGCCCATCACCAATGCCACATATTGGAATGCAAGAAGAATGCAAGAAGAAGACATCCCCCAACACCATGACAAGCGTGTGTAGACTGTGTCAAATGCCTACAACACCGAACATGACTTTGAACATACAATGTGACCCCCTAGCACATGTGCCACACATATATGTGTGTGGCACCCACAATGCAAGCAGGCCATGACCATTGTGGCAATGGGGTCCAAACCCCCATCATCACAGTGACCAAAATGTAAGTGTGGGGTCCATAGCTGAAGCACACTTTGAACAATGTGGCAATGGGGTCCAAACCCCCATCATCACAGTGACCAAAAGGTAAGTGTGGGGTCCATAGCTGAAGCACATTTTGAACATTGTGGCAATGGGGTCCAAACCCCCATCATCACAGTGACCAAAATGTAAGTGTGGGGTCCATAGCTGAAGCACATTTCGAACATTGTGGCAATGGGGTCCAAACCCACATCATCACAGTGACCAAAATGTAAGTGTGGGGTCCATAGCTGAAGCATATTTCGAACATTGTGGCAATGGGGTCCAAACCCCCATCATCACAGTGACCAAAAGGTAAGTGTTGACAAAGAAAGAGGTGCAACTGCCAAACTGCATGGATGATTCCTGGTCACAGAACAACAAACACATCAGTGGCAAAGTAGTGTATGTGTCCCATTGCAACATAAATTGGGGGGGGCCAAATCCTGCAGTGCAAATAAGACATACCTTTGGCCATGTGCAGACAAACAACACCCATGGGGGCTGACACCGTCAACAATCATCAATGACACAATGACAGAAGTGACCATCAGAATGCAGACCCACATATTTGCACCAATGGGCACACACATGCAGATACCCTGTGGAGACTGAAGATGTGAGGTGAACAGATACCATACCATGGCAGCAATGGGACACACAAACCATGATCATTGTGCTGACCGATGACCTAGGAGTCCCAGGGACAGCAGGGGAAACCCACCAAACTACATACAGCCAATGGCACACCCAAGATATGCCAATGCAGTGGTGCAGATGCACAAACACAAACAGGCAGACCCACACTGCACATCATACACAACAGGTGAGGGGGGTGCCAGTGTCCCCAGGCAACCACACAACACATGAGGAGACCTGAATACCAATCATACAGATGTGCATACAGTGCCACACAAAGGTAACTCATGGATCCAAATCCCCTATGTGGGCAAGCAGGCATTGTCAGATGAGAGGGAGCACAAATCACACATGTCACACAGGCACGTAGGGACAGCAACTGACACAGCAAGACACAGACACACCACAGCACCACCCCCAGGGCCCCCACAATGTGGTGACCCTGGGCTGCATTACAATCCCACTGTGATGACAAAGCTAAATGTGGTTCACATGTGTACTGAGCAACTAACTACCATCACACCTACACAAGCACAAATCAAACAGCATGGCCAGTAAGCCAAGGCCAACATGGAGGCAGGGGCCTAGCCGGGCAACAACTCTCATCTGCACACACTCAACACCACACCCCTCGACCTCCAACAATGTGCAGCAGTGAAGCACACATGCACTGGTGACATTGCACATGCACCCATGACTATTCCAGGGTGGTGGGTGGGAACCAAGGTGCAGAAACACATCACACATGGACACTCAACAAGACTCCTGAATGTCTGACACACTGCACACTACGCTGTACATGGACATGACGGCAATACCACACCAACCAATGGGATCACAGCCACAGTCACACACCAATGAAGAAGCCAAGGTCACCCACAAAGAACACACATAGACAACAACCAACATTGCAGCCCGGACCCTGAGGAGTGCCAGCAGTCACACACACAACGTGTCACAATCACTGAAAGATAACACAAACTGGAAATCACATGACAGGGGCAAACAACAAGTGCCAAGGGGAAACCTGACTGTGACCCATCTGCGTCTGCACACAAACTCAGCCCTGACAGCAAGCACACCTATGGGTGACACCCTGATGACCAGTAATGTGCCATGCACCCACATCACAGAGAACCCAGGGAGAAGACTTTGGGGGAACATAGCTCAACTCAGCTAGCATCACAAACAGGTACAACACTAGGGATCACAGCATGCACAGCTAAACGGAAGTGAACACACAGACATGCACATACAACACACACCTTGGGCGCAGGCAATGTCACAGGAGTACACACTGCCATGAGGGGACTCCACTCCTGTGTGAGGAAAGCTGTGCCATATGTTGCCTCAGTAGGGCCCCATCATGTCAGCTGAGCACTTGGTCACACAATCAACAATTAGCACCAAATGAGGGCTCCCGTCACATCAGCCTGGTCATGGAAGTGCCAACGGAATCATCAGCACAGATCCAACACACTTGTATAGCAATGTTGCACTGACAACACAGATGAGTCCTTCCCCATTGATGCCCAAACCTGCATGTCCACTGGAGATGGCCACACGGTCAGGGAAGTAGACGAATTGAACAATGGCAGGCACAACAGATGTGCAGGGGTGGAAGCCACAGATGTGAAATAGCCAATCTAAGTAGGAAATCCCATTGCCAAATACTGAACACATGACACCCTCAGATGCTGCTATGGATGACATGGATACACCACAGGATAGGACACATTCCCCCTGGACCACATGGGTTCCTGCACAGTAACACTTCATTATCATGAGACCAAATATCACCATCACTGCAGCAAGGGCATGGTTAGCATCATCAACATCATGTACATCAGAAGCAAAAGCACTAGAGAACAGAAAGTTGCTTTATTCAGCATATGTGGCATTAAAAGTAGAAGTCCGGTAGAACATAAACAAAGGCCAATGGCCAGTCCATCAACAAAGTCACAAGTGGGTGACAGTGGCAGATGCCACCCTACAGATGCCTGCACAAAACCAGTGACAATCCACTAGGAGGGGCAACCGGGGGGTAGGCCAGGCACCGCAGGGACAGGATCAGGGCTCACCAGGAGGAAGCAGGGAAGGGGTGGTGGGTGCTGGAGAGCCACTGACAACTGCAGTGGAGGTGTCTGACATGGTGTGTGCCGGCACAACTGGGGGGCATGGCTCAGATGTTGTGGGTGCCGGCACAACTGCAGTGGACCCTGCAGATGGAGTGGACAGGTCCGCCACTGCAGTGCCCAAGTCAGACAGTGTGGTAGTGGACTCCACTGCAGTGCCTACCACCAGGGGAGGAGAATGGGGAACAGGCAAGGTGGGATGGACAGAGGGGGAGGACACCCTCACCACATCAGTGGCACAGACAAGCGCAGCGGGGGGTGGTGCCGGGAGAGCAAGTGGCAGGGGGAGAAGGCCGGAGCCTCTTGGGGATGGTATATCTGTGGGTGGGGGAACCTGGGGCAGGGTGTGGTGGGGGCACCTGTGGAGTGGGGGCCTGAGGGATGGAGGAAGGAGACCTGGTGCTTGAGCTGCAGGGCGGCGGCGGGGTCTTGCTCTTAGCACTCTGGGGGGACTTGCGGGTGGGGGCCTCAGTCTGTCTGCGCCTGGGGGAGGGTGTCCAGGGGCGAGGGGCACTCTGCTCCACGTGGGTGGGCTTCCTCTTCACCCTGGATGCTGGAGCAGCTGGATCGGAGGGGAAGAGGCCGAGGTCACTGAGGAAGAGGCGCTGGGTCTTTGGGGTTGCAGGTGAGGCAAGGGAGGGTGCTTTGGAGGGAGAGGCAACTGAGGACTGCGCAGTGCCCGTGGATGCGTGTGTGTGTACCAGGGCCCCATCCCCTGTGAGTCTGGTTTCAGTCCCCTGACTGTGCGTGCGTGTGCATTTTGTTTGTGGCGTGTGTGTCTGTGTGCTGGACGTGTGTGTGCTGGTGTGTGCCTGTGCCGGTGTGTGTGTGCTTGGGACGGGTAAGGTGCTGGGGAGTGTGGATGGAGCAGAGGCAGGAGGGGTGAGGGACTGTCTGAGGAGGGACACTGCTGCCGTCAGGGAGGAGTCCATTGACCTATTGCCCCTCTGTAGGTCAGACATGCCCGATGAGATGCCCTCCATGAACGACACCAGCTGAGTCAACAGTGCGGTGTGCGCATTGAGGACACTCAGCATGGCTGTCTGCCCTACATGGAGCTGGCGAAGGAGGTACACAGACTTCTCACTCAGGGCAGCAGGGGACACAGGGGCAGGGGGTGCGGTGCCTGGCCCAAAGGAGACACGCTCCCGAACATGGGAGCCTCCACGGACCTGGGGAATGGGAGCCGATGGGAGGGCGGTGGTGGTGCTGGTGGTGGCGGGGACAGAAACACTAGCTGGGGTGTGGTGGCTGCTGACACCCGCCTCCACAAGGGAGTCATCCTCCGAGTTGCTCTGGTCCTCAGCTGAGGTGGATGGTGCTGAGGACTCCTCGGTGTGGCTCCCCTCGCCCTCCGTGCCACTGGGTCCCTCCGACCACTCCTCGGCTGCTGACCCAGTCTGGCTCTCTGGCTCCTCCTGGTCCATGGAGCTGTCCCCTTCCGTGGCCGTGGATGTATCTGCAAACAATGGGGAAACAGACAGACATCAGTCACCTGCACCAAACGCACACACCACTGTGAGCACAGCACATTACAGAGCAAGCCCTGGCATCATTAGTTGTACATTGCTAAAAGTGCCCTAACTGAACAGGAGAAGCCAATTGTCAGTCTGATGCCAAGCATGGCACTCACATCCCACATGGCCTTGCACCCATCTGTCTGGTGTCTGTTGGATTGCAACACCCCAGTGTGGACACATGCACCAAGTACACAGTAGTTGGACAGTGCAGAGGACACGGTGTGGCATGTGGACATGCACACATCACAGCTCTTGCCACTGAGTCAGTACAGGTTTCCGGATGAAAGGGATGCCCAGAGTCAAATAGGAAATGCATGTGATGCATACCAGCGACAGACACCATGATGCACCCATGTCCTGATAGCCATCGCCACAATGGTGTGCATGTAGCACATGTCACTCCCCTGCAGGACCACCAATAAGTTGACACATGCCATGGCAGAGGCATGACTGCTAAGTCATACATCACTGTCTCAGTGATGTATGACTTGGCAGCCAGACAACAACACTATGCACTGTGTCACAATAGTAGGTCATGGGGAATGCAAGTCCTGGAGCTGCACAAGTGCACATGTACATCCCCCACACAACACATCATCTTAACCCTCATCTGTCCAGGTCATACCTATTGGACATATGGGAGACCTGTGACACTACCCTCTGAACCTGAGCCCCTCACAATTTGCTGTGAATGGGGAACAGCTGCCTGAACTTCACATTCGCATACCCCAGTCTGCACGGGCAGCTGATCAAACACCTATGTGACACACAAGTATCGTCTCCTATGGTCACATCTCCAGGGGCATGCTGAGCCCCTACCAAGAAACACCCCAGCAGTCCTGGCAACTAATCCACAGCACACTGACACAGAGGCAGACACCTGAGGGGTCAAATCACTGTGCACAATGTGTCAGCTGATACACGGGAGTGGGAGTACAGAGTGCATTGCATGGCCTGGAGTAGGCATGACTGTCCTGCTCCACATGAATGAGGGATGTGCCCTGGACAGTGGATAGCTGGCTATGTATGTGCGACACACGTAATCTGCACACTCCTGGGGCCCAAACATTGTTCCCACCCGCTGCATGGGCGTGTGCCACATACCCCAGGCACATGTGGTGGCTCAGCTCAGCAAGTGGACCGCATATCAAAGCAACACGCAGATCACATGTCCAAACACAGGCGTTGTGTGAACAATGGACCCACCCATGATGCCCACAACAGAGTTAGGGAAACAGATGCTGTCCCCCACCTTTAGTGAAGCAAACTGCAAGGACACAGTCCCAAGTGACACAATTCCCTGAATGTAAGGGCCACACCTGGGTATCAGATGAGCAGTGGGCAGTGCACAATAGAGGGACATGGCTCCTGGACAACATGACTGCTGCACTGTGGCAGTTGAACCAGGCCAGAGGAGGGCACAAAGCATGTAATACAGAGTTCACAGTGCAGTCTTTGACTCACCCCTCCTTGCTGCTGTCTGGCCTTCAGCTGCCCATCCAGGTCTGGAAACACCACCGCCAGGATCTGGAGCATGTGGGGGTCAGGGTCCGTGTTCCACCCCTCCTGCGAGGAGGCGACAGCTTCAGCTGGACCCGTGCAATCCTCCGGGTCCAGCCCCGAAGGTCCTGCCACCTCTTCTGGCAGTTGCGGATCCGGCGTTTGTACACCCCCACGGACCGGACGGCCCGGACGATGTCCTTCCAGATCTCCTGCTTCCGATGGGCATTAACCTGCCAGGATGACAAAGTGAAAAGGCCATTACCACACATGCAACATATCCGTGCATGACACAGTTGTATATACATGTCTCAATCACAGGGGCACATGATGTACACAGGCAGTGCAAAGCTGCCCATGGACAGTTTGCCAGACGTCACTACATGGTATCATTGCATGGGAAGTAAAACCATGTTCAAATGCACTGTCACTGCACCATACCTGTCCAGTGCATGTCACTACACACTATGGGGGGTGACAACCACTCAGTGAGCCTGCTAGCCAGTGGCGTGCAGACTTTCAGCCTTGCTAGTCAGACAAAATGCACATTCAGAAAGGCAGTGCACAGAACACTCACCTGCTCCCCTGGTGTCCCATACAGCTTGCTGTACTGTGGAAGTAGGCTGTCCAGCAGGGCCTGGTTCTCTTCAAGGCTGAAGGCTGGGGCTCTCTCCACAGTACGTGCCATTGCAGGGTCCAGAGGGGCAGAGACAGCAGCAGTGCAGTGGCAGATGTCGTCCTGGAGCATGTAGTGCAGGCAAGTGAGCTCTCAGGGGAACAGCCAGCAATATATATGTGCTGGAGAGGCAGATACTGTCCCTTGTGTCCAAAGTGATAGGTCCAAGTCGTTTGCATCTTCTGAATCTGGCCAATCCATGGAATAGCAGCACCAAAACACGCCCACAGCATCCTTCAAATCTTCAACTTCATGACATACATGATTTTGCAACATTGTTGTGGGTGACCAACTGATTTTCCAACAACCGACTCGTTCGAAATTCGAAAACGCATCCGTTGCCAGGCAAGCCCATTGTCAATGGGTGTGCACCGATCGGTCCATTGCGGTACAACGCGTACAGGGGTACAACGCGTACCCGCACACATTGAATGCAATGGGCCGGCCGGAGGCACCGATCGGTCCATTGCAGTTCAACGCGTACAGGGGTACAACGCGTACCCGCACACATTGAATGCAATGGGCCGGCCGGAGGCACCGATCGGTCCATTGCAGTACAACGCGTACAGGGGTACAACGCGTACCCGCACACATTGAATGCAATGGGCCGGCCGGAGGCACCGATCGGTCCATTGCAGTACAACGCGTACCCGCGACACATTGAATGCAATGGGCCGGCCGGAGGCACCGATCGGTCCATTGCAGTACAACGCGTACAGGGGTACAACGCGCACCCGCACACATTGAATGCAATGGGCCGGCCGGAGGCACCGATCGGTCCATTGCAGTACAACGCGTACAGGGGTACAACGCGTACCCGCACACATTGAATGCAATGGGCCGGCCGGAGGCACCGATCGGTCCATTGCAGTACAACGCGTACAGGGGTACAAGGCGTACCCGCACACATTGAATGCAATGGGCCGGCCGGAGGCACCGATCGGTCCATTGCAGTTCAACGCGTACAGGGGTACAACGCGTACCCGCACACATTGAATGCAATGGGCCGGCCGGAGGCACCGATCGGTCCATTGCAGTACAACGCGTACAGGGGTACAACGCGTACCCGCACACATTGAATGCAATGGGCCGGCCGGAGGCACCGATCGGTCCATTGCAGTTCAACGCGTACAGGGGTACAACGCGTACCCGCACACATTGAATGCAATGGGCCGGCCGGAGGCACCGATCGGTCCATTGCAGTACAACGCGTACAGGGGTACAACGCATACCCGCACACATTGAATGCAATGGGCCGGCCGGAGGCACCGATCGGTCCATTGCAGTACAACGCGTACAGGGGTACAACGCGTACCCGCACACATTGAATGCAATGGGCCGGCCGGGGGCACCGATCGGTCCATTGCAGTACAACGCATCACTGTACATGTGACTGGCATATGTCAGCATGCCTGTCTCAGATGGACATATGCCAGCCACAGATAGCTCCCAGGGAGTGAGGGGCACACCTACATCACGACAGCCTGTCCAAACTTTATCATAAGGCATGTAAGGCTGCATTTCCTATTGTGTGTATGTTGGTGTACATGTTGTCCTGTGGGTGTCACCTGTGGGCAGCCACCCCCAGGCTGTGCACGTGTTCATGGGGACAGGATCCTGGGTGTTACGTGTACATGACCACTGTGATGTGCAACTGTTCATATCTGTGCATGTGCCATGGTCACATTTCACGGTGGTGTATGTGTATGTCATGTCACATACCCCGTGAGTCCCATGTGGGACGGTATGTTTGAGCCAGGGTGTCCCAGTGGCACAATAGTGATGGTCCTCCACAGTCTTTGTGCATGTAGTGTTTACAATGTCTCTGATTTCATGTGCACAATGGGAGACAGTCTCCACATCCAGGTTGTGTGTGCATGGACTTTGATGTTGTGCGTGTGTGTGTCACAGACGTCCATGTCTGTCCTGCCGTGGCAAGTGGGGCCACTACCTGTGGGGGTCATGGTTGTTTTGCTGTGGTGTATACATGATACTCCATGTAATGCCAGTGTCCATGTGGCAATACAGGGTCCCTGCGAATGTACCTGTCGTTGAGCTGTGGTGCCTGGGGCACATCTGTCCTCACATGTCACTGTGGGGGTTATTGTGACACGGCAGCAGGAGATGGGAACTGTGACACGGCCTCATGATATCCAATGGGCCAACCTGGGACTAATTGATGCCACCTGTTGGACCGTGTTGACAGATGTTGGCCATGTATGTACCATACATGTCCTTCCGGAACTGCACACTTCATGTAGTTGTGCCTCATAATGATGTATGTTGGGATCTTGAGTGTGTTCAATGCCGCATATGTGGGGTGACTGACAATCTTGCTTACTTCTCCTCTGCACTGCAGGGCTCCTGCTGTCCATCGACCATTCCCAGACCTGGCAACGATGGTGGAACGGGACAGCATCCGACGGTACCGCTTCACCAGGCAGCTGATTGAGGATTTGGCAGTGCAGTTGTCCCCACATTTGCAGCCTGGCCGGCCGTATCCTACAGCGCTGACCCCCAAGGTGAAGGTGATGGCAGCCCTACACTTCTTTGCCACCGGTACCTTCCAACATACTGTGGCGACTGCTGG
The DNA here is from genome assembly GCA_963921515.1 of Calotriton arnoldi. Lineage (NCBI taxonomy): Eukaryota > Metazoa > Chordata > Amphibia > Caudata > Salamandridae > Calotriton > Calotriton arnoldi. Next base: position 73,979 of record CAWUFW010004087.1, on the reverse strand, counting down.
TGGGATGTCACAGACCATGTTGAGCCGTGTGCTCCGCGATGTTTTGGCGGCAATGTTGCTATTCCTGAACCGGTACATCTATTTCCCTAGACTGCGACGACTCACTGACGTGAAGAGTGACTTTTATGCCCTGGGGAGGATGCCGCATGTCATTGGCTCCATTGATGGGACACATGTGGCTTTGGTACCACCACAGGCCAAGGAGCAGGCCTACAGGAACCGCAAGCACTACCACTCGGTCAATGCACTGGTGGTGTGTCTTGCAGACATGACCATCACACACGTGTGTGCCCGTTTCCCTGGTTCAGCACACGATGCCTTTGTGATGAGGAGTAGTCGCATCCCCAGGATGATGGCACAGATGCAGAACCAGCGTGCCTGGCTTGTCGGTGTGTACTGACTTTGTGCCATTGTGTGTGATCTGATCTGTAGTATTCCGCCCACTTTTCCAAGTCAGCTAATGTGCACTTGTCTGTCCGTAGGTGACTCGGGATACCCCAACATGCCGTGGTTGCTGACACCCCTCAGGAACCCTGTGACACCAGCCCAGATGCGCTACAATGAGGCACATGGTCGGACCAGGAGAGTGATTGAGTGGACATTTGGTCTCCTGAAGAGCCGCTTCCGCTGCCTGGACCAGACCGGAGGGTCCCTCCCATATGCCCCTGTGAAAGTGTGCAAGATTATCATCGTCTGCTGCATGCTCCACAACCTGGCAGTGCGGAAGGAGTTGCCTCTCATCCAGGATGACAATGACCAACATCCGCCACCTGTGTAGGATCCTGGCCTGGACCACGATGCCAATGATGATGATGATGATGGTGATGTCCACACACAGCTCATCACCAACTTCTTTAGCTGAATGTGAGTATCCTGAGGTGTCATGTCAATGATGTGAGTTGGCATGATGTGTGGGTGGTGCTCTGGTGCTGTTGGAGTGTGTCCATGGGCTACTTGACTGGATGTGTGTTGCGATGTGTGCTAACAGGTGGGCTGTACTCCCCAACAGTGTTGACATGCTAACTTGGTTCTGGGTGGGTATCTTGTAACATGTATTGTGCATGAGTTTTGCTGTTCTGTCCTGTACTCCATTGCTTTTGACTGTGTGTCATTTCTGTCCTTCACAGGGTACTTTCAGATTCGTTTGGTCAACTGTGTCCACCGACAACTTGATTGCACATCCAGGCTGGTAGCTGTTGTGTCCCTACAGGTGATGTGCGCCACACCCATGGACTTCCTTCCGTCTACAGTTGTTGACTGTGTGCCCGCTGCCAGGTGGGATTACCTTGCATCTGTAGTGGTTACGACATGTTGCAACTGTGTAATAAACCTGTGCTTCACTTTGTGATGTGCGTTGTCTGTGGTCACACATTTGAGTGCCATTTGCTTACTGCACCTGTGGGCTACTTGACTACAACTGGGAATGGGTGTGGTGTCTGTGCATTGCACCGTCTTCCCTGGCAACATCAGTGTAGGCAATGAGTCAGATGGCCTAGGTGTGTATGTGTTGTGTAGCCCTGGTGGTGTGTCTCCCTCATATGTGTCACGTTGCCTTTACTCACATGCCTGTGTTGTCCTTGCTGTTGCAGTTCGCATACACAGTGTAATTTTGCAGTTCATCATCCCCATAACAGCACCCACATTGGAATCACGACAGAGGCAAGTATGGTGTATTAGTGTGTTTATTGTGATACATTTGTGTTAATAGTGCATAGGATGGGTAGTGCTGTACATAAATCTTGCAATCCGAAGTTCCTAGGTGAATTGAAAGTCCTGGTAGACAGGATCCCCAGTATCGGGGCCACAGTTGTCTGACACATTGGTCCAACTTGTACTCCCCATGCAATGTGTGGGAGTAGTGTTGCCGTGAACAGTCTGTGCACAAAGGCGAACATCCAGAACAGGTTCAGGCTTCCTGGGAGTTGCGCTTGGCCATCGGCCTCTCACTTTTCCCTCCTCGGACGACCCCTCTTCTTGGGGGGCCCCTCAAGTACAGGCTGCTGCGGTGCAGGGGACTCTCCGCCAGAGTCCTCCTCCCTCCCTGTGGCAGTTGCAGTTTGTTCGGCACCAGATGTTGTTGGCACACAGGGAGGTGTGGACTGGTTGCTGTTCATCTGGCGGAGGCATTGTAAAATGTCCCTGTGCACCGCCGTCATCTCATGCAGTGCATCCCACTTGGACTCCACGCGGGACATGTGTGAGTCCACGCGGGACATATGTGACTCCACGTGGGACATGTGGGAGTCCAAGCGGGCATGATGGGCAGCCTGCTGCTGTTTCATGTCTCTGAGGAGCCCCACTACCTGGCTGAGGTCTCCGGTGCTGGACTGGTACGCATCAGCTATGCGTACCAGTTGTGGGTCATCATGCACACCAGCAACGTCTGCAAGCAGCGACCTCTGTCTCCCACCCCTCCCACCACCCCTGCTGTCATGTGCAGTGTGTGCAGTGGCACGCACAGATAACCCTGGTCCACCTTGGGGGTTGGTGGTGGTGGTGGTGTCCATGGCCCAAGGTTGGTCCAGGGTCCCTGTGCTGGTGTTGCTCCTTGTTCTGTCCATGTCGGCAGGGATGGTATTTGTGGTGACAGTCATTGGAGGGGTGGGTGCAGGGGGTGCAGCTGGTGGTCCTGCTGGTGCTGCAGCTGGTGGTCCTGCTGGTGCTGCATGTTGACTTGCACCGGATGTGCCAGGTTGGTCTTCATCGTCCGAGGAGGACAGAGGCTGTACGACGCCAGTGAGCTCCGCATCCTCTTGAGCCTGGGACTGGGACTCCTCAGCGTCTGCTGCTGTGTCCCCATCATCACCTGTTTTTGGGAGACACAAACAATGTATGTTATGTTTCTGCAGGCATCAATGGTTGACACACATGACAGTTGTGACTGTGCCTCTGGGTGCGGGCCTGTACATTGCATTGTCCTAAGTCGTCACAGTCAGGGGTTGATATTGGTGTGGCACATTGTCCTGCATTATTTGGGCATTTCTATGTATTTTCTGGGGTGTGAACATGGTCTGCATTGGTTGTGTTTGGTTGACAGCCGGCCCTCCTTCCCACCCACCCAGCCAGCCAGTTATCCCACCATGGAACGTGCTTGCATTGCAGGGAGTGGAAGTTGTCTCTCAGGATGTCAGTCAGTGGTGTCCTGCTGTTTGTTGGTGCACAGTTGCCAGCAGGGCCTTGTGCTCCCCACAGCAGTAGCCAGTGTCAGCCATCTTGTGAGTCCTTCTCCACTCCCTGTGATGTGAGCATGGTTCAGGGTGGTGTTGATGGGACAGTTGTGGGGGTGAGCTATGTCTGTGACTACGACTCCCATCATGCTATTGCCTCCACCCCACTTCCCAGCATTCCCATACTTACTTGCTTTTGTGGGGAGTTCAGTGTGTGTGGGTGTGAGAGCAATGGCAAGATGGCTGACAGTGGTGTCCTGCTGTTGGTTGGTGTGCAGTACCCAGCATGCCCTTGTGCTCCCCACGACACAGCAACAGTGTCAGACATCTTTGATGGGCCTTTCCACTCTCTGTGGGATGTGCATGCATGAGTGTGAGCTTGCTGGGCCATGTGGTGGGGGATGTGGAGCTGTGACTACGACTCCCATCATGCTATTGCCTCCACCCCCTTCCCAGCATGCCCATGCTTCCTTCCTTTTGACTCTGCTTCCCTGTGGGGTGGGCTGGCTGTGCTGACAGGATGGCTGGGAGTGTTGTCCTGGCAGTTGTTTGGCTAGAAGTCCCAAGAGTGGCCCTGTGCTTCACACAACATAACCCAGGGTGGTGGTTCTTTGTGGGATCTTGTGTTAGGATGGGGGCATTGCATTCTACCAGGTGGGTTCTGTGGAGTTTGTGTTGGGGTGTGTGTGAGGGGAGGTGCTTGTGACTATGGTCAGTGCTGCAAGTCCTCCTTCCCACCCAGCTAGCCAGATATCCCACCATGGAACGTGCTTGCATTGCAGGGAGTGGAAGTTGTCTCTCAGGATGTCAGTCAGTGGTGTCCTGCTGTTTGTTGGTGCACAGTTGCCAGCAGGGCCTTGTGCTCCCCACAGCAGTAGCCAGTGTCAGCCATCTTGTGAGTCCTTCTCCACTTCCTGTGATGTGAGCATGGTTCAGGGTGGTGTTGATGGGACAGTTGTGGGGGTAACCAATATCAGTGACTACGACTCCCATCATGCTATTGCCTCCACCCCCTTCTCAGCATGCCCATGCTTCCTTCCTTTTGACTCTGCTTCCCTGTGGGGTGGGCTGGCTGTGCTGACAGGATGGCTGGGAGTGTTGTCCTGGCAGTTGTTTGGCTAAAAGTCCCAAGAGTGGCCCTGTGCTTCACACAACATAACCCAGGGTGGTGGTTCTTTGTGGGATCTTGTGTTAGGATGGGGGCATTGCATTCTACCAGGTGGGTTCTGTGGAGTTTGTGTTGGGGTGTGTGTGAGGGGAGGTGCTTGTGACTATGGTCAGTGCTGCAAGTCCTCCTTCCCACCCAGCTAGCCAGATATCCCATCATGGTACGTGCTTGCATTGCAGGGAGTGTAAGTTGTCTCTCAGGATGTCAGTCAGTGGTGTCCTGCTGTTTGTTGGTGCACAGTTGGCAGCAGGGCCTTGTGCTCCCACAGCAGTAGCCAGTGTCAGCCATCTTGTGAGTCCTTCTCCACTCCCTGTGATGTGAGCATGGTTCAGGGTTTTGTTGATGGGACAGTTGTGGGGGGCAATATGTGTGACTGCGACTCCCATGATGCTATTGGCTACACTGACTTGGCCAGCATACACAGAATTCCTTCCTTTGAGTGGTCTTCACTGTGTGTTGGTGTTGTTGTGGTGGCTACATGTCTGGATGTGTTTGTTAGTTCTATTTGTGCCACTGCCTAGCTGTAGTTGTAGTTGTGTTTGTACATGTGTTGGCACAGTTGGATGTGACTTTTTTGATGGCATGTGTTGTGTTTATCTGACTGACATACACATTTTGGGATGATTCTGTTCTGGTTGCTGTGTAATTGCTATGAGTGCATGGTTTGACTCTCCCCTTGACAGTGATGTGTGTGTTTTGTGGCAGTATATTGTGTACATTTGTTGTGTACTCACCAGGCTCTGGGATGTCCTCTAGTCCATATATGCTCACTGGCGGAAGGATGGCCCGCACCTTCTCCTCCCAGGGCCTGAGGTATATTGGCTTGGCAGGAGGGCCACTGCCGGTGTATTGGCTGTTGATGTAGTCTTTCTTCAGCAGGTCCCGTACCCTCCTGCGCACGTCATACACCTGTTCTGGATGTCGCTCTTTGTGCGCCGACATGGTGATTGTGCGTTCACCCTGTTGATGATCCTCTCCCACATCTTGGTTTTCTGGGAGATGGGGGTCTGTTGGACCAGTGTGCCAAACAGCTGTGGCTCTACCCTGAGGATCTCGTCTACCATGACTTCCAATTCACTATCTAGGAACTTGGGATTCTTCTTGGGGGCATGGTGATGGGTGGTGATGGTGAGTGATGTGTGTGTTGGTGTGCAGGTGAGGGTGTGTGAGTGTGTGTTTTGCTGGGTGTATGTGAGGTAGGTATTTGTTGGTGTGCTGATGGTGTGTGGCTTGTGTGAGGGATGAGCTGTGGGTGTGTGGTTGCTTTCTCTTGGGTGCTGGCAGTGGAATGGCATTTGCAAAGGCTCATGGTTGTGATTTGTGTCCTTTATATAGGTGGAGTTGTGGGTGTGTCTTTGTTCTCTGTCCCCACCCCCAGTATTTATTGGCTTGGTAATTGCTTGTTTGGCCTTTTTTGGGGTGATTTTTCCTTTGTGCTGTTTGTGTATGTTGGAAACGTTCTTGTGACCGAGTCGGACTCTGCATTTGTCTCGTACGGTCTTCTCCGCTTCGTTCACGCTGTGTATGTGCAGTTTTCTATGCTGCGTACGCGTCGGTCGCGGTGTTTTGTGTTGCTTCGGCTCGGTTTTGTATGCGTGTCGGTCGTACGGCTTGGCCTCCGTCCGACTCGCTCGTGGTTTTCGCGCCTTGCATCGTACTTTGCGGTTTGGAGTTCGCGTGTACGTTTCGGTCGGATTTGTTCCGGGTGCGTGTCGGTCGATTGGATACGCGTGTTTTTCGGGCCGGATTGCTGTTTTCCTTGCGGCTCGGTCGGTCGACTTGGTTTCGGTACGTGTCGGTCGGATTTTTCATGCCTTGCATCGTACTTGGCGTGTCGGGCGCCACGGGTACGTGTCGGTCGGTATTATTTCCGGATCCGAGTCGGTCGGTGCTTTTTCCGGCCCGAATCGGAATCGACCCCCTGGTCTTAGAAATAGATTTTCGTCAAGGAGAAAGAAAGGGCGAAAGAAGACGAGAATTTAAACCAATAGTTCCACGATTTGACAGAGCTAAATCAGAAGCAGGGAAACTCACTGAAGGATCATTAAGTCCAGAACCGATGCAAATAGGAACAATAAGAGGCCCACTCTCTAAGGAAGAAAAAGATAAAAGAAGAGCTAGCAACCTATGTATGTATTGTGGTTCAAGTGGACACTTTGTACGAAATTGTCCGAAGAAACCAAAAATTCCTTTAAGCCGAAGGAAAACTCGCAGCACCACCTGTAGGAGGAGTTGAACCGGTGGATGCTAATCGAGAATCAACTCCAAAGGAACATCAAGTGGCAAATACCCTACAATCGTCTTCACCCCATCTAATATTATCGATGACAATAAAATTCCGACAAGTCACCTTGACTGGAGTGGCAGTTATGGTAGATTCTGGAGCTACCGGAAATTTTTGTGATTTGAAATTTGCGGCTAAGGTAGGACTGAGAGCCATCCCAAAGATCAAGAGTGAGCCAGTCAGAGCGGTTGACGGAACAAATCTCTCGTCAGGGCCCATTGTGAGTCATACCGAAATGATTCAGATGATTGCAGAAGATGGGCACAGAGAAGAAATCCATTTTAATTTAATTGATGCACCCCAGTTTCAGCTCATATTAGGACTCCCTTGGCTTACTGAGCACAACCCAGCCATCAATTGGAGTACCAGAACTATCGAAATGAATTCAAAATATTGTAAAGGAAACTGTTTCGGAATTGAAGGAAGAACAAATGAAGGTAACCCTGCACACTCTCTGTGCCTGGCAGAAGCTTCAGTGTGCGTAATCAATTCACAAGAAATACCTCCGGAATACCAGGAATTCGAAGACGTGTTCAACGAACAAGAAGCTGAACAATTACCACCACATCGTATTTACGATTGTAAAATAGATTTCGAACCAGGCTCAAATATGCCTTGTAGCTGAGTCTACGCCCTGACTGAAAAGGAGCACCAGCATTTGAAGGAGTATATAGACAAATACCTGGCTAACGGTTTTATACGACCTTCCCAATCGCCAGTATCTTCACCTCTGTTTTTTGTGCCTAAAAAAGAAGAAGGAGAATTGCGAATGTGTATCGATTATCGCGCAATCAACAAGATCACAAAGAAAAATCGGTACCCTCTTCCTCTCCTTTCAGTCCTGTTGGATCAGGTGAAAGGAGCACAAATCTATACGAAGTTAGATTTGAGGGGAGCCTATCATTTAATTAGAATAAGAGAGGGCGATGAATGGAAGACGGCCTTCAGGACACGATTTGGATTATTTGAATACCAGGTTATGCCCTATGGGCTATGCAATGCTCCAGCAGCTTTCCAGCACTTTATTAACGATGTCCTTAGCGAATTCATTGATCAATGTGCAATTGTGTACATAGATGATATTTTGATCTATTCAGCTAACAAGAGTCAACATCAAGAACAAGTCAGAAGAGTGTTACAAAAACTCCGAGAGAATAGACTGTTCGTGAAACCGGAAAAGTGCGCATTTAATGTCTCCCAGGTGGAGTTTTTGGGTTTTGTAATTTCCCCAACTGGAATAAACATGGATAAACGAAAAATCCAAGCTGTCATCGATTGGAAATCCCCAACAAGTGTCAAAGAGGTTCAAGGATTTATAGGATTTGCAAATTTCTATCGGAGATTCATCAGCGAATTTTCACGAAGAATACTCCCTCTCACACGTCTACTAAAGAAAGGAGTGCGCTTTGAGTGGACAGATGAAGCTGAAGAAGCATTTAAGGCTTTGAAGGAAAACTTCACCTCGGCACCCATCCTTCTGCACGCGGATCCTACAGAACCATTTTATGTAGAGACCGATGCCTCTGACTTGGCTGTTGGAGGTGTGTTATCCCAGAGGCATAAGGAGACAGGCCAATTACACCCAGTCGCCTACAGGTCTAGAAAATTGACACCTGCTGAAATAAATTATACCATAACAGAGAAAGAGTTGCTGGCAATTAAAGATGCCTTCAAAGAGTGGAGACATTACCTTATGGGAGCCCATCATATGGTAACTGTTTTTACTGATCACCGTAATTTAAAATTCTTGAAGTCAGCCAGAACTCTTACACCTCGACAACTTCGATGGTCATTGTATTTTGCTGATTATGACTTCGTGATTACCTACAGACCTGGAACTCAAAATGGAAAGGCGGATGCCTTGTCTCGAATTGGGACTGGGGAAGAAAAGAGTCTGACGAAGAACCAAACAATTATCCCAGACTCTAAAATAATTTGTGTTACCACTCTCATGGATTTGAAAGAACAGATCACCCAAGCCTTAAGTCCGGAAGCTATACAGAAATGGGTCCAGCAAGAAGAGGGAAGAGAAATTCTCCACCATTTACCTTATCATAAAGGGGCCTTGTATTTGCCGACGCGGGAATTGCAGAACCAAGCACTACACGAATGTCACGATGATCTTTTGGCAGGACATAAGGGAGAATCCAAGACAGCCGATCTGGTGAAAAGAAAATATTGGTGGCCTCAAATGAATAAGGACATCGAACGATATGTTAAAACATGTGAGATTTGCGCTCAAGGAAAATCAGAACGGCAAGCCCCTAAAGGTTTATTACAACCTATGCCTACCCCTCCCTTTCCATGGCATACCATCACGTTAGACTTAATAACCGACTTACCTTCTTGCCAAGGTTTTAACACAGTCTTAGTAGTGGTAGATGCATTCTCAAAAATGACACATTTCCTAGCCCTAAAAGGGGTTCCTACAGCTAAACAACTAGCCAGCCATTTCAGCACACAAATAGTGAAATTACATGGGATACCCAAGGTCATTATTTCCGATCGGAGTACACAGTTCCTGTCCCATTTCTGGAGAGCATTTGTAAAAGGATTGGGAATGGGAGTTGGTACATGGACTTCGACTTGAGCTTGGACATGGACGACAGTCAAGTCATCCATGTCGAGGTAAGAAGTAGCTAACCCTGCAGAATCAGAGGTTCCGAGCGGGACCCTCCACTCGCCAACCTACGGAAATAGTTATAGGGGTGCACTGCTGGCGTGGAACACCATGGCCGGGCTTGAGGGGCACTAGAGCACTGTGGCAGCAGGATACAGAAAATACTGGGCCTGCACAGACTCCAAGAAGGAGGGCAAGTGGGCCAACCCCGTCTCAAGAGAAGAGTGGTTGACATTGACTCTTTTTTGATTCCAGCACGACAGGAGGCTATAATACATAAGCTGTTCATCCCCGTCCAAGGAGCTTAAACGGTGGCTGCTGGAAATGCCCCTGGCATTGCGGCGGCGCTGCTCTCGCCCTGTGCCACTGACCGTCTGCAGCAGCGTACCTGGGGTGATCCTCGCTGTGGGAGACACATTCAAATCTTCAAGGCCTTTAGGGCAAGACAATGCTTTGGGGCAAAAGGGAGGGGAACCCTAGTCCTGCAGCCCCCTCCAGGTTGTGTCAGAGGGGAAAGGGCATCTAACAGGCCATGCCGCTCCAGCTGTGGTCTCAAACTGTCCTCAGAGCCCCTCGCCGCTCCACCTGCTGTCAGGACATGACAGTTGGGGCCCCCGAGCAGAGGTCATCACATTGTCAGGGGCCCTCCCATACATGAAACAAAGGTAAACCACAAAGTGGGGGGCGGCCGGTCCAAACGTCTCCCAAGGCTGTCAAGGAAAAGTTTGCAAAGCAGACCTCGGATATCAGAGGCTGGGCCACGCCCCACCAGCTCTCTGCAGACGTGAACTCAGCATGCTGTGGCCTCGATGTTGGCACAGCAGTCGGGTCACCTAGCGCCTTCCTTTAGGAAGCTGGCTCTTCATATAGTATCACACACAATGAGGAGTGGGGAAGGTGTATTCCAAAGATGGGCACGGGCGACCTACAAGGCGAGAAATGGATACTCCCCGGGCAGTGCACCCACCTTGATGAAAGTTTGACTACAGGGGGTCACTCCCACGATCTCGCTAGTTTTAGCGTTGTAGTAGATGAAACTCGATTAACGAGTGTGAGTTACATAGGGGGAACCCTTGCTCTTGGAAGTAAGACTATCCAAGGATACCTAACCAAGGTACAGAGGGTTACACATTTTGGGATCTGAAGGGTCCTGAGGAATGGCGGTGTGACCCAACACTGTGGGCACGTAACTAACGGCAGAAACATGTCAACTAATTGGCAGTAAGGAGGGGTGAAGGAATTCTTAATCTTCTCCTACCACCATCCTTCACGTTTTTACACCTAGCGGGGGGCTAGGTCAAAAGGGGATACCTCCGAGCTAGTTTTAACTTCACTGCACTTTTCTTTCGGTGATCCCATACTATATGTTTGTTTTGTCTTCCCCTCCCTTTTGCTCCACCCCAGGTGTTGGTCTGCGCAGGGGCGTATTGAAGCAAGCCCGATGATGAAGCGTGTCACAAATTTGTGAGTGAGGGCAGTATTTTTTCACAAAGCATGTGCCAATCTTTGGAATACACCTTTCCTACTCCTCATTGTGTGTGGAACTTATGTGCAAGGGGAGGCTGGAGTAGTGGAATTTTGCCTCTCCCCCTTCTGAGTGTGTGTGATCTTCATACAGTATATCATAAAGAGATATACTGTGCAGAGTGCAGGTATTCCCTTATGAGTGGACAGGGGCTTGCTCTAGCAATCCCAAAGTGCTTTTATAGGGGCTAGTGTGGTCGAACACCTTTAGGCTTATCAGAGAGGAGTGTTAGACATCTGCAAATACAAACGATAGTCAATAAATGATGCACACGACTCAATGAGATCCACACCAATGTACAAAAACAATATGCATCCTTATATAATATTTTGGCCCCAGAATCAATACGATGAGGAAAGTACATTTTGCAAGAGAAAGATTTTTACGTTTAAAAAGTCGACAGAGGCAGCAACGTTGTCCTATGGGAGGAGAAACAAATACGGCATACCAGTTCTTTGCTGTGACTTACGAGACCAACCTCCAGGAATCTAAGGCGAGTATAGGGCAAGATCCAAGGCAGCACCAGCAGGTCACCTCTAGCTGCACTAAGGTGCCCTGGTGCAAATGGTACAAAACAGCACTGGGTACCCGATTCAAGTCAATGGGGATCGGTCTTCGTCAACAGAGGCTGCAGGTTTGAAATGGGAGGGCAGTAGGGTTGAACTTACAGGGGGGCTCAGGCTTCATGATGCTCAGGGATTTGAGGGCACTTTTGATGCTCTTCTCTGCAGGCCAGAGGCGACGGGTGCAGAGGTGTCCTTAGGCTTTGGGTTTTTGTCACTGGGAATGGTCACAGTAGAGGGAGCCTGCAAACAAAGGCTGCAGGCGGCGTTGAGAAGTCCACAGCGGTGAAACCCAAGGTGCGCTCAGAGTTGGTATTCAGACAAAATATTGAAAAAAATATTGTGTGACAGAAACATCATGTTTAAAATATCATAATGTTAAAATATCACGGTTTGTAATATTGAGGTCAAAAATATCGAAACTAGGTGTTGTCTAAAATGTTGCTGTTAAAAATATCGATGTTAACAATATCGATGTTAACAATATACTTGTATAAAATGACGATTTTTTATTTAAAAATAGTTTGTATTAATATTTTTTATGTATTGTTATAGTAAAATATTATGAATATATATATCATTTTTGGGGTAAATGTATATGTTGTAAATAATTTAAATTATAGAATTATTATATTTTTGTTTTTATTAATATTTTTTAGTAGCGGGATGTTGGGTCTATAGAGGATAAAGGTGGGGAGTCATTTAAAAAAAATGGTAATAATTTCACATTTTTCAATGTAATTTTTTTCATTTATATAGAATTTGTAGAAATATAGGAGTGGACTTTTGGGAATTCAGAGGATAAGGGTGCGAAGTTATTTTTTAATTTGAAAAAATAATTGTATTTAATTTTTTTGCATTTTAATTTTTTTTAACTTGTTTTAAATTTGAATGAATTTAGGAGTGGAATGTTGGCATTATAGGATAAAATGGTGGGTAATAATTTAAAAATGTAGAAATAATTTGTGTTATAATTTAGGGCCCGATTACTATAACGTGCGAACTTACGTCCACCCGCCACCCTATTGGGGATTGGGACTGCCCGACAGGCTGTCGGCGGTCCCGACATAGGTATTTTGATGTAACTGCCACCACGGCGGTCGCAATACCTATTTTTTGCATTGTGGTGGGTGCTGCTGGCTGCAGCACCTACCGCAAATGAAAAAGGGACAATTTACATATCTCTGCACTACGTGGCAGGCACCATGTGGTGCCTGCCACATGGTGCCTCTGTGCAGGGATCTGTAGGGGGGCACCCGAGGGGCCCCCCAGGTCCCATGTCTGGGGGCCCCACTATGGGCCCCCAAAGTCCCTTTCCGCCAGCCTTTTCATGGCGGGTTAACCGTCATGAAAACGCCGGTGGAAAGGGACATTTTAATCCCTATGGCGGTGCATGGCAGGCACCGCCAACATGGTAGGGACTACTAGCCCCTCCACCACCGGATGTCAACACCCCACACGCCATTGTAATATGGCGGGCGGGAAACATGTCTCTAATGGCGGGGAGACCACCACCTACAGCCTGTCCGTGGCAGTCTCCCCACCATCATAATCGGCCCCATAATTTTACATTTCTTTAAATGTGATATTTTGAAATTTAGGAACTGATGTTGGGTAATAGTGGAAGGGGGTGGGAAGTATTTAAATATATTTCAATTTTTACATTTTTTTAGGGTAGTTATAAATGTAATTATTGTTATGATGGGAAGTAATATTAGATATTACATTTTGTTTCAAGTTTTTTTATCATTATATTAAAAAGTGTGTGAAAGGTAAGTTGTGGGATGTGGGATTGTAGGGCAAATGGTGAAGTATTAATATAATATTTAAATAATTAAAAAGAAATATAAAAAACAAATTGATGTGGGATATATATTTAAAGTGGACAAATGTGGGGTGCATTTAAAAAAATAACTACGATTGTTTTGAAGGAGATATATATTATATTTGTTCAAAATAATTAAGTAGTGATATGTATTGTCTTCATGGGAAATTTTGAGGTATGTATAATTATAATTTGTTTAAAATATTTTTTTCAAAAACTTTTGGAATTTTATTGGGAAACTTGTCAGTTAATTTATGTTTTTAGTTGTAAATTATAATTAAATTATAATTTTTTTTTTTTACAATTGTATTTTGTGAAAAAATTACAATGTAGTTTTTGTATGAGGGTGTTATGTTTATAGGTAAGAATTGTTGGTATTATTAATTTTTCTGGATGGTTTGTACAATTTTAATTAAAAAAATATTTGTAATTATTAAAATAGGGAGATAATGTAAAATACATTTTGGGGTCATTAGGATATTGGTCGGAAAGTCTCCAAACGCAGGTCGGAGGCTTTCCGACCAACATGCATGGTTTAGAGTCTGACCGCCTAATTACAATGTAGGCAGTCGGAGTTTAAACTGGCCGTCAGACCAACTGGCTTCCGACGGCCGCACATAATCCCCTATGGACAATGTTTCCGCCGTCGGGATTATGATGTCTGTTTCCGACAGGCTGTTCATGTTGGGCTTTCTGACATGAAAAGTATGTCGGAAAGCAACCTTGGGGGCCCCTAGCAGGTCCCCCATGCCTCTGCAGCCTCTGGTTGGGGGCCGGGAGGGCACCTGTGGTGCCCCCCTGTAAATCCCTGCACCATGTGTCAGGCACCATGAGGGAATTACACAAACTCATATTTCTTTATGGGAGCTCGTGCTGCGAGCAGAAACCGCCTGCAGCACAAGTTCCCATAGAGAAATGGGAGTTTGCGACTGCACGATGTGCGGTTGCATCATAACACGGTGTGCAGAACCACTGACCTGTGGTTGGTTCCCACACCATAACAGAGTTGGGCGGATTCAAGTTCGCCAAACATCGTAATAGGGCCCTTTGTTGTTTTTTGTTGATATTTAATCATTTTTTAAATTATTTTTTAATTTGTTAAAATTATTGTATTATGTATTTTACATAAATTCGATATTTTTGGGTTTATTTTTGTTTTGTAAAAAAATAATATTTTCTTTGATTTTATAATTAAATAATTTTGTTTGAAATTTTTAATTATATGTGTTGTATGAACTATTTCATAAAATGTTAGGTTTGACTATTTATATGTAATTTATATATAAAACCTAGGTGATTATTATGAATTATGTTTTAATAGTTAATTGTTAAAAATTGTAGTTTAATTATTTGTTTCATTTATAATAATGTTTTAGTTTTTGTTCATAAGGTGTGTAATAAATGTATAAAATTGAGGGCCTGTGCGGCGGTATGAAACCACCCACAGCACAAGCTCCCATTGTACGATGGAAGTTTTTGGACATACACGCTGCAGGGATATGAAGGGGGGTACCATATGTGCCCCCCCAGGCTCCCAACCGGAGGCTGCAGAGGCATGGGGGCTCTGCTTGGGTCTCCCCGACTGGTTTACACTCCGACCACCAACAATGTAATTTGGCGGTCGGAATGTAAACCTTCCATGTTGGTCGGAAACCTCCGACCAGCGCTCGGAGGTTTTCTTACTGACATCAAAATAAGGCCCTTAGTAATAAACATACATGTTTTTGTTATAAATACATTTTTCAGTTAATTAGTTTTCATTGAAATAAAATTATTTTTGTTAAATTATTTTTATTTTAAATTATTATTTTTATTTTAGTTTTATTTTAGTTTTATAATATTTATGAAGTGGTGTGTAGTGTTTTATTTAATTAATGTTGTATTTTATTTATAAAATTTAAAGTTCCTTGTTTAGGGGGTTATTTTGATGGCAGTGGGACCGCATCCAATGGCTCATCGGATTGCGGTCCGACCGCCATCTGCTGCTGCCGACCGACCAACGCATTACAATGCGTGTGGTCGGAGGCAGCAGGTGGAGGGACAGCCCAACACGTTCCCGTCGGAGGGTTAGTATTCCCTACGATAGGGGCAGTGCCTTCTCAGGCACAGCCATATGGATTACAAGTCCCTTTCCGCCTGCCCTTTCATGGCTGTTCGCCCACCATGAAAAGGCAGGCGGAAAGTGACTTTGGGTGCCCCTAGCGGGCCCCCCTTCCCCACTGGCCCTCGGTTATGGGGCCATAGGTGCCCCCATAAACATCCCTGTTCACTGTGGCAGGCACCACATGGTGCCTGCCACACAGTGCAGGGATGTTTTCAAAGTGTATATTTCTATTGCAGCTTGTGCTGCAGCCTGAAGCACAAGCCACAATAGCAAAATATACACTTTGCAACCGATGTGAAGGTGGTCACATTGTAATTAGGGCAGGGAAGCCGCAGACTCCTTGTCGGGCAGCCCCTCTTCTGCTACGGTATCTGACCGGCATTGTAATGATGCCCTATGTGTCTACTAGTTTATCTGAGTTTATTTATACTGGAGGGAGAAAAGTTATTTTTTTGTGTTTAATGTCCAGCACTTTTCTGGAATTAATTTATGTTTGGGTTGGGAATATAAAATGTTTTATGTTTACTGTTCACCACATTTTAAAAATATTTTATGGTTGGAGTGGGACTATTTATTTCTTTATGTTTACTGTCCAGCACCTTCCCAGAATTCATTCATATTTGGAGTGGCAATAGTAATTTTATTTTTGTGTGTCCAGCATCGTCGTTGATTTAGGTTATACTGAAGTGGGAATAGTAAATTTTGTATTTTTAGGGGCCGATTACGATGCAAGTCGGAGCCTTTACAGCCGCATCGTAATCAGCCGCTCGGTTTCCTTTCTGACTGCCTCATTACAATGAAGGCGGTCGGAAAGGAACTGACCGGTCCTACCGGCTGGCTTCAGACAGGCTCGGTGAGCCTGTCCGCCAGTCGGAAATCGTGTAGTAATCTCAAGGGCAGGCCTTTCCGCCCTTGAGAATATGACAACGGTTTTCAACATGGTTTCCATGCTGGCTTGTCCGACATGGAAACCATGTCGGTAAGCATCTTTGGGGGCCCCCAGCAGGGCCCACTTGGGTGCATGGCCTTCAGTTGGAGGCAAAGGGGGCACCATAGGTGCCCCCCTGTTGATCCCTGCACCTTGTGGCAGGCACCTTGAGGCTGCCACGGGGTGCAGGGATGAACCGCACCTCCCATTTTACTATGGGAGCATGCATTAGAGCCGGATTACAGCCAGAATGCATGCTCCCAGTAAAATGCGACCGAACAGTGTTCAGTTGCATCCTAATGAGGCGGTCGGTCCCATGACCAATGCGGTGTCGGGTTGAAGTGATTCCGCCCAACATCATAATGACCCCCATAGTGTCCACCACTTTCCTTAAATTTATTGGAGTGAGAATAGTTCTTTTTTATTATACTATGCAGCACCATTCATGACTTTAGTTATATTGGAGTGGGAATAGTAAATTATGTAAGTTTAATGTCCAGCACTTTCTCTGAATTAATATATGTTTAGAGTGGGATCAATTAGTTTTTTATGTTTAGTGTACAGCACCTTCCCTGATTAGAGTTACATTGGAGTGGGAATAATACATTTATTATGTTTAGTGTTAAACACTTTCCCAGAATTCATTTACATTTGGAGTTGGAATAGTGTATTTTGTATGTTTAGTATTTAATGCAAGTTTTATAAGTTGTACATTTTGTTATTAATGACTGAACATTTATTTCATATTATTATCAAATTGTACATATTTTTTCATTTATTGTATACATTTATTTTCTATATTTGTTAACTTTTATAGAAAATAGTTTTTTATATTCTTAATGTACAGAACATACAAGGAGTGTATATTTGAAATAAACAATAGCATATATTTATAATTTTTGTAAGCAACATATATTTTAATAACATTTATTAAATATTTTTTTAGACTTTGTTTTTTGGTTACATTATTTGTATACAGAAACATATTTTGTATTCTTCAGAGAAACATATTTGTTAATATTTTATCGTAACATTTTAACATGTTCATTTTTTACAGTTTAATATATTTTTAATATACATTACATAATTTTATATATCATATTATTTAATATATATTTTACAGACATTTACATACATAATACTGTATATTTCTGTATGTATAATATTTATTTATATATTAAATATTATTATAGATTTTTATATTATTATTTGACATTTTATTCAATTTTTAAACCTAATAAAAATACAAAATATTTTACTACAATAATTTGTATATATATTACTTTGGTACATTTTGTATGGTATGGATTATTTTAATAGCTTTTTTTTACACAGTTGCAGATATAGTTTATTTGTTATTAACAATGTAAATTTTAATATATAGCAAAAGAAATTCTATATTGTATTTACTATATAATGTACAATTTTTGTAATACATTTTATGTTATGTTCAATTTTATTTGTCCCATTATTTTTTTGCTTTATGTTTATATTGAGTTCAATGGGGAAATCTTTTTTTCTCAATTAAAATATGCGGCCATTTTTAGTGGCACTAGCCAGTTTGTATTCTATAGCTGTTGTTTTTTTGGTTGTTATTGAATAAGCAAAGGTCTCGGTTGGGAGCTGCATTTGATCTTTGAAGGTAAGTTTGTTTTAAGTTATTTCTAGGGTAATTTAAGGGTGGGGGAGGTAGTTAGGTGTTATATATGGTTTGTAGTGTGTTCTTTTTTAAAGTTGTAGTGTAGCGTGTTTGTAGTAGTATATGGATTAGCGTTAGCGTGTTGTTTTTTTTTACAATATATTGTGTTGTAGTTTACTAGTTACGTGTAGTAACAGGTGTTGTGTGAAATGTAAAGTATTGGAATGTATGTGTTTGTGCAGGAGGGATGGTCACAAACTCCCATTTCTCTATGGGAGCTTGTGCTGCTGCCGGTTTCCGCCTACCGCACAAGCCCCCATTGAGATATGGAAGTTTGAGACCGCACCATGGGCCTGATTACGATGTCCAACATCGTCTCGGTCATGGGACCCTGTTCAGTCGCATTCCTATATTTTACAATGGGAGCATGTATACCGGTTGTATGGAATGCATGCTCCCATTGTAAAATGGGAGGTGCAGTTCATCCCTGCACCCAGTGTCAGGCACCTCAAGGTGCCTGCCATGGAGTGCAGCGATCTGCCCCCTTGGCCTCCAACCGGAGGCCATGCACCAAAGGGGGCCCTGTTGGAGGCCCCCAAAGTCAAGATCCGACAGCCTTTCTGTGTCGGAAAGGCCGGCACGGAAAGGCTGCCGATACCCGACTTCGTAATCCAAGGGCGGAAACAGCCGCCCTTGGGATTACTGGCCGCATTCCAAATGACGGATTGGCTCTCCGAGACAGTCATAAGCCAGTTGGAATGTACGGCCGGATTCCTTTCCGACCGCCTCTATTGTAATGAGGTGGGCGGAAAGGAATCCGACTGGCGCATTACGCTGCTGTCGGAAAGGCTCCGACCAACGGTCGGAGACTTTTCCGACAGCATCATAATCGGCCCCCTAGTGCGGTTGCATCCAAATAATGCGTTTGGAACCGTCAACCTGAGGTTGGTCTGTCCCAATCCACAGCGATGTCAGTCGGAGGCAACTCTGACCGACATCGTAATCAGGCCCTTAATGTTGACAATATTTTTGTAAACTATTTTTGTGTGTTCGATATTGATGATATTGATGTTTTTATGATATTTTTTTAGTCGCTATTTGTGTCTTTTTTATTCAATATAGGTTGACGATATTTTTGTTGTCGATATTACTATGACGATAATTTTGTAGGTCGATATTAGTAGTGACAATATTATGTCAGTAAACCCTTTGAGTCTAGAGGGCCTGGGGACCATTGGCCCACTCCAGCTCAGGCTAGGTGGCTCGGGTGAAGTGGTGCTTTCCGGCACCTGGTGTTAGCGGTCTTGGAGCCTCACAGCTCAGTCTTTGGTACCTGCAAGACGCAGGGGTACAGCTCCGCTGCTCCACAGGAGTTCCTGAGTTGTTGGAGAAGCGCTGGCAATTCACACAGGCTTTAGAGGATCAGCAGCTTTCAGGGTGAGGCAACTTTTGTGCAACTGTCGAGAATAGGTGAACAGGCCGGCATGGCTGGTACCAAGTCAATGGTTTTTTCTGCAGGTCTTGCTCTTGCGGCTCTTCGGTCCTTCTTTTGGTCTGCAGGATCTGATTTTCTGGTGCCAGGCGCTTCCCTAAATAATGAATTATGGGCCGTTAGGGGAGTTTTGGGTAATATCCAATGGGCTACCTACCCTTAGGGTCACTACACCCCCTATATGACCGCTTCATGTGGGAAGTGGGCATAACCCCATACCAGAATTCCTAGGTTTGCCATCACCAAGATGGATAACTTTGAAAAACCACCACCAATTCAGGTACCCCACCTTAGGGGTGGCACTAGCCTGAGGGTGGACACGCCTCTCTGACTTGCTAATTTTCCCACCTCTCCATGTCTCAAAGGGCTCTGGACAAAGTGGGTCGGCTTCCTATCCTGCGTGAGAAGCCAGATTTGTATACCAAGGGCAGTGGGCTCTTGAAAGCCCCCCCACCCCTGCTTTGGAATATTAATCTGCAGGTCATCCTGTGGGAGGGGGTGAAAACACCCTCTGCCCAAGCAGAGTTGGTTTCTGGCCTCCTGAGAGCAAAGGCCCTCATCCTTGGGGGTCAGAAACCAGTCTCTGGTGGCAGGCTGCTGAAAACCAGCCAGTCAGCACACCAGTGGCTGGTAGCAAATAGCTATCCTGCTCGGTCAACTAAGAGCACCTAAAACTATTGAAGCTGAACGCTGCCACCTTAGGGGCCGATTTAGATGCTGGACAGACCGGAGTCTGTCTGACATCGATCGGGAACCGGGACCGACCGACCTCCTGTCGGCAGTCCCAAAACAGCAATTAGGGGTCGCAATCCTAGTCTTTACAATGGGAGCATGCATTCCGACCGGAATGCATGCTCTCATAGCAAAGAGCTGAGGTGCAGTTCATCCCTGCACCCTGTGGCAGGCACCTCAAGGTGCCTGCCACAGGGATCGACGGGGGCCGCCATCCGGAGGCCTTGCACCCATTGGGGCCCTGCTGGGGGCCCCCAAAATCGGATTCCCACAGCCTTTCTGTGTCGGAAAGGCCGGCACAGAAAGGCTATAGGAATCTGCCATCGTAATCCCTCAGGCGGAAAGAGCCGCCCTTGGGATTACAGGACCCTTTCCGAATGGCAGACGGGCTGTCCGTGCCCATCGTAAGCCATTTGGAAATCCTGTTTGGATTAATTTCCGACCGACTCCATCAAAATGGGTCGGTTGGAAATTAATCCCAACAGGAGATTACGATGCCATAGGAGCGGCTTCGAGGGTCGGAGCCGTTTCCTACGGCATCGTAATTGGCCCCTTAGTAATAAAGTATACGAGGGGTGAACAAGGTGTGTTCTTTGTCTGTTATCACCCCTTCTCTAAGCCCTAGCAGTTCAACCATTGGTCATCTCCATCCACTGCAATCCGGCTATTGTGGGCACCCCCTTCGGTGGCTGAGATCATGAGCCGCAAACAAGCTAATCTTATCTTTTGCTTACTTTCTATCGACCCACTACTTCCCTACTGGCTATAGTTGACAGACGTGCCGCATTTGAGATGGTATCGGTCTTCAAAATCACCATCATAAAATCTTTCACGCTCAATCCAACTATACAGGACCTCCATGCTCTGCAAGCCTTCACGTGGTTAGAATGGGCATCCAACACGATTAGGTATTTGTGTGGTAACCTAACCCTACGATGTCCTCTTGGACGCATGCCAAAAGGCCGTAACTCCGAAGGTCCATACTAGCAGATCTCAGACACTGGAAACCCCTCACTGTGTCTTGACTGGGTCACATTGTCATAAAAATTAATGTCATCCCATGGGCCATATATCTTTTTCCAGTCCCTGCCTACTCAGATCCCCCAAGATTATATCACTGACTTACAGCGGGACCTTAGCTCATTTATCTAGAATGAGAAGGAGCCAAGGATCTGTAACTCTTCCCTGATGTGGCCTAGAGAAAGTGGACTGGACTGCCCTAATATTCTTGAGCACTATTGGGCTGCTCACTTACATCCCTGAGGGTGTGGTCCGATAGAGTGCAAAAAATGGGTTCCACATGGATTTGGCAGTGGCCACTGGGTTCTAGCATGGCTATGGAAGCATGCTTGACCACGCAGCACCTATAGGTGTTCGTGCATGCGTATGCATGACTATCTATCTATATATATATATGGGTAGCACCTATACAGTCTGTCTAGCTACGCCCACTAGGACAGTACTCGAAATAAGGGACAGAGTGGGAATCATGAAGGGGCTTACTACCTTCTCCCCCTCCACACTCTAATTGCATGCAAACCTTAACTTTGTGGGAGCCTCCAAAAAATCCTTTGAGCCATCTCCCTGAAACGACCAGGCTTCAGTACCGCCAGTTGTATCATTGTGTGTTGCACCCCTCTAATTATTATAGGGCTACCAGATTGCATACTCTGTTAGAAAAAATAGTGAGAGCGTTTGACAGTCCTAGGGACTAATCGCCAATACATACCAGACCATTCAACACACCACACCCCCTCCAACCCACACATTTCAAACTTTCTGGCAGACTTCCACTAGAGGGCATTTCATCTAAGCAAAGGGAAACCCTTTGGTGAGACGCTCTGAAAACCTACTGCAGCTTATCCCACAGGTAAATGGCTTATAAGATCATGGTTCAATGGTATTCTACAGCAGCTTATTTGTCCAGCATATACCCCTCCACATCTTCCCTCTGCCATCTGTGTGTACTAGTAGTGGGATATACTCAACACATATTAAAAAGCGATCCTGGAGCAAGGTCACCATAGGGAAACCACTCCCTGCCTCTTAACTCACAGTTATACTAGGTGTGCAACACCTTGCCTTGGAAGCAATCACCCATGCTGACTGGAAGCTTATCAGCCACATACTGAATGCTTCACAGACTATAATAATGTAGTGGAAAAAGAAACTGCCCCCCAATTGCTTTATGTTTCACTCGCACGTGGGATGTGATGGTGATGCAACAACTTTCTCACAACTTACCTCGCACAGAAACTAAATTTCATTAGGTTTGGCACCGTCTGATCCGCTATCTTACCCGCTTGGAGTTCACCTGCTTCAACCCAGCAAAGCTCGGAGCATTTCAGCTTTTTAATAACTTTTCATCCATGCTTAGATTCAATAGCAAGCCCATGCCCCCATCCGCCGTAAGCGTCACCCCTACATGCACTATTGCATGACTTTGCTCATACTGTGGAACTGTAGTTTGACAACATTGACCTGCGAACCTAAGATGCTGCCCCCACTGAAAGGGAACCAGAGACACTGGTAGCTGCTTCTCGCGGATGCGGCCGATTAGGACTTGTTAAAATGTGTTTGTTAGAACCTGCTCTGCAGATAACAGCTGACACTTGACAGTTTTCATGCTGGCTTCTGTGTCTCACAGAGCCTCCACCCGTTGCCCATTAATGGTGGCCCACTGCCTATATCTGGAAACATTTGAAGGCATGTGGGCTTTTGGAGCTATTTCTCTATCACCCAGGTAAACTAGGGTCACCTCTGCCTGTCCCCCAAAAGTAACTGGGACTACCTACTTCCCGAGCACTACATTCGACAACCCAGGTGTCTGCCCACAGGTAGAGGGGTGTACCCTTAAGGGACATTTGCGTTTGCCCTTGTTGTGCCCACATTTGCAGCACTCTGTGCATTGGGGTGCAACCATCCCTGTCTTATGGTTAAGGAACCCATTTTTAGAATCTGACTGGGACTGGTTACCACTACTCCCATGGGAGTTATTTTTGGGGCCTTTTGAGTAATCATAGCTTTTAGGTATTTCTCCTCCCTCTTTCTTTTGTCGGAAACCCTGAGCACCTATGTGGCTGTCACCTCCATATAATTTCTTGGACACTATGGTGGTAGGTCAGAGGACCGCCTCCTCAGCAAGCTTTCTGAGGTCAGTCAACTTACTGTCAACTAGGTGCTGATGCAACAATGGAAAACTGTTGGAAACTGGGTTTTTGATGCAGTAGCCGTCCCCCCCCATCCCCTTTACCTGGTATTTTGATGCAACTTTGACTGAAGTGTACAGGGTTCCTGCTAACCAGGTTCCCAGGATCAGTGTTCTTTCCCTGAAAATGTACAAATGTTTCCCACAATTGGCAAAACCTTTAGCACCCTCTGTAAGTCCCTAGTAAGTGGTACCCCCAGTACCTAGGGCCTGAGGTACTAAAAAGGGTCCCTAAGGGCTGCAGCATGCATTGTGCCACCCTGAGGGACACCTCACTTAGCATATGCAAGTCTGCCATTGCAGGCTGCGTGGCTTGGTGCAGACAAAAGTGAAAGTAGGGTTGTGTATTACTACTCGGGTATTAGTTACTGGGCATTCAAATATACTTTTATCATTACACTTAAATAACATTTTAAAAGTACTGTTACACCCACCTTTAGGGACAGGATGCAAGGGATACAGGTGTAATGGGTGGGGTAATGTATTGATGCCCAGGTATTAATTGTAATACCCGTGTATAAATTTATTGGCTTTAAAATGTATTTGAATATAAAATTATCATTAGACAAACACTTTTTAAAGTACTGCTACATTCACCTTTAGGGCCTGATTACGATGTTGTTCGGAAAGGCTCCGAATGGCATTCGGAAACTCAGTTGGTCGAAGCCGAATCGTGCAGCTCTACAGACCGCGTTTCCGACTGACGTATTACGATATCGGATTCGGACAGCCTTTCCGACTCGGACCGTCCGACACAAAAACGCTGTCGGAAACTGACTTTGGGGGGCCCCTCGCCGGCCCCACTTCATCCTGAGGCCTCCGGTTGCGGGCCATGGCGGTACCCAAGGGACCACTCTGTAGAACCATGCACAGTGTGACAGGCACCATGGGGTGCCCGCCACAGGGTACAAGGTTTTCCGCAACTACCCCTTTTTAGGTCTCGCCTGAGCCAGCGCATGTGCTGCTCTGGCGAGAGTTTTAGTAAGCGGGTTTTGGAAGTGCAAACAGCAGTTTGCTGGCGACCAGCTTGCGTTCACGCGAGCGTGCGCGCGCGATCAGGTGCCATATGGCTTCCCTCTTCCCCCGCGATTACTTTCACTTTCGCGCGGCCGTGCCAGTTTCACGGCCGCGCGGCCATTGCTTTTTTTCATACGTAGACAGACTTTAGAAATGGTCCTGACAAATATGTTGAGCTTGAGTTCTACATGCATTACGGTCGCATTGGCCAGCAAATGGTTTGACGCGAGGAGAAACAGCTTCCGTGCTGCTCCCGTGCCTGGGGTTTTCTGCAGTCCCCGAGGAGATTCTGCTAGCTGACAACATCTCTGGCACAGCTCAACAGCTCTGCAGTTTGAAAAAGCACGGAAAATGCTCACGGAAACGCAAGTGCGCAGAAGGCATGGCAAATCAGAAACACATATGATGTATGGACATGCCGCCTGTCATTACAGAACCTCTTCAAGCATGAAACGGTTCTTCAAATTGCCATTTACTAGCCGCACAGGATTCCAGCTTTGCCGCTGTGTAAGGGAAAGAAATCAATATCAGCAGCAAAGTGCCGTGTGGGGCGCCCCCGCCCCCAGTCTCATTTCTAGGAATGCCAATGTCTTAGAGAGAATAGCCCTCCCTGCGCCTGTGTCCAGTGCGCGCGTGCACACCGGTTCATGGGGGGGCTGGGGCGCTCCTTCCGCTCTTGATGTGCAGATAACGTCCAGACCCGGGAGCTCTAAGGCCGTCGCGCGCAGGCGGCTCTGGGAAAAGCCAAAGCTGCCTTTTAGCTGATGAGCTCAACAATCATTGGTGGCTAATGCAGACAGCGCGGGTAGGATATGTATTTTCTTTTAACTCTATTTATTTTCTGTATTACCAATACACAAATGTGGATTTTGCATTTCTTTTTTTAGCAAGGAGTGCATCCTCGCATCCAAAATTGGCAGTAGGTTGCACCTCACGCAAAAATATTAGCACAAAAAGACAAGAGCTAAGAACAAGAACTGCTTGTGTTCTGTTCAATCGCCTTGTTACAGTGATTACACGATAGGATTTACCAAAGCGACCCCCAATTAAGCCATGTGGCATAATGGTATAATTTCATGGAGAAAGCGAAATGCAAAATGTCAGAAATTATACAGATTACACCCCGGCATAAATTCAATTTGACACAGGCCTACTGATGACAAGCAGAGTGTCTGAATTAAAATGCAAAATGAGACTCATCATACAAAGAATTTTTGCAGCCTCAAAAAGCCTGTAATTAGGTGTGGGTGTAACTTGCGTAATTCCGTGTAGCGTGATCACGCGTAATTACCTAAGAATTCTGCAAGATAACGCTTGAATTGCGCAAGAAGAGTAATTCTGCGTTTAGTGCTATTTCTTAGCAGAAAAATGCCCCCTTGCATTCCAAATGGAAGCGAGGATGCATTTTGCACTAAGAAATAGTACTAAATGAAACAAAACATGAATAATGAGTGTGAACAGCAGCTCGTGCTTGTTAAATGTCCTCTTGGGGTAGGATTTTCCCTCAACATACTAACAGCATTTGACACTATTTTCTTAATGCAAAATGCATCCTTGCATTCAAAATGGATGCGAGGATGCATTTAGCACTAAGAAATAGCATGAAAAGCAAGTGCAGGGGTGTAGCTTCGGGAAGGGGGGTGTTTGGGGTGTTATACCTTCTTTCAATTGGCAACTGATACAACAAGCATTTGCAATGCAATAGGTCTCGCATTTTCGCAAGTTTGAGCTATTGGCATTGTAAATGACAATGCCTTTTATTTATGTTTTGGTTTGGCATAGCCAATAGGTCTCGCCTTTGGGACCTTATAAGTGTTTAGCCATGCAACAGTTAATGTTGTTGCACCGAGGATATTGTGCTGCATAGCTAAATACTTATGAGGTCCCAAAGGCGAGACCTATTGGCTATGCCAATGCTTGTTTCAATGGGAGCATGTGTTGTCGGTCAGAACACAGGCTCACATTGAAGTCAATGGGAGACTTTCCGAACGGTGTTCGGAAGCATCATAATCGGTCAGTCGGAACCTCCGACCACGAGTCTGTTGGAACCGAATCCGACAAGGAGTCGGGAGGTATAGTTTCCAACCGACATTGTAATCAGGCCCTTAATTGTGATACCTGCGCATTAATTACTATGGGGCCGATTCCGATCCGGGCCGGAAAACGTACCGACCGACTCGGAGCCGGAATTTATTCCGACCAACACGTACCGGTGCAGCCCGACCCGCAAAGTACGATAAAAAGCGTGCAAAATCCGACCGACTCGTACGGAACACAATACGAACGACCGAACCGCGCGGAAAACAGCTATCCGGCCGGAAAAGCACGCGAATCGAACCGACCGACACGCACCAGGAAGAATCCCGAACGAAACATACCCGCGAACTCCGACCCGCCAAGTACGATGCAACGCGTGGAAAACACGACCGAGTCGCACGGAGCTCAAGCCGTACGACCGACACGCACACAAAACAGCGAGCCGAAGCAACCCAATACAGCGCGACCGACGCGTACGCAGCACTTAAAACAGCACAAACACAGCGTGAACGACTCGGAGAAGCTCGCACGAGACAACTGCAGGGTCCGACTCGGTCAGAAGAACGTCTCCTACATGCACAAAAAGTACAAAGGGAAAAACACACAAAAAAAGGCCAAACAAGCAATTACAAAGCCAATAAATACTGGGGGGGGGAAACATGGAACAAAGACACACCCACAACTCCACCCATATAAAGGACACACATCTCTACCATGATCCTTTGCAAATTCAACTTACCTGCCAGCACACAACACCAACAGACAGCAACCACACACACACTCAGAGCTCATCCATCACACAAGCGACACACCATCAGCACCTCAACAAATAGCACCCTCACATACACCCAGCAAAATACACACTCACACACCCTCACTTGCACACCAACACACATCACTCACCACCACCACCCATCACCATGCCCCCCAAGAAGAATCCAAAGTTCCTAGATAGTGAATTGGAAGTCATGGTAGATGAGATCCTCAGGGTAGAGCCACAGCTGTTTGGTACACTGGTCCAACAGACCCCCATGTCGCAGAAAACCAAGATGTGGGCGAGGATCGTCGACAGGGTGAACGCGCAATCACCATGTTTGCGCACAAAGGAAGACATCCAGAACAGGTGGTATGATGTGCGCAGGAGGGTCAGGGACCTACTGAAGAAGGATTACATCTTGAGCCAACACACCGGCAGTGGCCCTCCTGCCAAACCACTATACCTCAGGCCCTGGGAGGAGAAGTTGCGGGCCATCCTACCACCAGTGAGCGTATATGGACTAGAAAACATCCCAGAGCCTGGTGAGTACACAACCAATATACCCAATATTGTGTGACAATACACACACATCACTGTCAAGGGGATAGTCAAACCATGCACCCTTAGCAAATACACAGCAACAAAAACAGAATCATCCCAAGATGTGTATGTCAGTCAGATAAACACAACACATGCCATCTGATAGTGATATGTAACTGTGTCATGACATGTACAAACCCTACAACAAATAAAGCTAGGCAGTGGCACAAATATAACCAACAAAACACTGTCAGATATGTAGCCACCACTACAAAACCACCACACAGGGAATCCCACAGAAAGGAAGGAATTCTGTGTATGCTGGTCAAGTCAGTGTAGCCAATAGCATCATGGGAGTTGTAGTCACAGATATTGCCCACCCTCACAATACGCCCATCAACACCACTCTGAACCATGCTCACATCACAGGGAGTGGAAAACAACTGACAAGATGGTTGACACTGGCTACTGCTGTGGGGAGCACAAGGCCCTGCTGGGAACTGGGCACCAACCAACAGCAGGACACCACTGACTGACATCCTGAAAGACAACTTGCACTCCCTGCAATGGAAGCACGTTCCATGGTGGAATATCTGGCTGGGTGGGAAGGAGGACTGACAGCTATGACCATAGTTACCAGCAGCTCTCCCCACACACACCCCTAACACAAACTACACACAACACACCTGGGAAAATGCATTGCCTCACACTAAAATTAATTATCCCACAAAGAACCACCACCCTGGGTCATGCTGTGGGAAGCACAGTGACACACATGGGACTTGTAGCCAAACAAACGCCAGGACAACACTGTCAGCCATCCATTCAGCACAGGCACACTACCCCACAGGGAAGCAGAGTCAGAAGGAAGGAAGTATGGGCAAGCTGGGAAGGGGGTGGAGGCAATAGCATGATGGGAGTGGTAGTCACAGATATTGCTCACCCTCACAATTGGCCCATCAACACCACTCTGAACCATGCTCACATCACAGGCAGTGGAAAACAACTGACAAGATGGCTGACACTGGGTACTGCTGTGGGGAGAACAAGCCCCTGCTGGGAACTGGGCACCAACAAACAGCAGGACACCACTGTCAGCCACCTTGCCATTGCCGTCACACCCACACACAGTGAAGTACACTCAAAAGGAAGGAAATATGGGCATTCTGGGAAGGGGGGTGGAGGCAATAGCATGATGGGAGTGGGAGTCACAGCTCAACATCCCCAAACCACATGGCCCAGCAAGCTCACACTGAAGCATGCACACCTCACAGAGAGTGGAAAGCCCCATCAAAGATGTCTGACACCGGTGCTCTGTTGTGGGGAGCACAAGGCCCTGCTGGGAACTGGCCACCAACCAACAGCAGGACACCACTGTCAGCCATCTTGCCATTGCTGTCACACCCACACACAGTGAAGTACACTCAAAAGGAAGGAAGTATTGGCATGCTGGGAAGGGGGGTGGAGGCAATAGCATGATGGGAGTGGTAGTCACAGCTCAACATCCCCAAACCACATGGCCCAGCAAGCTCACACGGAAGCATGCACACATCACAAAGAGTGGAAAGCCCCATCAAAGATGTCTGACACCGGTGCTCTGTTGTGGGGAGCACAAGGCCCTGCTGGGTACTGGCCACCAACCAACAGCAGGACACCACTGTCAGCCATCTTGCCATTGCTGTCATACCCACACACAGTGAAGTACACTCAAAAGGAAGGAAGTATGGGCATGCTGGGAAGGGGGGAGGAGGCAATAGCATGATGGGAGTGGTAGTCACAGCTCAACATCCCCAAACCACATGGCCCAGCAAGCTCAACTGAAGCATGCGCACCTCACAGAGAGTGGAAAGCCCCATCAAAGATGTCTGACACCGGTGCTCTGTTGTGGGGAGCACAAGGCCCTGCTGGGAACTGGCCACCAACCAACAGCAGGACACCACTGTCAGCCATCTTGCCATTGCTGTCACACCCACATACAGTGAAGTACACTCAAAAGGAAGGAAGTATGAGCATGCTGGGAAGGGGGGTGGAGGCAATAGCATGATGGGAGTGGTAGTCACAGCTCAACATCCCCAAACCACATGGCCCAGCAAGCTCACACTGAAGCATGCACACCTCACAGAGAGTGGAAAGCCCCATCAAAGATGTCGGACACCGGTGCTCAGTTGTGGGGAGCACAAGGCCATGCTGGGAACTGGCCACCAACCAACAGCAGGACATCACTGTCAGCCATCTTGCCATTGCTGTCACACCCACACACAGTGAAGTCCACTCAAAAGGAAGGAAGTATGGGCATGCTGGGAAGGGGGTGCAGGCAATAGCATGATGGGAGTGGTAGTCACAGATATTGCTCACCCTCACAATTGGCCCATCAACACCACTCTGAACCATGCTCACATCACAGGGAGTGGAAAACAACTGACAAGATGGCTGACACTGGGTACTGCTGTGGGGAGCACAAGGCCCTGCTGGGAACTGGGCACCAACAAACAGCAGGACACCACTGACTGACATCCTGAGAGTCAACCTGCACCCACTGCAAGGGTGGCATGCTTCATGGTGTGATAACTGGGCTGGAGGGAGAAGGATGTCCGGATGTCAACCAAATACCACTAATGCTTGCCATGCACACACCTCAACATTCACATTGAAATGCTTCATGTTGTCAGGACAATGCGCTACACCAATATCAACAGCTGACTGTGACAACTTAGGACAATGCAATGTACAGGCCCGCATACAGAGGTACAGTCACAACTGTCAGGTGTTTGAACCATTGATGCCTGTAGAAACATTACATACATTGTGTGTCTCTTCCAAATACAGGTGATGATGGGAACACAGCAGCAGATGCTGAGGAGTCCCTGTTCCAGGCTCCGGGGGACACTGAGCTCACTGGTGTGGAACAGCCTCTGCCCACCTCGGATGATGAAGACCTACCTGGCACCTCCGCAGTGAGTCATAATGCAGAACCAGCAGGACCACCAGCTGCACCCCCTGCACCCACCCCTCCAACAACTGCCAACACACAGACCACCCCTGCCGACACAGACAGACCAAGGACCACCACCACCAACAGCACACGGACCCCGGCCCAACGTGGAGCTACGGACAACAACACCAGCAACAACCCCCAAGGGGGCCCAGGGTCACCTGTGCGTGCCACCTCAGGTCCTTCACGTGTCGCCAGGGGTGGTGGGAGGGGTGGTAGACATAGGTCGCTGCTTGCAGAGGGGTCTGGACTGCATGATGACCCACAACTGGTACGCATCGCTGATGCGTACCAGACTAGCACCGGAGAGTTCAGCCAGGTAGTGGGGATCCTCAGGGACATTCAACAGCAGCAGGCTGCCCATCATGCCCGCTTGGACTTACACATGTCCCGCATGGAGTCCAAGTGGGACACAGTGCAAGAACAGACGGCGGTGCATAGGGACATATTGCAATGCCTCCGCCAGATTTGCACCAACATGTCAACACCTCCCTGTGTGCCCACAACATCTGGTGCTGCAACAACTGCAATTGCCACAGGGAGGGAGGATGACTCTGGCGGAGAGTCCCCTGCACCGCAGCAGCCTGCACTTGAGGGTCCCCCCCCAAAGAAGAGGGGTCGTCCGAGGAAGGACAACTGAGAGGCTGATGGCAGTGCACAACCCCCAGGAAGCCAACACCTGTTCTGGAAAATCACCTTTGTGCCCAAACTCTTCACCCTGTCGAATGCAACACAACTCTCCCACATGACATGGGGAGCTCAAGTTGGACCAATGTATCAGATGACTGTGGACTTTACTCTGGACATTTCTGCTACCAGGACTTCCAAATCATCTTGGAACTTTGGATTACAATCACAATGTACAGCACCCACCATCCTGTGCACTATACTCACACATGTATGTCAATAAACTCACTAATACACCATACTTGCCTCTGTTGTGATTCCAACACAACGTGTTTCTGAAGTGGAGATGATGATCTGTGAAATGAACTGTGCATGCTAACTGCTACAGCAAGTACAACACCGGCATGTGAGTCATGGCGACGTGACACATATGAGGGAGACACACCACCAGGGCTACACAACACATACACACCAGGGCCATCTGACTCATCGCCTACACTGATGTTGCCAGGAAATACGGTGCAATGCACAGACCCAACACCTATTCCCAGTCTGTGTCAACTAGCCCACTGGTGCAGTAAGCAAATGTCAGTCAGATGTGTGACCACAGACAACGCACATCACAAAGTGAAGCACAGGTTTATTACACATTTGCAACATGTTGTAACCACTACAGATGCAAGGTAATCCCACCTGGCAGTGGGCACACAGTCAACAAGTGTAGAAGAAAGGAAGTCCATGGGTGTGGCGCACATCACCTGTAGGGAAACGACAGCTACCACCCTGGAAGTTGATTCACGGTGTCGGGGGATCATAGTTGACCAAACAACTCTGAAAGTACCCTGTGAAGGACAGAAATGACACACAGTCAAAAGCACTGAAGTACAGGACAGAACTGCAATACTCATGCCCAATACATGTCACAAGATACCCACCCAGAACCAAGTTAGCATGCCAACACTGTTGGGGAGTACAGACTACCTGTAAGGACACATCGCTGCATGCATCCAGTCAAGTAGCACATGGACACACTCAAACAGCACCAGAGCACCACCAACACATATCATGCAAACTCACATCATATCATTGACATAACATCCCTGGATACTCACATTCAGCTGAAGAAGTTGGTGATGAGCTGTGTGCGGACATCACCCTCATCATCATCACTGGCATCGTGGTCCAGCCCAGGATCCTCCACAGGTGGCGGATGTTGGTCATCGTCATCCAGGATGAGAAGAAACTCCTTCCGCACTGCCAGGTTGTGTAGCATGCAGCAGACGATGACAACCTTGCACACCTTTGCTGGGGCATATGGGAGGGCCCCTCCTGTCTTATCTAGGCAGCGGAAGCGGATCTTCAGGAGACCAAATGTCCGCTCAATCACTCTCCTGGTCCGACCATGTGCCTCATTGTAGCACATCTGGGCTGGTGTCACAGGGTTCCTGAGGGGCGTCAGCAACCACGGCATGTTGGGGTATCTGGAGTCACCTACATACAGACAATTGCACATTAGCTGAGTTGGAAAAGAGGGTGGAACACTACATTGCAGAACACACACAATGGTACAAAGTCAGTACACACCAACAAGCCAGGCACGCTGGTTCCGCATCTGTGACATCATCCTCGGGATGCGACTACTCCTCATCACGTAGGCATCGTGTGCAGAACCGGGGAAACGGGCACACACGTGTGAGATGCTCATATCTGCAAGACATACCACCAGTGCATTGACCGAATGGTAGTGTTTGCGGTTCCTGTATGCCTGCTCTTGGGCCTGTGGTGGTACCAAAGCCACATGTGTCCCATCAATGGAGCCAATGACATGCGGCATCCTCCCCAGGGCATAGAAGTCACTCTTCACGTCAGTGAGTTGTTGAAGTCTAGGGAAATAGATGTACTGGTTCAGGTATCTCAACATAGCCTCCAAAACATCGCGGAGCACACGGCTGAACATGGTCTGTGACATTCCTCCAGCAGACGCCACAGTGTGTTGAAAGGTACCGGTGGCAAAGAAGTGTAGGGCTGCCATCACCTTCACCTTGGGGGTCAGCGCTGTAGGGTATGTCCGGCCAGGTTGCAAATGTGGGGCCAACCGCACCGTCAATTCCTCAATCAGTGGCCTGGTGAAGCGGTACCGTCGGATGCAGTCCCGTTCAACCACTGTTGCAAGGTCAGGGAATGGCCGATGGACAGCTGGTGCCCTGCAGTGCATAGGTGAAGAAAGAAAGATTGTCAGTCACCCCACATATGTGGCATAGACCAGACTCAATATCACATGATACATCATTACGAGACACAAGTACATGATGCCTGTGCCGTTCCGTAAGGACATGTATGGCACCTACATGGCTAACATCTAACATCACAGTTCAACATGTTCCCTCAACAAGTCCCAGGTTGTGCTATGGGATATCATTAGGCTGTGTCACAGTACCCATGTACTGCTGTCACGTTCCAAACACACACCACAGTGACATGTGAGGACAGATGTGCCCCAGGCATCACAGCTCATCGACAGGTAGATTCCCAGGGACCCTGTATTGCCACATGGACACTGGCATGACATGGTGCATCATGAATACACCACAGCTAAACAACCATGACCCCCACAGGTAGTGGTCCCTGTTGCCTCGGCAGGACAGACATGGACATCTGTGACACACACACGCACAACATCAAAGTCCATGCACAAACAACGTGGATGTGGAGACTGTCTCCCATTGTGCACATGGAATCAGAGACATTGTAAACACAACATGCACACAGACTGTGGAGGGCCATCACAATTGTGGCAATGGGTCACCCTGGGATGTACATACCGTCCCACATGGGACTCAGGGGGTATGTGACATGACATACACATACACAACCATGAAATGTGACCATGTCACATGCCCTGAAATGAACAGTTGCACACCACAGTGTTCATGTGCACAACACACCAAGGATTCTGTCCCCATGAACACGTGCACAGCCTGGGAGTGGCTGCCCCCAAGTGCCACCCAAAAAACAACATGTTGACCCCCATACACGGAACAGGTAATGCAGCCTTACATGCCTTAGGATAGAGTGTGGACAGGCTGTGGTGTTGTAGGTGTGCCCCTCACTCCCTGGGAAGTATATGTGGCTGGCATATGTTCACCTGTGACAGGCATGGTGACATATGCCAGTGACTTGTACAGGGACGCTTTGTACAGCAATGGACCGATCGGTGTGCCCGGCCGGCCCATTGCATTCAATGTGAGCGGGTACGCGTTGTATCCCGGGTACGTGTTGAACAGCAATGGACCGATCGGTGTGCCCGGCCGGCCCATTGCATTCAGTGTGAGCGGGTACGCGTTGTATCCCGGGTACGCGTTGTAGAGCAATGGACCGATCGGTGTGCCCGGCCGGCCCATTGCATTCAATGTGAGCGGGTACGCGTTGTATCCCGGGTACGCGTTGTAGAGCAATGGACCGATCGGTGTGCCCGGCCGGCCCATTGCATTCAATGTGAGGCGGGTACGCGTTGAACAGCAATGGACCGATCGGTGTGCCCGGCCGGCCCATTGCATTCAATGTGAGCGGGTACGCGTTGTATCCCGGGTACGCGTTGTAGAGCAATGGACCGATCGGTGTGCCCGGCCGGCCCATTGCATTCAATGTGAGCGGGTACGCGTTGAACAGCAATGGACCGATCGGTGTGCCCAGCCGGCCCATTGCATTCAATGTGAGCGGGTACGCGTTGAACAGCAATGGACCGATCGGTGTGCCCGGCCGGCCCATTGCATTCAATGTGGCGGGTACGCGTTGAACAGCAATGGACCGATCGGTGTGCCCGGCCGGCCCATTGCATTCAATGTGAGCGGAGTGCGCGTTGAACAGCAATGGACCGATCGGTGTGCACGGCCGGCCCATTGCATTCAATGTGAGCGGGTACGCGTTCTATCCCGGGTACGCGTTGTACAGCAATGGACCGATCGGTGTGCCCGGCCGGCCCATTGCATTCAATGTGAGCGGGTACGCATTGAACAGCAATGGACCGATCGGTGTGCCCGGCCGGCCCATTGCATTCAATGTGAGCGGGTACGCGTTGTATCCCGGGTACGCGTTGTACAACAATGGACCGATCGGTGCGCACACATTGGCTGGGGCCTGGCATGGCAACGGACGCGTTTTCGAAGCTCCAACGAGTCTGATGCAGTGAATTCAGTTGGCCAGCCACAACAATGTTGCAAAATCATGGGTGTCATGAAGTTGAAGATTTGAAGGATGCTGTGGGCGTGTATTAGTGCTGCTATTCCATGGATTGGTCAGATTCAGAAGATGCAAACGACTTGGACCTATCACTTTGGACACATGGGCCAGTATCTGCCTCTGCAGCACACATATAATGCTGGCTGTTCCCCTGAGAGCTCACTTGCCTGCACTACATGCTCCAGGACGACACCTGCCACCAACACTGCTGCTGTTTATGCATCCTCTGGCTCCTGCAATGGCACGTACTGTGGAGAGAGCCCCAGCCTTCAGCCTTGAGGAGAACCAGGCCCTGCTGGACAGCCTCCTTCCACAGTACAGCAAGCTGTATGGGAAACCAGGGGAGCAGGTGAGTGTGCTGTCCACTGCATCACTAATTGTGCATGTTGTCTGACTAGCAGGACTTTCAGTGTGCACACCACTGGCTAGCATGCCCACTGAGTAGTTGTCACACCCCAAAGTGTGTAGTTACATGCACTGAACTGGTACAGTGCAGTAACAGTGCATTCCAACTAGGTTTACTTCCCATGCAATGATACAATGTAGTAACTGCTGGCAAACTGTTCATAGCCATTGTTGCACTGCCTGGGTACATCATATGCCCCTGTGATTGAGACATGTATATCCAACTGTGTGATGCACGTATATGTTGCATGTGTAGTAATGGCCTTTTCACTTTGTCATCCTCACAGGTTGATGCCCACCAGAAGCAGGACATCTGGCTGACCATCGCCCGGAAAGTAAGATCCGTGGGGTCTACAGGTGCAGGATCCGCAACTGCCAAAAGAGGTGGCAGGACCTTCGTGGCTGGACCCGGAGGATCGCAAGGGTCCAGCTGAAGCTGTCGCCTCCTCGCAGGAGGGGCGGACACCGGACCCTGACCCCCCACATGTTCCGGATCCTGGCGGTGGTCTTCCCTGACCTGGATGGGCAGCTGAAGGACAGACAGCAGCAAGGAGGGGGTGGGTCCATGACTGCACTGTGCACTTTGTCTGACATGCTATGTGCCCTCCTCTGGCCTGGTTAAACTTCCACAGTACATCAGTCATGTGGTCCAGGACCCATGTCCCTCATTTGTGACATGCCCACTTCTCCTCTGATACGCATATGTGTGGCCCTTATAGTCAGGAAATTGTGTCATTTGGGGACTGTGTCATTGCATTTTGCTTTGCTCAAGGTGGGGGACAGCATTTGTTCCCGTGACTATGTTGTGCGATTCATGGGTGGGTCAATTGCTTACACAATGCCTAAGTTCTGACATGTGATCTGGGTGTAACTTTGATATGTGGTCCGCTTGCTGCTCTGACTCACCACATGTCCCTGGGGAATTTGGCACACACCCATGCTGCTGGTGGGAACAATGTTTGGGTCTCAGGAGTATGTGTATCCAGTGTGTCACACATGCTTAGCCACCTGCCTACTGTCCAGGACTCATCCCTCTTACAGGTGGAGCTGGACAGTCATGCCTACTCCAGTGCATACAATACACTCTGTACTCCCACTCCCGTGTATCATCTGGCATGTTGTGATCAGTGAAATGTACCCTCAGGTGTCTGCCTCTGTCTCATTGTGCTGTGTCTTCGTTGTCAGGACTACTGGTATGTTTATCGGTTAGGGCTCAGCATGCCATCTGAGATGTGACCATGATAGACGATACTTCTGTGACTTATAGGTGTCTGATCACTTGACTGTGCACACAGGTGTTTGCGACTGTGACTTTCAGGCAGCTGTATTTTCATTCACAGCACACTGTGAGGTGCTCATGTTCAGAGAGTTGTGTTTCATGTCCCCCATATGTCCAGTTGGTATGACGTGGACAAATAGTAGTACAGATGATGTGGTTTTTGGGGGATGGACATGTGCACTTGTCAGTCACATAACTTGCATTCCCCATGCCCTCGGATTGTGACACAGTGCAGACTGTTGTTGGCTGGCTGCCATGGCCATGTGACTTGAGACAGTAATGTATGACTTTGCACGCATTCCTGTGTCATGGCATTAAACTTCCTGGGACTGATCCTGCAGGGGAGTGACATGTGCAACATGCACCCCATTGTGGCATTGACTATCCGGACATGGGTGCATCATGGTGTCTGGTGCTGGTATGCATCACATGCATTTCTAATTAGACTCTGGCCATCCCTTTATCCGGACACCTGCACTGACTCAGTGGCAAGAGATGTGATGTGTGCATGTTCACATACTTCACCGTGTTCCCTGCAATGTCCAACAACTGTGTAGGTGGTGCATGTGTCCACACTGGGGTCTTACCATCAGACAGGCACCAGACAGATGGGTGCAAGGGTAGGAGGGGTGTGAGTCCCATGGTTGACCATCAGACTGATAATTGGCTTCCCCGAATCTGTGTGAGGACTTTAGGCAATGTTCAACTAAGGATGCCAGGGCTTGCTCTGTAATGTGCTGTACTTACTGTGGTGTGTGCGGTCAGTGCAGGTGACTGATGTTTGTCTGTTTCCCTAATTGTTTGCAGATACATCCACGGCCACAGGAGGGGACAGCTCCACGGACCAGGAGGAGCAGCGGAGCCAGACTGGGTCAGCATCGGAGGAGTGGTCAGAGGGACCCAGTGGCACGGAGGGCGAGGGGGCCACACCGAGGAGTCCTCAGCACCATCCACCTCAGCTGGGGACCACAGCAGCTCAGAGGATGACTCCCTTGTGGAGGCGGGTCTCAGCAGCCACCAAAGGCCAGCTAGTCTGTCTGGCCCCGCCACCACCACCACCACCACCACCGCCCTCCCATTGGCTCCCATTCCTGAGGTCCGTGGAGGCTCCCGTGCTCGGGAGCGTGTCTCCTTCGTGCCAGGCACCGCAGCCCCTGCCCCTGTGTCCCCTGCTGCCCTGAGTGAGGAGTCTGTGTACCTCCTTTGGCAGCTCCATGTAGGGCAGACAGCAATGCTGAGTGTCCTCCATGCACACACCACTCTGTTGACACAGCTGGTGTCGTTCATGGAGTGCATCTCGACGGGTATGTCTGCCCTACAGATGAGCAATAGGTCCATGGACTCCTCCCTGACGTCAGCAGTGTCCCTCCTCCAACAGTCCCTCACCCCTCCCACCTCTGCCCCATCCACACTTCCTGCCCCCCTACCTGTCCAAAGCACATGCACACCTGCACAGTCAACCAAACACACAGACACAAGCAGCACAGACACACCCAAGAGTAAGGCAAGACGTGCACACAAGCATCCTCAGGGGACTGATACCACATACACAGGGGATGGGGAACACACACACACACAGGCATCCACATTCACTCCGCAGTCCTCCAAATCCTCTCCCTCCAAGACCCCTTCCCTTGCCTCGCCTGCTACCCCACCTACACAGCAGATCTTCCTGTGTGACCTCGGCCTCTTCCCCTCCATTCCTGCTGATCCAGCATACCAGGGGAAGAGGAAGTCCACCCACACAGAGAGGAGTGCCCCTCGCCCCCAGACACCCTCCCCCAGGCGCAGGCAGACACAGGAGCCCATTAGGAAGTCCCCCCGGAGCAGGAAGAGCAAGACCCCACCACCACCACCACGCAGCTCCAGCGCCCAGTCTCTCTCCTCCATCCCAGGCCACCACTGCACAGGTTCCCCGCCATACCCTGCCCCAGGTTCCCCCACAAACCGATACCGCATCCCCAGACTGCTTAGGCCCTCCCCCCCTGCCACTTGCTCTTCCACCCCCAACCCAGACGCTCTGCCTGTTAGTGGCACTGTTGTGGGGACCGGGTCCCCCCCCTCTGTCCTGCCCACCTCATCTGCCCACCCTTCCACTCCGTTGGAGTCATGCACTGCAGTGGAGTCCACAACCACCACGTCTGACTCGGGCACTGCAGTGGGTACCCAGTCCACTACATCAGTCCAGCCCACTGCAGTGGTTGCAGCACCCACACCAACTGACTTGTGTACCACAGTGGTGCCGGCCCCCCCTGAGTCAGACACCTCCACTGCAGTTGCTGGTGACACTCCTGCACCCACCACCCCTTCACTGCCTCACTCTGCCATCCCCTGATCCTGTCCCTGCGGTGCCTGGCCTGCCCCTTGTATGCCCCTCCAAGGGGGATGTCCCCCAACCGTACCAGTGCAGGCAAGCAATGTGTGACCAGTTGTTACTTCTCACCCCGTTGGTACTGTGATTTTGGACTGGCCATTGGCCTTAGTTTCTTTTGGACTTCCGTGTTTACCCTGACATTTGCTGAATAAAGCCCCTTTTTTGTTTACTTTTGGGTTTTCTTTTGATGTACATGATGTGGATGAGTAGCATCCTGCATTTGCAGTTGTAATAGTGTTCACATCAGGACAAAGAAGTGTTGCAGTGATGGACTCCATGTGGTCCATGGGATATGTGTCCTGTTGTAGTCTGGATCTATGGCATCCTTTGCTACAGTCTGAGGGTGTAATGTTCAGCATTTGACACAGGGATGTCCTTTTTGCATTTGTAAATGAACATCTTTGTCTTACACTGATGCACATCTGGTGGGCTTACCACTGTTCAATGTTCCGATTTCCCTGACTGTGTGCCCAGCTCCACTGGACATGCAGTTTTGCACATCAATGTCGAAGGACTCATCTGTGTATACAGTGCAACTTGCTTGACACGTGTTTGGTGTGTGTGCAGATGACTGACGTGACACTCCCGTACCCAGGCTGATGTGAGCAGAGCCTTCTGTGTGTTGTGGTTGTTGACTCACTGACGGAGTGTTCTGCTGACATGTTTGGGTCGTGCACAGACAAGGTTTGACACAGCGGACCTTCCACAGGAGTGGAGTGCCCTCATGGCAGTGTGTAATCTGTTGACATTGCGTGGGCCTGTGTTGTGTAAGCATGTCTGTGCGTGTTCCCTTCCCTTTTCCAACACAGGCTGTGTCCCTAGGGATGTTCCTGTTTGTGATGCTTGCTGAGTTGTTCTGTGTTCATCCAGCATCTTGGACCTGGTTTCTCTGTGATGTGGGTGCATTGCAAACTAATGTTCATGAGGTTGTCATCCCAGGTTGTCTTTGTTGGGGATGTGGGCAAATGCAGATAGGACACATTCAGAATTCCCCTTGGCACTTGTTGTTTACACGAGTCATGTGATTTACAGTTTGTGGTAGCTTTCAGTGATTGTGACACGTTGTGTGTGTGACTGCTGCCACTGCTCAGGGTCAGAGCTGCAATGTTGGTAGTTGTGTACGTGTGTTCTTCGTGTGTCACCTTGGCTTCTTCATTGGTGTGTGACTATGGCCAGGATCCCATTGATTGTGGTGGATTTCACATCATGCCCATGTACGGCATACTGTGCTGTGTGTCAGACATTGACGAGTCTTGTTGACTGGCCATGTGTGATGGGTTTCTGCACCTTAGTTCCCACCACCACCCCTGGTATTATCATGGGTGCATGTGCAATGTCACCAGTCCATGTGAGCTTCACTGCTGCACATTGGTGGAGATCAGGGTGTGTGGTGGTGAGTGTATGCAAAAGTGAGTTGTTGCACGGCCAGACCCCTACCTCCATATTGGCCTTGGCTGGCAGGCCGTGCTGATTGATTGGAGCTTGTGTAGGTGTGATGGTAGTTAGTTACTCAGGACACATGGCTGGGGTTCACAGTGTGAACGACATCTAACATTGTCATCACAGTGGGATTATCATGCAGGCTAGTGTCAGCACAATATGGGGTCCTTGGGGGTAGTGCTGTGGTGGGTCTGTCTCTTGCTGTGTTAGTTGCTGTTCCTACAAGCTTGTGTGACATGTGTAATTTGTGCTCCCTCTCATCTAACAATGCCTGATTGCCCACATAGGGGATTTGGATCCATGAGTTACTTTTGTGTGGCACTGTATGTGCATCTGTGTAATTGGTATTCAGGCCTCATCATGTGTTGTGTGGTTGCCTGGGGACACTGGCACCCCCCCTCACCTGTTGTGTTTGATGTGCAGTGTGGGTCTGCCTGTTTGTGTTTGTGCATCTGCACCACTGCATTGGCATATCTTTAGTGTGCCATTGGCTGTATGTTGTTTGGTGGGTTTCACCTGCTGTCCCTGGGACTCCTAGGTCATCAGTCAGCACAATGATCATTGTTTGTATGTCCCATTGCTGCCGTGGTATGTTATTTGTTCACCTCACATCTACAGTCTCCACAGGGTATCTCCATTTGTGTGGCCATTGGTGCAAATATGTGGGTCTGCATTATGATGGTCACTTCTGTCATTGATGGATGTTGACAGGGTCAGCCCTCATGGGTGATGTTTGTCTGCACATGGCCAAAGGTATGTCTTATTTGCACTGCACTGTTTGCCTCCCCTAATCTATGTTGCTTTGGGACACAAGCACTACTTTGCCACTGATGTGTTTGTTGTTCTGTGACCAGGAATCATCCATGCAGTTTGGCAGTTGCAGCTTTTTCAATGTCAACACTTACATTCTGGTCACTGTGATGATGGGGGTTTAGACCCCATTGCCACAATGTTCAAAATGTGCTTCAGCTATGGACCCCACACTTACCTTTTGGTCACTGTGATGATGGGGGTTGGACCCCATTGCCACAATGTTCAAAATGTGCTTCAGCTATGGACCCCACACTTACCTTTTGGTCACTGTGATGATGGGGGTTGGACCCCATTGCCACAATGTTCAAAATGTGCTTCAGCTATGGACCCCAGACTTACATTTTGGTCACTGTGATGATGGGGGTTTAGACCCCATTGCCACAATGTTCAAAATGTGCTTCAGCTATGGGCCCCACACTTACATTTTGGTCACTGTGATGATGGGGGTTTAAACCCCATTGCCACAATGTTCAAAA
This sequence comes from Calotriton arnoldi, assembly GCA_963921515.1. Classification (NCBI taxonomy): domain Eukaryota; kingdom Metazoa; phylum Chordata; class Amphibia; order Caudata; family Salamandridae; genus Calotriton; species Calotriton arnoldi. Next base: position 31,728 of record CAWUFW010004087.1, on the reverse strand, counting down.
TGTGCTTCAGCTATGGACCCCACACTTACCTTTTGGTCACTGTGATGATGGGGGTTGGACCCCATTGCCACAAAGTACAAAATGTGCTTCAGCTATGGTCCCCACACTTACATTTTGGTCACTGTGATGATGGGGGTTTAGACCCCATTGCCACAATGTTCAAAATGTGCTTCAGCTATGGGCCCCACACTTACCTTTTGGTCACTGTGATGATGGGGGTTGGACCCCATTGCCACAATGTTCAAAATGTGCTTCAGCTATGGACCCCACACTTACCTTTTGGTCACTGTGATGATGGGGGTTGGACCCCATTGCCACAATGTTCAAAATGTGCTTCAGCTATGGACCCCACACTTACCTTTTGGTCACTGTGATGATGGGGGTTTAGACCCCATTGCCACAATGTTCAAGATGTGCTTCAGCTATGGGCCCCACACTTACATTTTGGTCACTGTGATGATGGGGGTTGGACCCCATTGCCACAGTGGTCATGGCCTGCTTGCATTGTGGGGGCCACACACATTTGTGTGTGACATGTGATAGGGGGTCACATTGTATGTTCAAAGTCATGTTCAGTGTTGTAGGCATTTGACACAGTCTACACACGCTTGTCATGGTGTTGGGGGGAGATGTCTTTTTGTTGCATTCCTTATGTTGGTGTGTGCTTGTTGTGTCATGCATTACCCATCCTATGAGTGGGGGTGTTGTTGGTGATAGGCATCCAGCCCCCCATGGGTAGAGGTGGTAGTAGTGACAGGCATCCAGCACCCCCTGGGTAGGGGTGGTAGTAGTGACAGGCATCTAGCACCCCCTGGGTAGGGGTGGTGGTAGGGGTAGGCATCTAGCACCCCCTGGGTAGGGGTGGTGGTAGTGGTAGTCATCTGGCACCCCCTGGGTAGGGGTGGTGGTAGTGGTAGGCATCTGGCACCCCCTGGGTAGGGGTGGTGGTAGTGACAGGCATCCTGCCCCCCATGGGTAGGGGTGGTAGTAGTGACAGGCATCTAGCACCCCCTGGGTAGGGGTGGGCATCTAGCACCCCCTGGGTAGGGGTGGTGGTACTGGTAGGCATCTGACACCCCCTGAGTAGGGGTGGTGGTAGTGGTAGGCATCTGGCACCCCCTGGGTAGGGGTGGTAGGCATCCAGCCCCCCATGGGTAGAGGTGGTAGTAGTGACAGGCATCCTGCCCCCCATGGGTAGGGGTGGTAGTAGTGACAGGCATCCAGCACCCCCTGGGTAGAGGTGGTAGTAGTGACAGGCATCTGGCACCCCCAGGGTAGGGGTGGTGGTAGTGGTAGGCATCTGGCACCCCCTGGGTAGGGGTGGTAGTGGTGGTAGGCATCCAGCCCCCCATGGGTAGAGGTGGTAGTAGTGACAGGCATCCTGCCCCCCATGGGTAGGGGTGGTAGTAGTGGTAGGCATCTGGCACCCCCTGGGTAGGGGTGGTGGTAGTGGTAGGCATCTGGCACCCCCTGGGTAGGGGTGGTGGTAGTGGTGGTTAGGGGTGGTGGTAGTGGTAGGCATCTGGCACCCCCTGGGTAGGGGTGGTGGTAGTGACAGGCATATTGCCCCCCATGGGTAGGGGTGGTAGTAGTGACAGGCATCTAGCACCCCCTGGGTAGGGGTGGTGGTAGGGGTAGGCATCTAGCACCCCCTGGGTAGGGGTGGTGGTAGTGTTAGGCATCTGGCACCCCCTGGGTAGGGGTGGTGGTAGTGGTAGGCATCTGGCACCCCCTGGGTAGGGGTGGTATTGGTGGTAGGCATCTGGCACCCCCTGGGTAGGGGTGGTAGTGGTGGTAGGCATCCAGCCCCCCATGGGTAGAGGTGGTAGTAGTGACAGGCATCCTGCCCCCCATGGGTAGGGGTGGTAGTAGTGGTAGGCATCTGGCACCCCCTGGGTAGGGGTGGTGGTAGTGGTAGGCATCTGGCACCCCCTGGGTAGGGGTGGTGGTACGCATCTGGCACCCCCTGGGTAGGGGTGGTGGTAGTGACAGGCATCCTGCCTCCCATGGGTAGGGGTGGTAGTAGTGACAGGCATCTAGCACCCCCTGGGTAGGGGTGGTGGTAGGGGTAGGCATCTAGCACCCCCTGGGTAGGGGTGGTGGTAGTGGTAGGCATCTGGCACCCCCTGGGTAGGGGTGGTGGTAGTGGCAGGCATCTGGCACCCCCTGGGTAGGGGTGGTGGTAGTGGTAGGCATCTGGCACCCCCTGGGTAGGGGTGGTGTTAGTGGTTGGCATCCAGGCCCCTATGTGTATATGTGGCATTGGTGATAGCCATCCCGCCCCTATGGTGCTGCTGTTGCTGGTGTACGTAATTTCTGCATCCCTATGTGTGTGTGTGATATGTCGGGTACGTGGGGTTTGTTTGTGTGGTGGGTGTCTGACTTACCTTCTGCGTCCTACGCGTCCGTGCCAGTTCCGGTAATAGATGTAGAATATTGGTAGGATCGGCACAATGGGATTCATGGTTGGTTCGTCTCGTTCGTCTTTCTCTTTGCTTCGCCTCGTCGCTGGCGTGTTCGTCTCGTAGCCGTGGATCGTCTTGTGGCGCGAATCGGAGCTTATGTGCGCCTCTCCCGGATGCTTTGACGTGCCGTGCGTAGCGACGGGTTCGGCGCGTACGGAGGACGCATCGTACTTGTCCGGCCGGACGGGGCAGCATTTTGGCTTCCGTGCGACTGGATTCTGCGTTTCCGGATCCGCCTCGGTCGGAGAACAGGACCTGTATTGGGTGAGTATGACTGGGTCGGGATTTGGGCAGTTGTGCGCATTGTACTTGCTCGGTCGGACGTATGTGCAAATAGGTCGGGAAACAGGCATTCGCCTGGCTTTTTTCCCGGCCGAATGGTATTAGGTGCGCCTCCGATCGGAATCGACCCCTATGTGTTTTTATATATTATTTAATTTTATAATTTAACTTACAATTGTTTTTAAAGTACTGTAACACATTTTTAAGGACTGATGCAAGGGAAATATGGGTAAGGGGTGGGGAAGTGAATCAATATCCAGGTTTTAATTTAAATACCTGGGTATTAATTACTGGGGGTTAAAGATATTATAATGTTATTTTATATATTTAAACATAATTTTTTTTTACGTCTTGCAAAACTCACGCTTTGGGAGGGGATTCAAGGGAACTAGGAAATATAAGTGGTGAACTTTATTAATACCAGGGTATTAATTTTACTCCCTGTGCATTAATAGGCATTCACCTGTATTTTTAAATTTTAATATTTTTTTACACTCACCATTCGGGAGGGAATCCAAGGAATATATATGGTAATGCTTGGAGCAGTGTATTAATACCAAGGTATTCATTTAATAACCAGAGAATAAATATTACTAGGGGGCTCATTACGATGTTGGGCGGAAAGCCTCTGCCCGACACAGACTTGGAATCGGGACCGACCAACTTGCGGTCGCCGGTTCCGACCGCCGGATTACGATGCGACCGAACACTGTTTGGTTCGAGTCCCATTGTTCCCTAAGGGAGCTCGTGTTTCGCCCGACAACCGGCCACAACACAGGCTCCAATGGGAAAATGGGGTGTTTACGGAAAACTCTGCACCCTGTTGCAGGCACCCCATGGTGCCTGCCACACAGTGCAGGGTTTACAGGGGGGTCCCTTAGGTACGTTCTCTGCCATCAACAGTAGGCCGCGGGGGTCCTGCCAGGGGCCCCCTAAGTCTCTTTCCAACAGCCTTTTCGTGTCGGACAGGCCGATGCAGAAAGGCTGTTGGAAATCAACATCACAATCCCGAGGGCGGAAACACTGTCCATAGGGGTGTACGATGCAGCTCCAACCAACAGGAATGCGCCGCGAGTCGCTCGGAACTGACTCGGAATGACCGCATAACAGTCAGAATGTAAACTGATCGAGTCGGTCGGAAGGGCTCCGACATGGTCGAGGAGATTCTGACTGTCAGGAGGAGGGTTTCCGCCCAGCATCGTAATAAGCCCCTAGGTGTAAATCATCAAAAAATAATTTTACAAAAGTATTTGTACACTCGCCTTTAGGTACCCGATGCAAGGGCTATAGGGGTAATGGGTGGGGTAGTGTACTAATACCCAGGCATTAATTTTAATACTGGTGTATTAATTTCTGAAATATATCTGAATGGAATATATATAAATAATGCTTGAAACTTCTCCAAAACTCACCTTTTGGGATGGGATGTAAGGCATATAGGGATAATGGACGGTGAAGTGTATTAATACCAAGGTATTCATTTTAATACCAGAGAATATATTAGTAGGAGTTAACATTTACTTAAATTTAATTTTATCATTAAACTGACATTTTTTTAAAACCAACTGTTGCACTCACATTTAGGCACAATGAGCAGAGAATTCATTGTAATGCCTGTGCAATCATTTTTGGAAATTAAATATATTTAAATGTAATATATATACAATTGTTTTTGAACCAGCGCCAACACTCACCATTAGGGATTTGATGCAAGGTGTACATAGGTCATGGGCGGTGTGATGGAATAATACCCAGGTATTAATTGTAATACTAGCGAGTCGATTACCAGCGGTTATCAAAGATTTAAATGTAATTTTAACTGTAAAATTAATTACTTTTTAAAACTACTACTACACTTACCATTAGGGAAGAGATGCAAGTCATATAGGGGTAATGGATGGGGAAGTGGATTAATAACCAGGTATTAATTTTAGTTCCAGTGTATCAATTTTCGGAAATAAAATTTATTTAAATGTAATATTATATATAAATGTAGATATACTTGAAACCTTTTCCAACACTCACCTGATGGGATGTAAGGTATATCTCGGTAATGGGCATAGCATTGATACAAAGGTATTTATTTTAATACCCGAGTATTGATTACTAGCTGTTGATATATATTTAAATATACTTTTATCATTGAACTTAAATAATTTTTAAAAGATCTGCTACACTCACCTTTACGACAGGCTGCAAGGCATATAGGGGCAATGGGTGGGGGAGTGTATTAATACCATGGTATTACATTTTAATAACTGTATTTATTTTTGGAAATTAAAATATATTTAATTGTAATATATATATTAATATTTTTTAACCTGCTCCAACACTCACCTTTAGGGACGGAATGCAAGTCATATGGAGTAATGGATGGGGAAGTGCAGTAATACCCAGGTATTAATTTTGATACTCGTGTATTCATTTTTGCAATTAAAATATATTTAAATGTAACATTATATATAAATATGTTTGAACTTACGACAAACTTCTCCTTCAGGGATGTGATGTAAAGCATATAGGGGTGATGGGTGGGGTAGAGTAGTAATACCCAGGAATTAATCTTAACACCTGATTATTTTTTAGTAGGTGTTAAATATAAATTTTATCAGTAAACTTAAATAATTTTTAAAAGAACTGCTACACTCATCTTTAGTGACAGAATATAAGGGATACAGGGGTAATAGATCCTAGAGCATTAATACAGAGGCATTGATTTTAATTGATTTTTCTGAAATTTATTTAAGTTTAATTTCATCTTTAAACAAATATATTTTTGAACTAATGTAACATTCACCTTTATGGACAGGAAACAAGGGAATAAGGGTACGGGGTAGGGAAGATTTTTATTAATACACAAGTATTAATTTTAATATCTGTGTACTAATTAATAGGTTTTTAACTGTAGTTTTAAATAATTCAACGTACATTTTTTTAAACCCACTTGTAACACCTTTAGGGACGGAGTCCAAGGAATTTAAGGGTAACAGGAGGTGGAATTGTATTAATACCCAGGTGTTACTTTTAATACTAGAGTACTAATTACTAGGGGCTCAAGTACAATGTCGGGTGGACTGGAGTCTGCCCAATACTGTCGCGGTCTCGGGACAGCTATTACGATGCGACCGCACCACGTGCTGTTGCCTACTCCCATTTCTCCATGGGAGCTTGTATTAAGGCCGTAAACTGGCTGTAACACAAGCTCCCATAGAGAAATGGGAGATTGTGTTAATCCCTGCACCCCATGGCAGGCACCTCAGGTGCAGGGATTAAAAGAGGGGCACCATAGGTGTCCCCTCGACTCCCAAACGGAGACTGCAAGGACAAAGGAGCTCCGCTAGGGGCCCCCAAACGTGCTTTCCGACAGCCTTTCCATGTCGGAAAGCCCGCCGTGGAAACCTGTGGGAAACCGAGCATCGTAATCCTGAAGGCAGAAACGCCTTCTCATGGGATTACGGGCCGGTCTCCGACGGGCTACTGGAGCCCATCGGAAGCCAGCTGGAATGACAGGCCGGTTTCAATTCCGACCGGCTGTATTGTAATCAGTTGGTTGGAATTGAAACAGACGATCTCGGTCACAAAGCCTCAGACCTGAGGTTGGAGGCTTTACGACCAAGATCGTAATAGGCCCATTGGTGTTTATTTAAATTTAATGATAAAATTAAATTTATTTAATGTTTAAAAGTACTGCTACTCTCACCTTTAGTGACAGGATGTAACGGATATAGGGGGTAATGGGCGGAGTAGTGTATTAATACCCAGGTAATACTTAGGGCCTGATTACAATGACTGGCGGTATCACCGCCATCTTAAGCATGTTTACCATCCGCCATATTACGATGGCAGGCGGATGGTTAGCAGTCGGAAAGCCTGACTGCCATGCATCTGACGGGTCGGAGGCAGCCATAATCCCTACAATGGTGGCGGTGCCTATTGACACCGCCGTAGGGATTATCATGTCCCTCCCCGCCAGCCGTTTCATGGCAGTTTACCCACCATGAAAAGGCTGGCAGAAAGGGACATTGGGGGCCCGTAACGGGCCCCCTTTACCCTTAGTTTTAGGCATTTTACATATCCCTGCACCATGTGGCAGGGACCCTATGGTACCTGCCACGTAGTGCAGGGATATGCGTTCGGTCTATTTTTTTTTTTTTTTAACTGCGGCGTTTGCTGTAGCACGTAGTACCTGCCGCAATACAAAACATAGACATTGCGACCGCCTTGGAGGCAGTCGCATTGTAATTTCATTGGCGGGACCTCCGACAGCAAGTCGAGCGGTCCTGCCTCCGACGTGATGTCTGTCGGACGCACGTCTAACCGCCATCATAATGAGGCCCTTATTTTTACAAACTAACTCAAATTTATTTTAAATAGAAAAATAAATACAATAGATATTAGAAGACATTTCAATTTTAAACCACAATTAAGAATAAATAATAGTTACAGTGATGCACTTTATTTTAGAGTAAGCTACAGAAAACAAACACCATGTTTTTTCATTTGAAAATGTATTTGCAAAAAGTTGAAAAATTGACAATTTGCAAAAATAGAAATATATACTTTGTTTAGAAAAAAACAAGACTTTATTGCGATAAATAACATTTTCTTAAATAAAAAGGTTAAAAGTAGTTTCCCATGCTTTTACATTAGTTTCAATGGTGAAAACTGTCCTTTTTCAGTTGGTACGCAATGCCAGACTTTCTTTCTCAGTGATGACGAGGAAATGGACCTTGTCCTTGCATATACATTATGATACACCCAAGACAGTATAAAGAAAAACCACAATAATTCACTTTACAAATGTTTACTGTAATCTTTTCATTGCTATACAAAGTGCGCTACAATTGGAAGATAAATATGATATAAAATGTTTACTAATGAAACCAGAACAATGAGCACCACAAATATTTATATTATTGTAAACACATTAAGATACTAGCTCCTACGTATCATAATAATCGTATTCGGTCCACTGAGAGCATAATGAGGTTATACCTCTGCATTTAATATTCAAAAGATTATTAATAACTACATTGAAAGCCTTATTGCTCTAGTAAGGTTGCCTATTCTGTTTGAATGCATTGTAAATGTATCCATCTGAAGAATTCATTACATAGTACCTGTTGGAAAAGGGAACAAATTAAAAAAATGTGTTAGTCAGTTTGCTTATTATGCAGAACAATAGGTTTAGCTTTGCTAACTTAGGGCCTGATTACGAGTCTGGCGGTCTTGCGGTGGCACAGGGGTGGCGGTCCACAGTATTGCTGATTATAACTCAAAGTCATATCGGCAGTGGACCACCTGCTGTGCCAGGGAACAGTCGTTCCCTGGCGGTGGCACAAGAGTGCCACAACGCAATATGCTGAGCAGGGACTGGCGCAGTCCCGCTCAGCATATTTTGAGTTCTTGCACCACCAGCATTTTCACGGCGAAGCCTCGCCATGAGAAAGCTGGTGGTGCAAGAACAAAGGGAGTCCCACAGGGCCCCCATGTCATGGGGATATATTCAGGGGAGGCAGAACATGTGCCCCCCTGTCTGTATTCCCCACAGTTTCAGCACGGCATGGATGTCAACCGTCCATGCAGTGCTGGAACATTTTGGCCGTTCCCATTGCGGTGCCTGTTTTCAAGGCACTGCCATGGGAAAGACCAAACAACCGCCAACCATATTAAGAGTTGCACATACGCAACTTGTAATACGGTCGGCAGTTCTTGCATGGCTTTGGCGCAGCAGAGGCGACACTACGCCGTCGCGCCAAAGTCGTAATCAGGCCCTTAGTCATGTTTAGGAGGTTTTTAGAAAATGCCTGAGGGAAAGTGCCCCATTTGGACATGGCTAGCCCCATGATTTGCCTGGTATCTGATGCAACTTTGACTGATGAGCACTGGGTTCCTGCTAACCAGGTCCCCCAGTGCCAGTGTTATTTCCTAAAAACGAGGTAAATGCGTGAATGTTCCACAATTGGCAAGGCCCTTAGCACCTCTGTAAGTCCCTATTAAGTGGTATCCCATGGTACCAAGGGCCTGGGTACTAAGGAGGGCCCCTTAGAGCTGCAGCTTGTATTGTGCTGCTCTAAGGTTACCCAGCACCAGACCCACACAGACTGCCATTGCATGCTGCATGAAATGGTGCACTCCAAAACGAAAACCCTGTGTGCCATATACCCTAAAGTTGCATGGTAATATTTGTAGGACACCCCTACAGCAGGCCTTACAGACCTAAGGCAGGGTCCATTATATTCCATGTGTGGACATATCAGCATGAGCAGATGTGCCCCTGAGCTGTCCAGTTCAATTACTGCCAGTACAAGTGAACAGGGATCTGCAGTTGAATAACCAGCATTTAAGGTTGATTTTTGTTACAGTTGTGGATGGATGAGATATGGTGACTGGTTTAAGGTTGGATTTAGTAATGGGCCTTAAAATGAGATGATGATCCCAATGTGGATGAGTGAGGACTGTTTTTTCCCACGGGCATAGTGTGTTTCATGGGTGCATGGTTGTAGGAGGAAAGAGAGTGGATATCTCTGTTAGATAAGTGACTAGCTACTCACTGGGGGCGATAGGAGCGGTCTAGATTTGGTTTGCAGCTCCATTTGGATTGAGGGGACCTTGTGTTGGCAGGGCTGTTGGCAATAGGGCATTTGAAGTGTTCTGGTTCCAGTAGTGCTCTTTTGATTCGTACTTTTATGATCCAGTTCAGAGGTAATGTGTAGTTGTTTTTGGATGTCAGCCCTTGGACATAATTCTGTTTTTAGGTCGTTGAGCATTGACCAGAGTGGAGGTGCTGTCCGTTCAATTAGTTGTATGTGAGTTTTTGGGGGGTGAGTAGGGATATTATTGTTTGGGGCAGCCTCAGGATCTGGGGATGGGTCAATGCCTGTGAAACTGTTCATGGCTTGAGGGTTGGTAGGTTATGGTAGTTGGAGGAAGTGTGGTGGGTCTGATTTAGATCCTGACTGGGGGATCATTGTACTGGAGGGAAAGTGTATTATTTGAAGACGTGGGAGGTTTAGGATTGGTAGGTGTGGCGAACGGCTTCACGATGTCACATAATTGATTGTGATAGGAGTTGCTGCTGTTAATCCAGTGGTCAGCGTTAATATTAGATGCACTTTTTGATTGGGTTGTCGTGGGGCCATGGGTGGTAGAGAGGGTAGAGGGCACAGGAAAGTGGTGAAGAAAGGAGTGGATGTGGATCGCTCTGGGGGTAGTGGTTGGTCGCGGATGGGTTGGGGGTTATATTATTGCCCATCAAATTTTTTATGTCGGAGAAAAGATGGTCAAAGAGCTCCAGGTTGCGAGTAGATGGATCAGAGACATAATATCGAGAACACAAATATTGTGATACATAAATATCGATCACAAAAATATCATTTTCCTATACATATAAAGAAAAGTACAAAAATCATTTTTTAATAATATATGGGTTAAAATAGTAAATATTTTGATGTAACATTACTATAATGTAAAATACATACATTTAAGTAACATTTTATACTACATATAAACACATATATATAGGCTTGTATGTTTATATATAGGTATAACAATTAAAAAAAGATGCACATTACATTAAATATTCTTTGTTTAAATTTACTAATTTACAATGCATATATTACTAAAACAAATAAACAAAAAAATACATTAAAAATAATTAAAAAATATAAAAATGTATATATAAGTATATGCAATTATAAATTTAAAAAAATATTATTACATACATGTAAGCAAGATTAAAAAGTAGTAACATATGTGCAAAATAGATAAACTATTTGCACAGCAATGTATACAACCATAGGGAAAGCGTTGTTCTCTGGAGGGGCAAAACTTACTGTTACCACTCCACTCTGTTCAGCATTAGGGATAAAGTAGTTCACTTCAAACAAACATATTTTAACAACTTTATTAATTTACCAAAAATATAAAATTCATATCATCAAAATGATATGTACACATTTGAATTTTTTAACAAATTATATAAGTCTTTTAAAAAAAATGATTATCAAAACAATTATTAATTTAATTAAAATGCCAGACTATAGGCCTGATTAGCATGGCGGTCGGACTTGCGTCCGACCGCCAACCTGGTGGGAAACGGGACCGCCCGACAAGCTGTTGGAGGTCCCGCACCCTGAATCACGATGCGACCGACCTTCAAGGCAGCCGCAAAGTGTATATTTTGTATTGCGGCGGGTGCTGCGGGCTGCAGCACATGCAGCAGTACAAAATATGCACCCCGTGCATATCCCTGCACCATGTGGCAGGCAAAATGTGGTACCTGTCACATGGTGCAGGGATATGTTGGGGGGCCATGTCGAACGACCAGGGAGGAAGGGGGCCCCGCTACAAACCCCCAACGTCCCTTTCCGCCTGCCTTTCCATGGTGGGTAAGCCGCCATAAAAACGGCCGGCGGGAAGTGACATTGTAATCCCTATGGCGTTGCCTGGCAGGCACCGCCACTGTTGTTGGGGTACAAGTCCCTCCAATGGACCGACGGGCTCCTACAGCCTGTCGTATTCCGTGGAGGTTTGTCTCTGCAACCGCTAAACATCCGCCCGCCATCCTAATGTGGCGGGACTGCCACTGGCGGGCTGTCGGTGGCGGTCCCACCATCATCGTACTCGGGCCCTATATTCACACAAACATAACAGCCAAAAACTAAAATTAAAAAACACCACAATTAACATACTAAGTAAATTAAAAATGATTTGTTTTATTTGTTATCTCAAATAACTTCCCACCTCATTCTTCTACAAACAGAACAAAAAACACCTAATATGACATAAAAATTAAATAGAATTTACAAAAGAATCAATAAATTAAATATTTCAATAAAAATTATTAATTAATTTTTATTTAGTTAACCTCCCACCGTATTGCCCTACAAACTAAACAACCTGCACCTAAAATGTAACTTGAAAAATATGATAAATACACAATTTACATAATTATTAATTAAATAATAAAAAAATACTTATCTTCCTACCCACAATCTCCTACAAACACAACCCACACCTAAAATATAATTTAAAAAATATAATTTCATATTTTACATAATTATTAAATGAATGATTAATAAGTTAATCATTTTTAAATATTTAGAATTAAATGTTCACCCTGTACCCCTACAAAACCCAACATGCTGCGCCTAATATAACTAGAAAAATATAATTACACAATTTACATAATGATCAGTTAAAGAATTAATAATTAATCAATATTTAATTATTATACTATTAACTGATCACGGTTTACCCCTAGAAATCTCACAACCTGCTACACCATAAATTGCAAGTAGCAATTAAATTAAAATTATAACAAAATTACAAACCATATTTTTAAAAAAACGAATTATACAGTTTATAACATACAATAAAAATGTAAACCAAATTATTTTTATGTATTTTGAAGAGGATATTTTTACAACTATCATTGTAAACAATATTTACAACTCATATTTTTATCAATGATATTACCTTAAAAAAAGTTTTTTGTAAACAATATTTCTGCATCACGATATAAGAAACTTGATATCTTTGTAGCTCCCGGTTATGGATTCAATATTTTGTCCAAATACCGATTGAATGATTGGCTGAGTACAGTGACGTAAGTGTAAATGGTAATGGTGGTTTCAACATTGTACACAGAGGAGTGTGTGATAGCAAGTTTGAGACCGTGCAGAATCTTTCTTGGTGGAGGTGTCCGAGTACAGAGGATAAGGCTTTTTTCCATTGGGAGTGACCGTTGGTAAAAAAAAAAAAAAATGAAATTGATTGTTGATTATCGATCCCTTATTTTTAGCAACAATTCGAATCTAGGAAGAGTGTTTCTCTATTCAACTTGAGCATTTTTGTTTGAGATTGTTTGCTGCATTTTTGTGAAAAGTTAGAAGGAAAAATGATTCGGACCAAGTTGTACCCAGAGGGAGATAGTGGGGGTTCAACATGATAGGGGGTGATTCCATGGTGAGCTCACTGGGCAGGAAAGAGCTAGGGAGTAGTTGTAGGACCATAATGGAAGAGGACTTGTTCCAGGATGTCTGCCCCTTAAGATGAGAAGGGAGTTTAGTCCCCTTTCTATTTCTTTTTATGCCTGTCCCAAAAGGAAAGGTCCTACGTAGGGAAGAAGAAGCACTCTTAATTTCTATGGCTCCTTCATGTAAAAATACCATAACCCGGGAGTCCCAAAATGTCCACTACAAAGTGGTCATCCCTGAACCCCAAGTAAAGGAACAGACAGGACTGCACCAACTCGGTGCATTGGATGCAAATGGAGGAAAATCCACAGCATCTATGTGGAAGGATTGGCTCGATCGGATGCAAGGGCCTGCGGGCACCGTGCTCATGATCAGCCCTCAGTGCGACACTAGATCCTAGTAAAGGCCAGTGAGCACTGAGCTCATCATCGGCCCTATGGGAAGAGCAGAATACGTCTGGGCAAGGCTGAGCAGTATAGCATTAGAGATCTTGGCAGGGAGGGGTGGTGCCGGGTTACCCATTAGGCTCCAGTTCGGTGAGTCTTGGCACGGACGTATACTGCCTTCTGAACATCAGCAGTCTAAGGACCGGATTACAACTTTGGCGCAGTTGCGCTAGCTCTCCGCCGACACAGCTGCGCCAAAGCTGTGCAAGGACCACCCGCCTTATTACGAGTTAAACTCGTGTAAGGCGGACAGTCCTTTGCCTTTCCCATGGTGGTGCCTAGAAAACAGGCACCGCAATGGGAATGGCAAAAAGGTTCCAGCACGGCATGGATGGTGACGTCCATGAAGTGTTGGAACTTTAGGGGACTACAGACAACGGGGCACATGTTGTGCCCCCCTGAATGTATCCCCATGCAGGGAGGGGAGGGGCTCTGTAGGGCCCTCTTTGTTCCTCCACCGCCAAATTTTTCATGGCAGGGCTCCTGCCATGAAATGGCTGTTGCTGGCGGAACTCTTAATATGCTGCGTGGGACAGCGCCAGTTCTGCTCAGCATGTTACATTGTGGCGCAGCTCTGCCACCGCCAGGGAACGACTGTTCCGTGACACAGCCAGTGGTCCTTCGCTGCAACAACTTTTGAAGTCGTAATGTGGTGGACGGACCACCGCCGTCTGGGGGTCTTACGACCGCCAGACTGTTCCCATGAGGCACAGGGTCAGACTGATTTGCATATGGCCATGTCTGAACTGGGGTGGTGGAGTGAGCTAAAGAATGATGATGGATTAAACCCAGATCAGTTGACTGGGGGTGAGTGTTTGATTGGCTCAAACGTTCCGTCCATCATCCCCTTTTGTATCGCTTTGGTCGCCCTAAGTTGGCGGGGGTATGCCCAGACGTGGGTCCCTTGCTCACTTTGCCACTGGATTCAAGCAAGCCTGGCTGATGATGGCTGAAATGCCAGAAACCGGTCCTAGGATGCTTGTTTCCGGTCCAGGGAAGACATGGCTTGGCAGTTCGGGCTGGACTGTTCCCATGAGGCACAGGGTCAGACTGATTTGCATATGGCCATGTCTGAACTGGGGTGGTGGAGTGAGCTAAAGAATGATGATGGATTAAACCCAGATCAGTTGACTGGGGGTGAGTGTTTGATTGGCTCAAACGTTCCGTCCATCATCCCCTTTTGTATCGCTTTGGTCGCCCTAAGTTGGCGGGGGTATGCCCAGACGTGGGTCCCTTGCTCACTTTGCCACTGGATTCAAGCAAGCCTGGCTGATGACGGCTGAAATGCCAGAAACCGGTCCTAGGATGCTTGTTTCCGGTCCAGGGAAGACATGGCTTGGCAGTTCGGGCTGGACTGTTCCCATGAGGCACAGGGTCAGACTGATTTGCATATGGCCATGTCTGAACTGAGGTGGTGGAGTGAGCTAAAGAATGATGATGGATTAAACCCAGATCAGTTGACTGGGGGTGAGTGTTTGATTGGCTCAAACGTTCCGTCCATCATCCCCTTTTGTATCGCTTTGGTCGCCCTAAGTTGGCGGGGGTATGCCCAGACGTGGGTCCCTTGCTCACTTTGCCACTGGATTCAAGCAAGCCTGGCTGATGACAGCTGAAATGCCAGAAACCGGTCCTAGGATGCTTGTTTCCGGTCCAGGGAAGACATGGCTTGGCAGTTCGGGCTGGACTGTTCCCATGAGGCACAGGGTCAGACTGATTTGCATATGGCCATGTCTGAACTGGGGTGGTGGAGTGAGCTAAAGAATGATGATGGATTAAACCCAGATCAGTTGACTGGGGGTGAGTGTTTGATTGGCTCAAACGTTCCGTCCATCATCCCCTTTTGTATCGCTTTGGTCGCCCTAAGTTGGCGGGGGTATGCCCAGACGTGGGTCCCTTGCTCACTTTGCCACTGGATTCAAGCAAGCCTGGCTGATGACGGCTGAAATGCCAGAAACCGGTCCTAGGATGCTTGTTTCCGGTCCAGGGAAGACATGGCTTGGCAGTTCGGGCTGGACTGTTCCCATGAGGCACAGGGTCAGACTGATTTGCATATGGCCATGTCTGAACTGGGGTGGTGGAGTGAGCTAAAGAATGATGATGGATTAAACCCAGATCAGTTGACTGGGGGTGAGTGTTTGATTGGCTCAAACGTTCCGTCCATCATCCCCTTTTGTATCGCTTTGGTCGCCCTAAGTTGGCGGGGGTATGCCCAGACGTGGGTCCCTTGCTCACTTTGCCACTGGATTCAAGCAAGCCTGGCTGATGACGGCTGAAATGCCAGAAACCGGTCCTAGGATGCTTGTTTCCGGTCCAGGGAAGACATGGCTTGGCAGTTCGGGCTGGACTGTTCCCATGAGGCACAGGGTCAGACTGATTTGCATATGGCCATGTCTGAACTGGGGTGGTGGAGTGAGCTAAAGAATGATGATGGATTAAACCCAGATCAGTTGACTGGGGGTGAGTGTTTGATTGGCTCAAACGTTCCGTCCATCATCCCCTTTTGTATCGCCTACAAACTAAACAACCTGCACCTAAAATGTAACTTGAAAAATATGATAAATACACAATTTACATAATTATTAATTAAATAATAAAAAAATACTTATCTTCCTACCCACAATCTCCTACAAACACAACCCACACCTAAAATATAATTTAAAAAATATAATTTCATATTTTACATAATTATTAAATGAATGATTAATAAGTTAATCATTTTTAAATATTTAGAATTAAATGTTCACCCTGTACCCCTACAAAACCCAACATGCTGCGCCTAATATAACTAGAAAAATATAATTACACAATTTACATAATGATCAGTTAAAGAATTAATAATTAATCAATATTTAATTATTATACTATTAACTGATCACGGTTTACCCCTAGAAATCTCACAACCTGCTACACCATAAATTGCAAGTAGCAATTAAATTAAAATTATAACAAAATTACAAACCATATTTTAAAAAAAACGAATTATACAGTTTATAACATACAATAAAAATGTAAACCAAATTATTTTTATGTATTTTGAAGAGGATATTTTTACAACTATCATTGTAAACAATATTTACAACTCATATTTTTATCAATGATATTACCTTAAAAAAAAGTTTTTTGTAAACAATATTTCTGCATCACGATATAAGAAACTTGATATCTTTGTAGCTCCCGGTTATGGATTCAATATTTTGTCCAAATACCGATTGAATGATTGGCTGAGTACAGTGACGTAAGTGTAAATGGTAATGGTGGTTTCAACATTGTACACAGAGGAGTGTGTGATAGCAAGTTTGAGACCGTGCAGAATCTTCTTGGTGGAGGTGTCCGAGTACAGAGGATAAGGCTTTTTTCCATTGGGAGTGACCGTTGGTAAAAAAAAAAAAAAATGAAATTGATTGTTGATTATCGATCCCTTATTTTTAGCAACAATTCGAATCTAGGAAGAGTGTTTCTCTATTCAACTTGAGCATTTTTGTTTGAGATTGTTTGCTGCATTTTTGTGAAAAGTTAGAAGGAAAAATGATTCGGACCAAGTTGTACCCAGCGGGAGATAGTGGGGGTTCAACATGATAGGGGGTGATTCCATGGTGAGCTCACTGGGCAGGAAAGAGCTAGGGAGTAGTTGTAGGACCATAATGGAAGAGGACTTGTTCCAGGATGTCTGCCCCTTAAGATGAGAAGGGAGTTTAGTCCCCTTTCTATTTCTTTTTATGCCTGTCCCAAAAGGAAAGGTCCTACGTAGGGAAGAAGAAGCACTCTTAATTTCTATGGCTCCTTCATGTAAAAATACCATAACCCGGGAGTCCCAAAATGTCCACTACAAAGTGGTCATCCCTGAACCCCAAGTAAAGGAACAGACAGGACTGCACCAACTCGGTGCATTGGATGCAAATGGAGGAAAATCCACAGCATCTATGTGGAAGGATTGGCTCGATCGGATGCAAGGGCCTGCGGGCACCGTGCTCATGATCAGCCCTCAGTGCGACACTAGATCCTAGTAAAGGCCAGTGAGCACTGAGCTCATCATCGGCCCTATGGGAAGAGCAGAATACGTCTGGGCAAGGCTGAGCAGTATAGCATTAGAGATCTTGGCAGGGAGGGGTGGTGCCGGGTTACCCATTAGGCTCCAGTTCGGTGAGTCTTGGCACGGACGTATACTGCCTTCTGAACATCAGCAGTCTAAGGACCGGATTACAACTTTGGCGCAGTTGCGCTAGCTCTCCGCCGACACAGCTGCGCCAAAGCTGTGCAAGGACCACCCGCCTTATTACGAGTTAAACTCGTGTAAGGCGGACAGTCCTTTGCCTTTCCCATGGTGGTGCCTAGAAAACAGGCACCGCAATGGGAATGGCAAAAAGGTTCCAGCACGGCATGGATGGTGACGTCCATGAAGTGTTGGAACTTTAGGGGACTACAGACAACGGGGCACATGTTGTGCCCCCCTGAATGTATCCCCATGCAGGGAGGGGGAGGGGGCTCTGTAGGGCCCTCTTTGTTCCTCCACCGCCAAATTTTTCATGGCAGGGCTCCTGCCATGAAATGGCTGTTGCTGGCGGAACTCTTAATATGCTGCGTGGGACAGCGCCAGTTCTACTCAGCATGTTACATTGTGGCGCAGCTCTGCCACCGCCAGGGAACGACTGTTCCGTGACACAGCCAGTGGTCCTTCGCTGCAACAACTTTTGAAGTCGTAATGTGGTGGACGGACCACCGCCGTCTGGGGGTCTTACGACCGCCAGACTCTTAATCAGCCCCCAAGTTCTCAGCAGGATCGAGACCATAATGGATCGTTCATGACCCAGATCCGCTCCCTGATGCAAAGCGTAGCCTCACAGTGGGGGATATCAGGCTATGAATTTCTCAGTGGAGTCACAGAAGGAAGGACCTGGGGCATTGCTGATCTGGGCAAGTAGGATCACACATGCTGGCATTCAACATCATCATAAATAGAGGTCCAAGAAAGGGGAGAAACAGGGATCACCATGCACTGTGCTCAATACCATTCCACACTACCATGAACGGTTGCCGCGTGACATCACTGCAAAGCAAAGTGTCAGTCAGAGGCAGGCAGGAGATGTCAGGCCACAACCGCTCACCGCCATCCTGTTCCAGTGGTCGGCGGAGACCAGCCCGTAGGACCACTGGCATCGACCGGTGGATTCTAAGACCTCATCAGCCACCTGTAGAGTAGTGGGATGTCGGGAGACCACCTATGCGCAGGCAGTCGGAATAAACAGATGTCGCTGGGAGTGGGGTAGGGGTGGCAGTCGAGACTCTGGGGGTCTCTTCTCCAAGCCTTCGGGAGTCCAATACAGACCTCTTGATGGACGCCGATTATCAACGATCAGGTACTGTTGCAGATCTAATCATCTCTATATAACTGCTGAGGACTTATTAGTTGGGTTGCAAAAGTGGCAGGGCACAGAAGGTTGGCTTAGTGGGGATTTAATCCAAAAAGGTCATCCAGAGCCCTGGAGCCTCTGAAAGGCTCAACTTTGTGGTGGCCATCTTGCCCCACGCCAGACCTTGGAGATGCACCCCCTGCTATCTACATCAGGTCTGCAGAGTGCAGGTCTCACTGTCAAGGTAAACAAGTGCCAGATAGGACAGGGCTCTGTTGTATACTTAGGGCACCCAACGTTAGTTGAAAGTCCAGTCAGGACTCCAATGACAGCACCGACAACCAGCCAATGAGGGATGTCAGCACCACAGAGGCCAGCACCAAGAGTGGACCATCTGTTCGGTTATATTCCTTCTCACTGGTCCTGACCGAACCCAGTAAGCGCCTTGACGGACGAGTTCCAGCTGACAAAAACCTGCTACACCTGAGCCGTCTGGCCCATAGAAACCGACTGCTTCCCCCATGCGCCCAGAACCCTCACGACTCTACCTCCTCCCCGGTTGGGAGCTCCCGGACTTGTCCCCAGGTCTGCCCTTGTAGCCTATTTCCAGTTGGCCCCCTTCCTTTCTAATGCATAGCGTGCAAGGTTACCAACCCGTCCAGCACCTCTGCACCCAGACTCACCAGGTTATTCATAAAAAATATTGAGTTTAAAATATTGATGTACAAGAATATCGATTCTAAAATATAGTGACATGGAAATATCAATGTCAAGAATTTCGGGTTTAAAGGTAGGTAATATTAATTTTTAAAAATATCGGTCATTAATATCATTTGCAAAAATATAGTTTAAAATATTTTTTAAATTATGTATTTTAGTTTATATTTTAAATGTATATGTTGTAATTTTTTGTATAATTGTTTATATTTTTTTAATATATTGGTTACATCTTTAAAAGTAGTTATATTTTATCTAATTACATTTTGTGTTTAATTCTGTAGCAGGTTGTGGGTTTTATAGGGAAGGAAGTTATTTAATTATAATACATTTATACTTTTATTTAACATTATTTGTTATTTTTTTACTGTAAATTTTATGTGGGGGATGTGGGGTTTATGGGGGGTGGGAGACTGGAAATGTAATTTGTTGAATTAATTATCAATTGTTGATATTAATTAATTGATAATTATGTTTAATTCATTTTTTGGTTGTAGGTTGTGGGATTATAAGGTTAAAGGGTGGGAAGAAATGTGTTTTCTATTAATTAATAATTATTTAGTAATTAAAATTAATTGATAATTATGTTTAAGTAATTACATTTTGTTTAGGTGCGGGTTGTGGGGTTTGTAGCAGTAAAGAATGGGGATTAAATTAGCTTTAAATAATTAGTTGTTAAATACTATTAATTATTTAATTGACAATTGTTTTAATTGTGTAAATATCAATTTTTTACTTTGATTAAAGGTGTGGGTTATGGCGTTTCTAGGTGTAAAGGGTGGGAAATGCAATTTTAATAAATTCATATTCAGTTGTTAATAAATATGTAATTGATAAATATGTCAACTGTGTTTTTAAATATTTGTATTAGATTGCATGAGGCTTTTGTAGGGGTATGGGGTGAGAAGTAAATAATTTTAAGTGAATAATAATTTTTTATTATTAATTTGATAATGAATCATGTTAATTGTACAAATCATTTTTGTTCAATTTCATAAGTGTAATGTGTGTTTTGTGGGGGTATATTGTGGGAAGTACATTACATATAATTTATTAATATTTAATTCATTATATTTGTATTGTTCCATTTTATATTAATAGTATAAGTATTTTTTGAAAGTTACTTTTTTGGGTGCAGATTGAGTTTTGTGGGTTTATACGGTGGGAGGTAAAATTAATTAATGTCTGTTAAAAATTAATTTTTAAATAAAAAAAAGAATATTTCTATGAAAATTATTTTTTAATTGTATTCCTAATTATATTTGTAAGTATTTGTGATATGAATAATATATATGTTTTTATTATTAAAAATAATTAAATTAAATATATTTGCATATTTTTTGATCATATTTACATTTTTTAATTTGTTTTTGAAGTCATTTTATTTTGTTCAAGATATTTTGTTGCTTTTTATTGTTGCACTAATTGAAGTGGGAATAGTACATTTTACCCTTCCGCTAACCAACACTTTTCCTACTCTTGTACTTGCTGGAGTGGGAGTAGTAACCTTTACCCCTTTAGAATCCAATAGTTTGCCTACTGTTGTACTTACTGAAGTGGGTATAGTAAATTTTACTATTCCACAATCCAACACTTTCCCTACTGGTGTTTTGATTGGAGTATTACATTTACCCTTCTGTACTGTAACAGTTTCCCTACTGTTGTAGTGTGTCAAATGGTTATTGTCAATAAAACCTATCTGCAATTAAACATTGTTTCTACTATTGTATTCATTGGAGGGAGATTTATAAATTTAGCTAGTTTTTGTATTGTCGTGTGAAGTGGGAATCAAGGGGCCCATTACGATACCCGGCGTAAAAAAATCTGCCAGGCATGAAAGCGGCAAAAATCCGCCCGCACACACCGTCTGAACACCGACCACGCCATTACGATTACACAAACCGAAAACCGCCATCGGCGGAAAAATCACACAAAATACCGCCCGCCAACGTCCGAGTCGGAGTCAAACCGCCCGCCACGGACGGAAACACGCACGACAACACAAAACCGCCCGCCCTCACGGGCGACACACCGCACGTGAAATTACGATCGCACCGCCATGAGCGCGGGAAAACTACAAATATACCGCCCGCCAGCGCAAACAACGCCGATGAGAATCGACACGGCAGAAGCCATGGCGCCCACGTACCTGCACAGAAACCAACCGCTCACAAAACCAATAGCACACAACATGGCCAACAAGTCCACACAGCAAGGCACGCACAAATACACAAGCACAGTACACATCCCGAAAACACCCCCCGGACAAACAAAAACTACAAAGGCCAGAACCCCAGACACAACACACCTGAAAACAACAGACCATGAGGACACACCCACATAGGTAAGTACAAAAGCAGAACTCCCACAGACCACAACCCCTTGCAACATTGCAAACCAGAGAGGAGAGGAGAGGACACAGTGACACAGCAAGGACAGCAGCACACCACAGAAACGCACACATCACAACCACCACCACCACCACCAAACACCTGCATCACAAACCCCCTGCACATTACACAACACACACCGCACCAGCACCACAAACACCATGGCACCACAAAGAATGCCCAAGTTCACGCCCATTGAGCTGACGGTCATGGTCGACGAGATCATCAAGGTGTACCCACAAATCTATGGGAACATGGTCCAGCACACACCACTAGCCACCAGAAACAGAATGTGGAACCGGATCGTAGACCAGGTCAATGCAGTCGGGACCCTGCCCAGGAACAGAGGAGAAATAAACAAACGTTGGAATGACGTCAAGAGCCTGGTCAAGAAGAAGGAGGGCAAAAACAGAGTGCTGGCTGCCGTCACTGGCGGAGGGAATCCCGCGCTCTTCAAGACCTTCAAAGCGTGGGAGGAGAAGGTGCGAGTCATAATACATCCGGAGATCCTCGCCGGATTAGCAGGGGGAGTGGAGGCTGGTAAGTACAAACTAATGTATACCAGCACACCGCTATGTACTCACATGCACTACCACCATGCCACAGCTCCCAGGGACAAACACCCCCATGTCCAGCACACAATACACAACACATCACACACACATGCAACAGACACCACCACACACAGCCCAAACCGAACAACTGTAAGATACGTGGGGACATGTGTACACTCAGCCAGCCACGTAACCACCAACAGGTCCCCAAATATTCCAGAAGCGCCACAACGAGCACCCACCACACCCATGTGTCCGCCACAGCTGCACTAACCGACAAGTAACAGGTAAGTGGCAGGAACACAAAGTGCAGTGGGTGGGACGGTGGACAGCCCAAGTACAACACACACCAGGCCCCTAGTCCCACAGCACAGCAAGGAGGAGCATCCCCCACACCCCACTGCCACGTGTCAGCCACCACAGTGCACAACGACAGCCGAAAGGCAGACATCACGGTCCACAGCAATCGTGTCAGTGGGTGTCCAGCCACCCCCACGACCCACAACACCCCCCCACCCCCACAGACCTGCAACATGGAGCACCCCCCGCTTAGAGCCATGTGGCATCCAGTACAGTGCACGCACGAACAACTTGCAGGTGGGAAACTGGACAGTGCTGGATTACTGGAGGCATGAGGACCGGAACACGACCAACACATGGGATATGTCACGTAGCAGACGAACACGCAGCACCGCCCACCGTCACGAACAAGTGAACAATGTGCACACGGACATGAACAACAGACTCACACCCCACATGACCCATCACAGACATAGCAACACCCAAGGAGCCACGTCTGCATGCACAAGCCACACTGAATATAGTACCACACGGCAGCCACTGTGCAACTCATCACACACAACCGAAACACCATTGAAGTCCTGTCCATGTAGCCCCTACTGCCTGTCAACCACACACCCCACAACTACGCCTATGTAAGACAAACAACACTAGACGCAACAGAGCGGAACAACATAAATGCACACGAACACCACTGAACCCATCAAACACACAGACACACCATGCACATACAACATACCATCCATCCCATCCGTCAGCCCCAGTCTCATGAAAGGCATGTCATCCGCACAGCTGCCACACATACAGCAGTCACGCTAAGATACATGCCCATGACCAACCATGTGCCAGAATTCAATGAAGCGCACGACACACTGTGAGCAACAACACACAACATGGGCCACACCCCCCCGAGCACTGCAGTGATGCACATGGCACAGGGCAGCACGCACACCAAGGAGATGGGACAACTGCAATACGTTGGCTGGCACACAACCATCACTCACTCATAACGATGCGTCCAATGCCATGTCCAGTAATCACAACAGACAGCAAATATGCAGGCCATGTCAAGCATGCACACACCTCAAACCATGCACTGTCATGCTGCCACAACACATGTCACGTTCGGCACCCATGGCTCACAGCATGTACCCCAAAAGCATATTCCCTCCCAAATGCGAATCTGGGGCATGGCCCCCATGTTGCCATATGCGTTCCTCAGCGTTCCATTTGAACCCCAAAAGCATATTCCCTCCCAAATGCGAATCTGGGGCATGGCCCCCATGTTGCCATATGCGTTCCTAAGCGTTCCATTTGAACCCCAAAAGCATATTCCCTCCCAAATGCGAATCTGGGGCATGGCCCCCATGTTGCCATATGCGTTCCTAAGCGTTCCATTTGAACCCCAAAAGCATATTCCCTCCCAAATGCGAATCTGGGGCATGGCCCCCATGTTGCCATATGCGTTCCTAAGCGTTCCATTTGAACCCCAAAAGCATATTCCCTCCCAAATGCGAATCTGGGGCATGGCCCCCATGTTGCCATATGCGTTCCTAAGCGTTCCATTTGAACCCCAAAAGCATATTCCCTCCCAAATGCGAATCTGGGGCATGGCCCCCATGTTGCCATATGCGTTCCTAAGCGTTCCATTTGAACCCCAAAAGCATATTCCCTCCCAAATGCGAATCTGGGGCATGGCCCCCATGTTGCCATATGCGTTCCTAAGCGTTCCATTTGAACCCCAAAAGCATATTCCCTCCCAAATGCGAATCTGGGGCATGGCCCCCATGTTGCCATATGCGTTCCTAAGCGTCCCATCTGAACACCAAAAGCAAAGTACAAACCAGACCCAGGATGGGCCAGGAGCCCGCATACACCAGAGTCACAATAAGTAGGGGCACAGCAACACACCCATCGGCATGGCCAATCCGTCCCATGCCACATGTGCACAGCACACAGTCCCATTGCCAAGCACACACAACTACAGATGCTACAGCCACACACACGCCTCCGGGAAACCCATGTACGAGATTGCACGAACTGTTAATGTCAGACGACAAATACATACTTCGCCAGGTGCAACACAATAACAAATCTCATTCTCTCCACAGGTGACGAACTGCTGGATGCTGGGGATGGAGCCAGCAGCCAGCACAGCCAGCCTACAAGCCCCCAACGAGGACACATGGATCTGGAGGATCTGTCCTCCTCTTCGGACACGGACCACCAAGCAGGCCCATCTGGTGTGGCAGGGCCCAGCCGCTCCCCAGGACCCCTCCTACCCACCAACCCATCATCCAGGGCTGCTGAACATTCCCAGCCCCCTGCTGCCACTGTCGTTGCGGCCACACCCACGGTCATTGTGGCCACTACCACTGCCGCAACCGCCACCATCGCCGCACCGACCACCACCGCCGCCACCACCACCACGTCTTCGCTGGCACCAGCCCCAGCGCAGGTGGTGGCCCGGCCGACTGGATCCACCCTGGGAGCCACAGCGAGGACCGTGGTGAGCAATGTGGCTAGTGGGCAGGCCGGTGGCAGCAGGACTGGTAGGAGGAGCAGGGTCAGGGAAACGCCAGCCTCCCCTGGGAGCCATGCCCTGCCTCAAATGGCCAGAGTCCTTGGGGCCTATGAAGAGGCCCAAGGACAATGGGTCCGGTCTGCTTCAGACACGCGTGAGGTGCTGGGGGTGCTGAGGTCCATGGACGCCCGTATGGGCCAACTCGTGGACCTCATGGGCCAGCTGGTGGTGGCGGTGAGGTCACAGCCA
The DNA here is from genome assembly GCA_963921515.1 of Calotriton arnoldi. Lineage (NCBI taxonomy): Eukaryota > Metazoa > Chordata > Amphibia > Caudata > Salamandridae > Calotriton > Calotriton arnoldi. Next base: position 6,473 of record CAWUFW010004087.1, on the reverse strand, counting down.
GGGACAGCAGCTCCCCTCCGCCACCACCTGCCGGGGCGCAGGGTCGAGCAGCAGTGTCCAGTTCCCCTGCGTCCACAGCCAGTGAGCACACCTCAACCACCAGCATGTCGCAAGCAGGCACCCCCCTCGCAAACGTGGAAGGGGCCGTCCGAGTGGAAACAGATCTCCCGGGAGGACTTCGCACGCTCCAAACGCAAGTGAGGCAGCCAGCCAGCCTTCCGCCAGCCTTCCTTGACCAGCCACTGCATTGACTTGGACTACGATCCCACTCCACACAGCCATCTGGATGGCATGTGTGTGTTGGACTATGGACATAGAACCAGTGGGTACACCCTGAGCATCATGCAGCCATGACCGACAGCTCATTGTCACTGCACGCACCACTTTTGTCATCACCTTACACACAATCACATGTCACAGTTTGAAATAAATGCATCTTTTACACTAACTGCTGTTTGTGCCCTGTGTTTTATTTGTACGGAATACAACGGCCACCTTGGGCGGAAAGGCACCTGATGCGTGGCATGGCAATGGAATCCGGAGGGCCTGTAGGGACCTAGGGGTGGGAGACAGAACAGGAGCACATTCAATGAGTGTGTCACACACCCATCACACAGTACATGTCAACAACTACAAGCAATGTACACACATCGCACAGAGCAATAGGGCACAATGCCACAGCCACCAACAGTGGCATACTACCCTGGCCATGGAGCGTTGACACACAGCACGCAGTGAACAAACGGCCACCCTGACACAGCACACACACACCTGCACAGATACAGCCACATCAGCCGTCGTACATGGACACTCACCGTCAAGTGAAGTAGCGGGCGATGAGCTGCTGCCGCACATTACCAGCTTCCTCCTCTCCGCTGTCCTCCTCACTCGAGCTGTCCTGGTCTGCGGGCTGGGGCCCTGGTTGATCTCCGTCATCCACGATGAGGGGGATCTGCTTCCGAATGGCCAGATTGTGCAGCATGCAGCACGCCACCACTATCCGGCACACCTTCTGTGGGGAGTACGCCAGCGCACCCTCGGTGCGGTCCAGGCACCTGAACCTGGACTTGAGGAGGCCAAAGGTACGCTCGACCACACGTCTGGTCCTCCCATGTGCCTCATTGTAGCGATCGTCTGCTGGGGTGCGAGGATTCCTCAATGGACTGAGCAGCCATGCCCCATTCGGGTACGCAGAGTCACCTGGGTGTGAGGGACACAGAGAACCGTTGCTATTCCAACTGGACAGGGGACAGCATCGCACAACCAGCACGCTACACCACTCCACATACTCACCGACAATACAGCCACGATCCTGTTGCATATTGGACATCAGTCGTGGCAAGATGCTGTTGCGCATTATGTGTGCGTCATGGGCCGAGCCTGGGAACTTTGCACACACGTGGGTGATCACCATGTCCGCAAGGCACACCACTTGCACATTCAGGGAGTGCGTGTGCTTCCTGTTGCGGTACAGGTGCTCAGTGGCCTGTGGTGGAACAAGGCCGACATGTGTGCAGTCAATGGCTCCAACGACGTGTGGGATTCTGCCAAGGGCATAGAATGCACCCTTCACTGCCGCCAATTCACGAGCCCTGGGGAAGCGGATGTACCTGTTTCGGTACAGCATCATGGCTGCCAGTACATCCCTCAGCACCTTGCTGGACATGGGCTGGGACATCCCTCCTCCAATGCCCACTGTGTGCTGGAATGACCCAGTGGCGAAGAAATGCATGGCGGCCATCACCTTAGCCGTGGGGGTGACAGCAGTTGGATACACCCTGCGGGGACGGAGATGGGGTTCTAACATGGCACACAGTCGATGCAGGGTTGGCCTGTCCAGCCGAAACTTCCTAATAACCTCTGTATCGTCCATGTCCGCCAGCAATTGGTATGGGCGGTCAATGTTCGGTCTCCGCCTAGGGACAATGGCAGAGGACACATGTCAAAGCAACACGACACATAGCAATTTCGCATACACATCACTGACATGACTGAGCAAGCACATGAGCCACAGCCCAGCTGTCAAGCTGGGGCGGCACGGCCACAATACACTTACACAGGTCTCCCAACAATGGCAATGGCTAGTGATACAAACCACTGCCATGTGCATGCACATGGGGATCTAGGCCCCAATGACTTGCGGGGCGTGCTGATGGGGACTGACTGCATATCCGTCAAGCGGCAACGCCACGGCAACATGAATGTCTGCTGAGCATGGAACTGCTTCCGCGGCTGGATGAGTATGGCACACGACGACGACGATGTGGGCACAGGCTGAGCGGCCATAACAAGTGGGACCTGTGGCACGAGGGGATATGAGACAGTAGTAGGTGTCAGCACTGCACCCTATGTACAGCACTGTACGGATCACACCTCCCGAAACATTGACAGGTGTCCACATTGACAGCCCCATGCCAAGACGGCTGTGTGCTTGCAGTCACACGTCACAGGTGAGAGGTTACATTGCACGTGCCAGGTGGCAGACGTACATAGTGGGAGCTGGCATGTGTGTGCATGTGTCTCCTGTTCAGGATCCACCAGATGGGCGCTGACTCTGTACTGACCATTGGACACAGCATGTTCCGTGGAAGGCTTGTGTGTGTGGGATGGTGGCACTGGATGTGCCTCCGTTGGGTGGGGGGCCATGCACAGGGCGGGTACGTCGATGATTGCGCATTGTTGGTCACGGTGGGTGCACCCACTCAGATGTGTTGCCCTGTGTTCAATTCCTATGTCCGCATGATGATGGACTGTAGATGTGGGCAGACTACACATTGGTCGATGTGCTGTCTATATGCATGTGCCTTCACACCAGGCACAGCTGCCCCTGCACATGTGACCCCTGCTGGACTCGCTGCTGGGTCTGTGGAGCTGATGCACCTTCTGCGCGTGGGGCGGACAGCTCTCCTCACTTCCCTCATTGCGCATGTCATGACTTTGCCGCAGGTGACATGGATCATGGAGGGCCCACATGTACACGTGGGTAGGCTACACATGATTGTTCACTGGTCGCCACCCCCAGTCAGTGTTTCGAATGGGAAGGTTGTCGTGCTGGTGGTATGTTCGATGTGGCGGATGGGCGGGCCTAGGTGCGGGCTTACATTCCGGACATGGGGGGGTAGTTGGATTGGCGACTAGTTGCAGTACACACGGGACACGTCTCTTCCTTTCCACATCTGGGTCATCCCTTGTACTAACTGACAGTGATACAGTCATCTTCGCCCCAGCCCTCATGTCCTCCCCTCGCTCCCCCAATATGCATGCTCACCTGCGAGGCTAGCGCTTGCACAGGCAGCCCCAAGCTCGCACCAGAGAGGGCAAGGAGTGTATGTGTGGGTCCAGTTGCACGAGTGGGCTGTCTCAGGGTATGATGTGTGGCGGGACGCCGTCCACCTGCGTGGTGCCCCAAATGGAGACCCGGCCTGCATGGACTATGCATCACAGTCTTCGCCTTCCGGATCCGCCACCTGCGACACCCAGTGGCTGTGGCTGCCCTTGCGGCCAGGCCGCGTCCGTCTGTGGCTGATGGCCCACACATTCACTCTTTGGCCTCCCTGGGGAGGGCTCGGGGGTGGTGGCGCACGCGCTTTCACTTAGTCGCAATGGCATGTGGCGTGGTTGGTATGATGGGCAATGGATGGGATGGTGCGAGCCACCTCCCGTGACGTCAGTGCTGCTCGTGCTGTGGTGCGTCCCCCTACACTTCCATTTGACTTGTGCCATGCTAGACGTTGAGGTTCTATTGCCTGCGTGATATGACCAGGAGGAGCGCGAGGAGACCTCTCACACACCATGCTCCACTGCCATCCCGTGCCCTGTATCGCCTGTGCGGATTGACTATGTTGGGGTTACACCTGGTCGACTGGGGCTGTGTGTGCCTTGTCAAGGGGCATGGCGGGCGCACAACAGGATCCAGCTTGTCCACAGAGGGTGGGCTGAGGTGCGCCTGGTACCGCTTTGTACGTGTGCCCGGCTGCTGTGCACACACGTGTTCACTCCCCCCCGACAGGTGTCCTCTCACAATGCCCAGGGAAGCGGTGGTGTACTGTTCATGACCCCTCCCAACACGGCGTGCTCCAACTTGGCATGTGCGCATCTACCCGTCACACCCACCCACCTGAGCACTGCGTCCATACGACTTCACACGACACATGTGTGTCTTCCACAGTTGTGCTACTCATTTGCGTTGACATCCAATACCAGTGGACTACATGGTCATGTCACGACTGCCGTGTACTTCACATACTCTCATCCTCTCTCATTCGTACTTGTGAAATGAGTCAGCGGAGACAGTTTTGGTTTCAAACATTATATTGAGTCTTCTGTCCTCTGTGATGCAGTATAGTGGACACTACTGGCAGCGGAATACATGTTGAGGATATACTGAGCATGATTGCAAATGGGATAGGGTGTGGGGTTACATGTGATTGGCTGTTGCATGTGGGATGTGGGCTTCAGAGTGACATCTGCTTGGCCAAGGCTGTGCTAATGTACATTTACGTATAGCTGCGGAGCTGCGGACTTTGACACAGACGGTATACATGTAGCCTACCAGACCGCTTGGCATCATGGGCACAGTCCATCTCAGTTCCATGTGACAGGTTTGCTGCGGTTGTTCCTCATGCACGCGTGCATGTGAGATGACATCAGGGCATGTGCTTGCGTGCATGCAGCGGCGTGCCACTTGTTGTTGCACTGTGGTGGTTACTGGACATGTCACAGTCACTGGGGTCGTGTTGTTGTTGTATGCACTTGTCGTCCATGCAAAGGTCCTGGTATGGGATTCCCCGGGGCGGGGGTGGGAGGGGTGCAGCACCCACAGACTCCAGGCGACCTATTCATGTCCACTGAGCGGTGTGTGTCCATGGGCGCTGGATCCATGTCGTGTCCTGGTTGTTCGTGCAGTTCCGTCCATGTGGGTGCGATACACAGAGCCCATGCCACTGCCTCCCACGATGCATGCGGTGTTCCTGGATGTGATGGGGAACAGTGTGCATGTCCCGGTCATATCCGATGTCATGGCGATGTCGTTGATGGTGTGGTTACAGTTGCCGGTCGTTTGGTATGGCTGTTGTGGTGGTGACTGGCCAGTCCGTGCGGAAGCTAAGCATGGGTGCGGGGTTGGACATCATAGGTCAATCGGGGAACCTGCGTTGTGGTCCGACGAATTTACAGGTTGTCAGGTATGCGATGCCGCCCAGCAGGGCTTCCATGTCATTGGTGGTGTACATGTTTGCCAGCCAATGTAGCGGATGGTGGCTGTCATTGTGTTGTTCGTAAGTTGTCCCTTGGAGGACCATGATGGGGCATGCTGGGTGACATTCGATGTAGCTGTTCTCGATGATCCGTCGTGTGGAGGCACAGTGGTCCCATTTCAGTGCGGGTGCGATGTTGGCCACATACGCCATGCCCCCATAGGCAGAGCAGGCCCTGTCGTGTGCGTCCAGAGGGAGGAGTAGTGGTAGCAGGTCCGCCTTCAGACATGCCGGGTTGGAGAGGCATATCTCCACGGGATGCTGGTAGGGACACCTCCGACAGTAGAAGACGGGCATGACGCAGCTGAACAATGTGATGCGGTAAGTCAGTCGGTAACTTACGTTCAGCAGGGACAGGAGATCGCATCCCAATGTATGAAACAGGTTGGTTTTGTACAGCTTGAGCTGTTCGGCGTAGTTGGGTAGGTGTGTTGCGGTTGCCATTTCGCAGCGGTGCGTTGTGGTGGCGTGCTCCGGCTGTGTGTGCAGTCTGCAATGTGCACGCTCCGAGGTTGCTGTGAGCTCTGTGTAGTCGTAGGGAGACAGGACTTGTGTTCTGTTGGCTTGTTTGGAGGACACGGGCCCTCTTCCCACATGCTTCTCAGACAGTTCAAGGTCAGTGATGTGTGACTCCTTCCAATTAACTTGCATGTGGCCGACATGGGGGAGTGTTTTCTTCTTTCTTCCCCGTCCGTTGTGTGCTTCTGTGATATGCGCTATCTGCCCTGTGGTCGGTCTCCTCGGCAAGCCTGTGTTGGTCTATTCTTGGACAATGGCTGTATTCACCGGCTTCTGTCGTAGGGCTGTGGTTTCGGAGTTGGAATGGAAGGTCATTCAGTGCTGTCTGCTCTCCCTTGTGTGGGCGGCAGGTTGCCTTTCCGCTCTGCGTTGGGCCTTGTGTGTGAATGTTATTCTTGGGCCACCTGTTGTCGGTCCCCGGGCTCTTTGGTGTTCCGTTTTATATGTCTTGTTCATATGTGCAGGGTGGTATGGGTGTTTCAGTGTGGTACTGGCGTTCCTCTTCCCGAAGGGGCCCTGCTTCTCCTAGTTGGTGTTGCCGCCGCTGTGTGCTACGCCATGTTTGTTACACTGGGGTGTGTCCTGCTGTTGCGTGTCTTCACTGATATGTGTGCGTCGGTTGTGTGGCGTTGGGTGTTGTCCGTGAATTGGGCGTTGGGGACATGTCTGTGGCAGGCCTGTCACGTGTCATGTGCGTTC